>CM059782.1:20099952-21299952 GCA_030435695.1 Brachymystax lenok tsinlingensis
AGGTTCTGTAAAGAACCCCTTTTTATCTAAGAGTGTATGCTTTTATTAAACACATTATTTCCTAGTTTTTCCAGCTAGCATTTAGTTTTCAACAGCACAGCAGGTTTGTAAGAACCTTGCTGTTGCCACTCAGACCTCAGCAACAATGTTGCAAAATATGAATTCGACCTTCCCCTTGCCATAGAGAGTTAGCAGTGTCGGACGCCAGCTAACAAAAGCTAACCCAGTCACATCAAACTCTGAAAAGACAGCTAACGTTCCCTTTTAATTTGTTTCAGCTGTTTTGCATTGACATTTACAACCAGGGGGAAGTTTATTAGGTACCCCGACACGAAAATGGTTTGTGCCTACAGACAGTGGCTGCGGCTTGCTATATAAAGCAGGCAGACAGGCATCGAGGCATTCATTTGCGATTCGATTGAATGTTAGAATAGGAAAAGCGAGTGACCGAAGCAACTTTGAGTGTAGTATGATCGTCGGTGTCAGGCACACCGGTTCCAGTATCTCAGAAACATCCGGCCTCCTGGGCTTTTCACGTACCACAGTGTCTAGGGTTTACTGAGAATGGTGCAACAAACAAAAAACATCCAGTCCACGGCAGTCCTGTGCCACTGACTGGATGTGGGCGAAAACAAAAAACATCCAGTCCACGGCAGTCCTGTGCCGCTGACTGGATGTGGGCGAAAACAAAAGACATCCAGTCCACGGCAGTCCTGTGCCGCTGACTGGATGTGGTAAACAAAACATCCAGTCCACGGCAGTCCTGTGCCGCTGACTGGATGTGGGCGAAAACAAACGACATCCAGTCCACGGCAGTCCTGTGCCGCTGACTGGATGTGGGCGAAAACAAAAAACATCCAGTCCACGGCAGTCCTGTGCCGCTGACTGGATGTGGGCGAAAACCAAAGACATCCAGTCAGCGGCAGTCCTGTGGGCAAAAACAGCTCGTTGATGAGAGGTGGAAGGAGAATGGCAAGAATCTAGCAAGCTAACAGGCGGGCCGAAAACAGGCAAATAGCGGCACGGTCCAACAGTGGTGTGCAGAACTGCATCTCAGAATGCACAACTGGTCGGTCCTTGTCATGGATGGGCTATTGCAGCAGAAGACCACACCAGGTTCCACTCCTATCAGCTAAAAACAAGAAGAAACGGCTCCAGTGGGCACGTGATCACCAACACAGGACATTTAAGGAGTGGAAAAACATTGCCTGGTCCAACGAGTCCCAGTTCATGTGGCGTCATGCAGAGTTAGGATTTGGCGTAAGCACCATGCACTAGATGAGGTAAATAGCATGCTATTTTCAAGCTTAAATTCAAGGTCCGAATACGCATAGAGAGAAAAGTGCATTAAAAAGGCAATTACGTTGCATTTACACGCCCTCAACTCGGGTCGGTATTCACCTGTGTGAATTTTGATTATTTCTTAGTAACACCATGGGGAGTGTATAGTAGAGGATTGGCATGTGTGATCATACATACAGTAAATACAGGTGAGAAATGTTTGGATGGTAATGGCACCAGGCAGGCCAAAACTCATGCCACCAAAACAGGCTGGCACTAAAATGCATTATCAACATTTTCACAATTTCACAGTATCATTCCACTCATAGTGTGGAAATTTATACAGAATATATACATATATATATATATAAATAACGTTTTTGACTGCACTGGGCCTTTAACCAAGGCTGAGTGGATGTGTGTGTGTTGTTGTGTGTGTGTGAGGTGTACCTCCTCTTCATTTCTTCAGCAAAAATAAATAACCTTGCCTCATCCACACACACGCAAGGTTTGCATCTAAGCACCTGCTTTAAAGGATCTGACCCCATTCATTTCATACAGTTGGCATAACCATGGCAACTGCATGACGTATAATTTCAGGCCAGGGCTACAGAGTAAGTGGAGGGTAATTCTGTAAATGAATTACACATGTCAGTGTGTGTGTGTGTGTGTGTGTGTGTGTGTGTGTGTGTGTGTGTGTGTGTGTGTGTGTGTGTGTGTGTGTGTGTGTGTGTGTGTGTGTGTGTGTGTGTGTGTGTGTGTGTGTGTGTTTGTCAGAGAGAGAATAGGATTAAGGTGTGGGAATGTCCCTGCTGTTGTTTCCTGTTTAGTGAATGATGCTGTTGTCATGAAGCCTTTGAACTTCGTGAGCCAGGTAAACCAAAGACAATCCCTCCCATCCCAGGTTCTGAACTGGGTGACTGGGTAAGCCAAAGACAATCACACCCTTTCGAGGCCCAACAGGTAATGGAGCCTCAACCTGGGATACATGGCACAACTTGACCTTACTTTACCTGCTCTGCTCCAGCTTCTCTCTGTTGAGCTGCAAAGCTCATTAGAATATACTTTACTCTCTAGAGCATTCACTCTACTAGACCGACGCTCTCTTGATCTTCAGAGGTAAAGAGGTTAACACACTGTTATTATAGTGCTTAAAACTGATTCTGTGGTGTGTGTTCACTTCTTGGGAGGTCAACAGGCACAGAAATTAGTTCACATGTCCTGAAAATCTCTATTTGCCCTATTCACTATTGCTGGACCCAGAACCCCTGCAATAGAGAGTGTCAGGACCTGTCAACTAATTATGTTGAACCATGAGTCCAAAATATGTAGGCGACTTGACCAATAAGCTTGCAGTTTCTGCATCTGCGGATAACCTACCATTGATGTCAGTTATAGTGAATATCAGTTTTGTAGCAAAAAGCAGATGTATTTCCTTTAACTGTGACAAGACCTAACTGTTGAATCAACATTAGAGTTTAGAGAGAGACAGAAGCAGCCTACTGTGTGTGTGTGTGTGTGTGTGTGTGTGTGTGTGTGTGTGTGTGTGTGTGTGTGTGTGTGTGTGTGTGTGTGTGTGTGTGTGTGTGTGTGTGTGTGTGTGTGTGTGTGTGTGTGTGTGTGTGTGTGTGTGTGTGTGTGTGTGTGTGTGTGTGTAGGGAGGAGATGATTATCACAAAGGCAGCTGAAGAAGCAGGTCTACCACCCCATGGCACCTGCTCAACACCTTTATATGCATCACCGCTTTACACACACACATACACACACACACACACTAGACCAAGGGTCCGGCCCGTGAGCCCATTCAATACGGCCCGTGGGTTGTTTGATTAAAATTATACTTAGGAAAAATCTTAAATTGACATTGAAATGACTAAAATCAAATTGAAACTGTGTAGAAGTGATAATGGACGTACATTTATAGTCGCTTCACTCTGTCAGTCATAGAAAAGAAAACTAGACAGTCAGGGTGCGTCTAAAATTCCAATTTTGTCTGTTATACAGTTTAAGTCGGAAGTTTACATACACCTAAGCCAAATACATTTAAACTCAGTTTTTCACAATTCCTGACATTTAATCCTAGTATAAATTACCTGTTTTAGGTCAGTTAGGATCACCACTTTATTTTAAGAATGTGAAATATCAGAATAATAGTAGATTGAATTATTTTTTTCAGCTTCTTTCATCACATTCCCAGTGGGTCAGAAGTTTACATAAACTCAATCAGTATTTGGTAGCATTGCCTTTAAACTGTTTAACTTGGGTCAAATGTTTCGGTTAGCCTTCCACAAGCTTCCCAATAAAACGGGGGAATTTTGACCCATTCCTCCTGACAGAGCTGGTGTAACTGAGGCAGGTTTGTAGGCCTCCTTGCTCGCACATGCTTTTTCAGTTCTGCCCACACATTTTCTATGGGATTGAAGTCAGGGCTTTGTGACTCCAATACCTTGACTTTGCTGTCTTTAAGCCATTTTGCCACAACTTTGGAAGTATGCTTGTCCATTTGGAAGACCCATTTGCGACCAAGCTTTAACTTCCTGTCTTGCAGCAAAGCACCCCCACAACATGATGCTGCCACCCCTGTGCTTCACGGTTAGGACGGTGTTCTTCGGCTTGCAAGCCTCCCCCTTTTTCCTCCAAACATAACGATGGTCATTATGGCCAAACAGTTCTATTTGTGTTTCATCAGACCAGAGGACATTTCTCCAAAAAGTACGATCTTTGTCCCAATGTGCAGTTGCTAACTGTAGTCTGGCTTTTCTATGGCGGATTTGGAGCAGTGGCTTCTTCCTTGCTGAGCGGCCTTTTAGTTTATGTCGATATAGGACTCATTTTACTGTGGATATAGATACTTTTGTACGTGTTTCCTCCAGCATCTTAACAAGGTCCTTTGCTGTTGTTCTGGGATTTATTTGCACTTGTCGCACCAAAGTACGTTCATCTCTATGAGACAGAACGCGTCTCCTTCCTGAGCGATATGACGGCTGCGTGGTCCCATGGTGTTTATACTTGCGTACCATTGTTTGTGCAGATGAACGTGGTACCTTCAGGCGTTTGGAAATTGCTCCCAAGGATGAACCAGACTTGTGGAGGTCTACAATGTTTTTTTCTGAGGTCTTGGCTGATTTATTTTTGATTTTCCCATGATGTCAAGCAAAGAGGCACTGAGTTTGAAGGTAGGCCTTGAAATACATCCACAGGTACACCTCCATTTGACTCAAATTATGTCAATTAGCCTATCAGAAGCGTCTAAAGCCATGACATAATTTCCTAGAATTTTCCAAGCTGTTTAAAGGCACAATCAACTGAGTGTATGTAAACTTCTGACCCACTGGAATTGTGATACATTGAATTATAAGTGAAATAATCGGTCTGTAAACAATTGTTGGAAAAATTACTTGTGTCATGCACAAAGTAGATGTCCTAACTGACTTGCCCAAACTAAGTTTTAACGACTCCAACCTAAGTGTATGTAAACTTCCGACTTCAACTGTAAGTGTAACCTAGTTATGAGTAGTAGGCTAGGTTGACTGTGTTCATGTTTGTTCATTTTTTTACCATTTATTGAAGAGGACTTCAATGGAAATATGTTTTCAAACTTTTTGGTGTCATTCTCAATGATTTTAAATGCATTATCCACATGTGTGGTTGTATTGTGTTTGAAATTGTCAAATAAATATATCCATCTATCTACAGAGAGCTCCAAAAGTTTTAGAACAGTGACCTTTATTGTAAATAAGAATTGAATAGGTTTCTAGACACATGATTAAGGATAATCCTGAATGAATCATGAATAATGATGAGCAAGAAAGTTACAGACGCACAAATATCATAGCCCCAAGATAAGCTAACCTCTCACCATTACAATAACAGGGTAGGTTAGCATTTGGGGGTATGATATTTGTGTGTCTGTAACTTTCTCATCATCATTATTCACACTTCATTCAGGACTATCCGTAATCATGGTAGCATCCACATTAATGTAGAAGTGTCTAGAAACATTCTTATTTACAATAAAATTGACTCCAAAATGACACAATACACAATTTACCATTCATTTCTATTGGGCACAAAATAAATCTGAAACACAACCAAAACAAACAGCAAATGCATCCAACAAACTTGTAGAGTCACAAGCTTGATGTCGTCATTGCATGCTGTGAATAAGGGACCAAATACTTAACTTTTTACTACTTTAATACACATAACTGAATTTGTCCCCATACTTTTGGTCTTTTTGGACTATGTACAAAAAGGGATGTAATTTCTAAACGGCCATCCCGGGTATGTATGAAAATACCCTCAAATTATAGCTGACATTCTGCACTTTAATCTTATAGTAATTTTATCATTTCAAATCAAAGTGCTGGAGTACAGAGCCAAAACAACAAATAATGTGTCACCCCTGTGACAAGAAGGCCTAGGCAACCTAGTACGGCCGCTAGCAGGTCATTATAAACCATTTTACCCCAAACCCCTACTCACACACCCCTCCCCCTCATCTGCCTCCATGTCCCCCACTTCTCCTCTCAATTAAATTCAGTTCAAGGGGAAACATATGCTAACATTGCCAAAGCAAGTGAAGTAGATAATATACAAAAGTGAAATAAACAATAAAAATTAACAGTAAACATTACACTCACAGAAGTTCCAAAAGAATAAAGACATTCAAAATTCCATATTATGTATTTATACAGTGTTGTTACGATGTACAGATGGTTAAAGTACAAAAAGGAAAATAAATAAGCAAAAATATGTGTTGTATACAATGGTGTTTGTTCTTCACTGGTTGACCTTTTCTTGTCTGGTTGACATCTCTCTGTCTCCCCACCACAGGATGGCTCATAATAATAGCTGGAATTTTCCCCTTTCTCCTGTCTCTCCACTCCCCCTCCCGTTCCCCTCTCTCCACCCTCCCTCTTCCCCTCTGTCTTCACTCTCCCTTGTTCCAGCCAGTTATAAATAAATCCTGTTAGCTCTCAGAATGGTGCCCGTAATTCCTCCTCCTTGCCGATAATGCGTAAAGAATGCGTAAAACGGCACAAAAGAAAGCAAACAGTATTAGATATATTTATCTGCTCCTTGTTTTTGTATTGATTCTGTATGCAGTACTAGTCACAGCAGGTTAAAAGGCCAGAGAGTGTCTTCTTCTCTACCTCCACTGCTCCCCATAGCCACACATTTTCATTATGGGATTCACAGACAAAAACACACCGTTTGGCACAACCTGATATTACAGGTTTGATGCAACGTTCCTCTTTGTCTGCTTTATCCTTGGCCCTCTCAGTTAAAATGGAATAAAGCAGTTTTTTTGAGGGCAGTCATTTCTCTAAAAACTATTCTCCTGAACCTAAAAGCTGATTTGATTGTGAGTGAATTATGATTATTTTTCAACTTTGCTTTAATGAGCAGTCAGTGTTCAGAAATGGTGGGAGAGGAGCTGAACAACGAGAGCAACCGATTTGACTCTCAATAACACCAGTCTCTGTACATTTTCACCAAATTGCTTGTTTGTTTTTGAGCCGGTTGCATCTCTGCTCTTAGCTTCTCCCACCAACAGCTCTCCTCCCAGCACCTAGCTACACACCAGTTTTCATTTGTACCAAATTTCTCAGTGGAATGTAAAACCTTTTATTCCTGATATAACCACCAGACAAGGGTTCTGGAATGTTTAATAAGTTATGTATTGAGAGAGGCAGGGAACCAGAATAGCACATGCCTAAAGCCTCGTCTGACTGACTGACTGACTGACTGACTTTACACATTCTAGAATAATTGCAAACCATTATGTCACGGACATTCTTCATAGAAGGAGTCATAAGAACAAATCCTGTATAACACTGCACACACCAAGGCCTTATAAGGAACAGGACTGTTGGGCCAATAACATTAGATTTGTATCCTTTTCTAAGAGTGGAAGTATTGCATGGTGATGTCTTCTAGTTGGTTTTAAGACAATAATAAAAGTCTAAGTGATTGTTTCTGCTAGTCAGTGCTGACCATTCGGGGGGAGAGAGAAAGAGAGAGATTGTGTTTTTTTTCTCTCATCAATTAACTTTACAGTGCTCCTCTTCCAACGGAAGCAGGAAGCTCAGATAGTCTCTGAATAGCAAACAGTTACATTGAAAACTATAGTAGTATGATGCTGTGTTTTGCACCAGTAACTGATTGGCAGTATTATTTTGCATCAGGATACAGCAGGCACTGGCAGCCCCCGCTTTGTTTCTGTCTTAATGATTGAGCTGCTTAGCAAATTAAAAGACCCATAAGACTTTAATCATCTATTAAAACGCAGTAACCTGTACATTGAGACAACCTACAGTCAGGTCCTAACAACCTATATACAACTAAAGTATACACACACACACACATAACTTCAATATGAATGAAAAGTGGCTGAATCAGAGGTTGAAACCCATCACATCGTCGGTATCATTATGACACAGAGGAGATTCAACGTAGCTTGACAGGAGATGTTGTATTCCTGCACATGGGATGAACCACTAGCTTCAACCCTATCAAGCAGAAGCTGCTGCTGATACCCTCTGTCTGCAGCTATAAGATACACATCCTAGACTAGGCTATCTGCCTTCCCCTCTGCATGCTAATTCTGCACGTGGAATATTAATCAGTCGAGCTGGTGCACTAGGGCTAAACTGGTGATTGGTTAACATAAATATCTAGTCTCCTACAGGAATTCTCCTAAGACACTTACACACACACTCAGATATGTTAAGCCTGCTATAACCCACTCTAGCCCCCCACTGACCAGCTCCCTGCCCTTGTGGTGGGTGTGGGCACACACCCACACCAATTCCAGTGGGTCAGAAGTTTACATACACTAAGTTGACTGTGCCTATAAATAGTTAGAAAATTCCAGAACATGATGTCATGGCTTTAGAAGCTTCTGATAAGTTAATTGACATAATTTGAGTCAATTGGAGGTGTACCTGTGGATGTATTTCAAGGCCTACCTTCAAACTCAGTGCCTCTTTGCTTGACATCATGGGAAAATCAAAATAAATCAGTCAATTGTAGACCTCCACAAGTCTGGTTCATCCTTGGGAGCAATTTCGAAATGCCTGAAGGTACCACGATCATCTGTACAAACAATAGTACGCAAGTATAAACACCATGGGACCACGCAGCCGTCAT
This sequence comes from Brachymystax lenok tsinlingensis, assembly GCA_030435695.1. Lineage (NCBI taxonomy): Eukaryota > Metazoa > Chordata > Actinopteri > Salmoniformes > Salmonidae > Brachymystax > Brachymystax lenok. Next base: position 20,108,389 of record CM059782.1, read on the forward strand.
ACCGCTCAGGAAGGAGACGCGTTCTGTCTCCTAGAGATGAATGTACTTTGGTGCGAAAAGTGCAAAATCAATCTCAGAACAACAGCAAAGGACCTTGTGAAGATGCTGGAGGAAAGTACAAAAGTATCTGTATCCACAGTAAAACGAGTCCTGTATCGACATAACCTGAAAGGCCACTCAGCAAGGAAGAAGCCACTGCTCCAAAACCGCCATAAAAAGCCAGACTACGGTTAACAACTGCAAAAGGGAACAAAGATCGTACTTTTTGGAGAAATGTCCTCTGGTCTGATGAAACACAAATAGAACTGTTTGGCCATAATGACCATCGTTATGTTTGGAGGAAAAAGGGGGAGGCTTGCAAGAAGAACACCGTCCCAACCGTGAAGCACAGGGGTGGCAGCATCATGTTGTGGGGGTGCTTTGCTGCAGGAGGGACTGGTGCACTTCACAAAATAGATGGCATCATGAGGAAGGAAAAGTATGTGGATATATTGAAGCAACATCTCAAGACAGGAAGTTAAAGCTTGGTCGCAAATGGGGGTCTTCCAAATGGACAATGACCCCAAGCATACTTCCAAAGTTGTGGCAAAATGGCTTAAGGACAACAAAGTCAAGGTATTGGAGTGGCAATCACAAAGCCCTGACCTCAAACCTATACAAAATATGTGGGCAGAACTGAAAAAGCGTGTGCGAGCAAGGAGGCCTACAAACCTGACTCAGTTACACCAGCTCTGTCAGGAGAAATGGGCCAAAATTCACCCAACTTATTTTGGGAAGCTTGTGGAAGGCTACCGTAAACGTTTGACCCAAGTAAACTATTTAAAGGCAATGCTACCAAATACTAATTGAGTGTATGTAAACTTCTGACCCACTGGGAATGTGATAAAAGAAATAAAAGCTGAAATAAATCATTGTCTCTACTATTATTCTGACATTTCACATTCTTAAAATAAAGTGGTGATCCTAACTGACCTAAAACAGGGAATTTTTTACCAGGGTTAAATGTCAGGAATTGTGAAAAACTGTGTCACCGAGTTTAAATGTATTTGGCAAAGGTGTATGTAAACTTCCGACTTCAACTGTAGCAGCAATGATGGGAACCAAATCCATATTAATGCCCATTATTTTGTAATGAGAGGTTTGATACATACTTTTGGCCATGTAGTATAGTTCAATGTCATAACACAATTATCGCATGACAGGGACAATCATAGATTGACACAGTGAGGTCACTATTAATGCTAGGTAACACAGCATCTAAGTCTCCCTTACAGAACCAGGGCAGGACAGTGCTCCATGCCACACAGCCAGGTCAATCAAGGTGTGGATGGAGGACAACCAGATCAAGACCCTGTCACGGCCAGCCCAATCTCCAGACCTGAACCTCATTGAAAACCTCTGGAATGCGATCAAGATGAAGACGGATGGTCACAAGCCATCAAACAAAGCTGAGCTGCTTGAATTTTTGCGCCAGGAGTGGCATTAAATCACCCAACATCAATGTGAAAGACTGGTGGAGAGCATGCCAAGACGCATGAAAGCTGTGATTGAAAATCCAGGTATTCCACCAAATATTGATTTCTGAACTCTTCCTAAGTTAAAACATTAGTATTGTGTTGTTTCAAAATTTATATGCACTTAATTTCTTTGTATTATTTGAGGTCTGACAACACTGCATCTTTTTCGTTATTTTGACCAGTTGTCATTTTCTGCAAATAAATGCTCTAAATGACAATATTTTTACTTGGAATTTGGGATAAGCGTTGTCAGTAGTTTAAAGAATAAAATAAAAATGTTAATTTTACCCAAACACATACCTATAAATAGTAAAACAAGAGAAACTGATAATTTTGCAGTGGTGAATAGTGTATAGTGAATAAGGTGCAATTTTGGACGTAGACAGGGGCAGGCTGCACCTCCACCTCAGTGGGGCTGAGTTGGCGCAGGAGGACCAGGGTCTCCTAGGGGGTGATACTTAGTCTGGACCCCAACACCAGCCTGGGAACTGATCTCTGACCTCTTACCAGCCAGGTCGTGACCTCCAACCTATCCCAGACGGACATTTGATAATGGCAAAGACAGTACAGTATGCCGATTCTCCAATAGAAATCGCCGATCACACTTGTAGGCTATGTCATGGCGACGTTGGCAAGCAAAGCTCATCACTTCATCGGGTCTAACAGTCGTCTCACACCGAACTGTGTATGTGCAGGCCATCAAATCAAAGGCACTCCTTCGATATAAAGTTGTTTTTGATGAAAAGGAAAATGTATTAGTTTACCACTTTCACAAGGTTGGCGTAATAACATGTTCAACTAGAGACACACTTACAGGGCAGGGTCATGAAAAGAAAACAACATATGGCACTGGAGTTTCTTGCTCTTTTTAACGACTCTCTCTTTATGGACTCTTCTATTTTGTTATTAGCAAAAATTATATTTTTGTACCGAGCAACCCCTCATACATTTATTGCACATTTCTCCAAGCCGTTTTGCTCATTCAAATTTATTCCATTGAATTTATCAGCCCTCTCCCCTCTTACTTATCATTTAATGTTGCGTCAGAATAGTTCCGAATCCTTTAGTCCATTAGCAGCGTTTGTGAAGGAGACTATTAACACTCCAAGGTTTTAAACTGAATCCCATAAATTCAACCCAGAAAATGAAATCATCTGTATATTAATATTCCCCACTGTGTCTGGCCCAATGTTAAGTATGGCATAAATCTCTGTGTCCTGTTCCCCATGAACAAGGCGGAGTGGACAAATTCAATATGAAGAAGGTTAGTTCTCTCTCTCTCTCTGTGAGGCTACAGATTGTTCTTCTCATATTCATAAGAACACTGTCCTTGGCTTTTAAGTGCTTGTCAAAGGTTACTGCATGGATGTTGCATTCCAATCTGCTATAAAATAAATGTATTTTCTATATACTAGATGTAAAGACCTCAACAACAAGATGACTCTCTGTATTCTGAAGTTGTGTCTGAAATGTCACCCTATTCCCTAGGGCCCCGGTCAAAAGTAGCTAACTAACTAGGGAATAGGGAGCCATTTGGGACGCACAGTGAATGTGCAGAATGGCAGCTGAGGACTATTGTTGTGATGCAACCCTGGTAGGACAGTATGCTTTTGTGCTCTGAAACAAGATGATTCACACGTGTCCTAAACACATTGTTCTAAACTTGAACCCAGTCCATGTACTACAATGAGAAACACTGTCTAGGGTCTAACCATACAGAATGTGTAAAAAGCCGTTGTCTACTCATACCTTCCACATCCTTATCTTTCCTTCACTCGTTTGTATTATGTTATATTTGCAAGTTATAATTGTAGAAACTGCACTGGACTAGCCTGGTCCCAGATTTGTCTGTGCTCTCGCCATCTCTATTGCTGTTATTGTCAAGCCAAGCATGTTTGGCATGACAATTCCATTAGGAGGTGACAAGGGCACGATTATCAGGCAGGCACCCAGGCTACCTTGGACTAGCCAGGCTAAGGGAATGACAAAGACACTGTACTATATCTCAGAGTAAGAGGATAATAAGATGAGCGTATTATACCCTTGACCAGTGTGTCGAGGCCAGCAGCACTTACATTTGTTTTATATATTTTATATTATATTTGCCAGATTTAATTGTAGCATCATTGATGGTAAACTACCTTGTTAATGAGCTATAACCTGTGTTATGTTTTCATATGTTTTTGTTTGGTTCAATAAAGGTGCAAAAGCTACTCTGCTTCAACCTGTTCTGTAATAGATTTTTTTTAAGCAGTTTAGACAAATCATCTGTTTGCATTCAGAGAGCTGGCACCAGTAAACAGTAAACATGTAAAATGACACCAATCTAGTCTCACAGCGACAATGAGAAAGCCTTAGTGCCTGGGAATTCCACAGCTGCTTTGTCATCATGGTCTACTATTACTGTGGTCATGTGAGCTGAAATGTATATATTTTGGGATGTGAACACTCAGTGTGTTTGACCTGACGAAGATCCGTTTCGGATCGAAGCGTTGTCAATAAAGCAGTGAATTGGGAGCTTTAACAGCCTGTTCTATACTAGTATTCTTTATTAGCCCACCACATACACTACTGTTCAAAAGTTTGGAGTCACTTAGAAATGTCCTTGTTTTTGAAAGAAAGCACATTTTTTGTCCATTAAAATAACATCAAATTGATCCGAAATACTGTGTAGACGTTGTTAATGTTGTAAATGTGTCACGTGTGCTCCCTCTCCGGCCTCTAGGTCACCAAGCTGCTCGTATTGGCGCACACCTGTCACCATCGTTACACGCACCTGCGAGTCATCAGACTCGCCTGGACTCTATCACCTCCATGATTACCTTCCCTATATATGTCACTCCCTTTGGTTCCTTCCCCAGGCGTTATTGTCTTTGTTCTAGTTCATGTCTGTGCGCTGTTTGTATTACGTTTATTTATTAAAACACTCACTCCCTGAACTTGCTTCCCGACTCTCAGCGCACATCGTTACAAAATGATTATTGTAGCTGGAAACGGCTGATTTGTAATGGAATATCTACATAGGTGTACAGAGGCACATTATCATAAACCATCAGTTCTGTGTTCCAATGGCACGTTGTGTTAGCTAATCCAAGTTTATCATTTTAAAAGGCTAATTGATCATTAGAAAACCCTTTTGCAATTATGTTAGCACAGCTGAAAACTGTTGTGCTGATTAAAGAAGCAATACCACTGGCCTTCTTTAGACTAGTTGAGTATCTGGAGCATCAGCATTTGTGGGTTCGATTACAGGCTCAAAATGGCCAGAAACAAAGAACTTTCTTCTGAAACTCGTCAGTCTATTCTTGTTCTGAGACATGACGGCTATTCCATGTAAGTAATTTCCAAGAAACTGAAGATCTCGTACAAGGCTGTACACTACTCCCTTCACAGAACAGCGCAAACTGGCTCTAACCAGAATAGAAAGAGTGGGAGGCCCCGGTTCACAACTGAGAAAGAGGACAAGTACATTAGAGTGTCTAGTTTGAGAAACAGAAGCCTCACAAGTCCTCAACTGGCAGCTTCAATAAATAGTACCCGCAAAACACCAGTCTCAACGTCAACAGTGAAGAGGCGACTCCAGGATGCTGGTCTTCTAGGCAGAGTTCCTCTGTCCAGTGTCTGTGTTCTTTTGCTCATCTTAATGTTTTATTTTTATTGGCCAGTCTGAGATATGGCTTTTTCTTTCTTCCTAGAAGGCCAGCATCCTGGAGTCGCCTCTTCACTGTTGACGTTGAGACTGGTGTTTTGCGGGTACTATTTAATGAAGCTGCCAGTTGAGTAATTGTGAGGCATCAGTGTACAATGTCTACACTGTATCTCTGATCAGTTTGATGTTATTTTAATGGACAAAAATATTGCTTTTCTTTCAAAAATAAGGACTTTTCTAAGTGACCCCAAACTTTTGAACGGTAATGTATGTTTTTAAGGATGTGCGTATGACCACAAACTTTACTATTACTGTCCTGTCATCATCTGGGGATGTCCCACTGTAATAACATATAATAAATAACTAATAAACAAATAAATAACTACTAAACCTGAAAGTTAAAGATGCTTCCTCAGAGTAACATTATAGTTATAACAGACCAGTTTAATGATTGTCTCTGAGTCCATCCATGACTCACAACGTAACATAACCTGCTCAAACAAAAAAACATTAGTTTTTTGATGAATTAATGCTTTTTTTCATTCACTGGTTTTTCACTTTTACAAACATTATGGATACTGGAAAACCAAATATTTTCTCAGGTTTTTAACATTCAAAATAACTCCAAAACATCCACTTTGAAGTGTTTTCATAACAAGATACATGAATCATACAGTGTTTGTTTGTTTCCATAGTTGCAGTTCAATATTCAAGTCATTGTTCATAGGCCTTCAGGCTTTGTCAAAAACATCCAGTTTTCCAGATACAAAAGTAATGGTCCTGTCAAATACAACTGTCTGCAATTTAACTGAAAAATAAAACTAAGATACATTCCAATGTGGCCAAGAAGTGGAAAGTAAAGCGTTTTAATTCCACGATTAACGGAATGGCACTAGATGCAAAATTACATTGAATTCACTGTCTTTGGTGGAAAGGAAAAATAAATGTTTTTCTGTCACAGTTTGGAGATCGTCAGTAAAGACTTACTGAGGTCCTTGGCCTCCCCGGCCGTCCTGACTCTGTCGTAGCCCAGGACAGCCATGGAGTGATGACAGTAGTCCTCCACCTGTTTGATCTGCTGGATGCTGAGCACTGTTCTCCACGCGCTGGCAGCCTGAGTGGCATTCCTGGAGGACACTATGAACGGCTTGGAGGACGAGCTAGACCCACCTGTCATGTTCAGAGCAAACGATTCAATGTCATGGTTGGTGGTGAGGTTGGCGAAGCGGTAGATGTTCCTCAGTATCTTCACAGGGTTTTCCACCAGGTCCTCATAGCGCACGGCCATGTACTTCCCTTTGAGCCAACTGGGAGGGTTTAAGGCAGTCCTCAGGGTCCGGGAGGTGCGGTCACAGATCACCTCCATGGCTCCAATGGAGTGGTAGTCCGAGCCGTCCTTCTTGTTGGCTTTGTGGTTGGGGTCTACAAAGGGGATCCTGCGGAGTTTGGGGTCCCTGCTCCGGACCACCTGCAGGTTCTCCCGGATCAGCCCATGTCGGGACTTGATCCTGGAGTTGGCCACGGCCCGGGGGTCCCTGACCAGGTGGACTACCTTCACGTCCAGGGACGGGTCCTCCATGAGGGGGGCTAGTACGTTAACGTCCAGGATACGCACCCCTTTAATAACGATAGTGCTGTATTTGAGGCACTCCTCCTCCAGTAGTCTAAGGCTTTGAGGTGGGCACTTTTTACACACCTTATCATCCACCATCCCCACCACCTCTTTCCTGTAGGCGGAGCAGAGGGGGTAGGAGCACACCACCTTATTCAGGGTGGCCCCAAAGAGACCTAGGGAAGTAAAGTTCTTTCCCCCTGGGCTGTTGTACAGTTGGAACACAGAGAGATCACAGCGGTATAAGGAGCTGAGCATGTCCCTGGCTGCCCCCTGCAAAGACACTGCGTCTCCCGGGTACAGCTTCTGCCAGATGTGCCACATGGGTTCATACAGGAAGAACACTTCAGGATTTTGGTTAAACAGCTCCCCGAAAAAGGAGGACCCAGATCTCCATGTGGTCAGAACATAGACCAACTGTCTTTTCTTGGCCAGAGAGGGTCTGTAGAGGAACCGGATGTCTGATCTGCCATGATAGGTAGTGCTCCTCATCTGGTGATTGCACTGCTGGGGCTCTTTAGTCCATTTATAGTTGGCCAAGTTCAGCATGGTCAGCACCAGCAGCAAGAAATAGGCTATAAACAACACAATCCGCTTTCTGCGTAGCACCTTCATCACAATGCCGGGCTGGGCTATTATCTTGGTATGGTTCCTGTACGTTTTGAGCTTTCTCCCGTAGCCAGCATCCTTCTCCCAAGGCGCTGTCAACTTCAGTTGTTGGTGGTATTGTTTCCCTCTCATCTGTAACCTAGGAGTGAGTGGCTCTCACCACAGGGCGAAAGCGTCTTACATTTACAATAGGCGAACCCGTACAGCGTATTGAATATCTCCGGTGGGAATTGATACCGACCGAATGCAATGCTAAATGATTAGGTAATACCCCAGCCAACAGATTCGATATCACAATCCGATTCACAATCCAAAATACGATAACGGAGCCCTGCCTCTACTGCAGTGCGCAAGGCTCTTCACATGAAAATGTTTCCATTACGGGTATTACAGTGCGTTTTGCGTTAGGCCTGCCATCAAAAACAAAACGATGAACCGTTCATGCAAACAATTTACGCCCTCCTTGACAATATTCAGTGTAGGCATCTCAGCGCATTTAAAATCTGATGCGCCCCAGTATAGATGGAGCCTATAGGAACATTGTACCACAACACACAAGTAATACGTTAGTAATTACGCGCTCTAGCTTCTTCTTGAATCATTTTCAACATACACCGAGGAACAAATGCTGCTAAATGTCGCAGGTATATCCAGAGGTGAGTCTATTCGTCCAAATGATCAAATATTTCCATGATTCCTGATGTGCGGTAATGTATCTCTTAACAATTGAAACTGGGCTGATTTAATCAGACCACAGGGAGAAAAGCCCTCCCTTCTCTAAACGCCATTGGAGCATGAAAGGATACGTGCGTAAGCGAGTTACGCCCTTGGTTCTTCCGCACGTCTGTCAACACCGCTCTGAGACGCCCACATTTGATAAAAGGCAACAGTAAACATGTAGCCCCTCACGAATGATGCAGCGCCCCCGCTTGGGCCAATTGAGATATCGCGTGTGAATAACACATTTCAGTTTCGCAAATTTAAGTGAATTACTTCAACTCCGGTCTTAGGCCAATCAGTGTTATTTGGTAAATGCTGGATGTTTATGGCAAGACGCATCATTCACCGAAGTTTCGTCAATATCGGCCAAGTGCTGTCTGAGATATCGCGTGTGACTAACGTACAAAGGCACCGTCGGATGGAGACAGATCTACAGTCCCCTCCTCGATTTCATCGTGGGGGACAACAAAATCTGACAGCAATGGTAGACGTCACGACTGTGGAAAATGATGCTGTTGTTAGGATAGAATAGAAATGGAAGGGATGCTGGTCTCCGCTCTGCTAGTGTAGTAGTAGCTTTGTGTCGACTCAGCTCCAGTCCGTTCATTTATAGACTTGCTTAGCGCACTGTTATGCAACTAGGCTATTCGTAGAAATCTGTTTCATACATTGTTTCAATGTTACAATGCATCATATCAATGTGTGGTAGTATTTTCAAATCGTATGTTTTGTTGCATTTTCAGAGAGAACAGACAATAGCCTACATTCAGGGTCTGTTGGGAATATTATTGATCATGTTTCACCATATTTGTCTCTTCCTCTCATATTGTGCTGGCCTAGGCAGCAAATAATCGATAGCTCCCATTAGAGACATGTTTTTTTGCCAAGTCTCAAGCGGTACTGTAGACCTGACGCCCGTTTGAAACGGGACCAAACGAGACCAATGAAAGATAGGCAATGAGAGCAGTTCCCGATTAGAGCTGTTCAAACCGGTAACTGAACTGCCTATCCTGTCCTGTCCTCTCAATTCCATTCAAGAGGCTTTATTGGCATGGGACACATATGTTAACATTGCCAAAGCAAGTGAAGTAGATAATATACAAAAGTGAAATAAACAATAAAAATGAACAGCAAACATTACACTCAAAGAAGTTCCAAACGAATAAAGACATTACACATATATATATAGTGTTGTAACGATGTGCAAAAGGCCAAAGTACAAAAGGGAAAACAAACAAACATAATTATGTATTGTATTTACAATTGTGTTTGTTCTTCACTGGTTGCCCTTTTCTTGTGGCAACAGGTCACAAATCTTGCTGCTGTGATGGCACACTGTGGTATTTCACCCAGTAGATATGGGAGTTTATCACAATTGGGTGTGTTTTAGAATTCTTTGTCGATCTGTGTAATCTGAGGGAAATATGTGTCTCTAATATGGTCACACATTTGGCAGGGGGTTAGGAAGTGCAGCTCAGTTTCCACGTCATTTTGTGGGCAGTGTGCACATAGCCTGTCTTCTCTTGAGAACCAGGTCTGCCTACGGCGGCCTTTATCAATAGCAAGGTTATGCTCACTGAGTCTCTCTCACCAGGCAAATTGGAATCAGCGGTAATCTACTTTTCGACAGCTGTTAGCGTGGAATTGAGAAGCATGGGCATGGGAAGGCATGGGAAGCGATAAACCCATATGTTTAGGGCCACGGATCAAATGCCCAACAGATTGAAAATGATCCACTCACATGTGTCAGTTCATGTGTTATTCTCCAATGGCAGCCCAAAATGGGAGGGTTTGGGCATGTCTATTGGGAGTCCTACAGTTGTCTCAAGAGTTTTTAGTTCACTATTAGGCTAATCCTTTCCTGAGAGGATTTCTTGGTAAATGTGTATTTTCATTACTCTTAGGTTTTTGGATGCAGTCACGCTCTGTGCACTGCAGTTGCTTTTCAAAGATTGCCATCTGCTGGGGCAAAGGGAATATTTCAATTCCAGTTGGGTGTTGTAAACCTTTCGATATTATGTAGGCTACTGCACCTGTTGTCAATTATTTATGTATTATAGAAAAATAAATTAAAGAAACTTAATAAATTAATTGCTTAATGTATTATTTTAACTTTTATCTCTTATTCTTATTAGTATGTTTTTAAACTGCACTGTCGGTTAGGGGCTCGTAAGTAAGCATTTCACTGTAAGGTCTACTACACCTGTTGTATTAGGCGCATGTCACTAATAAAATTAGATTTGATTATTTGTACTCCAGATTTACGCCTAAAGTTATTCCAGGAGATATGTTCACCCAGATTAGAAAAATAAAACCTTTTACATTAAAGGGGAAATCTGCAGTTGCTACATCCATTTGTGGACGTATAAATGAATAATATGTACCCATTGACTCTTGAAGAACATAACTTATAATTGCTTATAAGTTCATCTGTCGTACCCCATCAGCTGCCGTACCCCATCAGCACCCAGAATATAAACTTGTTCTACTCCAATGTTTGTAAACATAGTTAGTCCTTGCATCCATAGCGCTGTCTGAATTTGAGAGTGGTTACATTTCTCCAGCTCCATCCTTTAGCTTTTTTCGCAAAACAGGGGTTGGGAAAACACTTTGTAATTGGTTCAACTGCTGATTGCCCCTTGTTTCAACGCCTCATGTTGAAAGATGCATGAGTGCACCATAATTATTAGCCCTCTTAGTGTAATTTTACCATAATTTATCCCAAACTTCCTTGGTTTAATGGTACAATGACATGTTCATTACCTAAAAACCCTCTGGTATTAAATGGTGCAGTATAGGCCTATGTGACATTTATCTGCAGTTACACTATGTCTTCAAAGTCATCCTGCTCCTAGACACATTGTTATTATATTGATCTAAAATGCTTTGTATCTTTGTCATCCAAATGTCTTTCTGTAAAGGAAGATGGGAAACATCACATACAGGCACACATAAAATTAGATCAAGGTAAATAGCCAATTTGTTGAGATTTTATCTTAGGAATGTGCAAATAGAAACTTTGAGATAATATTATTCAAAATCAAATTGCTTATTTGAGCATTATTATTGCAGACGATGATTGTAGTACAGTGTTTTGGAAATACTTCAGGGGGAACTATTTATTTACCTCTCTAAATATGATTATTAAATAGCCAATCCTAAACTTCCTAATCTCTTCGTCATCTGATTGTACATTCTATGTAGGATGTAGGCCATCTCAACTAAAATGTAATAATGGCAAAAATAGAAGCAAGGCTTTTTATGTAATAGAGAACCACAGTATGAGTCATATTACCCATAAAATCTAGCAGTCAAACAGGGAAATGGTTCCAATCGTTTTTCCACCATACATTTTTCCTATAGGGGATTTTAGAATCTCTTAAAATAAGGGCTGTGTTTTGTGTATGCTTACTCTGGCGTGATGTTTTGATAACTGTGTAAATATCTCTAGGACAAGGTGACTTTTCTCAACATATTCGCCTATTTTTACCCCCAAACAATGAAACGCTAATTAGCTGCTAATGTGGCTATCATAAAGAACTACAAATGCCATGATGATCTGGATGAGACTGCTGAATTGAGGCAAAGGTAAGAATCTTTGGATTAACTATCTAATGTTAGCTAAATGTCCAGGATTTCTTTGAACTGTGAACTGTCTTGTGCAAATTTTAAATTGACACAATACTAGTTAACAAAGGTGTCAGCTATAGATGATGTGTAGGACCTTGCAGGGATTTATAGTTTTGCCGAATATATTGATAAAAGTCACCTTGTCCAAGAGAGATTTAAATGGTTATCAAAACGTCATGCCAGGGTAAGCCTAGATAAAACATAGCCCTTATTGTAAGTGTTGATAAAATCTCCTATGGGAAAAATGAATGGTTGAAAAACGATTGGAACCATTTCCCCTTATGACAAGTCCACGCTGGGTCTTTCTATAGTGGACCCCTGAGGATGCTGCCTGCGCTGCGCCAGCGAGATGAGATTGAGCATGCGCAGCAGCAACACCATCAGGACCAGAGGACTGTCAGGAGCCTGCGAAGCGAAAAAATGGTGCATGTAAACACGTTGATGGAGATTTCTATTCATACACTGACTGCGTGCGGTATGTTTACATCTGAAGAAGAATAGCGTATGTCAAAGGGTTATTACGAGGAAACAACTGGGAAGGTCGTTACGCGCGGCAAACGCTGACGCTGCGTAAAAACGGATGAAACGTTACCAACACGGATGCGACAACAATAATAGCCTACATATATTTATTTTTTTCTTTTTCCGGGAAGACGTTTACACCTGCCGTTCTTTGGGTGGAAATACATTAACAGTCTTTTTGCATTATATGTCATCCCATGTGACGGGCTTTCATGGTTAAATGGTTGCTGGCGCCTAGTAGTGGGATGCACATCAGTGTTCTGCCCTACTCCTTCTCCGTCGCAATGGCCGCTCTGTATCAGGTCACGGACGTGTCCTCTCCGGATAAATTTCTGGCCCTGAAAGACGTGAGGGAGGTGAAGGAGGAGACTACTCTGGATGAAAAGCTCTTCCTACTGGCCTGTGAGAAAGGTGAGTTATTTTAGGCTTCTAGGTGGATTCATTTATCAAAAAAACAAGTAACAACAACAATATTTGGTATATGATGTTATTAGCATTGCATTAGAAAAACATGTGACTTTATGACAGTGTAATGTAAGATGCTGTTTTAGAAAAGGTGTGAACATGTAGTCTTTTATTCTTTGAAACACTTCATGTCATATCACACCAATATTACCAACAGTCATCCTCTCTTACCTTATGATGGATGAGTGAGTATACTTTGGATGAATGCCTACTGCAGTTGCCTACATGTAGCTACACTGGAAGTTTGCCCAAAGGACTGAGTTTTATTTAACCTAGTGGAGCTATGCTCTTGTGTAGAGCTATGTAGAGCGATGCTCTTGTGTAGAGCAATGTAGAGTGATGCTCTTGTGTAGAACTATGTAGAGCGATGCTCTTGTGTAGAGCTATGTAGAGCGATGCTCTTGTGTAGAGCAATGTGAAGCGATGCTCTTGTGTAGAGCTATGTAGAGCGATGCTCTTGTGTAGAGCTATGTAGAGCGATGCTCTTGTTTAGAGCTATGTGAAGCGATGCTCTTGTGTAGAGCTATGTGAATCGATGCTCTTGTGTAGAGCTATGTGGAGCTATGCTCTTGTGTAGAGCTATGTGGAGCTATGCTCTTGTGTAGAGCTATGTGGAGCGATGCTCTTGTGTAGAGCTATGTGAATCGATGCTCTTGTGTAGAGCTATGTGGAGCTATGCTCTTGTGTAGAGCTATGTGGAGCGATGCTCTTGTGTAGAGCTATGTGAAGCGATGCTCTTGTGTAAGCTTTGTCATGCTTCTGCTAGCCTGTGACAAAGACTATGCATTCTGTATTCTGTCATCCAGCCCAAGTTGAACACACACACACACACACACACACACAGACAGATATCAAACACATGTACATAATTCCCATGAGAGGAGGGGTATAAAGACAAATAATTTACATGTGTCAGAAGCAAGAAGCGTTGATTATCGTAACAGTATCCTGATGAAATTAGATAGTATTTGAAATCAATGACAAGTGAAGCTGAGGTGGATGTTTTTATAGGGGCCAGCAGGTTGTCCCAGAGATTCTCACCATATAAAGCCAGTGTAAACATGGCTCAACAGACTATCTTTGTCCTTTGATGGAGATTGTTATTGTTACAGTAAGCTGGGAGTGTAGGGTGCTGGAGTGTTGGAGTGGGGCCTACTCTCTGTGTGCAGTGTGCAATCTGCGTCTCTCTCTGTGCATCTGCGTCCCACTCTCTTTCTGTGTGTGAGTGTATGTGTGTGTGTGCGTGGGTGCACCCGTGTGTGTGTGTGCATTCGTGTGTCTCTCTGTGTTATTTTCTTTGTGTGTGTGTGTATGCGATTTTCTTTGTGTGTGTTTCTTTTCTCTTCTGTGTGTGCATTTTTGTGTGTGTGTGTGTGTTGTGTGTGCTCTAACGCCACACTGCTCCAGGTGACTACTACATGGTGAAGAGACTGCTGGAGGAGAAGACAGAGCTCAATATCAACTGTGTAGACGTGCTGGGGAGAGACGCTGTCACCATCTCTATAGAGAACCAAAACCTGGACATCCTTAAGCTTCTGCTGGAGCACGGCTGCCAGGTAACACACACACAGAGCAAGATGCTTCACACAATGTAGCCTCTGGCCCTGCGCTGTTGACTATGTTACTATATCTATCTATCTATCTATCTATCTACCTATCTATCTATCTATCTATCTATCTATCCTAACTCTATTCTCTGTTGTTGTGTCTGTGTTTGGTCCAGCCTCTCTCTCTCTAACCCGGTCCTGTTGTTGTGTTTGGTCCAGGCTCTCTCTCTCTAACCCGGTCCTGTTGTTGTGTTTGGTCCAGGCTCTCTCTCTCTCTAACCCGGTCCTGTTGTTATGTTTGGTCCAGGCTCTCTCTTTAACCCGGTCCTGTTGTTGTGTTTGGTCCAGGCTCTCTCTCTCTAACCCGGTCCTGTTGTTGTGTTTGGTCCAGGCTCTCTCTCTCTCTAACCCGGTCCTGTTGTTGTGTTTGGTCCAGGCTCTCTCTTTAACCCGGTCCTGTTGTTGTGTTTGGTCCAGGCTCTCTCTCTCTAACCCGGTCCTGTTGTTGTGTTTGGTCCAGGCTCTCTCTCTCTCTCTCTCTCTCTCTAACCCAGTCCTGTTGTTGTGTCTGTGTTTGTCCCAGGCAACAGATGCTCTGTTAGTGGCCATTGACTCGGAGGTGGTGGGAGCTGTGGACATCCTCCTCAACCATCGCCCCAGGAGGTCCTCTAAGCCCTCCATCGCTGTTAGTCTCTTCTCTTCTCCATCATTGTATTACTTATGATAATAAATTGATCATCACCTGCCGCAGCCAAATGACTGTCCTGATCCTATATTTTAGAGCAAAAAGTACATTATATTATCAGGACAACTGAATGCTTTTAGAGGATTAAAGACTGCATCAATAACAACAAACCTCTTCTCCTTTCCTCTCTCTCTGTCAGAAACTGATGCAGCGCATCCAGAACCCTGAGTACTCCACCACCATGGACGTGGCTCCAGTGATCCTGGCAGCCCATAGGAACAACTATGAGATACTGACCATGTTGCTGAAGCAGGATATCTCCCTGCCCAGGCCTCACGCTGTGGGCTGTGAGTGTACTCTCTGTAACGCCAAGAACAAGAAGGACAGCCTACGGCACTCCAGGTAACATCCTGTAGAACACACACACAGACACACACTCTCTCTCTCTCTTTCTCTGGGAAGGATAGAATAACCAAGTAAGTATTCATTACTCCTAACCACAGAAAAGTCTGGTGAGACCACTAAGGGGGTGGCGGTGTGTCTGCCATGTGACCATGAATGTGTTGGAGAGTGTGTTGGAGAGTGTGTGTGTAGGTACACACCTGTTTCTAAAACTAATAACGTTTTCCTGGGCTACCTTTTCCTGGGACACTTGTTTTTATGTTTTGTCCTTGCTCTGGTATTCTGGAACCTGGAAAATAGCAGTAAATCCACGTACGGTGTCAAGAAGGTGTCTTTGTTCACTGAAAGTTATTGTAAGGCGCTGACCTGTTGACAGTGGTAGAGCGTTTGGGAGACAACCCCATCATACATCATCTCCCTTTTCGGGGTTGACTGTCTGCGTCTGAAATGGCACCCTATTCTCTATGTAGTGCACTACTTTTGACCAGGGCCCATAGGACTTCCCT
The DNA here is from genome assembly GCA_030435695.1 of Brachymystax lenok tsinlingensis. NCBI lineage: Eukaryota > Metazoa > Chordata > Actinopteri > Salmoniformes > Salmonidae > Brachymystax > Brachymystax lenok. Next base: position 20,124,253 of record CM059782.1, read on the forward strand.
ATATAGTAGTGCACCATATAGGGAACAGGGTGCCATTTAGGCAGGGTCGGGGAGTTTTACATGTAGTCCGTTACGTTGCCAGCAAAAACATTGTAATCAGAATACAGATACTTTTGAAAAACTAGATAATCACTTCTAGGATTACTTTTAAATTCAGAAAGGATGTTTGCGCAAAAATATTTGAAATCTTTCTGTTTTCTCAATTACGTTGAAATCAACATTGAAAAAAAGTGCAAATTTAAGTTTGTTTCCACCAGAGTGAGTCTGACCACAAGTCAGAGACCACTAAGATGATACACCAAATGTGTTTTATGTATTACGGGAAAAGAGCAGGAATAGGCTTTTGTAGGTTACAGTCCAAACTATGTCTTCCAATGGAGCAACTGCTGTCAGCATCCCAAAATCGAATCAAATGTATTTGTCACATGCGCCAAATATAACAGGTGTAGACTTTATTGTGAAATGCTTGCTTACAAGCATTTTCCCAACAATGCAGAGTTAAAAAGTAATAATAATAATAAAGAAGGAAATAGTTACACAATAAAATAACAATAACAAGGCAATATACAAGGAGTACCGGTACCGAGTCAGTGTGCAGGGGTACGAGGTAGTTGAGGTAATTGAGGTAGTATGAATTTTGGGCTCCTGAGTGGCGCAGCGGTCTAAGGCACTGCATCTCAGTGCTAGAGGCATCACTGCAGACCCTGGTTAAATTCCAGGCTGTATCACAACCGGCCGTGATTGGGAGTCAGTGTCGTCCGTGTTAGGGTTTGGTCGGGGTAGGCCGTCATTGTAAATAAGAATTTGTTCTTAACTGACTTGCCTAGTTTAATAAAATAATTTACACTACTGTTCAAAAGTTTGGGGTCACTTAGAAATGTCCTTGTTTTTTTTTTAAAAAAGCAAATTTTTTGTCCATTAAAATAACATCAAATTGATCAGAAATATAGTGTAGACATTGTTAATGTTGTAAATGACTATTGTAGCTGGAAACAGCAGATTTTTTGTGGAATATCTACAATGGCCTATTATCAGCAACCATCACTCCTGTGTTCCAATGGCACGTTGTGTTAGCTAATCCAAGTTTATCATTTTAAAAGGCTAATTGATCATAAAATCCTTTTGCAATTATGTTAGCACAGCTGAAAACTGTTGTCAGCTCCTTTGTCTAGCTGATGTTGAGGGAGAGGTTGTTGTCCTGGCACCACACAGCCAGGTCTCTGACCTCCTCCCTGTAGGCTGTCTCATCGCCGTAGATGATCAGGCCTACCACCATTGTGTTGTCGGCAAACTTAATGATGATGTTGGAGTCGTGCACGACCACACAGTTGTGGGTGAACGGGGGAGTACATGAGGGTACTAAGCACACACCCCTGAGTGGCCCCCGTTTTGGGGGTCAACGTTGCGGATATGGTGTTGCCTACCCTCACCACTTGGGGGCGGCCTGTCAGGATATACCTCTCCAGTTGCAGAGGTAGGTGTTTAATCCCAAGGTCCTTAGCTTAGTGATGAGTTTGGAGGGCATTATGATGTTGAATGCTGCGCTGTAGTCAATGAACAGCATTCTCACATAAATGTTCCTTTTGTCCAGGTGGGAAAGGGCAGTGTGGAGTGCAATAGAGATTGCATCATCTGTTGATCTGTTTGGGCGGTATGCAAATTGGAGTGGGTCCAGAGTTTCTGGGATGATGGTGTTGATGTGAGCCAGGACCAGCCTTTCAAAGCATTTCATGTCTACAGATGTGAGTGCTACGGGGTGATAGTCATTTAGACAGGTTGCCTTGGCATTCTTGGGCACAGGGACTATGGTGGTCTGCTTGAAACATGTAGGTATTATAAATTGAGTCAAGGAGAGGTTGAAAATGTCAGTGAACACACTTGCCAGCTGGTCAGCGCATGCTCTAAGTACACATCCTGGTAATCCGTGATTGTTAACCTGTTTAAAGGTCATACTCACATCACTATGGAGAGCGTGATCACACAGTCATCTGGAGCAGCTGGTGCTCTCATGCATGGTTCAGTGTTGCTTTCCTCGACACGAACATAGAAGGTATTTAGCTCATCTGGTAGGCTCGCGTCACTGGACAGCTCGTGGCTAGGTCTCTGTGTGGAGTAAAGGTGATCAACAACAAAATAGCCTCTAGTTGCACAGGTGACATGCTGGTAGAAATGAGGTAAAACGGATTTCAGTTTCCCTGCATTAAAATCACCTGCCACTGGTATGTCCTTCCCCAATGATTATCCAACTTTAATAAACACTGGGAGGTAAGGACGACAGCAGTGGTGTAGCCTTCCCAGCAATACGGATATAATTTATTATTGATATCTAGGCTACATAGCGCAATGATGTGAATCACACTGCTGCTCTCTCATTAAGCTATTTGCACCTTACGAATTGTGGATGTTGTGAATGTGGATGGCTGTTCACAGATGTACACAGAGTGTACAAAGCATTGGTAACACCTTCCAAATATTGAGTTTCTAGCCCTTTTGCCCTCAGAACAGACTCAATTCGTCGGGGCATGGAAAGCAATCCACAGGGATGCTGGCCCATGTTGACTCCAATGCTTCCCACAGTTGTTTCAAGTTGACTGGATGTCCTTTGGGTGGTGGACCATTCTTGATACACACAGGAAACTGTTGAGTGTGAAAAACCCAGCAGCGTTGCAGTTCTTGACACACTCAAATCATTGCGCCTGGCACCTACTACCATACCCTGTTCAAAGGCACTTAAATACAGTATTTTGTCTTGCCGATTCAACCTCTGAATGGCACACATACACAATCCATGTCTCAATTGTCTCAAGGCTTAAAAATGCTTTAACCTGTCTCATCCCCTTCATCTACATGGATTAAAGTGGATATAAGTGATATCAATAAGGGATCATGGCTTTCACCTGGATTCACCTGGTCAGTCTATGTCATGGAAAGAGCAGGTGTTCTTAATGGTTTGTACACTCAGTGTATGTGTATTTTAACCCTATAAAAGTTGAATTTAAGAAGTTTTAGATGCCTATCAATCGTTGTTTTTGCGACCGGGGGTGTATTCATTAAGGAAACCATTTACTGTTGAAGAACCAAACGGAAGAGAACAGATCAAAATTAGAGTTGATTTTGGACAAATTCAGGTAGGTTTCATTCCGTTCACTTCCGTTTAAGAAATGTTTTGCAACAGAATCGGCGTAATGAACATGCCCCAGTGGACAGCCAGAATAAAATGCGCTCTTGCAACAGCCGCATAGTGCGGATCCCAGTCTATGGAATAAAAGTTTGAAGCAGTTCCTCCCTTCTAAACTCCACCTTGGTATTGTCCATACTGTCAAAAAGTAGCTTCATTTAAGAAGACCACGAGTGGTGTCACGACTTCCGCCCAAGTCGGTCCCTCTTCACCGGTTTTCTAACCATCACAGCTCCCCTTTTCGTGTGTCTGTTGGTTTTGTCTTTATTGTACACACCTGTTGTTCATTTTCTCCCAATCATGCCCCTGTTATATTCCTTCCTTTCCCCTCTTCCCCCTGTGCGTGATTGTTATTTTTGTCTCTGAGTCATCGTTGTGTCCCAGTCTGTGTACTGAGGGATATTTTATTTTGGTTGTCGTTTTGCCGGGTTGCTTGTTTGCGCCTGTTTGTTATTGATTCGTGTGGGTATTTTGTATTGTTTTTTACTGGTGTCTTCATTAAATACCTTCACACGCAAATAACCTCCTGCGCCTGACTCCTTCCACTACAGAACCACGGCCGTTACAAGTGGAGCTTTTATTCCTCAATCAAGTGCTGATTAGAAAATAAATCCATAGGCCTAACAGACACATGCTCAAACTGGCAGACTTTTCATAGACTTAGACAGCTGCAAATTATCAAGATATCAGTGTCACCAACAAAAATGTAAACAATAGGACTCTAGAGCAAATGCAGCATATGGCATACATTTTTCACATGCAAAAAACGCTGTATTCAAGGCATGCCATTCCGAGAGCAGCATTTGTTTTTCAACTCAAATCAATGAGCCCAATTACTCTTCCATGACAACAAAATCATGAACAGCAAAGTAGGCTAATTAGTCCTTACTTTTAGGGTTACGCTGAGGTTAAACAATTTGGCTAATCTATATTTCCATATTTCCAAGTGATATTTTTGAAGATCAATGGGTATTAAATTAATTGGAATGACTGGAAATCTGACAGATGTTTTTTTTTATTTTCATAAAACCTAATCATATTATTAAAACCTAATCATATTATTATCTGTAGTAGAAGCAATGAGACGCCTACATAACCATGAGACACCTACATAACCAACCCTTAAAGTAAAATGCAACATCCATTTTTGGCCAGCTACGTAAACTCTAACATTGATTTATCCTACAATGGATGTTGTTCAATTGGTAATATTCATTTTTGTCTTCTTTTAATGCCTTTTAAACAGGTTGACACTTATTGGGATGAGTCTTGTACTTGAGGCAGAACTGAGAAGTTTCCTCTAGATGGGCCAGCTGCAAAGTCAAAATTGCCAATATTGGAAAAATGTATGAAAACAAAATGTTGCTTTTTGGTCTTAATTTAAGGCTAGGGTAAGGCAGTATGGGTTGGCAGTGTGGTTAAGGTTAGAGTTAAGGTTAGGGTTAGGTATAAAACTCTGCAGCGATGTCTCCAGAACAAGATTAATGATGAAAAATGCTACCTTGCGCCTCTTAATGGGGAAAATAATCTAAAAGTAACTGAAGGTAATCAGATTACATTACTTTGGGTAATCCAAAAGTTATGTTACTGATTACACTTTTGGACAGGTAACTAGAACTGTAATGGACTGCATTTAGAAAGTAACCTACCCAACCCTCCATTTTGGACACAATGACTGACTCTGCTGACCAGAGCTGGATGACTTGTCTTTCACAGACATTAGGAAAAACTTAGCACTCTTATCTTTGAAGCAATAGGACACTTTCTGGGTTTCAGTTTAGAAGTATTAGCAGGAATCAATGCTATGTTCTGCTTGGTGTTTATATTCTAACTGTATGACAGAGGCCTCCCACACAGCCCACTGTGAATCAGCACACAGATCACAACAGCATGTCGATGGGAATAAGTTTTAAATAGATACAGAACAAGGAACAAGAAGGAGTTTTAAATAGATCTCTCTCTCCCTTCCTCTATCTCCCCCTCCCTCCATCTACCCTTCCCTCTCTCTTGCTTTCTTTCTCCCTTTCTCCTTCCTTTCTCCTTTTCTTTATATTTCATTCCCTCCCTCCCTCCTTACCTCAACCTCCTCTCACCCCCCTCCCTCCCTGGCCCCCCACCCCCACCCCCCAGGTTTCGTCTGGACATCTATAGGTGCCTGGCCAGCCCGTCTCTGATTATGCTGACCGAGGAGGACCCCATCCTCAGGGCTTTTGAGCTGAGTGCAGACCTCAGGGAGCTTAGCCTGGTCGAGGTGGAGTTCAGGTACGCCACACACACACACACACACACACACACACACACACACACACACACACACACACACACACACACACACGCATACACACAAACATCGTTGTGGTAGAGTTCAGGTGAGAGGTTTTAGCAGGACACTCAAAGGCAGGATCATCAACTTAAAATTATATATATACATATATACATATATATATATATATATCTTGGTCGGAGGGCCGCAAGAAGCCCAAACAGTTATTTGATTTCAAACCTTCCTTACATTTGTATACAAACACACGCAAGTCTATCTATTACGCGTGGGAATACATTGGTACAGATCTAAAGTAAGTACTACTTAAGTAGTTTTTGGGGTATCTGTACTTTACTATTTATATTTTTGACATCTTTGACTTTTAATTCACTACATTACTAAAGAAAATAATGTACTTTTTACTCCATACGTTTTCCCTGACAACCTAAAGTACTCGTTACATTTTGAATGCTTAGCAGGACAGGAAACTGGTACAATCCATGCATTTATCAATATAACATCCCTGGTGGTCACTACTGCTTCTGATCTGGCGGACTCACTAAACATAAATGCTTTGTTTGTAAATGATGTTGGAGTGTGTCCCTGGCTATCAGTAAAAAAAATAATAATATGTTCAGTCTGGTTTGCTTAATATAAGGAATCTGAAATTATTTATTTATTTTAGAAATTACATTTACTTTTGATACTTCCGTATATTTAAAACCAAACACCTTTAGACTTTTACTGAAGTAGTATATTACTGGTGAGTTTCACTTTAACTGAAGTATGATAATTGTGTACTTTTTCCACTACTGCCTTCTATAGCCTTCTATAAGGGCTTGCTGTGTTTCTGTCCTATGACTGGTTTATGGCTGGCTGTATGGGTATAAGGGATCTTTCAGATTCAGATACTGATTGGACTATCCTGGCTAAATAAATACAATGAAATTATATTACTTAAAGCTGGAATACGTAAACTGGGAAACAGCGCCACTGTTCACACGAGCAACTTTGTTATTGTTTTTGTTTTGTTAATGAAACAGAGGAGAGAAGCATCCAGCATTGTGCTAAAAAGAAGTCACGCCTTCAATGATGTCAGAGTGAAAAAACAATATTTATTGTTTGCAGTAACTTCTTTGTTTTTGTAATATCCCAAACGGACAAGCTGTTTTACTCATTCTGTGTGTCTTTGACACCCACTCTTCCTCCTTTTCTTCCTTTTCTTCCTCTTCTTCATCTCCTCCTCCCTTCTCCTTCCCACTCCTCCTCCTCTTCCCCCTCTCCTCACCTCTCCTCCACCTCTTCCCGCTCTCCTCTTCCCCCTCTCCTCTTCCCGCTCTCCTCTTCCCCTCTCCTCTTCCCCCTCTCCTCTTCCCCCTCTCCTCTTCCCCCTCTCCTCTTCCCGCTCTCCTCTTCCCCCTCTCCTCTTCCCGCTCTCCTCTTCCCTCTCCTCTTCCCCCTCTCCTCTTCCCCCTCTCCTCACCTCTCCTCCTCCTCTTCCCGCTCTCCTCTTCCCCCTCTCCTCTTCCCGCTCTCCTCTTCCCCCTCTCCTCTTCCCCCTCTCCTCACCTCTCCTCCTCCTCTTCCCGCTCTCCTCTTCCCCCTCTCCTCTTCCCGCTCTCCTTTTCCCCTTCTCCTCTTCCCCCTCTCCTCTTCCTGCTCTCCTCTTTCCCCTCTGCTCTTCCCCTCTCCTCTCCTCTTCTCCCTCTCCTCTTTACCCCTCTCCCCTCCTCTTCCCTATCCCTCTCCCTCCTCTTCCCCCTCTGCTCTCCTATCCTCTTCCCCCTCTTCTCCCTCTCCTCTTCCCCCTTTCCTCTCCTCTTCCCCCTCTCCCCTCATCTTCCCCTTCTCCCATTCCCTACCTCTTCCCCCTCTTCTCCCTCTCCTCTTCTTCCTCTCCTCTCCTCTCCTCTTCATACTTCCAGGAATGACTATGAGGAGCTGGCTAAGCAGTGTAAGATGTTTGCCAAGGATCTCCTGGCCCAGGCACGTAACTCCAGAGAACTGGAGGTGATCCTCAACCACATGGCCAATGAGGACACAGTGGACAAGAGAGGCCTGATGGAGGAACGCATGAACCTCAGTCGACTCAAACTAGCCATCAAGTACAACCAGAAAGAGGTGAGACTCAAGTACCAGTATGTTCCAGTAATTTTTCTAAAGTTTTCCAGAAATCCTTCGTTGGAGGATTCCCAGACCTGGGAATTTTGCAACCCTAGGTATTTGGTATTTTATTAGGATCCCCATTAACTGTTGCAAAAGCAGCAGCTACTCTTCCTGGGGTCCACACAAAACATGAAACATTACATAATACTGAACATTAATAGACAACAACAGCTCAAGTACACTTATGTTGGCACACATAGCCTACATATCAATACATACACACAAACTATCTAGGTCAAATAGGGGAGAGGTGTTGTGCCGTGAGGTGTTGCTTCATCTGTTTTTTGCAGCGAGGGTTCCAGTATACATACTTTTATTATACATATTGCAACTGGGGACACACACACACACACACACACACACACACACACACACACACACACACACACACACACACACACACACACACACACACACACACACACACACACACACACACACACACACACACACACACACACACACACACACACACACACACACACACACACACACACACACACACACACACACACACACACACACACACACACACACACACACACACACACACACACACACACACACACACACACACACACACACACACACACACACACACACACACACACACACACACACACACACACACACACACACACACACACACACACACACACACACACACACACACACACACACACACACACACACACACACACACACACACACACACACACACACACACACACACACACACACACACACACAAACTCAGTGGGGAAATCTACAAACTTAAATATGGTCCCCAATTAGAGGTAACGAAACTCAGCTGCCTCTAATTGGGAACCATCAACAAAACCAACAAAGAAATATACAACATAGAACAAACCCCTGATCACGTCCTGACCAAAACCACCAAAAAGCAGCCGAAAAAGGGCTATCTATGGCCAGGACGTGACACCAGGTTTGCTGTTTATTTGCGCAATATGAGATGGAACGGAGTTAATGGCTCAATATAATACTGTACGCTTTCTTGAATTTGTTCTGGATTTGGGTACTGTGAAAAAAACCCTGGTGGGGTAAGTGTGTGTGTCAGAGCTGTGTGTAAGTTGACTATGCAAACAATTTTGGATTTTCAACACATTAATAGAAATACGTTTCTTATAAAAAGAAGAAGTGATGCAGTCATTCTCTCCTCAACTCTTAGCCAAGAGAAACTGGCATGCTTAGTATTTATACCAGCCGTCTTATTACAATGAAGAGCAAGATGTGCCGCTCGGTTCTGGGCAGGCTGCAGCTTACCTAGGTCTTTCCTTGCAGCACTCGACCACACTTTACATGTATGACATTAGGGAAGCTTCCACGATATGGCACATACATTTTTCAAGAACAGGTTATGGTCAATAATATCAAAGGCTGCACTGAAATCTAACAGTACAGCTCCCACAATCTTCTTATTACCAATTTCTTTACACCAATCATCAGTCATTTGTGTCAGTGCAGTACATGTTGAGCGCCCTTCTCTATAAGCGTGCTGAAAGTCTGTTTTTTTTTTTTTACAGAGAAATAGCACACACAATTTTTTCCAACAGTGTTAAGAGCTGGCAGCAAGCTTATAGGTCTGCTGTTAGAACCAGTAAAGGCCGCTTTACCACTCTTGGGAAGTGGAATTACTTTGGCTTCCCTCCAGGCCTGAGTACAAAGACTTTCCTCTAGGCTCAGATTAAAGATATGTCAGATAGGAGTGGCTATAGCGTCAGCTACCATCCTCAGTAGCTTTCCATCTAAGTTGTCAATGCCAGGAGGTTTGTCATTATTGATCGATTACAATCATTTTTCTACCTCTCCCACACTGACTTTACAAAATTCAAACTTGCAATGCTTTTCTTTCATTATTAGTTTTTTTATATATGAATACGATGGCTCACTGTTCGTTGTTGGCATTTCCTATATTGTGATCACTACATCCTGTGGCGGGCCGGGCGCGATGCACACTGACACGTTCGCCAAGTGTACACATTGGTGCGGCTGGCTTCCAGGTTAAACTGGCATTGTGTCAAGAAGCAGTGCGGCTTGGTTGGGTCGTGTTTAGGAGGACACATGGCTCTCGACCTTCGCCTCTCCCGTGTTCGTACGGGAGTTGCAGCGATGAGACAAGACTGCAACTACCATTTGGATACCACGAAATTCGTGAGAAAAAGGGAAAAAATAAATACAAATAAAACAAAATGTGATCGATATATGTGGATGATCTTGTTCCTGTAGTGTTTGTAAACACCCCGGTAGGTTGATTAATAACCTGAACCAGATTACAGACACTGGTTACAGTGAGAAGCTTCCACTTGTGCGGACAGCTTGATGAAAACCATTTAATATTCAGGTCCCCAAGAAAGTAGACCTCTCTTTTTACATCACTTACACTATAAAGCATTTCACACATATTATTTACATACTGACTGTTAGCACTTGGTGGCCTATAGAAACTCCCCTAAAGAAAAGGTTTTAGATGTGCCAAGTGAACCTGCAACCACAACGCTTCAATAACACTTGACATAAGAGGTTCAAAGTGTCCATCAAATACAACCAGAAAGAGGTGAGGGAGGGAGGGACCACTCCCTCAAATGTATTAGCGTACAGCGCTAGGCTAAACAAATAAAACATGATGAATAGGTGGAAATGGTTGACAGTTGAAAGCACTGGATTTATAGCAAGCATCATTTATATTTCTATATTTACAGAACATACATCATGTGAACTGTTTGGACTGTTTTATTGTAGCCTACACAAACAATAGCAGACTGCTAGGTAAAGAGGGTGATTATAGTGAATTATGAATGACTATAATCATCATACATAAAACGTGAAGTCCACAACATCTGTTATTCCTGTAGTTGTCTGGTGGAAATATGACCCTGATTTAGCTATGGTCTCTCCAGGCTACATCCAACCGAGGACAGGACCAGCTCAGGTCCAGAGCAGAGACAGAGAGGCAGAGACAGACTGTTATGAGCGTGGATGTTTGAAGCTGTTCTTTTATTTATAACTGGGCTTGCTCAGCCTGGCAGGTTGTGTTTGGATTCTACTTTATATCACAGTGAGGCTAGAGCATGCTGCTACCATTCTGTCTCACATTGAGAAATGATGCCAATAAGAGCTCCTCTGGTACCAGAACCTGGGAGAGAGCGAGAAAGAGGGATAGAGAAAGGAAGAGAGAGAGAGGGAGAACATGTGCATCAGAGCCACTTTCTCTTCATAGCCTTGACTGAATCTGTGTTTAATAAACATGCCTCCTATTTCTGTTTTGTATCAGTGGCGGTATGTGATCACAGAGTATAACATTAGTACAGTTTGTTATGACTGGGAACAGACCATAAAGATGGGATCATGCGCAGTTTTCCACAGAAAACAAATCCAAGGCAAGACATGTGATAAACAAGCACACTGATGACAATGTGCATGTACTGTATTCTGGAATGAATTACCATTCTGAATAACCCTTTACTTTTTCTCTCTTTGTTTCCCTGTTGACTCCTACATCTCCATCCACATCATTGTTCTGTGGCACCTCCTACTGTCCCTGCATGGCACCACCTCCTCCCCACCCCCTCCAGTTTGTGGCCCAGTCCAACTGCCAGCAGTTCCTCAACACTGTCTGGTTTGGCGAGACGGCCAGCTACCGGCGTAAACACACGTGTCTGAAGATGTCCACGGTACTGAGCGTGGCGGTGCTGTGGCCGCTGCTCTCCCTGTGCTACCTGGTTGTGCCGCGCTCCCGCGTGGGCCATATCATCCACACGCCCTTCGTCAAGTTCATCATACACAGTGCCTCCTACTTCACCTTCCTCCTGCTCATCAACCTGTACTCTCTGGTGTACAACGAAGGCAAGAAGAACACCATGGGCCCTGCCCTGGAGATGATCGACTACCTGCTCATACTCTGGATCATAGGTGAGACGTCCTTCCATCTCCTCTCCCCTCCTCTCTTCTCCTGTCCTCTCCCCTTCCCTCCCTCCCCTCCGCTCCTGTCCCCTCCCCTCCTCTCATGTCCTCTCCTGTCCTGTCCTCTCTCCCCCCTCCTCACCTTCCCTCTCATCTCCCCTCCTCTACTGTCCTCTCCCTTTCTCCTCCCCTCCGCTCCTGTCCCTTCCCCTCCTCTCATGTCTTCTCCTCTCCTGTCCTGTCCTCTCTCCTCCCCTCCTCGCCTTCCCTCTCCACTCCGCTCCTCTCCTCTCCCCTCTTCTCCTGTCCACTCCCCTCCTATCCTGTCCTATTCCCTTCTATCCTGTCCTCTCCCCTCACATGGCCTGTCCCCTCCCCCTCCTCTCCTGTCCTCTCCTCTCCTCTCCTGTCCTGTCCTGCCCTCTCATCTCCTATCCTGTCCAGTCCTCTCCTGTCCTCTCCCTGGATCATAATTTTAAATATACAGTGGGGTCTGAAATTATTGACACCCTTGATAAAGATGAGCAATAATGACTGTATAAAATAAATAATACAACTTTTTTTCCAAACGGTAAGGGTCAAAATTATTGACACTCTTAGAGATTCTTATAAATAAAGTGGTCAACATTTTTGCATTTGTTCCCATATTCCTAGCACGCAATGACTACATCAAGCTTGTGACTGCATTTGTCAGTTTGTTTTGGTTGTGTTTCAGATGATTTTGTGCGCAATAGAAATGAATGGTAAATAATGTATTGTGTCATTCTGGAGTCACTTTTATTGTAAATAAGAATATAATATGTTTCTAAACACTTCTACATCAATGTGGATGCTACCATGATCATGGATAATCATGAATGAATCGTGAATGATGATGAGTGAGAACGTTACATAGGGTGAAAGATCAAACCCCCAAGACATGCTAACCTCTCATCATTACCAATAACAGGGGAGGTTAGCATTTTTGGGGGGTTATGATCTTTGACCCTCTGTAACTTTCTGTGTCATTATGACTCCATAATGACACAATACATTATTTACCATTCATTAGTATTGGCCACAAAATGATCTGAAACACAACCAAAACTAACTGAAAATGCATCCAACAAGCTTGATGTAGTCATTGCATTCTAAAAATATGGGACCAAATTCTAAACTCTTGGCAACTTTATTTATACAAATCTTTAGGGGTGTCAATAATTTTGACCCTTACCTTTTTGAGAAGAAAAGTATTACTTGTTAAACAAAATGTCTTTCTCTGAGCAATTGTATTAGTATAAAATAAAATAATGTCAAATTTTTTTGGAGCATAAAATATAGGTCAGTATTTGAATTATTTACAGTGGGGAAAAAAAGTATTTAGTCAGCCACCAATTGTGCAAGTTCTCTCACTTAAAAAGATGAGAGAGGCCTGTAATTTTCATCATAGGTACACTTCAACTATGACAGACAAAATGAGGGAAAAAAATCCAGAAAGTCACATTGTAGGATTCTTTATGAATTTATTTACAAATTATGGTGGAAAATAAGTATTTGGTCACATACAAACAAGCAAGATTTCTGGCTCTCACAGACCTGTAACTTCTTCTTTAAGAGGCTCCTCTGTCCTCCACTCATTACCTGTATTAATGGCACCTGTTTGAACTTGTTATCAGTATAAAAGACACCTGTCCACAACCTCAAACAGTCACACTCCAAACTCCACTATGGCCAAGACCAAAGAGCTGTCAAAGGACACCAGAAACCAAATTGTAGACCTGCACCAGGTTGGGAAGACTGAATCTGCAATAGGTAAGCAGCTTGGTTTGAAGAAATCAACTGTGGGAGCAATTATTAGGAAATGGAAGACATACAAGACCACTGATAATCTTCCTCGATCTGGGGCTCCACGCAAGATCTCACCCTGTGGGGTCAAAATGATCACAAGAATGGTGAGCAAAAATCCCAGAACCCCACGGGGGGACCTAGTGAATGACCTGCAGAGAGCTGGGACCAAAGTAACAAAGCCTACCATCAGTAACACACTACGCCGCCAGGGACTCAAATCCTGCAGTGCCAGACGTGTCCCCCTGCTTAAGCCAGTACATGTTCAGGCCCGTCTGAAGTTTGCTAGAGAGCATTTGGATGATCCAGATGAGGATTGGGAGAATGTCAGATGAAACCAAAATAGAACTTTTTGGTAAAAACTCAACTCGTCGTGTTTGGAGGACAAAGAATGCTGAGTTGCATCCAAAGAACACCATACCTACTGTGAAGCATGGGGGTGGAAACATCATGCTTTGGGGCTGTTTTTCTGCAAAGGGACCAGGACGACTGATCCGTGTAAAGGAAAGAATGAATGGGGCCATGTATCGTGAGATTTTGAGTGAAAACCTCCTTCCATCAGCAAGGGCATTGAAGATGAAACGTGGCTGGGTCTTTCAGCATGACAATGATCCCAAACACACCGCCCGGCAACGAAGGAGTGGCTTCGTAAGAAGCATTTCAAGGTCCTGGAGTGGCCTAGCCAGTCTCCAGATCTCAACCCCATAGAAAATCTTTGGAGGGAGTTGAAAGTCCGTGTTGCCCAGCGACAGCCCCAAAACATCACTGCTCTAGAGGAGATCTGCATGAAGGAATGGGTCAAAATACCAGCAACAGTGTGTGAAAATCTTGTGACTTACAGAAAACATTTGACCTCTGTCATTGCCAACAAAGGGTATATAACAAAGTATTGAGATAAACTTTTGTTATTGACCAAATACTTATTTTCCACCATAATTTGCAAATAAATTCATAAAAAATCCTACAATGTGATTTTCTGGATTTTTTTTCCTAATTTTGTCTGTCATAGTTGAAGTGTACCTATGATGAAAATTACAGGCCTCTCTCATCTTTTTAAGTGAGAGAACTTGCACAATTGGTGGCTGACTAAATACTTTTTTCCCCCACTGTATTTTATACAGTCATTATTGCTCATCTGTATCAAGGGTGTCAATAATTTTGGACCCCATTGTATATTTTTGGGGTGTATTTTCATTTTATTGTGACAGACATAGATGAGGGGTAACGTGCTGCGGGCGATAGTGTTACCTGCTAGCCTCAGGCACAGGTAATAGATCTCTTACAGTGCCTTCAGGAAGGACTCACACACTTTTTCCACATTTTGTTGTTACATTTGTTATAGTCTGAATTTTAGATGGATTCAATTGAGATTGTTCTCTCGCTGGCCTGCACACAATACCCTATAATGTCAAAGTGGAATTATATTTTTCAGCATTTTAAAAAATGTCTAAGAAATCTGAAATGCCTTTGTTATGGCGAGCCTAAATAAGTTCAGTAGTTAAAAGTTGATTAACAAGTCACATAATAAGTTGCATGGACTCACTCTGTGTATAATAATTAAAGGTTAAAAAATATATATATTTTTTTTGTGTTTAACATGATTTTTGAATGTCTAGCTCATCTCTGTACCCCACACATACAATTGGCTGTAAGGTCCCTCAGTCGAGTAGTGAATTTCAAACAGAGATTCAACCACAAAGACCAGGGAGGTTTTCCAATGCCTCTCGAAGAGGGGCACCTGTTGGTAGATGGGTAAAAATAAAATAAAAAGCAGACATTGAATATCCCTTGGAGCATGGTGAAGTTATTCATTACATTTTTGGATGGTGTATCATTACACCCAATCACTACATTGATACAGGTGTCCTTCTTAACTCAGTTGCTGGAGAGGAAGGAAACCGCTCAGGGATTTCACCATGAGGCCAATGGTGACTTTAAAACAGTTACAGAGTTTAATGGCTGTGATGCGAGAAAACTGAGGATTGATCAACAACATTGTAGTTACTCCACAATACTAAACTAATTGACAGAGTGAACTCCCGACACTACCCGGTGAAATGCAGTGGGCCTGAGTGGGAGGCATTTTACTTTGGGCATGCCAGGCTCTCCAAAACCGTCACCTCGGGAGCTGCTCCCTAAGAAGTTAAATCTGCTTGAAAAATCTTGAAAAACTTTTTGAAGAATAATGGGCAAATATTGTACAATCCAGGTGTGCAAAGCTCTTAGAGATTTACCCAGAAAGACTCACAGCTGTTATTGAGGCCAACAGTGATTCTAACATGTATAGACTCAGGAGTGTGAATACTTATATGAATGAGATATTTCTGTATTTAATTTTCATTACATTTGCAAACATTTCTAAAAAAATGTTTTCACTTTGTCAATATGGTGTATTATGTGTAGATGGGTGAGAAGAAATATAATGTAATCCATTTTGAATCCAGGCTTTAACACAACAAAAAGTGGAATAAGTGAAGGGATATGAATACTTTCTGAAGGCACTGTATGTAACAGCATAAGAATACAGTTGATGTATGGCATTGGCTCAATTCCAGAAAGAAACTAAAGGTCAGTCCTCATTGGTGGAGTTTAGCAAGCAGGACTTCCTGAATTCTCATTGGGCTAAAACCAGACTAGAGTAAAACTTCCTGTATCATTTCCTGCCATCCTTCTGTGATGATAGAGTTTAGGGTCACACTGTCTTTGGTTAGTCCACAACAGATGCTCTGTAGAAGATAATTTAATCAAATTAAATAGTAGAGAATAGCAAAGCAATGCATTGATTAGCATAGACCAGACAAGACCAGACAAGACCAGACTAGAATATGTAGCTGTGCAGTTAGTAACCCAAGACGCAGCATGTCCTCTCTATACCACCCTTTCTGTGCTCTGGTACTGTAACAATCTGTACCAGTCTGCTATCATGATAATGGCGCCTGAGGGGATGGCTGCCATTTTACGGGCTTCTAACCAACTTTGCTATTTTGTGTGTTCTTCTGCATAGTTTGTAATGTATTTTGTACATAACGTTGCTACTACCGTCTCTTATGACCAGAAGAGCTTCTGGACATCAGAACAGCGATTATGCACCTCGAACTGGACAAACATTTTTTCTTTAATGAGCGATGCAAAGGATGTACAGCTTCTCCGAGACCAGGTCCAAATCCTCGTCATTCGTGTGAAGAAAAGACAGAAATACAGGGGGCGGAGATCAGGGTGCTTTGTGAGAATTTGTCGGTAAGTGGGTAACCCACCTTTACCATCTGTTGTATTGGCCAACGTGCAATCACTGGAGAATAAACTTGATGATCCCCGTTCGAGACTATCCTACCAACGGGACATTAAAAACTGTTATATCTTATGTTTCACCGAGTCGTGGCTGAATGACGACACAGATAATATACAGTTGGCTGGCTTTTCCGTGCATCGGCAGGACAGAGCAGCTACATCTGGTAAGATGAGGGATGGGGGTGTGTGTCTATTTGTCAATAACAGCTGGTGTGCTATGTCTAATATTAATAACTCATGATAAGCTGTAGACCACACTATCTACCAAGAGTTTTCATCTATATTTTTCATAGCCGTCTACTTACCACCACAAACCGATGCTGGCACTAAGACCACACTCAACGAGCTGTATAAGGCCACACACAAACAAGAAAATGGCTCATCCAGAAATGGCGCTCCTAGTGGCCTGGGACTTTAATGCAGGCAAACTTAAATCCGTTTTTACCTCATTTCTACCAGCATGTCACATGTGCAACCAGAGGAAAAAAAACTCTAGACCACCTTAACTCCACACACAGCTGCCCAGTGGCGCGAGCCTAGCAGACAAGCTTCGAGGCAAGCAACACTGAAGCGTGCATGGGAGCACCAACTGTTCCTGACGACTGTGTATTCACGCTCTCCGTAGCCGATGTGAGCAAGACCTTTAAACAGGTCAACATTCACAAGGCCGCGGGGCCAGATGGATTACCAGGACGTATACTCAGAGCATGTGTGGACCAACTGGCAAGTGTCTTCACTGACATTTTCAACCTCTCCCTGACCGAGTCTGTAATACCTACATGTTTCAAGCAGACCACCATAGTCCCTGTGCCACATCTGAAACGCTGATCCTCAACATGAGGTGCGTGCTTAGTCCCCTCCTGTACTACCTGTTCACCCAAGACTGCGTGGCCAAGCCCGACTCCAACACCATCATTAAGTTTTCTGACGACACAACAGTGACAACGATGAGACATCCTATAGGAAGGAGGTCAGAGACCTGGCAGTGCGGTGCCAGGACAACAACCTCTCCCTCAACGTGAGCAAGACAAAGGAGCTGATCGTGGACTACAGGAAAAGGAGGGCCGAACACGCCCCCATTCACATCGACGGGGCTCAAGTGGAGCGGGTCGAGAGTTTCAAGCTCCTTGGTGTCCATATCACCAACAAACTATCATGGTCCAAACCAAGTCAGTCGTGAAGAGGACACAACAACACCTTTCCCCCCAGAGGAGACTGAAAATATTTGGCATGGGTCCCCAGATCCTCTCAAAGTTTTACAGCTGCGTCATCGAGAGCATCCATCACCGCCTGGTATGATGGATGCTCTTGGAAGGCCAAGAAAATTGTCAAAGACTCCAGTCATCCAAGTCATAGACTGTTCTCTCTGCTATCGCATGGCAAGTAGTACCGGAGTGCCAACTCTAGGTCCAAAAGGCTCCTTAACAGCTTCTACCCCCCAAGCCATAAGACTCCTGAACAATTAATCAAATGGCCACTCTGACTATTTACATTGTTTTTACACTGCTGCTACTCGCTGTTTATTATCTATGCATAGTCACTTTACCCCTACCTACATGTACAAATGACCTTGTCTAACCTGTACCCCGCACATTGACTCGGTACCGGTACCCCCTGTATATAGCCTCATTATTGTTATTTTATTGTGTAACTTTTTTTGAATTTTTTACTTTTGTTTATTCATTACATTTCCTTAACTCTATTTCTTGGACTGCGTTGTTGGTTAAGGGCTTGTAAGTAATCATTTCAAGTTAAGGTCTACCCCTGTTGTATTCGGCGAATGTGACGACAAATGAAATGTTATTTGATTTGATATTCAGGTCATGCTGAATGATGGCTCTTTGGTCTCACACACACATACACACACACACACACACGCAGATCAATGACACTGTAGAATGACTTACTGGTTTCTCAGGACAGCCACCTTTCCTGTCCTCTCTGCTCCTCCCCATCCCTTGCCCTCTCCTCTCATCTCTCTCCCCTCCTTTTCCCTCCTTTTCCCTCCACTCCCCTCCTCTCTGCTCTGCTCCTCTCATCTAATCCTCTTTTTTTCTGTCTCTCTCCTTTCTCCGCTGCCCAAAAAACATTAACATGATCATCCAATCAGTGTAATGGCCTGTGTTCCCACATTAGTCTCCTCTCTCTAGCATCCCTCTGCTCTCTGGAGAATCAGTCTGTTTCAATACCAGACACAGTAGAAAGGGAGAGAGAGAGAGAGAGAGAGGTAAGGAGAAGAGAGAGAGAAAGAGAGGAAAGGAGAGAAAGAGAGAGACAAAGAGAAAGGGTAAAGAGATAGACAGAGGGAGTCAGAGAGAGAGGGATATAGTTGTTCTAGTAGGTTCTGTAGTTGCTACGTGCTTGTTTCTTTTGATTCATTGCTCAAATTAATTTTCTAGACGGAAAATGAAATAAAGTACAACACAGGTCCTATTGGCTCACGGATCATGTCAATAAACAATGTCTAGTCTATTATCTAGTTCATTCTGTAGCTTGGCAGTGAGTGTACACTACATGCCTTTCTGTCTGGAGAGGAATCTTGTTTGAGGCTGTAGGATAGAGGAGTTTGCATACAGGTTTTAGGGGTTTGAGGAGCCAGAAATAGCCCACTAGAGGGAGGAATATTCCTTAACTAATACAACAAGACCTGCACATCCATCCATGTACAGTTTGCTGATACCTTTTTCCATGTAATCAAATCAGTTATTGATCAAAATCATTATTAAGATCGAGATCAATCAAATGAAAATCATCAACAGTTTTGACTATTAAAATGGCCATGGCGTAGGCACATGTAATTAAAGTATTGGATTGCAGTTCAATAACAGATACTTGTATTCTATTACTTGTGTTTTTCTGCTATTCTGTATTATTTCTGAAGACTCTTACTACTGTTGTTTCTTACTGCTGAAATTCTAAGGCGAATACTGGGTTTGTAGAGTTTTTATTGGCCCTTTTAGTTCCAGATGTGTGTCTCCTTCCAGTGTCTAGGGAGCAGTTTTATTATATGGCCTCCCTTCATTTCCATTGTTCTGTCTCTCCATCCCTCCCTCTCTCCATCCCTTTCTCTCTTTCCCCCATTCTGTTAATCCCAGGAGTCAGATGCCTCACATTAATGCCAAAATCAGATATGTCAACTGCCAAATGCGCCAATTGCCAAATACTTTTGGGAACCTGGGCAGAAAAAGTTCACGTTGATCCACTGAGGCAAAAAGAGCACTGTCAGAGTTTAATTCAATAAGAGAAAATCTACAAGGAAGGGCCAGAAAAGTAGTCTAATGTTTGGGAAAGTGTTGGTGAAGTGGTAAATGTGGATGATAGCAGTGCTGGCTATATTACAGTATATGTGATATAGTCACAAGGCGGGGACTTCAACTAGGCCTATGGCACGTCAAGGGAACTGTGCTGTTCAGATGAGTTAAATGGAATAATTTTTATTTATCACATACACATGGTTAGCAGATGTTTTTGCGAGTGTAGCGAAATGCTTATGCTTCTACTTCCGACAGTGCAGTAATATCTAACAAGTAATCTAAAAAATTCACAACAACTATCTTATACACACAAATGTAAAGGGATGGAATAAGAATATGTACATATAAATATATGGATGAGCGATGGCCGTGTGACATAGGCAAGTGGCCAGTGATTTGGGTCTGTATGTTGGCAGAAGCCTCTCTATGTTAGTGATGGCTGTTTAACAGTCTGATGGCCGTGAGATAGAAGCAGTTTTTCAGTCTCTCGGTCCCAGCTTTGATGCACTTGTACTGACCTCGCCTTCTGGATGATAGTGGGGTGAACAGGCAGTGGCTTAGGTGGTTGTTGTCCTTGATGATCTTTTTGGCCTGTGACATCAGTTGCTGTAGGTGTCCTGGAGGGCAGGTAGTTTGCACCTGGTGATGTGTTGGGCAGACCGCACTACCCTCTGGAAAGCCTTGTGGTTGAGGGCGGTGCAGTTGCCATACCAGGCGATGATACAGCCCAACAGGATGCTCTCGAGTGTGCATCTGTAAAGGTTTGTGAGGGTTTTAGGTGACAAGGCACATTTCTTCAGCCTCATGAGGTTGAAGAGGCGCTGTTGTGCCTTCTTCACCACGCTGTCTGTGTGGGTGGACCATTTCAGTTTGTCCGTGATGTGTATGCCGAGGAACTTAAAACGTTCCACCTTCTCCACTACTGTCCCGTCGATGTGGATAGGGGGGTGCTCCCTCTGCTGTTTCCTGAAGTCCACGATCATCTCCTTTGTTTTGTTGACGTTGAGTGAGAGGTTGTTTTCTTGACACCACACTCCGAGTGCCCTCACCTCCTCCCTGTAGGCTGTCTCATCGTTGTTGGTAATCAAGCCCACTACTGTTGTGTCGTCTGCAAACTTGATGATTGAGTTGGAGTCATGGGTGAACAGGGAGTACAGGAGGGGGCTGAACACACACCCTTGTGGGGCCCCAGTGTTGAGGATCAGCAAAGTGGAGATGTTGTTTCCCACCTTCACCACATGGGGCGTCCCGTCAGAAAGTCCAGGACCCAATTGCACAGGGCGGGTTGAGACCCAGTGCCTTAAGCTTAATGATGAACTTGGAGGGTACTATGGTGTTGAATGCTGAGCTGTAGTCAATGAACAGCATTCTTACATAGGTATTCCTCTTGTCCAGATGGGATAGGGCAGTGTGCAGTGTGATGGCGATTGCATTGTCTGTGGACCTGTTGGGGCGGTATGCAAACTCAAGTGGGTCTAGGGTGGCAGGTAAGGTGATATGATCCTTGACTAGTCACTCCAAGCACTTTATGATGACAGAAGTGAGTGCTACGGGGGCGATAGTCATTTAGTTCAGTTACCTTTGTCTTCTTTGGTACAGGAACAATGGTGGCCAACTTGAAGCATGTGGGGACAGCAGACTGGGATAGGGAGCGATTGAATATGTCCATAAACACACCCGCCAGCTGGTCTGCGCATGCTCTGAGGATGCGGATAGGGATGCTGTCTGGGCCAGCAGCCTTGTGAGGGTTAACACGTTTAAATGTCTTGCTCACGTCGGCCACAGAGAAGGAGAGGGGGGCGCAGTCCTTGGTAGCGGGCCGCGTCGGTGGCACTGTATTATCCTCAAAGCGGGCAAAGAAGGGGTTTAGCTTGTCTGGAAGCAAGACGTCGGTGTCCATGGCGTTGCTGGTTTTCTTTTTGTAGTCCATAATTGCCTGTAGACCCTGCCACATATGTCTCGTGTCTGGGCTGTTGAATTGAGACTCCATTTTGTCCCTATACGACATTTCACTTGTTTGATTGCCTTGTGGAGGGAATAACTACACTGTTTATATTTGGCCATATTCCACAACCTCTATCCATGGTTGAATGCGGTGGTTTGCGCTTTCAGTTTTGCACGAATGCTGCCGTCTATCCACTGTTTATGGTTGGGGTAGGTTTTATTAGTCACAGTGGGTACAACATCTCCAATGCATTTCTTAATATACTCACTCACTTTAGTTAGTGTATACATCAATGTTATTATCTGAGGCTTCCCGGGAACATTTTCCTGTCCACGGAAACACAGACCTGAAATGTGGACACTGACTGTAGGCCTATAACATTTTGACTCTGGAACAGGAGTGAAGAAATATAATTTCTTTCTTTCAGCATCTTGAGGGAATGAATGCGTGGTTAGGGACCATCTGTAAAGGTGCAGTCTTTATCAGCATCATAAAAGCTAATAGTATTTCAACCACATAAAATATACATCCAAGCCAAACTTAATTTCCTTAAAACCAATCGAAGGAAAATCTTTCCAGTTTTTTTTATTACATTTTCTCCCTAAACGTATTTTCTGTGTCAGAGAAAGAGGAAAGCGAAAACAAATTTTACAGATGTGTCACGACTTTCACTGAAGTCGGTCCCTCTCCTTGTTCGGGCGGCGTTCAGCGGCCGACATCGCCGGCCTTCTAGCCATTGCCGATCCACTTTTCATTTCATTCATTTGTTTTGTTTTTGTTTTATACACACCTGGTGCGTTATTGTTCCAATTTATGTCAGTCCATTTGGTGGGCTTGGTATTTGTTCTACTTTGTAAATATTTTGAGTAAAACTATGTTGTGTTGCTCATCTCTGCTGTCCTGCGCCTGACTCTTTTGCACCTACTACACCAAGTCATTCTGACAAGATGACTAGATTGAATGTTATACCAGAAACCTGCATTCCCCTATTCATGTTCCTGGCCCAGAAAGTGTTTTGTTTCATGACCCCCCCACCCCACACACACACACGCAGGAGGATAATACTTCTAAACCCCACCTCGCTGGATGCTAGAGATTCCACACATAAATCCTGCTGTGGTTTCTATTTCTCAGACTGACCATTCCCAGGAGCTTCTCTGTGGGATAACTTACGGCATTCCCTGTTGAATCTGGAAGTCATTGTAAAATGTAAAGAATGAGAACATTGCGGGGTGAACACAAAATGCCTTTCCCATTCCTCTGTTCATTTTTCTGTTTGGTGAATTGAATATGGTCAATTCTACACAGTTTAGCGTGGAGCTGAGAGAAAATGTTGCAAAAAAAAGGCCCAGTGCAGTCAAAATTCTGTTTTTCCTTGTGTTTTATATCATATTGTACAACAGCTGATAAAACTAACATTGTAAAAGTGTGAAAACATGTGCTCAACTGAGACATGGAGTGTGTACTGTATGTGTGCCATTCAGAAGGTGAATGGGCATGACCTTTGACCTGGGTATGGTAGTAGGTGCCAGGCGCAACGGTTTGTGTCAAGAACCGCAACGCTGCTGGGGTTTTCACGCTCAACAGTTTCCTGTGTGTATCAAGAATGGTCCACCACCCGAAGGACATCCAGCCAACTTAACACAACTGTGGGAAGCATTGGAGTCAACATGGGCCAGCATCCCTGTGGAATGCTTTTGACACCTTGTAGAGTCCATGCACCGACAATACCTTTTTCAGTCACATTCCTGAAGCCCAGGAAACCAATACTTAGATTCGTAGTAATATATGGAAATCAAAAAGGTTTATGAATTACTTTTTGGAGGGTTAATGTCAAAATAATGTATTAAATAAATAAAAATGTACTGATGTCAGGCGCATGGACCCCCAGAGCTCGTGCCCCCCCACCTTGTGGAGACTGTGGGAGTGTCCGGTACCCCAGTTTGAAACCCCTGGTCTATGGTACTTTCCTTTCACTCTGTTTGGTGATGGCAAATTCTTTCCTTCCCTCTAGGGATGGTGTGGTCGGACGTGAAGCGTCTATGGTACGAGGGCTTGGAGGACTTCCTGGATGAGTCGAGGAATCAGCTGAGCTTCGTCATGAACTCTCTCTACCTGTCCACCTTCGCCCTCAAGATAGTGGCTCACAGCAAGGTGTGTCTGTGTGTGTCTGTGTGTGTGTCTGTGTGTGTGTGTGTTTGAGTACTAACGTGATCTCCTCTGTGCCAGTTTAAGAACGTGGAGGACACAGAGAGGAAAAACTGGGATGCCTTCCACCCCATCCTTGTGGCTGAGGGGCTGTTTGCCTTCGCAAATGTCCTGAGCTACCTGCGACTGTTCTTCATGTACACCACCAGCTCCATACTGGGCCCACTACAGGTATACGCACAAACTAACGCACACATACACACACTCACAGTACATTAGCTATCACTTCTGCCACTAGCAGCAGAATGAGCACAATCACCAACATCATCATTATTCTATCAATACCTCACATGGAAACTATTTCCCTGGTGAACATCCCAATTAATAAAGATTCATTCTGCCATTGTTTCTCCTCCCAACTCTGTCCTCTGTCCTCAACACTGGGCCGAAAGTCTGTTTTGAATATTCGGCTGGAGTTCATGTAGTGCCATAGAATAGGTGTCTCTCTTTATTTCATTAGAGAAACCTTCAACCTCTCCCTCACTGTCTCAGCCTGCCAGCTAGGATAAAAGTCCCAGCTCTCTCCACTGTGTGTGTATTTCCTATTTTCCTATGGCCAGGAATCTCTTTTTCAATGTTCAATTTGGCTAGATTTATGGACATAAGGTAATATGGCAATGAATTATAATACGAGCAGTTATGAATGAGTGATCAGGTAATTCTGCTCCTAGGACTATTTCCTATGTCCTGTTATTATGTGAAAGGGTTGTTGTGGTTTTCCTATCAAACAGCAGGACTCTCCTGTGGATTGGAATAATATTTCTAATACCAAAAGGTGCTATCTAGAACCAAAAAGGGTTCTTTGGGTGTCCTTATAGGATAACTCTTTGAAGAACCCCTTTAAGTTCCAGGTAGAACCCTTTTGGGTTCTATGTAGAACCATTTCCACAGAGGGGCTCTACCTGGATCCAAAAAAGGGTTCCCTCTATAGGGACAGCCGCAGAACCCTTTTTTCTGAGTGTACCTTACTTCACTCTCTCTCTCTCTCTCTCTCTCTCTCTCTCTCTCTCTCTCTCTCTGTCTCTCTGTCTTTCTGTCTCTGTCTTTCGAGTCTCTCTCTCTCTCTCTCTCTCTCTCTCTCTCTCTCTCTCTCTCTCTCTCTCTCTCTCTCTCTCATCCCATAACTCTATCTCTCTACATGCACTCAAGCTGGAACTGTGACATCACTGTCTGGAATGGGCGAATGGAAAAGTTATTGTCTGTGTGTGTGTACCTACACACACATGCTCACATGGCAGACACACCCCTCAATGATTGTCTGACACACATTTACATACATGTACACACATGCCACGCAAACAACCACTTACATTAACATATGAGCACACATTCTGTATGTACAAATACTTTGTCTCTCTCTTTCTCTATCTCTCTCTCTCACACACACACACACAAACAAAAGCACTGAGTCAGTAGTCCCACCGCAGACTGACGGTGTAGTGTGGTTATAGTGTGGTTAGGAGTAATGAATACTTGCCTGGTTATGCCTGGTTATTCCATCCTACCCAGAGAGGCCAACTCACTCTTCTATAGAGGAAGTACCCCACACAGAGGTGTGTGTGTGTGTGTGTGTGTGTGTGTGTGTGTGTGTGTGTGTGTGTGTGTGTGTGTGTGTGTGTGTGTGTGTGTGTGTGTGTGTGTGTGTGTGTGTGTGTGTGTGTGTGTGTGTGTGTG
Organism: Brachymystax lenok tsinlingensis; assembly: GCA_030435695.1. Classification (NCBI taxonomy): domain Eukaryota; kingdom Metazoa; phylum Chordata; class Actinopteri; order Salmoniformes; family Salmonidae; genus Brachymystax; species Brachymystax lenok. Next base: position 20,149,974 of record CM059782.1, read on the forward strand.
TGTGTGTGTGTGTGTGTGTGTGTGTGTGAGAGAGCTAGTTGGAACGGTACAGCTGAATCATTCCTTTTTCAGAGTGAGGTCCCTCAGGAACAAAGTCTAACTGGGTTGTGTGTGTAGGTGTCTATCTCTGATGACATTTCAGGGTGTGTGTGTGTGTGTGTGTTTGTGTAGGTGTGTTTGAAAGGTGTGTGTATCCACCCCTCCCCTCCTGCGTCAGTACCCCCTAGTCTGGGTTAGGAGCTCCTGACCCCCTACATTCCTGCTCTGTTTGTACAGTAAGTTAGAGGCTAGCTGACAGCCAGGCAGACCATGCTGAGGCCAGGGAACTCCCACAGCTACTAAACCAGACATCTTCTAAGAGGGACGGCGGGAGTAGAGGGACCCGCCGGACCAGATGATAGTGGAAACACTGGGGAGTTTCACATGTGACAAGATAATAAATCATACTAATAGAGGAGCTGCTCTCTCTCTTTCTCTCTCTGTCCCAAAACAACCTGGCGAATTGCACCTCGTGGTCGTCCCTCTCGACTCCTGTTGGCTCTTGGTTAGGGAGTGAGTCTTCTCACTGAGGTCTCTCTCACACTGGACCATATGTGTGTATGTGGGACAGGGGTGTTTAGGATGGTTAGACCTGGGCCAGTGAGCTACAGGTCTGGATAAATAAAAACCAGCCATGCTCTCAGGGCTATATATAGAGACTTAAACCCTGCTCTCAGAACAGTTTCAATGTCCTTCAGCTTGGTCAATGTTTATCTGTGTGTTACCTCAACTCACTAGGGTATCTGCTTGTTTTTAACAGAACAGTTCTCTTCAGTAGGTGGTACAGAGAATAACTATTTGACCATGTTTATTTGCTCACTCTAAAGATAGACATTCTAATGAAAGGGGTTTGCTTTCCAATGTAGCTCTTTTGGACATTTTTTTACTAGGCATAAGTACACACTACTATCCCTGGACTTGTTTGACCTGGGTGGTTGGTTGTGTGTTAGCTAGTCTGTTTTGGTCCAGGATTGTGTTCATCAGGAGTCGCACACCGCAACAAAAATATTTTGCCACGGAAAACGAACAATTATTGGACAAGCTCAGGTAGTAGTTACCTCCCGGTCAGAAGATGGTAATTTAGCTCATGACAGAGTGCTCTTGTGTTCCCAGATCTCTGTGGGCCAGATGCTGCAGGAGTTTGGGAAGTTCTTGGGTCTGTTCCTGCTGGTGCTCATCTCTTTCACCATCGGCCTGACGCAGCTCTACGGGAAGGATCAGAAGGACCCTGCCAAGAGTCCCGCCAAAGACTGTGAGGGCATCTTCTGTCAGCAGCAGAGCAACGACGCCTTCCACACGTACGTACAGTCTACCTAAATTCTCTCTCTCTCTCTCCCCTTTCCCTGTTTCACAGGTTTTATGGGTACCTGTTCTGACTGTTAACCACTGACCCATAGAGATCCAAAAATTCAGTGTTCTACTGTATATGTAATTATATTTTCCATTACCTCCCTGTTGACAGATTCATGGGTACTGTACCTGTTACTCCCTGTTCCGACCTTTAACCTTCCTGTTGACAGGTTCATGGGTACTGTACCTGTTACTCCCTGTTCTGACCTTTAACCTTCCTGTTAACAGGTTCATGGGTACTGTACCTGTTACTCCCTGTTCTGACCTCTAACCTCTTGACTTTCCTGTTGAAAGGTTCATGGGAACGTGCTACGCTCTGTTCTGGTACATCTTTTCTCTGGCCCACGTGGCTCTCTTCGTGACCCGGATCAACTACACGGAGGAGCTGAGGTCATTTGTGGGGGCCCTCATCGTGGGCACCTACAACATCGTGGTGGTGATCGTTCTCACCAAGCTCCTGGTCGCTATGCTCCACAAGAGCTTCAGGCAGATCGCTGTAAGTCAATCAAGCGATCAATCAATTAACCATTTAAATCAGTCCAATTTATTTATAAAGCCTGTTTGCATCAGCAGTTGTCACAAAGTGCTTTTCAGTAACACGGCCTGAAGTGACTGCAAGTCACATATAATGACATTGTCCATCCATCAAGTTACAACAACAACAAAAACAATAAGACTTGATTAGTCTAGCTATAACACTGTATCTAAGTGTTCATTTGGAGTACTTTATTTTCGATTCAGTGTTTGGAGTTCAGGCAAAGATCAGCCGTATAATTCACATCAATTAATCAACTTTAATGCTTCATAAATTACACTTACCCATCATCAACTCAACAATCATCATTCTGAATGAAAAACACAAATCCACTCCAAGAACACTTCAAACTAACAGATGGTAGTGATTTTTTAACATTTCTCTGTCGATTAACACGTTCCCCTATTTTCTCAGTGAATACCTAAATCTCCCATTTCATTCCATTTCCCTCTAAACCCCCGAATCCCCTAGAACCACGAGGATAAGGAGTGGAAGTTTGCCCGCGCCAAGCTGTGGCTGAGCTACTTTGACGACAAGTGTACCCTGCCGCCACCCTTCAACATCCTACCCTCCCCCAAGACTGTGTGTTACCTTCTGACCAGTATGAGTAAATGGATCTGCTCCCACACCTCCACGGGGAAGGTAAAGAGACAGAACAGCCTCAAGGTAAGAGAGACGGGACACTATCCAATCAAGAAGTGGTACCTCTGTATACTTTAAATGTATGACAGTTTCTCATCTTATCCTCCCGTGATATCCAGATAAGTAGACACTGTGTTGTCTCCAGTCCTAACCTCCCATGTTGTTGTTGTCACATCCATCCAGGAGTGGAGGAACCTGAAGCGGAAGCGTGATGAGAACTACCAGAAGATCATGTGTTGTCTGGTCCATCGCTACCTGACGTCCACCAGGCAGAAGATGCAGAGCACCGACCAGGCCACCGTAGAGAACCTCAACGACCTGCGGCAGGACCTCTCAAAGTTCCGCAACGAGATGAGAGACCTGCTGGGATTCAGAACCTCCAAGTACGCCATGTTCTACCCCCGGAGCTAAGACTGACCTGATCTGAACCTCAACCCAACCTCCACCCAACCATGTTCTACCCTTGGAGCTAGAACTGATCTGGTCTCAACCTCCACCCAACCATGTTCTACCCTTGGAGCTAGGACTGATCTGGTCTCAACCTCCACCCAACCTCAACCCAACCTCAACCGACCAGCTAAGACTGGTCTCAAGCCCAAACTCAACCCCAACCACCCCTGTCAGCTTCTTCACCCAGGGGGTCCTATCTCTGACCCTAGCATGCTCAGAAATAACCTTGTGTCCAGTCACAGGGAGACATTTAGACCTGGAACCACTGGAAATCTATATATATTCTGCACCAAAGTCTCCAGATTAATCCAGATCCCTTATGTAATAATATTCAGTCATCCTACTTGTTTTCTAAAATTGGCATTGTTTTCAACAAAGGACTTAATAAAATGTATTGGAAAATACAGACTGGCTGTGACTTTTTGTCTTGGCAGGGAGAAACGATTAGAGGATAAATATTGAGTTGCATCACATGCTCAGCTGGCACGAGGACTGAGCCAGTTGGTTTTAATTGTGAAATATCTGTGAATGTTACTCACTGTTCAGAGCCAGCACATCTCTGGTCAAAACACCTGACCATTCCCAGTGATCAGTGGAGCGTTTACAACTGCCCTACTAACAGCTGCCTCCACACCTGGCCATAGTTACCACATACTCTATGTAGGCCAGATATGTTATTTATGTTCTTATATGCACTGTTCGTAGTTTTTTTTTTAACCCCTTTTTCTCCCCAATTGGTAGTTACAGTCTTGTCCCATCGCTGCAACTCCCATACGGACTCGGGAGAGGCGAAGGTCAAGAGCCATGCGACCCTGCCAAGCCGCACTGCTTCTTGACACACTGCTCACTTAACCCGGAAGCCAGCCACACCAATGTGTCGGAGGAAACGGGATCGAACCCGGATGTAGTGATGCCTCTAGTACTGCAATGCAGTGCCTTAGACCGCTGCGCCACTCGGGAGGCCCTTAAATGCACTGATAACATGACATATTACAACGTACTGCTGGTCTGTAAATTAATGAATGATGACACTCAATATGAAGAACCACCTCGTTACAATAAACTTCATTTTTTATTTGGTCAGATGAAAACAATTAAATATAAATAACATTTACCAATTGAATCATATGAAAATACTTTATATTGTAATTCATTTCATATCTATTTTTATTACATACATTACAAACCAAGCTGACATAATGATAAGGAGTGCTTTGTTGAATCCATTCATTGTAAAAGCTTTGGCTAATAAGTGACAGTACTAAACGTAATACCAGCATGAAAACAAAATTTCAAAAGGAATGCTATATATTCAACTATTGCACTTATCGACACCACATAAAATACCTCCCATATCTTGTCCATTCAATGTGAACATAGGAAATAAAGAGCAGTTTGTAAACACTGTCCATAAAACTATAACACCCCCCGTCCTCAATAATGTACTTCCTCTAACAAACTCCTTCTTGTCTGATGTTTGATCCAAGCCAACACTCATCATGACATCTGGGTTGTGTTCAGTGGGCTTGAAACATCAGAAAATGTTTTTGAAACAGAAAAGGTAAATGAGCGCTCTCATTGGACATATTTAGGTAGTATTTAGTTTCAAAAAATTTTCTCCTGTTTTGTTCTAACTGAACGTGACCCAGGTGAGTTCACCCCTACTATCTGTCTCTCTTCCTCTCCTCCCTCTCTTCAATTATCACACTCATTCTTCACATTGCATTGAAAACAGGTCCAGTTCAGAGGAAAGAAAAAACAGCATAGAAAAACAAAACAAAGGAAAGAGACAGCCAGACACCTCCAGGCAGTAACAGCCTGAGCTCTGTAAACTAGTCCTGTGGTGACAGATCATAGGTAATGATGGGTGGAGCCAGGGCAGGCTGGGCGGAGACTAACAAGAACAGTCACACCCTTTTGTGGGTGGGGCATGGTGGTTGGGTGGAGACTCAGGCAGCATGTAGCTGATCTCAGCAGCGTTTGTTCTTCAGTACGTTGAGTCCCCTCTGGTTCTTAGCCTTGAAGGCCATGACGAAGTGATGCGGGGCGATCTTCCCCTTCCCATCCTCGTCCGCTGAGCCCATGAAGATGTAGTTGAGGCCTAGTGAGATCACACAGAAAGAGCCTGAATGCAGTGGCGGAACGGCAGAGACATTCAGGAAGGTAGCACATCAGCGTCAACTCTCCTCTGGGTTCCATATATGTTTATAGGTACATCTATAAACGTATACAGTACTGTACAGTATGTTTGTATATATTCACAATATGGATCAACGGCTGAGGGGGGAAGGTATAGATCTTATTGCACAGTGAGTTTTGCCGCTTACCTCAGACCTTGGTCAAGCTCCTTCAGGTGAGCTTGAAGATAGGTTACAGCAATGGAGGCAAACTCAGAGCCATACACCAAGTAGAATGTCGAACCACCTCTTTCTTATGTATCTTGTATATTTCGAACATGCCGCTGTTACAGGTGCTTACTCAGTGCCACACTTGAAACTGTGTCAGTATTACTCAATCATAGAATTTGAACTGAAATAAAAACATAAGGTTCAATAGTACAATCATGGACTAATACCTGTGCTATCGTGTCACGGTGAATGTCTGAAACTAAAGCAAGAGAAACGGATGACTATATCCAGGGGAGAGTTAGCCTGAGTGCCCGTCTGTTTTTGCTATCATGCCAACTCCTTGTCACTCATTGTCATGCCAAACCACATTGTCTTGAGTTGGAGTTCGCAAGAGCACAAACAGATCTGGACCAGGCTATAGAAGGAGACAACAGATCTGGGACCGGACCAGGCTAGGGGAGAGTGAGCCCCAGAGTCCTTTGGCAGTGGTCCACCGTACTACTACTCACCTCGTCTGATGAACGGACACTTCTTGCAGAGCACGATGATCTTGGTACTCATGGTCTTGCCGGCCTGCTGGATGGCCAGGTTGCCTTCTTTGTAGACGTTGATGATGGAGATGGTGGCGTACACGCTGCCTCCTCGCACCACCGCCGTGATGACAGTACCTGTTATCACTGTCACAGAAACATAGGGAGTTTAGATGGCTGAAAAACAAGCACTCAACAACATCTACTTAGATTTGAAGTCTGACAACTGTGTCATCATTATGAAATGGTGGTGTATAACTTTCAACAGCCTGTAAGCTCTGTAATGGCCTTGACCAAATATTGTATGATCGAGATCGGATATCTTTCTATACAAATACTCTGATGCTCGGCTTGCAAAATGTACTGGATGAATAGCGTTGAATAAGATGATCAGATCAATGTGTAAACAGGAAGGAAAGGCCGGGTCAGCTGTCTTCTGTTAGGTCCTTGTGTCTAGCCTAGTCATTAAAACTTGTGACGCAACACCCTTGGCTTGATATGACTGCAGACGGTCTGCCACTGTATTATACAAGACATTTCTCCACTAACACCAAATTACTGGTCTTCACAGATTTTCCATGCAAATCTGACCTCCCTGAGGAAAAGCAATTATTCAAATACCTGCCTCATTCCATCAACATCTACTCAGAGAAAAACATCACAGAGCTAGTCTAAATACCATGGTAGCAAACTAACGCCATGGAGTACGTTGGCTGAATCAACACTTTCATTTAGCAGCAGTTTACCTAGTTAGGCTCTTCTCTGGCATGCGTGTTTACTCTATGAGAAGAAGAAAACTGTGTCAGTCCCATACACAAATTCACTGGGCTGCCCTGTCAGAAAACCCTCAAGGACGCTTTTCAGATGCGCTGAAACCACGCAGATAATGGATCATGACGGAGGGGACCATGATAACATGGGTTTGTTGAGAGAGGGACGGCTCATATGGACTGGGTTGATGCTGGGGTAAATGTTGGACAATTTTCTCTCACCCCCACCCCCCTGACACACACACACACACACACACACACACACACACACACACACACACACACACACACACACTGTTGACCTGTTGTTGTTTGTTGCTGTAGCTTAGAATCTGTGACGGCAGTAGTGGCGGCTTTAGGTAGGGCAGCCATAGTAATAGATATAGCATTAGCTGTAGGAGAATAGTATCTCTCTTACCAAAGTCACTGGTACAGTAGTTGCTCTCAACGGTTCCACTTCTTTTGCATTTCTGCTGGCACAAAGCTACAGAGTACTTCAGGGCTGGGGAGACACAGAGAAATATCAAATAGAGTTACTTAGTTCACATTCAGCTTCCGCATTCAAGTGATGCTAGCAAGAAGGGTTTGGGTTGATTTTGTTTCACATTGAGTCAATTCAGGGAATGAATTGAAATCAACCGTAGGCTAATAAATTAGTATGAACACTTCCCATTGAAAACTGTGGGCAACTTAGAATCCTACAGTTCATCATGCTTAAGGTATGGGGTTCTAGTTTCGTCTGGCGTTAAGGAGGGGCCAGTGTCTAACGCACGCTTGTTGTAAAAACCGGCGCTATTTTCCAACCCTTGTGCCAGGGTTGGTCATTTACCTGTCTAACATCAGCTTGCGCTGAGATGGGAGTGGTGAAACTATTTGAGGTGTGTACTTTAAAAAAAAGCGCCAAACTGCCAATTTCGGTCAGAGTAACTGGAGATAAACTGGTCTTAGTGGTAATGCATGTTGGTTATGGCATCAATTTTGCCAGCGGAGGCGCACAGTAACCTAATCAGTGGCATTTCATCAATGTTTTATTAAAATATTATCTTTGAGAGCAGCAAAACAGTCTACAGACATTCACCTTTTTTGTCAATTGGAATGTATTTTTGTCCAGCTCCTGTGAAAAGTTTGGACTCATTATGTGCGATGCCCATTGAATAAAAAGTGTCAGTGACGGCCTCCCGAGTGGCGCAGCGGTCTAAGGCACTGCATCCTAGAGGCATCACTACAGACCTGGGTTCGATCCCGGGCTACAACCGGCCGTGATTGGGAGTCCCATAGGGTGGCACACAATTGGCCCAGCGTCGTCCGGGTTAGGGAATGGTTTGGCCGGGGGGGCATTACTCCTCCGACACATTGATGCTGCTGGCTTCCAGGTTAAGCGGGCGGGAGTTAAGAAGCGCGGTTAGGAGGGTCACCTCCCGAGCCCGTTGGGAAGTTGCACCGATGAGACAAGATCGAAATTGGGGAGAAAAAGGGGGTAAAATAAACATTTGAATATATATATATTTTTAAGTGTCAGTGACTGTGGGAAGCCTGTCTAGGAACATCAAGTTATTAAAAAAGACTATCAAGGCTGCTATGGTAGTGGAAAAGCTGAGACTACAAAATACAGTCCAACCAATGTCCAAATGTTATTCTTACTGGTGGAAAACAAACAGCCTAAAAGATAAGCCAATCAGAGGCAGTCATCAGATCCTGATGACATCCAGAAGACATCATAACGGGGGGGAAGGGGTTGTGTGTGTGTGCCTTGCCAGAGAGAGTTGGTGTCCTCAAACAACCATGCATGTGGGCCTTTAGGAGGTTCTGCACATTAGTATTAGTTTGTCTGAGTAAGAAGGAACAAGGTGTCTCTTTGGGGTGACTACTTGCTTCCCTTCCTCTTAGCTCTGTCATAGTAGACAAATCACAGATTTAAAAAGACAAATAAAAAACTAGAAAAGAATACATGGAAGTGATAAGTTAGAGGGGACTGATGTTTTGACTGGCATCTAACCTCGTCCCCAATTGCTACAGAGAGAGCCGGCTAGGGACAAGATTAACAGCCATCCAGCCTTGGTGTCTGCTCCATTGCCTTTCATCCTGCGGGCAACAGCCACTATAATGGTAGATCTGATCTGGAACCAGGCTAATTAAAATGCCTGGAAGCCACACTCCTGGTGGGAGGGAGGGAGCTACAGCAGCTACACCACATATTGGCATCAGCAAAGTCCACTGGGACCAGGCAATCCAATCTGTCTCTAAATCCACAACTAATATTAGCAGATCAAATGGGCCAAACACACATGTGGCCTGTAGATGATGATGAAGATGATGAATTGGATTCATATTGTGCTAACAGCACTTTACATTGTAACAACAAGACTGAAGAGATGTGTCAAGACAAGGGAGGAGTTACACATGTCCTGCTTGGATTAAACAGAGAAAAAGGAGCTACCTACGTATGGGTCTGGTGGTGGCTGCTGGGGTGGTGGTGGTCGGTGGTACCGTGGTGGTGGGGAACTTCTTGGGTCTAAATTTGTAGTGGCCGATGAACCCGTCTGCTGTTAAACTGAGGTCTGAGAGGAACTGGATCAGGAGCTGGTTACCTTCAGAGAATACTGGACTGAAGAGAGAAGAGGGAGATAGATATATAGAGATAGAATGTTAGCTTACCTGGTAAGTAGTTGATATATCGAATATGCTCACGGATATCTCGTGCTTTAGGTAAACTGTTAATCATGCATTAGTAGGTTTATGATCAAGGTCATAAGCGAAGCGGTACATTAGCTAGATGAATGCAGAGTAGAAACAGGTGTGTGACGTACGCTGGAGGGCTATCGCCACAGTACTTCCCGATCCTCTTGGCATCGTTAATCTCAGCCCCGTTGAAAATGGCCACATAGTCGTAGCGGCAGTAGTTGTCCCTTTCCACATCGAACTTCTCAAACTTCACCTCAATAATCTGTGTTGGTGGACAGGTTACATAGAACACAGGTTACACACAACACAGGTTACAAAGAACACGTTACAGTGAACAAATTACTTTCAGCCCACATTCTGAAGGTGCATTTCATTGTGCAACACTAACCAAGAGCAAACCACAAAGCAATTATGTGAAAATTGACATCTTAGGCGATCTCAATGACTCTTAATTGTGTCAAGTTGAACTGTGAGTAAAGTAAGAACTAAAGTAAAGTAAGACTAACACTCACCTGGTTCTTAGGAGCCACTATGTGCCATGAGCAGGTGACCCCAGCGGGGTAGTCTTTCTCGGGCCAGTTAGGTGTCTTAAAGGACCCGGAGGGTTTAACCAGACGACCGCCACAGTACTGATCCCCTGGTGGGTGCAAAGTCAAACTACAACGTTTAGTTATACTACCCAGAGAGTACTGCTTCACATGTTATTAATTTGACGCACCACTGGACATCCTCCTGTGACTGTGTGTTTATGTGCAAGATATATCGCTTCCTTTTTAATGTTAAAGGACGGAATGTTGCGCACGTGCATGACATAATTCCATAATGGCACAACATTTTTTGGAATAAGTAGTCTCGTCTCATGCTTCTTCTGTGGTTATGAGTAAATTAAGAAGACATCGGTCTCTGCCTTGGTCCCATGCTGAAATGTGCGGTTAAAAGGGAGTCTATATGCTAGGCATGCCATCACACATCTGAGAGATCACGTCAGCCAACCACACAAGCTGCTTGGACTGGCAAGGGATCTGTGGACCTTTAAAAACCATGGCTGGATCTCCTGTAACATGTAGTTAGTCGCTATAGCAGTTAGTTCCACTACAGCTCCCAGCCTCATGACTGGCAGACGGACAAGTCCAATTTGACTGTGTAACTAAAATAGACATTGAACAAATGGAGGAGTGCTGTGTGGTGCTTTTCAGTTTCAACCAACCACACCCAGGAACCGGGAGATCACCAGTCAATCTAAACTGACAGACCAAGAGGCATTCTAGCTTTCAGCTACTGTAGAGGTACGGAGACAGAGAGAAGGTATACAGGGAGGCACTCAACCCCCCAAAAATTCCACAAACTCATTTGGGGGGAAGTAACGTCACCGGGTCAGAAGAGGAAGGGACGGCTTAGCGCTGACCTGTCTGACCCTAGAGCTCTCCATCTGGAAAATGAGCTGTGAAGAATTCCTCGTCATGCTGTGAAATGTGTAGAGATTCACCTCCTTCTCGAGCAAGCTTTAAGTCAAGAGGTTTCGTCTTAACTGTACAAGAGGTCTGAACTGAAAGAGCACTGGTACTTTATCTTTCCAAGCAGAAGTCAAACTTTCCCTTGACCTGCTATCCGTTGGGAGTGATTTATTTAGCTAGAACTGCCTTTTAGTCTCAGATGTAAATAATTGACCTCTCAGAGCTCATCATCTGGGTATTAGTATTATTACAGTGACACGGTGCAATGACCTTCCTGGGGCAGCTCGCGGTTAAGAGGCTAGTTAATTAGCTCGTGAAAATGTGAACCTTAGCACTAAACACATATCTGAGGTCTTTACGATGTGGAGTCCGAGCAGAGTCACGGCTAGGGCTCAGTCCCTAATGCTCTGTTGAACATGCCTGAGTAGAGGCTGGATAACGATGACTGCAGTTTTCCTTACACACTACATCCAGGCGTACAACAACTTAGAGATGACACAACCACTCTTCAACCCACACAGTGGTTCGTGGCCAGGGAGGTAGCCTAGAGGTTAGAGAGGCAAGCCTGCAACCGGCGGGTAATGGCAGGTAGCCTAGTGGTTAAAGCGTTGGACTTGTAACCGGAAGGTTGCAAGGTTGAATCCCCGAGCTGACAAGGTAAAAATCTGTCGTTCTGCCACTGTTCCACGGGCACCGAAGACGTTGATGTCAATTAAGGCAGCCCCCCGCACCTCTCTGATTCAGAGGGGTTGGGTTAAATGCGGAAGACAAATTTCAGTTGAAGGCATTCAGTTGTACAACTGACTAGGTAGCCCCCAACTAGTTTGACTCTCAAGTCCAACAGAAAAAATCTAGTAGGATCCTAGATCCCATCTCCTGCCATTGAGCAAGGCATGTTTATTTTATTTTCATTTTATTTAACTAGGCAGGTTAAACGTAACCCTTAACTGCTACATTATTCTTCTTCTATATTCTATTCTGCTTACCTCTCTCATGCGGCTGGGCAGCAGAGTACACCGCCAGGAAGCCACTCCCAGCCGTGTTGGCATCTGACACCATCTGAATGAGCATCTTGTTGCCTGTGGAGACCAGGGCGCCTGGCCTGAAAGTCCCACAGAAGCGGCCCAGCCTCTGGCCACTCACATGGCCACTGTAAACATCCACGTAGTCATAGCGACACAGGTTGTCACTCTCCAGGTCAATGAAGCGGAAGGACAGGACCACCACTTTACCCTCAGGGACCTGGGGACAACATTCAATCCAATACAATATACATTACAATCTATACAATCACATAAGGGGCATACAGTGCCTTCGGAAAGTATTCAGACCCCTTGACTTTATCCACATTTTGTTACGTTACAGCCTTGTTCTAAAATTCATTAAATAAAATAAAAACTCAGCAATCAAAAAACACAATATCCCATAATGACAAAGCGAAAACAGGTTTTAGATTTTTTTGCAAATGTATAAAAAGTATTCAGACACTTTGCTATGAGACTCAAAATTGAGCTCAGCTGCATCCTGTTTCCATTTATCATCCTTGAGAAGTTTCTACAACTTGATTGGAGTCCACCTGTGGTAAATTCAATTGATTGGACATGATTTGGAAAGGCACACACCTGTCTATATAAGGTCCGACAGTTGACAGTGCATGTCAGAGCAAAATCCCAGCCTTGAGGTCGAAAGGAATTGTCCATAGAGCTCCGAGACAGGCTTGTGTCGAGGCACAGATCTGGGGAAGGGTACCAAAACATTTCTGCTGCATTGAAGGCCCCCAAGAACACAGTAACCTCCATCATTCTTAAATGGAAGAAGTTTGGAACCACCAAGACTCTTCCTAGAGCTGGCCGGCCGGCCAAACGGAGCAATCGAGGGAGAAGGGCCTTGGTCAGGGAGGTGACCAAGAACCCGATGGTCACTCAGAGCACTAGAGTTCCTCTATGGAGATGGTTGTCCTTCTGGAAGGCTCTCCCATTTCTGTAGCACTCCACCAATTAGGCCTTTATGGTAGAACGGCCAGACGGAAGCCACTCCTCATTAAATAGGCACTTGACAGCCCGCTTGGAGTTCGGCAAAAGGCATCTAAAGACTCTCAGACCATGAGAAACAAGATTTCCTGGTCTGATGAAAACAAGATTCAACTCTTCGGCCTGAATGCGAAGCGTCACGTCTGGAGGAAACCTGGCACCATCCCTATGGTGAAGCATGGTGGTGGAAGCATCATGCTGTGTGGATGTTTTTCAGCGACAGGGACTGGGATATTTGTCAGGATCGAGGCAAAGATGAACGGAGCAAAGTACAGAGAGATCCTTGATGAAAATCTGCTCCAGAGCGCTCAGGACCTCAGACTGGGGCTACGGTTCACCTTCCAACAGGACAATGACCCTAAGCACACAGCCAAGACACGCAGGAGTGGCTTGGGACAAGTCTCTGAATGTCCTTGAGTGGCCCAGCCAGAGCCTGTACTTGAACCTGATTGAACATCTCTGGAGAGACCTGAAAATAGCTGTGCAGCAACACTCCCCATCCAACCTGACAGAGCTTGAGAGGATCTGCAGAGAAGAATGGGAGAAACTCCCCAAATACAGGTGTGCCAAGCTTGTAGTGTCATAACCAAGGAGACTCGAGGCTGTAATCGATGCCAAAGGTGCTTCAACAAAGTACTGAGTAAAGGGTCTGAATACTTATGTAAATGTTATCAGTTTTTTAGTTTTAATACATTTTCAAATGTCTAAACCTGTTTTTGCTTTGTCATTATGGGATATTGTGTGTAGACTTATTAGGGGGGGAAAAACAAGTTAATCAATTTTAGAATAAGGCTGTAATGTAAAAAAAAATTGAAACTCAAGAAGTCTGAATACTTTCTGAATGAACTGTATGTGACAACTCATATGAGAAAACCAATATTCCTCTGATTTACCTTTAATTCGTTGCTGCTATGTGACCATGCTGCGTGTTAATAAAAATGCCAAGCAGGCAGCTCAAAGTGCCTGAGGGGTGCTGTGTGGCCAGTTGCCAAATATCAGACTACGAATTAGGCCTAGGGTTAGTGAATTAGTATCTCATTGCAGTTTATTACAGAAATATTGCGTCATTTCAGTTCTCTGATATGGGTGCTGTTGACTGTTAAACATGGATAATGTATTTACAGTAGGCTACAAGTATGTTTGACTCACCGTGATTCTCCAAACACATTTGGTATTTGGGGGGTACACCCCTGGATACCCCGGGCTCCCAATGACCCCAGAATCCCCCGTTATATTCCCTCCGCATGTAAACGTTGGTCTGGAAACATTGAGAAAAATATTTCAGACACTTCTCATTCTAATACAAATATGTAGCCTATGCGATAATGGAATCTGGAAAGGAGCAGAAGCCTAGGCGTTAATTGTTGGTGTTCATTCTTGGGTCGTCTCGGCAATGCGCCAATGTGCGTCCTCATGCCTACAGCGCAGACTGCAGATTCCACCAAAATAACAACTCCTCAGTTATGAACAATTTAACATCATTGATGCCGTTCCTTCATTAATTGTGCGGTAGGCTAACGGAACATTGGCACCTCACGATAAGGCTTTGTGGGCTACAGTACACACGTGTTAATTCTAACAACGCAATGCCAAAATAATCAATTGTTAAATAAAAGTGAAGAGGTACCTTTGTTGTGACTGCGCGCAGACTTCTGTAAAAAACAGTACACTCCATGCGCAAAAAATACTGCATATTCTCAACATTATCGGGTGAACTGACCAGGCACCACTTCGCCTGTTTTCGCCCGGTGGCATGAATGACATTGTATTCAGTCGCTCGAGCGGTGGAGAAAAGTACCCAGAAGTTCCTGGAGGGAGTTTCGCAAGCTGCAAGCTGTAGCACAGAGATGAATATAGCGTTTGTTCTGCGTGGTAGGAGGGAGCAGTCGGCAGGCAGCTGACTTTTTCCAAAAACCTGGGATCAAAGACGCATTAGAAGTATTTGGGGGGGACTTGCTTTGGTTTAATACCACACCTGGCATAACCTACCTTGGGTCAAATAATGTTAATATCCTTAGTGAAAGATTTATTCAAAGCACAGAGTTCAGGTGATCATGAGGAATGTATGGTCATATGTACAAACTGTATGTACTTTGCACATGCTTTAGTTCAATACCAAACCTGGCATAACCTACCTTGGGTCAAATAATGTTAATATCCCTAGTGAAAGATTTATTCAAGGCACAGAGTTCAGGTGATCATGAGGAATATATGGTCATATGCACAAACTGTATGTACTTTGCACATGTGCTCTTCAGAATAAAATGCATTTAAAAACACATGAATAGCCTGATTAATAAATGAATGCAAAATAGGTCTAAACAAAATAGACTATTACAGTACATACATATATATTACAGTATTGACAGTATAGATTCCAGAATGTGTCCTGTGCACTAATATGTGCTATGTGCTATCTATTAGCCTACTTACGCAGAGTGACAGACAGACTGAAAGACAGACAGACAAACACCGATGGCGGCGCTGAGGAGAGAACTCATATTTTTTATTTAACTAGGCACGTCAGTTAAGAGCAAATTCGTATTTACAATGACGGCCTACCCGAAGTCAAAAGGCCTCCTGCAGGGACGGGGGCTGGGATTAAAAATAAAAAATAATAAATGATAGGACAAAATACACATCTCGACAAGAGAGACACCTAAAATGTTTCTTTTATTATACGGAGCCATTTACTTTATGTTCGTATTCTTATCCTTTAATAGTTCTTATTGGTGTTACATTGTCGAGAAGGAACTTGCAGGTGAGCATTTCGTAGGACAATGTGTATACTATACGTATTCAGTACATATATACCATTCGTATCCCGTACATACGACTGATAAAAAACTTGAGACACACGTACTGAGACAGATCACACAGAGAATAGGCTATAAATGGCACCATCTAGTGGACCAAATGATGCATCGCTTTTCAAATAAATGTTTTCAGGTTGTCTGATTCTGAATGTGTAATATTGGCTTGAAAAATCTGATTAAAAGCCATCCATCTACAGGTCATCAATAGTACACAGTTGGGTAAGGCCTTTTGAAATATCGGGTAAGCCCCAAACCCACAAAAAATGAAAATACGAACGTGATTTACAGTAGGCTGATTAATATTTGTAGATATTTTAATCTATACATTTATTATTACACGGCCACCATTGAAGCATAATGGGTTCATGTTTTTTTTGTAAATAAAACGTATCGATAGGCATCTATATTTCTGTATTCGACTATTTTGAACTAGGTGAAAAAACGTATCCAACAATTGGTAATCGATTAGAGTTAGTACAACCAAAATGGCGGACAGAACGCCTGGTGGTACGCAGAAAGCCAACGCAAAGGTGAATTTATTAATCGATATTTACTTGATGCATTGGCTAGTAAATGCTATAAAAGCTGTTTAGTGTAGTTCGTGTCGTTATAAACTTTCTGGTTATGAACGTTGTACAGCTGTTGCCATATATGTTCCCATTTATAACTAGTAATTGTGTACGAAAAGACCACGTAGCTAACGCTAGCTAAGCCAGGCCCCAATCACCGGTAGTTTTCCTGTTCCAAACATTGCAATGATTTCGCCATGTGTTTACATAAATAGCTAATCTAGCTGCTGTATACTGGTAACTAGGATGGCAATTGTTTACATAACAAACTAGTATGTTTGAGTTGGTGTGTGATTTTGGTTGTCACAACGTGGAGTGTGAATATTCGCTGCTATCAAGCTACGGTTAGCTAACTCCACCCTGCACGAGTCCTTTGGCTTTGCCGCCTTATGAAGCAGTGGTGAAAAGCAGTCGGACCCACCGTGGGCTTACTGACTGCTAACTAGGTAGCCAACTACCTCACTGCTGACAGCTACTGACAAACTAATATCCAATTCAACAACATCCGCAATTAGCAATAGTTCGCTATAGGCTAGCTAACGCACTATTGCAACAAGCTGTCGCCTCTACATCAGGGTGTATTCATTAGTCAAATTCAGTGTTCAAAACGTTTTGGAATGGAAACCGTTTACTCTAGGAAGCAAACAAAGCATACGAAACTGCGAGGGACCTACCTGTATTTGTCCAATAGAAACGGTTCGTTTTCGTTGCAAAACGTTGTCGGTTTGGAGTTTTGCAACGGAATTCAACTAATGGATATACCCCCAGACAAAGTTACATTAGCCAGCTAACTTGGCTGCTTTGCCCGACGGATCAGTGTGCTAGTGAAACTAATGCCTTTATTGGTGAGATCGAGCTAGCAACCTCAAGGGAAATACAGAAGTTATATTTCTGAATATTGTAACTAACTAGCTAACATTACTGTGACATAAGTGTATTCAAGTTTTGTTTAATTTTGTAGGCGCTGCTGGAGAGCAAGTTGAAGTCTTTCAGCATTGGCAAAATGGCCGTGAGTAAGAGGACCCTAAGCAAGAAGGAACAAGAGGATATCAAAAAGAAGGTAAGACTAAATATAAATGTTACACTGCAGTGGCAAATGCACCTTGCCTTTGATATGAACATCGTGTTCATTAGGGCACACAGTTTCTTATTCTTTTTTTGTTGTCTTATGTCTTATTTTGGGGGGGGCCATATACCCATATTTAGCCGATGTTATTGCGGGTGTAGCGAAATACTTGTGTTCCTAGTGCAGTAGTATCTAGCAATTCACAGCAATACACACATCTAAAGTAAACAAATATGTATTAAGAAATATATAAATATTAGAACGAGCAATGTCGGAGTAGCATTGACTAAAATACAGTAGAATAGAACACTGTATATACATTTGAAATGAGTAAAGCGGTACGTAAACATGACCCTGATGTTGTGACATGGCTTATGAGAGATGGTGTTGGTCTGGTCCTTGACAGGAGGATGAGCGGGCAGCTGCAGAGATCTATGAAGAGTTCCTGGCTGCGTTCGAGGGAGGAGAGGGAAAGGTCAAGGCCTTCGTCCGGGGGGGCATTGCTAATGCAACTAAAGGTAAATAGAACCATGTCAACCTTCATAAACAGCACAATATTATCAGGGATATGTTTAGCTAGATATTAAATGTTTAGATATGTTGTGTAGTAGGGTTGGGCAGGCAAATTACCCATTTCCGTTGTCCCTGTGTATGGATAAAGACAGTTGTAGGCTATTGTATTGTACATTCTAGTAAGATGTACTGTGTTGATGTACTGTGTTTCTTCCTACAGAGGAGGCTGCTTCTGATGACAAGAAGGGCAAGCTGTATAAACCCAAGTCACGCTTCGAAACAGCAGCAGCACCGAAAAGCAGCTTCCTGCCTTTGGAAACCCCTCCGCAGTTTTTAACATTAGATAAAAGACATGTATGTATCATCGCAATCAACATTTATTTTACTGTTGTTAGACTAACCAAATAGCTAGTCCTTTTACCGGCCTCTACAAAAAGTTATACTTTTTGATGTTTATCTTGAATTTCAGACACTGAAGAAAACAAATGAAAAGGAAAAGAAGAAGAGTAATCTAGAGCTCTTTAAGGAAGAACTTAAACAGTAAGTAATTTCACATCCCTCATCTTTTTTGCTCCGTGTACTCAACCTGGACTCGGGTAGACGTAACATAGTAAATATAAATCTGAGACACTCCAATTAGTATATCTTACAAATTACAAATCGTATAATGTGTTACGAATTGCAATTCATACAATGGTTTATGGAATGTAATTCCTACTATATTTGTCGAATGTGCAAAACGTATGATATCTTACACATTTCTATTTGTTGTGGCTAACGTTATTTAGGTGGCAAAGTGGCTAACGCTAACATTTGTTAGGCAAGGGGTTAAGGTTAGGGGAATGGTTAAGTAGTTGCTAAAGTTGACCGTGATGAGATTCGAACACGCAACCTTTGGGTTGCTAGACATTCACGTTATTCGCCCACCCATCCACTTTTGCCTTCAGCAGCCTTCTGTCTTATGTAACCATACCAAACATAACATATCATACTAATTTGAGTGTCCCGGATTTACCTTTACTATGTTGCGTCTAGTCTGAGACCAGGATGATGTACTTGGCATTGCACTGGATTGCATAATCTAATATTCTCTGTCTCCCAGAATACAGGAAGAGAGGGATGAAAGGCACAAGATGAAAGGCAGAGTCAGTCGATTCGAACCTCTCTCCGGGATGGAGGGAAAACGTTCCTCATGTAAGTGTCTGCCAGGGTTTGCACCAGGTGCTTCATGGGCTTAAATTACTTCAATAAGGCACTCTGAAATTCAGGTACTGGAATACCTTGAAAATCAGACATTTTCTCAAATTGGTACTTAAAATGAGAGGAGAACATGATCATATGTGTTTATGAAAAATATTAGAAACATTTATTGGTCTTCCGAATGAATTTCGAGACATACTACCAAGTTTTATTTACTCAAGTGTTTCGTGCTGTGGTTGCAAGGTGAGCTCGATCATTCCACCCACACTCCCACTCAGCCAGACAGGTACAGCACTGAATGATTAGGCACCACCTAACGTCACATTGAGAGCTAAAATGCCGGGCAAATGTAGATTCAATCCTGCCTTTTGTGCATATGGAACACTTTTGGGAACTTTTATTTCAGTTCATGAAACATGGAACCAACACTTTACATGTTGCGTTTTATATTTCGGTTCAGTATAGTTCACCAACTTGTTTTACCACTACATCACTGGACCCAACCAACTGTGAGGTGCAAAAAATGCGTCAGTTTGACATTGCAAGCATGGGTGAATCGTCACCGAAGAGCCACATGAAGGGGGGAAGACACAACGCTGCATCCTGCACTGACACCTGTTCTACATTGACTTTTTCTTTACAACAACCTTCCAGAGTTTTTTTGCCAATCGCCTCATTCACGGAGCGCCCGCAATATTCCGCTTTATCAAGCGGTAGCCGTGCTCCTGCCGTTCTGGTGGCCGTTCACGCGCCGTTTTCCCTCACACACAGCCCACTCGGCCTTCTCCCGACCGGCAACACTAAAGCTGCCAGTCGGAAGCAAGATGCTTTTTCGTAGCTATTAAGTAGTAGATTCCCAATTGCCCAATAAAAACAGTCATTAAACTGGAATTGTGTAGTGATGCGAATAGGAAATGTGTGTTCACCAGTAGGCATGTCCATAAACTCTAGTCATCACTACTCAAATTACAAAATCATCAGTACTGACTTAACACTCAAGTACACTACCGTTCAAAAGTTTGGGGTCGCTTAGAAATGTCCTTGTTTTTGAAAGAAAAGCTATTTTTTTGTCTATTAAAATAAACTCATTGATTAGAAATACAGTGTAGACATTGTTAATGTTGTGAATGACTATTGTAGCTGGAAATGGCTGATTTTTAATGGAATATTTACATAGGCGTGCAGAGGCCTATTATCAGCAACCATCACTCCTGTGGTCCAATGGCACGTTGTTAGCTAATCCAAGTTTATCATTTTAAAAGGCTAATTGATCATTACAAAACCCTTAGGCAATTATGTTAGCACAGCTGAAAACTGTTGTCCTGATTGAAGAAGCAATAAAACTGGCCTTCTTTAGACAAGTTGAGTATCTGAAGCATCAGCATTTGTGGTTTCATTTAAGGGCTCAAAATGGCCAGAAACAAATAACTTTCTTCTGAAACTCATCAGTCTGTTCTTGTTCTGAGAAATGAAGGCTATTCCATGTGAGAAATTGCCAAGAAACTGAAGTTCTCGTTCAACGCTGTGTACTACTCCCTTCACAGAACAGCGCAAACTGGCTCTAACCAGAATAGAAAGAGGAGTGGGAGGCCCCGGTGCACAACCGAGCAAGAGTACAAGTACATTAGAGTGTTTAGTTTGAGAAACAGACTCCTCACAAGTCCTCAACTGGCAGCTTCCTTAAATAGTACCTGCAAAACACCAGTCTCAACGTCAACAGTGAAGAGGCGACTCCGGGATGTTGGCCTTCTAGATAGAGTTGCAAAAAAAAAAAGACATATCTCAGGCTGGCCAATAAAAAGAAAAGATTACGATGGGCAAAAGAACACAGACAATGGACAGAGGAAGATTGGAAAAAAGTGTTATGGACAGACTAATCTAAGTTTGTGTTCGGATCACAAAGAAGAACATTCGTGAGACGCAGAAAAAATTGAAAGATGCTGGAGGAGTGCTTGACGCCATCTGTCAAGCATTGTGGAGGCAATGTGATGGTCTGGGTTGCTTTGGTGGTGGTAAAGTGGAATATTTGTACAGTGTAAAAGGGATCTTGAAGAAGGAAGGCTATCACTCCATTTTGCAACGCCATGCCCTGTGGACGGCACTTAATTGGAGCCAATTTCATCCTATAACAGGACAATGACCCAAAGCACAGCTCCAAACTATGCAATAACTATTTAGGGAAGAAGCAGTCAGCTGGTATTCTGTCTATAATGGAGTGGCCAGCACAGTCACCGGATCTCAACCCTATTGAGCTGTTGTGGGAGCAACTTGACCGTATGGTACGTAAGAAGTGACTATTAAGCCAATCCAACTTGTGGGAGGTGCTTCAGGAAGCATGGGGTGAAATCTCTTCAGATTACTTCAACAAATTGACAACTAGAATGCCAAAGGTCTGCAAGGCTGTAATTGCTGCAAATTGAGGTTTCTTTGACGGAAGCAAAGTTTGAAGGACACTATTATTCAAAATCATTATTTATAACCTTGTCAACGTTTTGACCATATTTCCTAATCATTTTGCAACTCATTTCATGTATGTTTTCATGGAAAACGATAACATTTCTAAGTGACCCCAAACTTTTGAACAGTAGTGTATGTAGTAAATAAGTAGTGAAACAATGTATTATTGAGTAGAACTTGTAAGGTACTAATGAATAGTAAGTAAAAACAAAACATTCTGATGGTAACTAGAAACAATGGCATAATAATAACTATTACAAATTGATGGTCCTTGAGAATAAATATTAGTGCTTGAAAAAGTCCTTGAATTTGACTTGCCCCTGTAGGGAACGAACCCTGGTCTGCTCTATAACTACTGACAGGGCAAGGCTAGCCTGGAATCCAAACTCATTTGCTCGGTTTCAATGGTCAAACCGAGGATTAAATTGTATTTTTATGTAACCTTTATTCAACTAGGCAAGTCAGTTACGAATAAATTCTTATTTACAATGACGGCCTACCGGGGAACAGTGTGATAACTGCCTTGTTCGGGGGCAGAACAACATATTTAAAAAATGTAACATATTCCCTTGTCAGCTCTGGGATTCGATCCAGCAACCTTTCGGTTACTGGCCCAACGCTCTTGGGATATCAGTTAAGATTTCAGGCTAGGAAACCGTTAGACTATCTAAAATACATTAAGACCCGTTGGCTCTTGGACATGCTTCCTTCCTTCCTTCCTTCCTACAACTCTCATACTGACTGCTTCAAACCTCCACCCACTCCATTTCCTTTGCCTGGAAACAACATTTTATATACTGCCTTTCTGCTTTTTTTAGTGGATGGTTCTTCAAGAAGAAACCGTCCGTCCAGTGGTAATTTGATAAATTTATACAGTGGCTTGCTTTTAATATCTAACATCTCACTAAGATTATATATTCTATAAAAGGCTTCTCTACTCTGCTCTCTCTGCAGTTCTGGACGACGCTGCACCTGGTTCCCATGACGTCGGAGACCCCTCTACAACTAACTTATATCTGGGAAACATCAACCCACAGGTAAACATTTTTATGGCTCACAAGTGTTTTATATGCTTATTTATGCAATATGTTACATGCCTAATTGCCTATATTAATAGCAGAAATCCTACTTATATATTGCATTACAATGTAAAATGACACCGATAACAACAAGTCCACACGCCCCGCTCCCTCCCTCGTCCTCTGTTGTTGTGATTGCTGTGTGTAGATGAACGAGGAGATGCTGTGTCAGGAGTTTGGGCGCTACGGCCCTCTGGCCAGCGTGAAGATCATGTGGCCGCGGACAGATGAGGAGAGGGCCAGGGAGAGGAACTGTGGCTTTGTGGCCTTCATGAACCGGAGGGATGCGGAGAGAGCTCTGAAGAACCTCAACGGTATTAAAGCCTTAGTTATCATCACACCGCTGACCGACCACAATGCAACTTTACTCACATTACATCAAATAATGTTTTAATGTCAAAAGGTTTTAGTGTTTTTTGTCTAGCTGTTCTGCTGCCTGGGCTTTCCTTTTGCTCTCTCTGTGGGACATGGGACTTGTAGAGTTCACCAGCAGGTATCACGTACATGTACGCTACAGTTCAAAAGTTTGGGATCACTTAGAAATGTCCTGGTTTTTTAAAGAAAATTGCATTTTTTGTCCATTTAAAATAACATAAAATTGATCAGAAATACAGTGTAGACATTGTTCATGTTGTAAATGACAATTGTAGGTGGAAACGGCAGAAAAAATAAAAAAGAATATCTACAGAGGCCCATTATCAGCAACCATCACTCCTGTGTTCCAATGGCACGTTGTGTTAGCGTCCTGGAGTCACCTCTTCACTGTTGACGTTGAGACTGGTGTTTTGCAGGTACTATTTAATGAAGCTGCCAGTTGAGGACTTGTGAGGCATCTGCTTCTCAAACTAGAAACTCTAATGTACTTGTCCTCTTGCTCAGTTGTTCACCGGGGCCTCCCACTCCTCTTTCTATTCTGGTTAGAGCCAGTTTGCGCTGCTGTGTGCTACCCCCTTCACAGAACGTTGTACAAGATCTTCAGTTTCTTGGCAATTTCTCGCATGAAATAGCCTTCATTTCTCAGAACAAGAATAGACTGACGAGTTTCAGAAGAAAGTTCTTTGTTTCTGGCCATTTAAGCCTGTAATCGAACCCACAAATGCTGATGTTCCACATACTCAACTAGTCTAAAGAAGGCCAGTTTTATTGCTTCTTTAATCAGGACAACAGTTTTCAGCTGTGCTAACATAATTGCAAAAGGGTTTTGTAATGATCAATTAGCCTTTTAAAATGATAAACTTGGATTAGCTAACACAACGTGCCATTGGAACACAGGAGTGATGGCTGCTGATAATATTCCATAAAATAAATCTGCCTTTTCCAGCTACAATAGTCATTAACAATGTCTACACTGTATTTCTGATCAATTTGATGTTATTTTAATGGACAAAAAATTGGCTTTTCTTTGAAAAACAAGGACATTTCTAAGTGACACCAAACTTTTGAACGGTAGTGTATATGTAATGAAAGGGGCTGGTTATTCATCAGCAATAATTTAGCAACACAAACTGGTTATAGACGGCCAAACAGGACATCAATGTTTTATTTTATTTGCAACATCAACATGACGTATTGGCATTCTTAGTGTATTCAAAACAGCAACTGATACAGTATAATTGGTAGTAAGATCAGATGAGATGCACAGTAAAAAAAGGCAAATAGGCTGCTTGTGTTTTTTTACGAGTGTGTTTCTTCACTGTTTCCAGCAAAGATGATCATGAACTTTGAGATGAAGCTGGGCTGGGGTAAAGGTGTGCCCATCCCCCCTCACCCCATCTACATCCCCCCGTCAATGGTGGAGCACACCCTCCCCCCGCCGCCCTCTCCGGCCTGCCCTTCAACGCACAGCCCTGCGAGAGGCTGAAGAACCCCAACGCCGCCCTGCTCCCTCCGCCCAAGAACAAGGAGGAATTCGACAAGGTATCTCTCAAAGTCATGTCTGGGATGCTGCTGTGTACTGTATTAGGCCTGTCAGTTGTACCATGTGTATTTCTTAGGCATAGACCTAGTTAGGCTATTTGTCATGTAGTGAAGATTTTGCTTTAATCTTTTGCTAGTCATGGGTTTATTCCTTTTAAATATTTCTACATTTATTGACCAAACTAGGCTAGATTTAGAATTTTGAGAGGTGTGTTTAGTGTATATAAAAAGCAGTGGTAAGTTTTGTGGAAATTTAAGAACTGTATACATTTGACCTAAAACTGCCAGCAGTAGGGGAAAGTAGTTTTTCATATGATGCAGTTTTTAATGCATTTAATATTTTTCACCTGTTGCCTTTTAACAATACTCACATATTCTATGTTTATTATCTGATGTGACTTCATATACAGACTCTGTCGCAAGCCATAGTCAAAGTGGTTATCCCAACAGAAAGGTACATGTTTTTCTTTTTTAAATTGATGTAAAAACGTAGAAAAACATCCCATAATGAATAAACCCCAATTTTTTAAGTTTGATCAATTGGATCACTGCATGCTACGGGGGGTCGTTCAGTATGGGTGAGCAATGGTTGAGACAAGCAGACGTAGGCTTATAACCCCATCAGGTTCATGTTAGTAGACTACAAGATACTCACTCCCACAGCCCAGCTTTCTGCCACCACACAGTGTCCATATGGTTTTCATTTCACACATTTGTTCCAACACTCATTCCAAACATCAATACAGTCCATGGGCCACCATGCCATTACTTGTCTGACTGTGTAGAGGTCATCAAAGGAATTTTTACCACCACTTGTCAGTCGTCACATGTAGTCTAATAATATCCATGTTATGATGCTAGCTACATAACACAGTCACATGCCATACATACATACCATGCTGGCTGTGGTTAGGTTGTTTAAACCGGTCTTGCACTCTGACTATTGCTCACTCCCACCGACACGCCCCCTTGGCCTCTGTCACCCAATCACGGGCTCAGCAACACCTGGCCCCAGCTCAGACCTCCAATCCAAACTTCCCATTAGTCTCAGTGACCTTTTGACATTGGCCTTGGTGAGCAGCACAAGTTGAACTGTCTGCGGCAGCGAGGGACCTGAAAGCATCATGGGATGGATTGGGAAAGTATACAGCATTTTACCCACCATGCATTGGTACGATCGGCTCCAATACTATATGGTAAATGTGATTTGCGTTGTCTACATATAAATGAAAGACATCCTTTGTTGTTTTGTTGTCCCCTTTAGGCTAATTTGTCCAACATGCTCCGTTATTAGGTCTCTAAAATGTTCCAAAGGAGCTTAGGCCTAATTCCCCCCCATTTGGACATTTTGTATTTATTCATACATCATTATGTAGCAGAGTCATATGACCATTGTTATTTACCCTGTTTAGGCCAACAATCCTATAGTGCTTTGGTTCTTCATGCGAGTCAGTCAAGAAGAGTTGTTAGGCTGGCTTTGACGGGCTCTGTATGGGCTGATGCGTCACTCAGTACAGAGTCACTCAAACCTCAAACGTGATTTATCTTATCCAGCTTCACTGTCCTCCCTTCCTTTTACTCTGTATTGAGGGGAGATGGTAGTTAGCATTGTCTTGACTTGCAAAGATCCATACACCATTTCATAACTAGTAGAAATACTAACTAATGTTAGTTTTGGGCCGCTAATGGCACTTAAAATTGGTGTTAGGTGCTCTTAGCATTTCTGAAATGATGAGGTCGGAAACATTTAGGAAGATGTTTCTTCCATCATTCTTACAAATTAAACATTTTAACACATTAGATTAGTTAAGCTAATCAAACACAATGTAAGAAATAGTTTAAGTCTAGTACATGCATAGTTCCATGTGTCTTACACCTTCATGTGTTGTGTTACTAAGTGTATTTACGCTCAAAGGCTGTACTAGGTCAGGGCAGCAGACAGACAGGCTTTTCCTTGGGGAGAAGGGTCGCCTGCTCTGAATCCGTTTGTTTTAACTGTGTTTTTCTTCTAGGAATTTGCTCTCTCTCATCCACCGAATGATCGAGTTTGTGGTGCGTGAGGGTCCCATGTTCGAAGCCATGATCATGAATCGAGAGCTCAGCAACCCCATGTACAGGTACGTCTGTCTGTCAGTGCACGTGTTTGTGTGATCACTTTTTCAGTTGACAATGTATTGTAGTACAACAAGTTGACTGTCATTGTGTTGCCTCTGTTGGTCAGGTTTCTGTTTGAGAACCAGAGCCCAGCACACGTGTACTACCGCTGGAAACTCTACTCCATACTACAGGTCAGTATGGACCAGCCATTGTCTGGCATCTTCTCTTGCATCACATTCTCAGACCAATTGCATCCTGTGGATGCATTGTTGACATGCTACTATTTGAGAGCCTGAACACATGACAACGGGGCTCCCGAGTGGCGCAGTGGTCTAAGACACTGCATCTCAGCAGTACCTGGTTCGAATCCAGGCTGCATCACATCTGGCCGTGATTGGGAGTCCCATAGGGCGGCGCACAATTGGCCCAGCGTCGTCCGGGTTTGGCCGGGGTAGGCCATCATAAATAAAAGTGTGTTCTTAACCAACTTGCCTAGTTAAATAAAGGTTCAATTTAAGAAATGTCCTCATTAGAGAATAAGAAAGTTGTCTAATGTGAATGATGTAATAACCTGTCCCCACAGGGAGAAGCACCAACAAAATGGCGGACGGATGACTTCTGCATGTTCAAGAACGGCTCGCTGTGGCGCCCTCCTCCCCTCAATCCCTACCTGCACGGCAACTTTGAGGAGGGGGAGGGGCCTGAGGAGGAAGAGGAGGAGCCTGGGAAGAAAGGCTGCTTAAAAGAAGAGTATGTTCCCAGTTTATAATTTCATTACCATAATGGTATTATCTTATGGTTACTGTCACCCAAACACTCTCAAGATGCTGCGATAGACTAGCATCCTGTCCAGAGGGTTGTACTTGTACATCAAGTTGCCTCATGCTACAGAAACAGATGGGCTCCTGTTGGGCCAGTCTGGCTTGGACAAGGTTACTAACTTTTACTTTTAACATTATCTGTGGTCAACTCCTCTTCTTTCTTATCACCCCTCCCTCCAGAGAACGCGATCAGCTGGAGGAGATGTTGAGGGCTCTGACTCCTAGAAAGGGGGACATAGCCGAAGCCATGCTGTTCTGTCTACTGCACGCCGAGGCTGCTGAGGAGATCGTAGAGTGTGTCACGGAGTCCCTCTCCATCCTCAAGACACCACTGCCCAAAAAGGTACGTAAGATGGAAAACAAGTGCCATACTATGTTCTATAGGGAACTTTCTTTCTTCCATGGTGTATTGCATGTATATAGTGTATTGTTTTTGTGCTGACCTCACAAAAGGAATTTCCATGTAAATGGCCAATGAATAAAAAGTTACTGTATCGTATCACAGTCCCAAACTTAACAAAACCTGCTACTTATCTTTTGCCTTCGCCCGAGTTTGTTGCTTTCGTAGACGGTTTTGCCTTGTGTTATTTGGTTTGGAAAGAGCTTTGAGTGGCACGTGTAAAATGTGCAGACAAATAAATTATTTGTATTAATTATTCAGTTATTCCATTCTATCAGGGAGGACTGGCCAGTTTGTTTGAATGTCTGATAACAATTCCTTCCTTGTTTTTCAGATTGCACGGTTATATCTTGTCTCTGATGTGCTGTACAACTCATCTGCTAAAGTAGCCAATGCGTCATACTACAGAAAATAGTAAGTAGTCGAGTTTGGTTTCAGGGGTTGTGATGTTTGCTTGTGACTGACTGACTGGGTGTAGAGGGCCCTGCTTGTTCATGGATTGTGTAACTTTTCAGTATACATTATTTGCATAATTAAAGATGTTTTCCTGCGTAAATTAATGTTAAACTTGTCCCTGACACAGCTTTGAGACCAAGCTTTGCCAGGTCTTCTCAGACCTCAATGCAACGTACAAGACGATACAGGGTCACCTACAGTCAGAGAACTTTAAGGTATATTCCATTGTATACATTTTCCGAATAACAATTTGAATCATGTTACCTATCTTTAAGAACTACACCATTATTTCAGGGCCCGTATTCACAAAGCATCTGAGTATAAGTCCTGATTTAGGATCCGTCCATACAATCATAGTCATTATGGTCTAAAAGGCTAAACTGATCCTAAATCAGCACGCCTTCTCTGAGATGCTTTGTGCCTAGGGTTTAGGGGCTATGGATTGCTTCTGGACAGGTTATTACTGTTTCACCTGTCTAATGTTGTATTTCCTCTTGTCCAACAGCAACGAGTGATGTCGTGTTTCCGTGCGTGGGAGGACTGGGCCGTGTACCCAGATCCCTTCCTCATCAAGCTGCAGAACATCTTCCTGGGTCTAGTCAACCTATCAGCTGATAAGGAGGCTACCGCTCCCATCCCAGTAGAGGTCAGCTAGCATACTCCCTTTTCTTTTCCGGTCTTTCTCCTGATGAACGCTTTCTAATCTTGTTGTTCGATAATGAGTTGAAAATGTGTGATGATTTGTAAATGGTGTGTATTGATTGGAGAATGTTGTGTGATGGTTGGAGAATGTTGTCATCGTTAGAACATGTTGTGGATTGAAAATGTTGTCTGAAGGTTGGAGAATGTTGTGATTTGATCATGTTGACAAAGTGTAATGTTGCCCACGCAGCACTACTGCCCTAATAAATATATATTCCTAAACCACTCCACTTCTCCTTTCAACAGAAACCATCAGTTGAACACCTGGCCCCTGGTCTACTGGCCCAGCCTGAGCCAGCAGAGGACATCGACGGGGCCCCCATCGGGGAGGATATGGATGGGGCCTCTCTGGAGGACGTGGATGGGGTCCCTATAGGGCTGGATGGAGGGACCATGGTGGACGGAGCCCCCCTAGGCGGTACCCCCCTAGGCGTAGCCCCCCTTGACGGAGCCCCGCTGGGGATAGATGATCTGGACGGAGTGCCTATCAAGGCCCTGGAGGAGGACATAGACGGAGTGCCCTGTGAGTGGCCTTATACTACCACATCCACATAGGAATTATTAAAGGGATACTTCTTCCCCCAAAGAACACTAACAAATTTTTCATACCTTGTCAGCAGTCTATGGACTAACCCTGGCCCTAGGATTGGAGGACATTTTTCTAACCTTGTTCTCCTTGTCTTTTAGTGGATCATGCTGCGGCCAAAGCAGCATCCTTTAAAGTAGCACCTTCAAAATGGGAAGCAGTGGACGAGTCTGAGCTAGAAGCACAGGGTGAGTGAGACCACAACTACAGCTAGTTTCTACCAAGCTAGGATTCCACTTGAAAGTGTCCTAAACCTGTTTCTATGACTAGTTTCTACCAAGCTATGATTCTGTCCTAATTCTGTCTCCTCCTTAGCCGTGACCACCTCTAAATGGGAGATCTTTGAGCAGCCAGAGGAGAAGAAGGACGAGGATGACAGTGATGATGAGGACACCAAGAGTTCCCGGTCAGAAGAGCCTCAGAGTTACCCCAACCCCATCAGAGACGACTTGGACTCCAAGACCAAGCACTCTGAGATGAATGAGGACAGACGCACCAAGCTCCGGGAAATAGAGGTAAACTAGTCAGCATTTTACTGGAATCACAAAGTATACAGCAGGTTATTTAGATGTCTGAAAATAAACAAGCACAGCTCTGAGTTGTTTGTATATTTTTATTTCTGTGGGCTAAATTGGTTTAAAGAAGTTTGGTTTACTTCGCTTGTTCAATGGCCAACCATGGAAGTTGACCCTGTCGTATTTATATCTAGATGTTAACATATTTGTTTTATTATTATTTTCTTCCAGGTCAAAGTGATGAAGTTCCAGGATGAGTTGGAGTCTGGGAAAAGGCCCAAGAAGTCTGGCCAGAGTCTCCAAGAGCAGGTGGAAAACTACAGAGAGAAACTCTTACAGAAGGTATTACATACTGACTGTCCTCTTGGTTCCTGGAGGAACATAGGGCCTGTACTATTATTTTCCAACGTTATGGGAACCTCTATTAGATTCATTAAGGTCATTGCTATTGACCTTTTTTTAATCAGTTACTGCAGGTGGTACGGTATGTGGAACCATGTTGTTTGTTATCTGATGAAGTACTGTCATTGTCATTGCCGTTTACCTCTATCTAAAGTATCCTCTTGAAAATGTTTCTAAGCTATAAACTTCAGTTTATATTATGGTATTTGATATCACAGGACTCCCTTGAAAACAGTGGAAGTTGTTACTGAGTGGACTATTGTAGCGAAATAACAACAAATAAAGTGAATTTGGATAATGTTGGTTTACATTCAATAATATAAAGTTGGCGTCTTGTCTTTTTCTTTCGCAGGAAAAAGAAAAGGAGAAACTGGAACGAGAGAAAGAGAGGGAGAAAAAGGACAAGGAGAAAAGCGAAGCTCGCTCTAAAGACATCAAGAAGGAGAAGGAGTCTACTCCAACCAGGAAAGACAGGTTAGTCCCTCATACATTGTGACACATTCATTAGAGACATGATGGCTGTGTGGTTGGATAACAGGGGGAAACTCTGGTAGAG
Organism: Brachymystax lenok tsinlingensis; assembly: GCA_030435695.1. Taxonomy (NCBI): domain Eukaryota; kingdom Metazoa; phylum Chordata; class Actinopteri; order Salmoniformes; family Salmonidae; genus Brachymystax; species Brachymystax lenok. The sequence continues at coordinate 20,180,956 of CM059782.1, forward strand.
CTGTGTAATGGGATCCTAGGAAATGACTTAAACAAAGGACTCCAACACATGATCAGGTTTAAAGTTCATACACCCTTGAAATTCAGGGGCAGTTTAGGGCTCCTTGAAAAAAAGATTCATATATCAATGGTATTCACCTAATAAAAACAAGCTTAGACCGTTGTAATGTCATCGCTGACAAAAAGATATTTAATCCGCCGATGTCGTCTCTGACAGGCGTGGCCTGTCTCCTTTGGTTGCTAGGAAACGGCGCCACAGCGGCTCACCCAGCAGCCCCCCACGGAGCAGCAGTAGACGGGTGCGCTCCCCATCCCCCCGCTCCGAGAGGTCAGAACGCCTCTACTCCAAGGACGTAGTGTCATCACGATCCCGCTCCTCCCACAAAGACTCCCCTCGAACCACCACCATCAGGAAGTCCTCCAAAAGGTATTAAATCATCTAGACGTCTTTTAAAACGTTCTACAATTAACACTTCTATACCTTATTATACTGTTCCTGGCCTTTCTGGCTCCACTATTTTGAGAATAGTGTTGATCTTCTCTTGACATTGGAGAGGGAAATAAACTGTTAAGTGGATTTGTATTTGATTGACATAGTCTTTGTGGTGGGCTAACTCTTCTGACTGTCCGGTCTGTGTTTTCTCTCTCTTTTAGGTCTCCCTCGTTATCCCGCACACCCAAACGGTCCCGGAGGTCACGCTCCAGAACACCCAAGAAATCCGCCAAAAAATCACGTTCAAAATCGAGGTCCCCCGCACCGGTCCCACAAGAAATCAAAGAAGAGTAAACACTGACAAATCACCCACCCCTCGTTCTGAACCCCCACCCTTCTCCCTCTGCTGTGATGTATAAATAAAAGAATGAACAGTGGCAGCTCAGTTCCCTGCCTGAATGTTCCTGTGAAGAAGAGGATGATTAAGATGAGAAATGGTTATGCACAGGTTGCCATGTTGAGACTCAATGGATCGAGCAATGTTGCCATGTAGGGTCTACTCTAAATGGATCCTTCCGGGTTGCCATGTTGGGTCTAAATGGATCCAGCGATGCTGTTTTATATTGTAAAAAAATAAAATAAGATAATGATCTGGATGTGTGTCCTGCCCACTCCCCCCACCGCCCAATGGGGTTCATCCTCGTGGTAGACCACACCTCCTGTACCCAGTGTGAAGATGACTAGTCTTATTTCCATGCTGTAGTTTTCTTTTTTGTAGTTCACAATAAATATGATTCATTATAATATCTTGTTAAACTCTTTGCATTGTAAATCCAAAATGAAGGCTTCAGACAAGCCCTGGAAGTTCATTTTCCTCCATTTTGTGCCTAATGAACGCTGCCCAGATCTGTTAAGCACTGGTATTTATTTAACACATGGCTGTAATGGTACGTTTTCACAGTTGTCAAGCTGTGGTGGAGACGGAGGGAAACTAGAAAATATTTGCGGCTCTAAACTGTACATGACAACACTGAAAATGTAGAACCCCAACTGTTTCAGATGTGTCATGGTGAGATCGTCCTTTGTAGAAATAAACGTATTATATGTTTATTGTAACTTAGACTACACAAATCTTTAAAGCAATAACAACCATTTGAACGTTTGAAATTATGATCACAGTGCATTGAGTTCACTCCATGCTGGGTGTAGAGACCCTAGACCTGTCAGTGGTTTGACTATGGTGGATATATGGACACTCAATCACGTTGAACTCTGAGGGGTTAGATGTCTTGATAAGTTGCCATGGTCAACAAGTAAATTGTATAAATATTATCTACGTTGCTTACACTAGAGCAAACAGGGATATGATGAGTATTGCTACAGAGCTTCTACTAGCCACTAAAACATGTCCTTTTTTATTATACTGCATATCCACTAGATGTCGGTAAGAAGCTTTATAGTTAAGATATCTAGAGACTTCTGAAAATCCTGTATTTTGACATTCATTTGTATGTTTATCTTTGACGTTTGCCTACATCAAAGTCTCGAGCCCAGAAGGCAAGCCATCAATCCTCAGTCCCTCTGACGTGTTCCTGGGAAAGAATAGATGTATAATGTGTTATGAAAGGGATCGCTTACACACACTATCGCTCGCTCTCTCTGGGGTTCCATGAACTGTAATTCATCTTACATATCGCTCACTATTTGCAGTGAGAAAGAATTATGGTCTTTGCCAGGATAGGATATGGTGTGTTTGCTGTGTAACCGTCCCACAGGGGGAGCCCCATGCTGAATGAATGATGTGCTGTCTGTTTCCCTTGGCCTCTATCTGGAATAGAGTCTTTGCTTGTTTAGAGCCCAGCATCTGTCCTCACAGATCCTCAGTGGGGTTTAGACCAGGATACAATGGGGAAACTGTCTCCATGATGTCGGATGTGTTGGGTCCCATCCATGTATACAATACCGAGGGCGGGAGAGGAGAGAGTGTGTCCTGCTGAGACACTGGCCATTAATGCTGTCTTTTGACAGAATGCTTGGATGAGTCTCCTCTCAGGAAGTGAGAATCAAAAGCACAGATGTGATGATCTATAGAGGATGGCCCCATAAAGATAAGGGAAGACCGGCTGTGTGTGCTTGTCTGTGTGGCCCCTTGGATAAAAACATTGGGACAAAAGACTGATTCATACAACTAATTGGTTTGGAAGGAATAGTAAACTACAAAGGAGACCTTTTAATGCCTCTGTCTTGAGGTTTATGGAAGTATAGACCCCTTCGAGAAGCAATTCATTACTGTTATATTGATACCTTGTTATGACGAGTGAATGGTGATGATATGGCTGTATGGTTAAACTTGTATGATCTAGACTGTATGATCTATAGACCCATAGGCTAGACCGTAAAGCACCTGATATAAGACACATTGATGGAGTTATCGTTATGTTTTTACTTATATAAGTCATATGCTACTTTGGATAAGTCACCTAACTTCTTCCTATTTATAAACAAGCAGTAAATACCGTACCTTGGCATCTACCCCTCTCTCCCGCCTCTACGCATTCCCATTCTGATCGAAAAAACACGTGCGCTCAATGTGGATTCCGATAACGTTTGAACGCAGAAACAAAACTAATTTAGCCAAGTAGCCTATCTTTATTTGCGCAAATTACCCACAAGTGGTAATGTGTTTGTCTAAAAAAATGTTTGCCAAAAAAATAAAGCTCGCACTTGGAAGCTGGAATTCTACAACAGCACCTCTCCGTCTCGCGATCAAATCTCTTGTCGGCTCTGCTCCCAGTAAAGACGGTTGAAGGTCTTTGACGGGTAGGCTATTATGCCGCGTTCACGTGCTATTGGAAACTCGGAACCTCAGAGCAAAAATGAACGTAAGTTATTTGCGTGGAGCTTCCTATTGGTTGGTTCTGATAGCCCACTTCCCAAGCGGCGAACTCGAGAATGGGATCATTTTTCTACAACGAGTTAGCAAGTCGAAAATGTCCGACTTTCGTAGTTCCGACAAGCATATGAACGCGGCAGACCGGTGTTGTGGTTTCCCAGTGCGCTGTTTACTGAACAGTGCGCCACAGTCTCGGTTTGGCCTCGCGACCTAGGGCTGTTTTGTAACTGCTTTGATGTTTGCATACAAGGAGGAAAGTATAGTTCAATATAATAACACTTTTTATCGTTATGTTGGCTACAATAATCATCATGTTGACAGTTTACGAACTAGTCTAGGTGCGCAAGGTGAGACTTCTTGGAACAGGGAAATCGAAGGCTGCGCTATCCCCGAGACAGTTGGAAACTTAATAGAATACTACAGGCGAGGAAAATGGATGATAACAACAATGACAACGCTCGCAGCAAGTCGTCTGAGGATAACCACCGTGACTCACCAGTTGGTAGCGGGGCAACAGGCGGTGTTGGAACTGGAGGTCTAGAAGAAGTACAGATGCATCTCACGTGCCTACCGGAGCGGTACATGATGGCCAAGTTCACCTTATCAGCCTATATGCTCTGCTGGGCAGCGCTGAAACTCTACCAGGTAAGATGGTCTCACTGAAGCATTCTAAATCACAATACAGTGTTGATGACCTATGCACTCTGTTGCCCTTTTAGTTTATGAAAATCAAATAATTTTGAAAGGCCTATATGGTCATGTTATTATTACCCACACCCTCTGAGTAATATACTGTACTTCTGAACTACATTGACTGGAATAAAATGATCCTAGTGTTTGCTTATACAAACCTCTTCAAAGTGTTATGCAAAATGTATCTAGTTTCATGTTCTCAAATATGAGGCACTGTATATTTTTCCTGGAGACCTACATTGGTATTGTTCAAACATGTCCAATTGCTGTGTGAGAAAAGCATACTGGTGTATTAATACTTTCTTTCACCATTCATTCCAATAAGGTTGAAGAAAAACAACATGCCTATTCCTAAACCAGATATCAATCTAAAATCTTGCCCTATAGTGTTAGAATCTCTTGCAAGTGATGTTGTCTTGTGTTTTCCAGTAATTCTCCCTCTTCTATAAAGTACCATGCATTCACACTCATAAAATGTGTTGCTATGGAAACTCCCTTTGGTTGGTTTTGCTGGGCTCCTGTTATTTGAACACTGCCCCAATTATCAATGCATGGGAACGTTTCACAATTATCAATACATGTGATCATTTCACCCTTAACCAAGCCAACCCACTGAAACCCCCACACTTACCACAGTGAAGAGCACGAGTATAAGATGTCCAAATATTTGGTTAGAGATTATACATGGCACATTACAGTGTTATCTCTCGTAAATCTAAAAGATTGGGGAAAAGCCATTCAAAGTACCATTCCAGGCTGGCAAAAGATTTCAATCGAAACCAATTAAAACCAGACAAGGAGCAACAGAGAGCTATGTAAAGTCCTGCCGTGACAAAGTAGTGATATATTGATAGTTGAATTGTTGATTGATTAAGAGATACCTAATTTTCTAGTCTTTGTCATGTTTGTCCCCGTCACTGAATAGAGAGAGAATCCTATTTGGGGCTGGAAGTGCAGTTGGATTACAGGGCTGCCAGAGCAGACAGCTGTGGAAGTAAAGTAAAGTGTCTCATGTGGTTGGGTTCCTCGGTGCTGTCCTGCCTGCCAACCCCTCAGCTTAACTGGCTCTTTAGACAGGATACCAGTTGTCATGGTTGCAGTGCTAAGCAGCAGCATATAGGCCCTCATAAGCACACAATCCCATTCACCCAGGGGTAAAGATATTAGGGTGTGTTCGACGTGGCATCCTATTCCCCTACATAGTGCACTACTTTTGAACCACAGAGTAATGTACTATATATGGAATAGGCTGCCATTTGGGACGTAGACATAGAAAACACAACCCATAATAGATGTTAACACACACCACGTATATTAGAATACAGCTGTATTTTTAGTCATGCAGTACCTGGGTTTATCCAAATAAAGTAACATTTTTCCATAAATGTATTCATGGTTGGGTGTTATGGTTAAGTGTGATGCTTTTAACTATTTTCCATTTTGTTCTGTTTTGATGTCTCTGTTTGTCAGTGTTATCAGCATGACAATAGTGATCTGTACTTACTGTATAGACTGTATCCCAAAGGACACCCTATGCCGTACAAAGTACACTACTTTTGGCCAAAGTAATGCAATATAAAGGGAATAGGGTGTCATTTGGGACACATTCATAATGTTGGTCTGGAACATTTCCTCTGTCCCCAGGGAGGGGCTTGGCTCCAGTTTGTCAGGTTCTTGACATTTGCATTGGTCCATTACCCCTCTCAAATACCCTCACGGTAACTCCTAGTTTATTAAAACGTTGTCAGCAGCCTTCTCCTTCTGACTTTTGCCGTGTGATCAGCCCTGTATTGGTTGCTAAAGTGTATCAGAGAGGAACGCTATGGAAATGAGTCTAACAGATCCACTGCACATCAGGTTGACACAGCATTTAGTGTTATAATAACACATGACAATCAAAGGGTGTGTCAGTGTCAGGAAGGGATGGAGGCCGTAACACTTCTCTCCCTTCGGTGTAACTAACGTCACTGTGGATTCGCCCCCAGATTCCCCCTGTATCAGGGCAAGCAAAGTCTTGTCCCAGAAGTCTCCCTAGGGCTCCCTCTACCATTCCTCACAGTGCAAGGAGTAACCACGGACACCAAGCCCAGCCAAACACACCACACATACACACACACACACACACACACACACACACACACACACACACACACACACACACAAAAACACAAACTAAGCCCAACCCCAGAGCCAGTCTCATCTCAACTCATGAACAGATTCAGCTCTTCTTATCACATCAAACTCCGTAGTTCACTTTGAACTGGCTCCTCCCTGAATTCCTAAGGTTATTATGGCTATGAGATATGAGATATGGTAATCGGGCAGGTGTGCACTGCACATCGCTTAATTCACTGGTACCATCTGTCAAAATCAAAGGTATATTAACCAGTTTTTTGGGGGTTAAAAAATATACAGGACAGGTAATTGTAATTATGTAATAATACAGGTAACTGCCAAAATAAAGGAAACACTTGAGGAAATGAGAGATACAAAGTATATTGAAAGCAAGTGCTTCCACACAGGCTTAGTTCCTGAGTTGATTAAGCAATTAACATCCCATCATGTTTTTTTTATAAAAAAAAATATTTTACAAATTTTTCTACCCAATTTCGTGGTATCCAGTTGATAGTTACAGTCTTGTCTCATCGCTGCAACTCCCGTACAGACTCGGCGAAGGTCGAGAGGTCGAGAGCCGTGTGTCCTCCGAAACACAACCCAGCCAAGCCGCACTGAATCTTGACACAATGCCCACTTAACCAGGAAGCCTGCCGCACCAACGTGTCGGCAGAAACACCGTACACGTGGCGACCGTGTCAGCATGCATGGTAACCCGGCAAGTCCAGATGGTTCTGGAATGTGTTGGTTTGATTAGAAGGTAGGATTAAGTTTTAAAAAGCCACTATAGGTCCCAGTCTGAGAGGAGAGGTGGTGGATCCCGGGTCACACATCTTAGTGACATAACAAGCTGGGAGAAGTCAAAGGTCAAGAGTGTTGTGACCTTGTCTCAGGTCTGCTGTTCTCATAAACTCTGTCAGTTAAAGACACACACACATGGTAATTTTTTATAGTCACGTGACATAACGTGTAGTAGCCCATAAATGCTCATTACAGGTATAGTTCAATGGATTGGTTTCCTGTTCAGGTGAAGCTTCTTTTTCAGTAGTTTGGCCTTTGACCTTTAGATTAACGAGTTAGCAACCAGTCAGGAAATAAGGACTTAATCACCTTTGATGATTTGAGTTCAGTGAAAACAGTGGTATTGATGTCATCCTTCTGGAGGTCATATATGTCATAAGGAAGTACTTCAGGCAGGCACTTCCTCCTACACACCAGCGACGGACAACGTGATATTAATTTACCGGACGCATATGCATTGGGTGCATAATCCGTTAGAGCATCCACCCACAGTGCTCAGAATGAAATTGTCACACCCTAATCTGTTTCACCTGTCTTGTGCTTGTCTCCACCCCCACCAGGTGTCTACCATTTTTACCCATTATCCCGTGTATTTATACCTGCGTTTTCTGTTTGTCTGTTGCAAGTTGGTCTTGTATGGTGAGGTCGTCCCAGCGTGTTTCCTGGGTTTCCCTGCGCTCTAGTTTTTTGTTTCTAGCCTTTCCGGTTCTGACCTTTCTGCCTGTCCTGAGCCTGCCTGCCATTCTGTACCTGCCTGTTTCTGATGTGTTTTATGAACTTCTGCCCTGACCCTGTCTGCCGTCCAGTACCTGTCGGATCTGGTTACGAACCTCTGCCTGTCCTTGACCTGCCCTTTGCCTGCTCCCCGTGTTATAATAGATCCCAGATCTGAGAACTGAACCTCCTGTGTCTGCATCTGGGTCTTTTCCTGAGTTCTGATAGAAATCACATTTAGATTCTGGTAATGCATCTTAACAGAACATGCAGCTCATGTAATGAAGCAGCCAATAAAAGGCCATTTTCAAACATTTGGCAAATTGCAAGTTGTGGGAAAACACCATTCCTAACAGCGCAACTGGGAAAACACCATTCCTAACAGCGCACCTGGGAAAACACCATTCCTAACAGCGCACCTGATAGCGGTTCCATATGTGACAGAGATGGAAATCTCTGTTGGAATCTTAGAGGGGGAATCTAAAGATTCAACAAATAGGATGGGTTGACTAGGATTGTGCCTTTGGCGTCTGGACAACAAAAGTAAGATATGATAACCAATAGAACAGGAGAGAAATGGCACAGCGGTGGGTCCAATAGGGAAGTAAATGGAAATGCATTTTCCAAAATTATATAATTACTCCTGTATACAGAAATACATGAAATTATTCAATATACTTCACCAGAAAGCATGACTTAGCCACAGCTGAATCAAGGATCATTAGCTTCTTTATTTATTTTTTATGTGGATTGTTTCAAATCACAAGCTTGTAGGCCTTTGGCTATTTGGGAAGCCTGCGATTTGGGCAGTGTGTGTGGCAAAAGGCCTAGCTGACTATTCAGGTGTGGCTTTCAGGGAAAAGCGTCTAAAACATGTGTGAAGATAATGTGTCTTGAGCATCATTTCAAATGTTAAGACAAGAAGGGGAGGTGTGGCGAAGATATAGGCAAGTCTCTCTCCCGAATTACTCGGCTGTCTCCCGCCAATTCTAGTGCATTCATTATTTCATTGTGTGAATTGTTTGCCCATAGATTTAACATTTTGATCAATTCCCCATTACATGTGTCACCAGTAGTAAATGTAACCATTAATGCACGTCATTTGGTTACATACATTTCTGTTAATGCATGTATTAATTGCAGTCATTTGCCGTTCTCATTCTCAGAGTGGAAATGTTGTTTGAGGTGTTCACAACCTGCTACACTGGTGAGAAACATATTTGGTTTATTTCATAACCACCATTTAAGTGATTTCTTTTGTTTGCTGTACTCAATGTGAGCAATGAGCATGTGTCTGGTTTCTCTGTCCTGATAATATTGAGGGAGCGTGCTCGCCAGAGCACTCATAGAAGTACCTGGCCTGCTGCAAATTATAATATACTAAAACTATAGTTCCTCACAGTAAGCTATTTGAAAAATATTTTCAACAATCTCTCACTTGATAATCACCAATCATCTATGTGAAAGAGCAAGTTGTAGGCCTATAGGCTATGAGTTCCATGCGCTCATTTCTTTGGCCACCAATCGGATCACAGTGTATCATTGTGTCCATATGACAGAGGCTGGTGATCTCGCATTAGTTGATTTTTCTCAATTTAATTCCAATATTTATGATTAACCACATGACAATGATTCTGAGAAACGAAACTTAAACTGTTCCATGAAAATGTGCATATGAAAATAATAACTGGCACGCAGAAGGGTAGAAATGGTGGGATAAATTGTAAGCTTCCCCAAACTTGGGGCAGCAGGTAGCCTAATGGTTAGAGTGTTGAGCCAGTAACCAAAAGGTTGCTGGATCAAATCCCAGAGCTGACAAGGTAAACATATGTTGTTCTGCCCGTGAACAAGGCTGTTAACCCACTGTTCCCCGGTAGGCTGTCATTGTAAATAAGAACTTGTTCTTAATTGACTTGCCTAGTTAAATAAAGAACTTGTAACTCACACACCGCCTAGGAAGTCTTTATAAAATAATTGCCTCCATGTTTCTATGATTTTTCCTATAGGCTACTTTGAAGCTAGGTAAGACATGCCTCGTAATATGAAATAAAACATTCAGGATTCAAACAATTATGTTTTCAAAATGCATACTGCTTCCAGCTCACATTGTAAAGTGGTGGGTAACACACTGATAGCCTGTTGTCTGCACTTGATTGGTGAATGGGAGGTGACCTTCAATTTCCAGTTGAGAAATAAAAATAGTAGCTCTTTTTAATCGGGCACCAAAACTGTTTTGAACATGCAATTGCATTTAGAATTGGTGCGTAATGAATATAAAAATATAAAAGCTTGTGTTACTCCAGCATCAACCAGCTGAGAAGCTGCAGGAGAAATCCCGCTCAAAATAGGCTCTGTATGCTGTGCGCAGGTAATGGATAAATAAGATACAACGAAAATACACACAATGTATTTACATCGACTGGTATTTCCATCAATGAATAAAAATGATTATTTTGCTATGGGATTTTTCTTCTCCCGGTCATTTTGGCCGGCAGCAGTTTTATTTATCAGCTTTTCACTTTTTTTATCGGCCACAAGCCGGCAATTTCCGGATAATGGAAACCCTGTTGCACTCACATCCATGCACGCCGGCCCCTGAAGGGTTAAAATTGATTTGGGGGTCTTCTGAAGACCCCACCATTGATTATGTTGTTATTAACTTGCTTGCGTGCCATTGTACTTATGCTCACTGTATAGCTGAATATTGAGGCCTCTCTGTGTCTAGCTCTCTGCCAAAACCCGCAGCCTCGCGTGAGAAATGCGAGAAATGGGACTGAGGGTGATAGCGAGACACAGAGAGACAGCGTCTGTTTTTCTCTGAAACAAGGGCAGATTTGCAAACTGCTGTGACAGTTTCTCAGAAACTTTGTGTTAAGAATAATTTGTTATTTTAGCTGCACATGTAGGTTTTGACATAGGAGATCACACCATAAGGTATGATCTTGTGTAAGGATTGCTTAACTGGTGGCAGAGAAGTCAGGCGCAGGAGAGCAAAACTTGGTAATGTTCGTAGTCGTTTAATATATAACACCCAGCGGTTAAACAACACGAGAGTACATGGGCACAAAACAACCCGAAACACACCAGTCCAAAATAATGTGCACAAGCACTAAAACAACAATCCCACACAAAGACATTAAATACAAAACATGTAATGAGGGAATCGAAACCAGGTGTGGAAAACACAGACAAAACTAATTGAAAATGAAAAAATGATCGGTGATGGCTAGAAGACCGGTGACGTCGACTGCCGAACACCACCCAAACAAGGAGAGGCACTGACTTCGACAGAAGTCGTGACATCTTGGGTATATAAGATCCTGGCTTTCTTTTGTTCGTGGCAGAACTCAGGAGAGACATAAGTTGTATGTTGATCTTTGACTTCTGTCTACGGCTGTATTCTTAATTTTATATATGCACATTTTGAATATTCCTTATTTGTTAAGTAAGTAACGGAGCCCAGAAAAGTGGAACCAACACCCCCCACCACAGAAGTTCTATGCAGGTTTGATGTGCAGTAGCAGTCTGCCTCTCTGGTGCAGCATGGGAAAGCCCAGCAGGGAAACAACTAGTTTTCACTGCAGCATCATGAAAATGCAAAACATCCCATCAGAATTCAATTAATGCCTATACACTCCAGATGTATATGAAGTTCATCTTTATTAGGCAGACTGAAAGATCTTTTTGTTGGGCTCTGTCTGCCATTTTATGATTCACTGCGTGGAGCCCTACTCAGCTGCTTCATTGTATGGTACCCCATTCCCTACATAGTGCACTATTTTTGACCAGAGCCGTATGGAGCATGGTCAAAAGTAGTGCACTATAAAGTGAATATGTTGCCATTTGGGCCGCACACATTGTGTGAGGAAGGATACCTCAGGCCTGTTTTACTGAGATAGACTTCCCTCAGCATCAAAGTGGCAGTAAACGCAACATATGCTACGGTTAGTTTAGCTTGTCTTCTGAAGTGAGATGAGGTTTATTTGCAGTTTTTTTTATTAGGCTACCCACTTCTCCTTCTAGCACTTCTGAAAGGTCAGGGATGCTAACTGAACGAACAGACATAACCTGCTGTATTTTTGACGCCATAAGTAACTGGCCTGGTGCCTGGCCTGGCAGTGTACCAAGTTCATACTCATGCATGTTGCTGTCCCATAACATTTTAACATGGAAATAGCTGTTCTTTCATTCAGCCTACAGTAGCAGCCAATGACTGAACCTTAAGGACCACTGGGCAGCGCACAACCTGTAATGCTTTGTTCTCTTCTTCCTCTTCGTAGAGACTACGATCCACTCCTTCCACTCAACAGGTGAAACAGGTAAGGAATACAATTTTAATTTGATTTGGCTTTATAGACATTAACATCCATTTCAATGGACATCTTTCTGTACCCTCACATAATGTATGCATTTCAAAAGGTGCCCTATTCCCTATATATTGTACTACTTTTCACCAGGGCCCATAGGGGGGCCCTTAAGGGGGGTTCATAGGGGGCCCATGGGGTTCTGTAGTGCACTATATAGAGAATAGGGTGTCATTTGGGAAGCACAAAATGTGAACCCTTTTTGATTGCACTTTTACGGCAGTGGGTGAATCAGTGAGTCTGATTCTTGGTAGTCTTAAACAAATCTACTTTGAAGCAAAAGTATACACCTCACACACATGGTTATGGGCTTAGAAAAAGTGGACACCTGTACCATGTCAAATATAGAGTTGAAATGTATTCAACTTTGAGTTCTAATTGCAATATTACACTTTATATACATCACAGAAGACAGGAAAATAACTAAACGGTTTGACATAGAAACACTGGATTTTCGGCTTAAAAAAAAAAGTTTATTCATTAAGAAATTATAAAAAATATGAATACCATTCCACCAATGTTCCCTAAAACATTTTTTTGGCACTGAGCAAATTTCAGGTCTTAAATGCAGCTTCTGTGCAACTTCCAGCACATGTTTACTGTGAACACTGAGGCTGTATCCACTTAAGTTACAGATTTAACAGTGGTTAAGTAGGCTACTGTGGCTATTTGATCAGAATCTAGGCCTACCAGAGTGGCCTACCATCAAACAATGGAGAAAATGCATCCCATAACATTTTAACATGGAAATAGCTGTTCTATCGTTCAGCCTACAGTAGCAGCCAATGTGTGGTGTTCATTGTAGGCCTACATTCCATGATACTTTTGAAAAAAACATGCAGGGCTTGACATTAACCTGTTTATCCACTTGTCCTTCAGACAAGGAGGTGACTGAAAATGTTGTTGTGTTGTTTGATGCAAGAAACCACTTTACAAAATAAAATGCATGATCTCAAAACAAGTACATCTACTCACGACCGCTCATGCTGTAAACACAGTTCAGTTCAAAGTGACTGGCAAAGATCCATATATGGCAATGGTCTATTTGCATATAGGCTTACTGCAGCTCTGATTGGTTATGCAGTACAGGTCTGTTTAGAGTACGGGCGTCCGTGTCATTGCAATAGAATCCGACTCCGATGTGCTCTGCCTATAACAAAATCTCTTGCATAGTTCGTTTTGCATACTAAGTCTTGCATAGTTCGTTTTGTTTCGGTGTGTTGCGTTGAAAGTGGGTAATATTTCTGTGATTCAATCACAATTCTCACATTAAAGGGAAACATTGATAGTGTTAACTGAGGTGGAAAACTCTAGAAAGTTGAGTGAAGTTCAATCTCGTGCTTCTCTGCGTGGGATGATATTTCTTCTGCGGGGCAGTCCTGGGGGAGCTGCATGCCCGCACGCGCACGCACGCAGCTTAGAGGGAACATTGCATTCCACCCATGAGGCCACTAGAGGGCGCTTTGATCATTCGACTGCAGGAAAGGGGTCTACTAAGGTCTGTATCTTCAGTATGAACAGCTCTGGTATCATAAGTATTGGAACATTGAGATGCTGGTGAATGTTTTGCTTCAGAGTTACAGCACACACACAGAGATCAGAGGTGTGTTTGAATAGCGAATGTAATGCGTCTGAAAGGAAGGGCTGGGTTACTTATAGATGATTTCTAGTCAACTACACTCTAGCTATCTTGGATGGGAATTCTACAATTTCAAGTTCTAGCTTGTTTGTTTGTCTTGAGCTTGTGTCCTGAAATATCCCGTGTTAAACTAAATATGGTATCGACTGAACTGGAAGGAAGGAATCATGGCAAACACACACACACACACACATAGCCTTTTCATGCACCGTTTCACCTCAACCCAGGAAGGAGCAGGTTTCTTCAGACGTTTGTTTCTAACTGCTCACTGTTCTATTTTGTTTATAAAAACAACAATCACCCGTCCCAACAAATACCTGTCCCAACAATCATCTGTCCCAACAATACCCGTCGGAGGGAACCTTGGATGGAAGGGATTTGATTTCACATAATGTCAGCAGACACCAGCCTGTTTCATAATGATGGTTCAGCTGTTTGGATGCACTGAAAGTATTTGTGTTTTCTCTCTACCTGTCTGTTTACTGGATCTTTGGCTAATGCCTTCTAAATGCTGACTTCAAAGACTCACGTGGCTTCAAATAGCCACTGCATAGTTAGAACCATATGCTTACAGTATTACGCCGGTCTGAGATTTTCATGCTGGGGCGTTTATAGTATTTAACCCCTTAATAAATACTGAAGAAAGGGGTTTGTATAATGAGCTCCCAGTAATGTTCACAGGGGCTTAGCCCTCATGCAGATCTGAAAAAGCCAACTCTTGTTTCATAACACAAGGTACAAAGTGGAGAGAATTCAGTGAAATTGGCTTTCATAAGCTCTCTGAAAAGAAAAATCCTATTGCCCTTTCTCTTTGTTGCTGAGGCACCTTTGCTGAGCAGAGCTGTACAGTCAAAGTGTGTGAGTGTGTGTGCGTGTGTGTGTGTGTGCGCTGTGCTGAACGAAGGGTTGAAATCGGCTCCAGTAACCATGACCCAGAGCTCAACCTAAAACTCTGAAATCTGTCAGCAACCGCTCCGCTTGCTAGCAGTCTTCCGGGGACATGGATTTTCCGTGCCAACGCAAACCAAAGCCCGGGCAATGCTTTCAAAGGACCGTTCTGGGTAAAACGTGGAACCTGTGTAATTTACACTGTCATGGCCCAGTGAGGGAGCTGCTGCTGGGGAGACAACTAGGGGTTAAATAAATTCCACCACAATGCTCTCAGATGCTTTCTGAAACTACACCACAGCTATAATAAAAACTCTCAGAGCACCAATGGTCACTCTTTGTACACATTGATGTTTGCGATTCATCAGTAGACTGCTAGGCTCTGGGTGCTTTGGTTCTGTAGAAAGATTACTTACTGAGGTCTCTTTTCTCTGAGCCAATTAGTCTGGCTTTTAAAACCAGATCAAACACTGGCTTTCAATGGCTGTTATTTCTTAGAAACTATTTACAGCCCTAACCTTAGCCAGGCAACTCCTATGTCACTTTCAAAACTTTCTAGCTAGACTGCCTTCAGAATTGAAGAAGCTGAATTGTTTACTTCGCTAATGTTCGCCACACATCTTTGCTTGAACAGTAGTTGTTGTTCACATGACTGCATTCACTGGGCTATTAGAGGGGGGAAACTGAAATAACACAGCCATCTGAACGCTGACCGACTGGGCCAGTCCTCACCGTCTGCTGCCAAGAGCTTCCCTTTCTACCCAGTAGAATGACACTTTACTTTTCCAGACTGGCATGCCCCCCCACCCCCCCACCCCTCTCTCTCTCTCTCTCTCTCTCTCTCTCTCTCTCTCTCTCTCTCTCTCTCACTCTGTCTCACTCTGTCTCTCTCTCTGTTTTGGCTGGCTGGGAGGGGGGGTCTGGACTCTGCTGGGGAGTTTATAGTGGGGATTCAATCAGTGTCCATCCCAGACACATTGTCCAAGCTAGGCCATTCCTGCCACTGCCAGCAGTCAGCAGTACCCCCACTGCTTTTCTCAAGGGAATCGGATCAAGTTTGAGCTCTATGCATTTGGTTAGCCGCTACAGTCTAAGCCGTTTACAGGGGCACAGAACTGACCCTCTGTGTCAGCCAGCCACATCAAGCCCCTACAGAGCCAACTAACCTTGAATGGACACTGAATTGACCAATAGAGAGCAAGCTTACTGGAGGTGCCCTGACATTCAATGGCCCTGATTGGTGAAACAGGTGCAGGTCTTGGTCTTTGGATGTCTTTTGTCAGAAAACAGTGTAAATGTGTCTTGGTAATGTACAATACCACTATTCCGTCCTTTATGTTAAGGTTGATGAGGACAGATATTTCCACATCCTTCCTAGTAGACAGGCTGAGTTTGCTCTTTCCCTTTTAGTCTTCAAGAGGAAAGTAGTAAGTAGTCTCTGGAGAGTCACCCACCTGCTGCTATATCTTACAGGCGCTAACGGTCTCTCACCTGGATCTGCTTCCAGTGTGAGAAAGGGAAGTGATACACACACACACACATACACTGACCCACATAGTATCACCCACAAAACCAGCTGGTCCTCTTCTATCCTGCAAACTGCTTTTCTCAGAGACTTAATTGCTGGCCAGCCTAGCCTCCACCACCAACCCTCCCTCCCTCCCTTTTTTCCCTCTTGTGTTTCTCTGGGGTTGGGTTCGCTGCCTCCGGAGACGACACAGGCTGTAGCGTTAGTGCTGCTGTCTGTTTGTGTGAGTTTGAGCTGCCTCCGTGCCGTGAGAGGGACTGTCTGTCTATCTGCTGGAATGAATGCTCTGCTCGGGTGTGTTGGAATTCCAGAGCTAGCCTAGCGACCTTGCTAGTAGCCACCTAGCCTCACGTTTCCATGTGTCTTGCTGACTGTCAAAGGATGTCACAGCAGCACTACTATGGCTCAGGTGAGAACACTTTCACAGAACAGCTGGCTTCACTCAACTCAGGAAAATGGAGGGAAGGTTTAGAGCTGTGGAAAGAAGGAAAGCAGGTTTATTTGGGGATTTAGTGAACCCTGTTCTCCTGAGAACAGAGGGAGCTGCTGAAGTTATGTAATATCTTGTTAGTTCCAGGTGATCAGTGTTGTCATAGGGTGATGGTTTAAAGCAGTCCGGGGTGACATGGGCTTTGTGTGTGGCTGCGTAGCTCAGAGTACTTCACTAAGTCAGCCAGGCTTTTGGGTTCCGTCATCTACAGTCATTACATCTTATGATGATCTAGATGTTAAACCTTTCTTAATAATAATATCAAAAGCTGCTGTTTCTTTTGTGTGTGGAAAATGTTATAAATTAACTGTGTAACTGTGTTTGTCTCAACCAATTTAGTTTACCTCCATTTGTGTACATCCATCTGTGTACATCCATTTGTGTACATGTGTGTGTGTGTTTGTGTGTACATGTGTGTGTGTGTGAGTGGGTGTTTGTGTGTACATGTGTGAGTGGAAGGTTTGATGCCTTGGTGTTTGTGGATGTGTGTGTGCACCTGTGTTTGAGTGAGAGAGACCAGCCTGTGTTAGGTGTGAGTGAAGGGTGATGGTATGCATTGACGATGTTGTTAGGTGGTCCGTGTGTTTTTTCCTCCTCGCCTGTGATGCTCAACTATGTGTGTGACGTGTGTGTGGTGTTATGAGAACACTGTGTGCACTTTCTTACACACTGTGATCATTAAATCACAGTCCAGAGGCGAATCCCTCACATTCCTCTCATACAAGAGGGTCAAGGGGGTGGTCTATTGGCCATGCAGGCTTTAATACTGTTGACACAGGGCAGATATCCAGGAATTGTTCAAATTTCACATGTAGTAGAAGGCTCTGACAAGGAATGGATGGGAGGACTGCTGGACATAAGTCTGTGTCCCATGCTTTCCACCCAGGTGTGTGTGTGTGTGTGTGGGTTGGTTCTTCCATCCTTGAGGGGATCTGAAATCCCCAAAGGTATAGTAAAACAAGGAAAATTCTCCCTCGTGGGGACATTTCCCACATCCCCATGCGGACAAAGCCTATTTTAAGCTTAGGTGTTAGGTTTAGGGTTAGGGTTACATTTAGGGTTAGGGCTAGGGTTAGGGTTTGGGTTACGGGTTAAGTTTAGGGTTAGGGTTATGGTAAGGGTTAGGAATTTTTTTGAATGGAAATTAATTTGAGGCTAGAAGAACATAACGTGTGTGTGCTTGCGTGTGTGTGTGTGTGTGTGCATGTGTGTGTTGTGTGTGTGAGACTGTGGGTTCGTGTGGCTCAGTTGGTAGAGCAAAGCGCTTGCAACAGCAGTGTTGTCGGTTCGATTCCCATGCGGCACCAGTACTTAAAATCATGCACTCACTACTGTAAATGGCTCTGGATAAGTGTCTGCTACATGTAGGGTTGAGAAGTTCATGTTAGCAGAATATTTGGGTGGTGGTAAAGCTGTGTACATTCATGCTGTGTGTTGCTCTGCCCATATCATTACTGCCCTTTAAGGTCAAGAGCTTAACTAGGGCTGCACGATATGGGCAAAAAAATCGACTTGTGTTTTTTAACCAAATATTGCGATTGCGATTTGACTTTCGATATAGATCAAAACTCTTAGGTGATTGGTTGGAATCCTAGAAATAGAATGATTTATATTAAGAAGCAAAGTGGGAAGCGGCATCGTTCTTGTTTGGAAACATCTGTTGACTGCATTGGACCAAACAGAACAGCATGCAAACTTTTAGTGAATCTAACACAGAGGAGGAGGAACTGCGCTGCTTGAGTGACAGGGGGCGGAGCTTGGTGTGTATGTAGAGAGAGAGAGAGAGAGAGAGAGAGAGAGAGAAAAAAAAACTGATGTGACATAAGGCTAAGTGGGGAGATCTCTTGCTATATGTATATTGTACATGTCAATATTGCGATTTCGATGTGAATTAGATTAATTGTGCTGCGCTAACATGCGCACGCACACACACACACACACACACACACACACACACACACACACACACACACACACACACACACACACACACACACACACACACACACACACACACACACACACACACACACAAGTGGTCAATCCCCTTAGTGTGTGGTCACTGGCGCAGACAGCGGCCTCATGGAGCTGTCACGGTCAGGGACGTCCTGGCCAAGAATGACATCACCCCACCGGTTACTGGGGTCCGCAACCGATCAGCCCAGCACTGTTGCGCTGTCAACAGGGAGGGAGGGAGGCACCGGGGGTGAAGGGGAGGGTCCGGGTTTACATCTGTCCCAGGCCAAGCTGTGGAGTAGGTTACCTGGGGTGTCTAACCCTCCCTCTCCACCTATGGGCTTTCAATGTCTGAATGTACTCAGCTTTCCATTGCCTGTCTGTTTTGATTTGATTTATTAAGATCCCCATTAGACGAAGCCAATGGCGACAGCTAGTCTTCCTGGGGTCCGACATATAACTAAAAATACATTACAGACAAAAGATTTTACAATTTACATACATTTCTCTCTGTGTAGTTGGTCAGGGTTAGGGGTCAAATGTCAAGTTTAGGAGCACACACACATACACACACATACACGCACAATGTCCGTCAACATTGTGTCCGTAGGGAGGGCTGTAGTGTTCTGTAAAGCAGTGTCAGGTCAGATGGCTTTGTATTGTGTTGCTTGGTAATTCAGAAGGGTCTAGGTTAAGAAGTGGAGGCCCAGTAGACAGCCTGTTGTATGGATGACTGCTGTCCTGTGTGGGGTTCATCTCCCACAGTGTGACCTCACCTCTCAACCTACAGGCCTGAAGGCAGTGGTGTCATGTCTCTAGCATGGGAATGACAGTAGCACTGCAGGAATAGGAGACACACACAGACAGAGCCAAGGCCCTACCCTACCCAAAAACATGCACCTGGCCACACATAGCCACATACTTACCTACATACTTACACAGTAGCCCTCATGACTGAGCTGTGACAGAAAGGCTGCTGACTGCAGTATTCCTTGCATTTAAGTGACTTGGTTGTTAGCTAAGCTATATGACCTGCTAGACACCCCTTGTGTTAAGAGACTGGGCTGCTTTTAAACTAATGGATGAAATAGAGGAACGGAGGGAAATACCCATCCTTGGCTATGTCTGTCGGATAGTGTGTGTTTGTGTGTGTATCTGCATGCATATGTGCTCTGCGTCTGTGTCTGTGTGTGTGTGTGTGTGTGTGTGTGTGTACGTCTTTGTACAGTCACACAGACTAACTGGTTCCCACAGGTCAGTGTGAGCCTACATAACAGTAGCAGTGGTCTGGTCTCCTCTGCTTCCTCCCTCTACCCTATACTGAACCACTAATAGCAGACCCAAGCCTCTACAGCTTCAATTACACCGTCCCTCAGGGGTCAGAGGTTAGGGTAGACTGTGACCACACTAACCCTACAGTCACTGGGCTGCCTTCACTACCCTTTTGTTTTATTTTGCCTCTGTGCTATTTTAGGCCTGTGTATGGCTGTATGATTGTATGTTAATGGGGCCTGACCACGAAGTCCTAGAGTGTAGAGTTATTTTCTACAGTTAACTCCTAACTGACTATAAATCTCTCGCTTTTACCAAGGAAATGATGTGGAAACAACTTGAATTCAACCAGTTTTTGCCCGGTGGGCTGCCTCTTCCCATGGTCTTGTTCTCACAGATTCTAGCTAGGGAGGCAAATAAATAGCACCTAGACATCCAACAGGCATTATTAGAATCTAGCTAGCTCATTTAAAACTCCTGGCTACATCCTGTCTGTGGCGTAGCCAGAAACTCGTCAGTGGGGTGGGCCTGCAGAAATTTGGGTGGGCAAAAGAAACATACAAAACACCCCGTTAGAGTGAATGTCATTCCAGTCCATCTGTCCTGTTATATTTCATCCAATCTGTCTAAGCCAGTGCACTGCTTGCTATGAAGTATTTGTTTGCATGTTTAGGTAAAAAGACAAATAATGTCCTGTTTGGAACACTGACAATTAAAGAGCATAACAATAAATACAAATTCAATCTGATTGGGTTGGCCTAGCTCCCCAGTGGGACCACCCAGGCCCACCGTGCCTACGTCCATGTCTCCTGTGTAGATAATGAGATATCAGACATGTATAAACTAGCTCTCCTTCTGCTGCTCCATACACAGCCCCAGGTCACAATACACCTCCCAACCGGTGATTTACCTCAGCTGTCTGAAACAGGGCATGCAGGACAGATGGTGGTTGTTTGATTGCCCCGATTCCCTTTGATGGGGTTTGATTATTTGGGGTTATGTATGGTAGAAAGCAGTGAGTTAAGTGAAACCAGTTTAGTCTGAAGAGAGAAGCGAGACTAGTGAACCTGGTACTTTGGCTGAGCCAGGGGGTTGATTCTTTTCTCGCCATGGAAACGCTTGGTGGCGTTTGAGACTGGCTCCTTCTCCCTCTATTCCCAGCCGACACTGGCTAACACTGAGCCTTTTAGTAGAGGACAATATATATTTTTTAGGTGGAAGGGAACTTTTGAAACTGTAGTATGTTGTCAAAGGTTGAAGATTAGTAAAGGAAGTGGACACTGTGTGTGTGTGTGTGTGTGTGTGTGTGTGTGTGTGCGTGTGCGTGTGTGCGTGAGTGTGTGCGTGTTTATGCGGTGGATGGGAACAGGGTGTACCCTCCCCTCTCCTTACCCGGGCTCCCCCATCCATCTCTCTGCACTGAGGTGAAATAGAGAGTGGTAGAGAGGTAGTGAGACAGGCAGGAAAACATTCCAGGTTCTCCACATCCTTGATGTTCCAGTCAGAAGGCTCGTGGCCATGCCAAGGGCTGAGGAGGAAGCCAAAGAAAATTCATCTGGAAAGTATTCCTTACCAATGAGGACTGGAGGTCGGGAAGAGGCAGAGGCAGGGATACAGAGGTAGAGATAGAGGCCGAGGCGGACAGAGAGAGGGAAGCAGAACGATGGTTGTTATGACTGAATCCTTTTTCTTTTCTCTGTCCAGTCCTGTGGTTTGTCTGTTTCTCTGTCTAGTCCTGTGGTTTGTCTGTTTCTCTGTCTAGTCCTGTGGTTTGTCTGTTTCTCTGTCTAGTCCTGTGGTTTGTCTGTTTCTCTGTCTAGTCCTGTGGTTTCTCTGTTTCTCTGTCTAGTCCTGTGGGTTGTCTGTTTCTCTGTCTAGTCCTGTGGTTTCTCTGTTTCTCTGTCTAGTCCTGTGGGTTGTCTGTTTCTCTGTCTAGTCCTGTGGTTGCTCTATTTCTTTGTCTAGTCCTGTGGTTTGTCTGTTTCTCTGTCTAGTCCTGTGGGTTGTCTGTTTCTCTGTCTAGTCCTGTGGTTTGTCTGTTTCTCTGTCTAGTCTAGGGATGTGTCCTGTCTGTTTCTCTGTCTAGTCCTGTGGTTTCTCTGTTTCTCTGTCTAGTCATTACATTTCTCTGACCTCCCCAGCTACGGACATGTGGAGGATGGCTTTGTGTGTGTGTGCATGTGTGACAAAGAGAGTAAAAATAAAGAGTCTGTCTGACACAGTTCAGCGGTGTGTCCCCACCCTGTACAATGCACAGACACCTATTTTAGGACTGACAGGCCTCTTTCAGCCGCCTCATGTCCTTTCAGTCCAGTGAAAGAGAGGAATGTAACTCAATTCTCATTGTCTTGGGAAGACATGGTTTTATATGCCGTTCTAAGGCGCTGTGCTCCACTGACTTCTAACACTGCCTTCCAGAGTACATGGGAAAATAGTGTGTGTGTGCGTGTGTGTGTGTGTGTGTGTTAGGGGGTGCATGTGTGCATGTATGTCAGTGTGTTTGTGGGTTGTCATGCCGCTTTGGACCCTCTCCATCTAACACTACAGGGCTAATGAACAACCAGCCTGAGAGCATACCTTCCCAGTCATCAGTGCTTTCCATGGAAGACCACACAGACACAACATTAAACACAGAACAGCATTAGCACTCTGCCTGGTTCTATCACCGTGCACGTCCTCCTGCTACGTTGAACAAACCGTCTCCATGAGTCTACTAGCTCTACTTCCTCCTCTTCCTCTTCCTGCCTCTCTGGACCCCAAGTGGAGAGGACTTTACATGGTGTCCTTATGAAAGAGGCTTGTACATGGATAAAGACTTTGAAGACATAGGTTGTATTTATTAGGGCACACCGTAGCTACAAATGTTTCTTATTGGACAAGCTCAGCAAGTCCCTCCCTGTTTCAGTCTGTTCTCTTCCGTTTGGTGACCTAATGAACACGATCCTGTACTATCAAACCCAGGACACGTCCCTGACCTCCCCACTGAATAGAACGTCTTCCTAATCAGATATTCCCCTAGGGAGACACAGTCCAGTGTTAAGTGGGTACTTGGAGACCGGATGGGAAGGACAGGACGGGTGTGTGGGGGGCCTTTTTTGCATAAGTGCTCGTGTCTTTAGGAGGTTGGAAGATGAGGCTTTTGTGATGCAAATGAAGGAGCGGATGCATGATTATGTCCCCCGTTAGGATGCGTTACCGTGGAGATTCTGAAGGCCGGGACCTTTCAGGGAGATGAGTAGAGAGCGAGGGAGAGAGAGTGAGAGAGAGAGAGAGAGAGAGAGAGAGAGAGAGAGAGAGAGAGAGAGAGGCAACATTCTCTCTGTTCTCTAGGACAGTTGTTCGTTTTCTCTCCTCCTGTACTCCTTGTGCCCCTCTCAGTGTGTGTGTGTGTTTGTGGCATGTACAGTGCAGCATTAGTATTGAGGTTCTGCACAACTTTCACCTTCTTTGCTTCATTTGGTCATAACAAGATCACTTGGGAGTAATGGCTTCTCACTCTGTTCCCTTGTATGATTGGAAAGTGACTGTATTTTCTGGAAAAGTGAAGAAAATAATCTGTCAGAACAAGGTTCAGCATTCCCTCGCTGTAATTAGTTGGAGTTAGACTGTGTGGAGCTTCTCTTGCCTGTAAAACAAAGTGTTAACTGTACATAAAAGCAGCAATGTTTCCACATTTGAGAGAGCTACATGTTGTTCAGTGTGTAACGTCTGTCTAAACACAGTGTAAAGTTTTGGTGTACTTTTCAGCTACATGTGGGTGGTAACACGACGCGCCGGACCAACACATGGCCCATGAACATATGTATGCACGTGTGTCCGTGTGTGTATATGTGTGTGTATATGTGTGTGTATATGTGTGTGTATATGCATGTGCGTATGCGTGTGTACATGGATGTTTATATGTGTTTGGAAGTATGTCAACTAAATAAGTCCATGTGCTCCAACATCAACCATGATCAGTAGCTAAGGGGATAGTGGAATAACTTCAGCTGTATGCCATGTGTGCTGTGGCAGGATCCAGACCTGGCAGACACTACTAGTGTCTATAATGGTTGATGATTGGCTATAAGACCTAGAGAGTGAGTGAAGCCATCCTTCCTCTGCTCCATTGAGGACTGAAGAGGCACCTCTCCTCTCCTTTCCTCTACTCTCCTCTTCTCTCTTCCCCTCTCCTCTCCTCTCCTGTCCTCTCTTCTCCTCTCCTCTCCTCTCCTCTCCTCTCCTCTCCTCTCCTCTCCTCTCCTCTCCTCTCCTGTCCTCTACTCTCTTCCATTGAGGACTGAATAGGCTCCTCTCCTCAACAGAGAGAGAACAGTCCATGGCTTTGTTTATCACCGAGGGGGAAGGAGGAAGGATGAAGGTGGAGGGTTATGGAGTGGTTTTCTCACGCTCTGAGGTTCGAGCAGGTCTCGTTTCTCACGAGAGAGCAACACACAGATGGACTCCTGGCTTTGGCCTTCCACACACACATCACATGACCATCTAAGTTCACACGTAATCCTTCTGCTTTGATGGCTTATAAGACACTGCTAACAGCTAGTCAAGCTCCGTGGTCCTCCAGGGGCCTGTCCGTCACGTGTGCTTAGTATGTAGCATTAGCATAACAATACAGGGGGTCAAATCAAATTGTATTTGTCACATACACATGGTTAGCAGAAGTTAATGTGAGTGTAGCGAAATGCTTGTGCTTCTAGTTCCGACCATGCAGTAGTATCTAACAAGTAATCTAACAATTTCACAACAACTACCTTATACACACAAGAGTAAAGGAATGAATACGAGTATGTACATATAAATATATGGATGAGCGATGGCTGACCGGCGTAGGCAAGATGCAGTAGATGGTATAGAGTACAGTATATACATATGAGATGAGTAATGTAGGATATGTAAACATTATATAAATGGCATTGTTTAAAGTGGCTAGTGATACATTTATTACGTCCAATTTTTTATTATTAAAGTGGCTAGAGATTTGAGTCGATGGCCGAACGGCATAGGCAAGATTGAGATAGAAGCTGTTTTTCAGTCTCTCGGTCCCAGCTTTGATGCACCTGTACTGACCTCGCCTTCTGGATGATAGCGGGGTGAACAGGCAGTGGCTTGGGTGGTTGTTGTCCTTGATGATCTTTTTGGCCTTCCTGTGACATCAGGTGGTGTAGGTGTCCTGGAGGGCAGGTAGTTTACCCCCGGTGATGCGTTGTGCAGTCCTCACTACCCTCTGGAGAGCCTTACGGTTGTGGGCGGAGCAGTTGCCGTACCAGGCGGTGATACAGCCCGACAGGATGCTCTCGATTGTGCATCTGTAGAAGTTTGTGAGTGTTTTTGGTGACAAGACGAATTTCTTCAGCTTCCTGAGGTTGAAGAGGCGCTGTTGCGCCTTCTTCACCACGCTGTCTGTGTGGGGGGACCATTTCAGTTTGTCCGTGATGTGTACACCGAGGAACTTAAAACTTTCCACTTTCTCCACTACTGTCCCGTCGATGTGGATAGGGGGGGGGTGCTCCCTCTCCTGTTTCCTGAAGTCCACGATCATCTCCTTAGTTTTGTTGACGTTGAGTGAGAGGTTATTTTCCTGACACCACACTCCGAGGGCCTTCACCTCCTCCCTGTAGGCCGTCTCGTCGTTGTTGGTAATCAAGCCTACCACTGTAGTGTCGTCAGCAAACTTGATGATTGAGTTGGAGGCGTGCTTGGCCACACAGTCATGGGTGAACAGGGAGTACAGGAGAGGGCTGAGAACGCACCCTTGTGGGGCCCCAGTGTTGAGGATCAGCGGGGTGGAGATGTTGTTTCCTACCCTCACCACCTGGGGCCGGCCCGTCAAGAAGTCCAGGACCCAGTTGCACAGGGCTGGGTCGAGACCTAGGGACCCTGCCACATTCCTCTCGTGTCTAAGCCGTTGAATTGTGACTCTACTTTGTCTCTATATTGACGCTTAGCTTGTTTGATTGCCTTGCGGAGGGAATAGCTACACTGTTTGTATTCAGTCATGTTTCCGGTTGCCTTACCCTGGTTAAAAGCAGTGGTTCGCGCTTTCAGTTTTGCGCAAATGCTGCCACCAATCCATGGTTTCTGGTTGGGGAAGGTTTTAATAGTTGCTATGGGTACAACATCACCGATGCACTTGCTAATAAACTCACTCACAGAATCAGCATATACATCAATGTTGTTGTCTGAGGCTATCCTGAACATATCCATATCCATGTCCACGTGCTCAAAGCAATCTTGCAGCGTGGAATCAGATTGGTCGGACCAGCGTTGTGTGTTACGTGCAAGGTTTCTATCCTGCGTGAGTAGGAGTAGCAGTAGAACAGCTTCTAGAACAGCCCATGGTGTCCCTTTCATTGACAGCGGCCCTCAAGGCCATGAAAGAGAGAGCTGCAGCAAACAGACTTTCAGCATGCTAGCGTCCTCACGGCTACATTACCCAGTAGTGCTGAAACGATGACATCATCTGTTTAAGGGCTCCAGTCTTTGTACCAGGGGTTTAGACTTTGACCTCTGTCTGTACTGAGTTTTATATGACACCTTGTTTTGTTTGAGTTCCGGTCTATGAGGGAAGAGAGGGAGCTAGCTAGCCTACTTAGAGCTGGTGCTTCTATCTATTCAGGACTGGGCTGAGCTGGATTAGCCTGGTCCCAGATCTGTTTGTGCTGTATTTCTAACATCGTTGTTCATTGGCAAGACGGCACAAACTGATCTGGGACAAGGCTGGAGCTGTATTACCAGGCTGCAGCCTTGTGTTCCCTATTGGTAGATTTGTCTGGGCAGGCAGCTCCTGTTAGACTGATAGAGAGAGACTGTTAAAGTTGGATGTCTAACTGTCTGGTGTCCTAAAAAAAAAATTGTTCCAACTGCCAAAACCTAGATTTGAAAACAGGATTAGTCCATAGAGAGCAGGCAAGGCAGCAAACTGAGTGTAGATTGTTTGTTGTTTCACAAATGGGAATTTGAGCAATTTGAGGTACTGTCTCTCATCATTTTTGTTTGTCTGTGTTCAGGTGAGATAAACAGATAGGCCTACATCTAAGATTCAGTCGTACTTCATACTACTTTACATACCATGAGTAGGTAACACTTGTCAATAGTCTGTAGGCCTCCACAGTCACACCTTGGTATTCCAGTAAAGCACGTTCTCATGAGAAACCACCTGTCAGTCTGCAGCGTGAAAGAGAGGAATTACTTTCTCTCATACTTCATGATCCTTAACGTTCCCTAATGTCCTGGGATAGGCCTCTCTCTGTGTGTGTGAGTGTGTGGGTGCGCACGTGCGCGTGTGGTGCGCGTGAATGTGTGTCTGTGTGTGTGTCTGTATGTGTGGTGTGTGTGTGTGTGGTGTTCCTCACAAGAGTGTCACTTGACAGGAGTGTGTATTGCACCTCGAAGAACTAGACTGTGATGGCAGCCATTACAGTTAAGTACATCATTACTTTAATGATGTAAAATAATATGGCTATAACTTGGCCCTAAACCCAGTCTCAGCTTGTGTTCCTACAGTCCTGAATGTATTTTTCATTTTTGGAGGCTCAGACCATAGGTATTGATTTGGTTTGGTCTTTGACTCACAGTTCTTAGGAAGAATGTGAAAGTATGTAAGTGCATCGTACTGCCTGGTTATCCCTGCACACAATCTCTGTTGATGCATGTAATGACACACAGTGAGGACCCCGACCCAACCCCGCTCCACTAAGCCCACTCACTGTCACTAGTCGGCCTGCAATACCCCACACACTCACCGGCAAGTCACCTGTCACCCCACACACTAGTCACCACAGGAGCTGTCATCTGGCTGAGCCGGTTCAGAGGAGATGGGACCTTGGACACACTCAAGGGCAACCACAATGCTCTGAGAATGAGCAGATGAGGCCACACACACCCTGACCTTGAGGAGTTGAAGAGGGTATAATCCTTTATACCCTCTTCAAGGAGAGCAGGAGAGGAGAGGGGGAGGTGAGATGGGGAGGTGAGATGGGGAGGAAAGTAGTGGGGAGGACAGAATATAGAAAAAAGGGAGATTACAGTAAAAGCGAAGGACCTAGCCACTCATGACAGTGCTGGTCCCAAGCCAAGGCACTCTACTGGGCTTCCATAATAACCGAGAGGCATTGTACTGTCCCTGGGAAGAGACTGAAAGAGAGGGGAGTGGAGGGAGGGAGAGGAGAGGCACTGACTGACTGGACACACTGAGAACACAGCAGCTGAAGTGTTTTCTTATGTGGTTCAAATCTCTGGAATGAATCTAAATACTGTTAGAGGAAAGGGAACAACTCATTTTAAGACAGAACTTCATAGTGATGTAGGGTATTCCCTCAAACTTAGATATGTTGTTGTTGTCTGTGGTGAGTTGATGCAGTTGAGAAGGTCACTGCTAGCTACAGCAGTTAGCCACGTGTAAGGCCATGCTCTCTGTGATTTGTGGCTATGCTCTCTTGTGATGTGGGTTTCCCTAGCCTGGTCTCATATATGTTTGTGCTGTCTTGCCAAACACCAAACTTGGTATCTTTGTTGTTTTATTAGGATCCCCATTAGCTGTTGCGAAAGCAGCAGCTACTCTTCCTGGGGTCCACACACAACATAGAACATGACATAATACAGAACATTAATAAAGTAGAACTGCTAGCCTACATATCAATACATACACACAAAATATCTGGTTCAAATAGAGGAGAGGCATTGTGTCGTGATGTTGTTTTTTTAAACCAGGTCTGCAGTTAATTTGAGCAATATGAGATGGAAGGAAGTTCCATGCAATAATGGCTCTAGGACCAGGCTATAGGGCTTCGGAATTCTCTCTCTCTCTCTCTCTCTCTCTCTCTCTCTCTCTCTCTCTCTCTCTCTCTCTCTCTCTCTCTCTCCCCTTGTCCTCACTCTGAAGCAGAGGCCTCTGCCATACGTTCTTCTCTGGTATTAATTCAACCAATCAACATTCCTTCTCACAAGCATTCCTGTTCCCCATCTCATTCTCCTTTTCTCTTCTTCTCTCCTTCTCTTCTTCTTTTCTTCTCCCTCTTTCCCACAGAAAACTAAACAAAAGCCAAATGCAGAAAAAAACTTTGTCTGAACCTGCCAGTGCAGTACCAGCCAGTCACATTAGAGTCACTGCCATCGGTAGAATAGAGGCTGGGACCTGGCCATGGCATGGAACCCAGAGTCTCTCTTTTGTTGTCGGGTACCCAAGGCAAACCTGTAAACCTGTATAGCAGATACACAATAGCCAGGCCTGTTTCGAACCACTTTCCCTTAAGCAATAAGCCCCAAGGGGGTGTGGTGTATGGCCAATATTCCACTGCTATGGGCTGTTCTTATGCACGACGCAGCTGGGAGTGCCTGGATACAGCCCTTATATGTGGTATATTGGCCATATAGCACAAACACCCGAGGTGCCTTATTGCTATTATAAACTTGTTACCCACGTAATTAGAGCAGTAAAAGTCAATGTTTTGTCATACCCGTGATATACCACGGCTGTCAGTCAATCAGCATTCAGGGCTCAAACCACACAGTTTATAAATGAATTGATATAATATTCTAGTTCAGCTCTCATGAGAGGACATTAACACTTCAACCTGTTCTAATAAATAGAAGGATGTTTTTGATGATCATATTAATATGGCCCATGGGGCGCTGGTCAAAAGTAGTGCACTATATAGGGAATAGGGTGTCATTTGGGATGGCAAGCATGTCTCTCCTCTGTGAGGTTATATAAGGTTCTAGAGGTTATATAGGGACCACAGACAGATGCAGCTGCTGGCATTGGCCTAACTAACCTACGGATGTGTCACTCTGTGGACTGGTGATAGGTTGATAGCTGAAGGGCGAACAGGGACATACATGGATGTCTATGTAGGATAGTGGAGTGGATCCTGTGTAGATGGACATATTGCTAACTGGACCCCATATGCTCTGCTCAGAATAGACTGGAAGCCCCCTGTTAGACACACACACACACACAGCCTTGGTGTCATCCCATCTATAAATGGATTACCGATGATTCAATCCGTAAAACTGTTCAACAACTGCTATTAAACCAGTAAACATGCCATGCAGAGCCAAGGGGAGTTTGGGGGGATTTTTCTGATATCAGAAAAACATTTACAGCTGTTGTCTGCATAGTTAATAGGAAAACTGTACAGATGTATTGTTAGCTCTAATTGGTTTGATGTGAATACATGCCTCAGGTGTTTTCTCTGTTTATTTTATTGATTTATTTCTAATCATTTCTTTGTGTGGTTTGTGTGGTTTGTTTATGCCTCTGACTGACTACCCAGCAAACCAGGAACATTCCCAGGACATTAGTTAACATTCCCATTAAGTTCTCTGACCTAAATAGCTGTAGCATCTCCCTCCGAGCACATCTGGTGTTTGAGTTAAAGTTAAAGATAAGATGTGCCCTTGGCATAAGTATATCAGGAACTGCTTAGAGAAAGCAATTGTAAGCAAAGCCTCAGTAGAGTAAGGACGTGCTGCTCCATATGAAATGATAGTCTGGTCAGCTTACTGATGTTAGCAAAGTTTTATTGAAGTGTATGAACATGTATTCTTATTTTGTGTGTAACTGGTGGATGCTGCTGGGTGTGAGT
This sequence comes from Brachymystax lenok tsinlingensis, assembly GCA_030435695.1. Lineage (NCBI taxonomy): Eukaryota > Metazoa > Chordata > Actinopteri > Salmoniformes > Salmonidae > Brachymystax > Brachymystax lenok. The sequence continues at coordinate 20,211,324 of CM059782.1, forward strand.
GTGATGCGGGGAATAAACATTGAAATGCAAAACAAGTTTATGAGAACCGGAGGAAACTCCATAAGAGAACTGGAGGAAACTCCATAAGAGAACCGGAGGAAACTCCATAAGAGAACCGGAGGAAACTCCATAAGAGAACCGGAGGAAACTCCATAAGAGAACCGGAGGAAACTCCATAAGAGAACCGGAGGAAACTCCATAAGAGAACCGAAAGGAAACTATAAGAGAACTGGAGGAAACTCCATAAGAGAACTGGAGGAAACTCTATAAGAGAACTGGCGGAAACTCCATAAGAGAACCGGAGGAAACTCCATAAGAGAACTGGAGGAAACTCCATAAGAGAACTGGAGGAAACCCTATAGGAGAACCGGAGGAAACTCCATAAGAGAACCGGAGGAAACTCCATAAGAGAACCGGAGGAAACTCCATAAGAGAACCGGAGGAAACTCCATAAGAGAACTGGAGGAAACTCCATAAGAGAACCGGAGGAAACTCCATATCAAGGGGATTTTTATTCATTTTAGGAAGTACAGTGCATCCGGAAAGTATTCCGACCCCTTGACTTTTTCCACATTTTATTACGTTACAGCATTATTCTAAAATGGATTACGTCATTTTTCCAATCATCTCACCAATCTACACGTAATGTAGGTACACACAACTCTTATTGACAGTTGTGGCTGCTTTGTGTTGTCTCTACCTTCTTGCCCTTTGTGCAGTTGTCTGTGCCCAATAATGTTTATACAATGTTTTGTGCTGCTGCCATGTTGTGTTGCTACCATGTTGTTGTCATGTTGTGTTGCTACCATGCTGTGTTGTCATGTGTTGCTGCCATGCTATGTTGTTGTCTTAGGTATCTCTTTATGTAGTGTCGTCTCTTTTGTCGTGATGTGTGTTTTGTCATATATTTTAATTTATTTTTATTTTTAATCTCAGCCCCTGTCCCCGCAGGAGGCCTTTTGCCTTTTGGTAGGCCGTCATGGCAAATAAGAATTTGTTCTTAACTGACTTGCCTAGTTAAATAAAGGATAAATAGCATGTTTTTTTTAAATGAATAAATAAATACCCCATAATGACAAAGCGAAAACAGTTTTTTAGATTTTTTTGATAATTTATAAAAAATAAAAACAGAAATACCTTATTTACATAAGTATTCAGACCCTTTGCTATGAGACTCAACTTTGAACTCCATTGATCATCAACTTGATTGGAGTCCACCTGTGGTAAATTCAATTGATTGGACATGATTTGGAAAAGCACACACATGTCTATACAAGGTCCCACATTTGACGGTGCATGTCAGAGCAAAAACCAAGCCATGAGGTCGAATGAATTGTCAATAGTGCCACTCCTCAGTAAAAGGCACTTCTTCGATTTTATTTAGTTCTGTCCTTCAACTGCCATTGTATATATTAATGTTAATTATTATATAATGTTTTGTGTTTAAAGTGGACCCCAGGAAGAGTAGCTTCAGCTTTGGCTGTAGCTAATGGGGTAATAATAAAATAAAAATGCAATTACTAATTAGGGTTATATCTTACATTAGGATGATTACTTTTGATAACAAAAGCTTTTTTTTTTTCAGATAAATGTTTTTATCTGTAACAACCACCACACAGAACATTCCTTCAAGATTCTTATTAGGTTTCCAGGTAATGTAATAACAAAACTGGACAGTTTTTGTGTTATTATAACTTTTGAGGCAACCTAATGAATGTTCTGGAACATTCACACAACCAATTTTGGTTTGCTGGTTGGTCCCATTCTGTGTGGTCAAGTGAAGTGACCACATTAAGGACTTGTCCATATGGTGTTCTTGTCCCAATCTGGGATCGGTTACAGTCATGACACAGTGTGACCTTTTATATTTCACAATAACAGGAAAACTGTTCAACCAGTGAGAATTACTTCCTGTTATTTCAACCTCCTCTGATGTGTCATCGTGGAGGTATGATCCATCCATCCAGATCAGTCAATTGATCAGAAGTTACAATCCACAGCAGCTTAGAAAAAGGCTCAGCCCATTCCCTCAGTTCTAAGGGCTGAGCTGTGTAGCCAGGGAAGCTGTGTAGCCAGCACATATCCATTTTATTTCAGTACTTCTGGGAAGAAGAGCAGGCCAGAGCCAGAGCTGCCTGAGAGAAAAGGCTGAGTCATCATGAACTACAGCTCCAGCTCCGGGAGGAAATGTACTGTTTTCTTCTGTTACCGCTGGCTCTCAGCTCTATCTGAAACACAGAGCAGCACGGCTGCAGAACCCATTGAATATGCTTTTATTTGACACGGATGATAGGTTCAATTCAGAGTGTGCAGAGACGCATGAGGTGTGGAGGGGGGGAGGGAGAGATGGTGGGAGGGAGGGAGTGAGAAAGAGAGAGACTAGAGAGTGGGGGGAGGGAGGGAGGATGGGAGAATGAGGATGAATTCACATGGTGTAATGACATGTTGACACAGCAGAGGGCGATGTGTATCTATGTTCTGTCATTTTTGCGGGGATTGAGATTAGCCACGATAACGCAGGTATTATCTTACAGGCCTGGTTGCATTGAGAACAAATGAAAGCAATATGCCAATGTCAATGGATGAAATGAGCACCATTTCATGAAAATCAAAGCCAGCGTTTAGATTTGCTCTTCACCACAGTCCCAAAGTATGCCTTCAACATGACCTTTTATAACACACAAATACCTGAAAATGCATCTTTCACGTTGAAAAGATTCTCCCAAGTTTGTATCACTCTCCTCTCTCACTCCTCTTAATAACAGCATTCCCCCTGTGCTGTTTTGGCTAGTTCCGTTCCTCACGTGCCTGTTCCGTTCCTTTCTGTTGATATACTGTGTTTACATGGCCAGTCTCTGCACTATGTCTGGTATCCCCTTTACGCAGTCCCCACAGCTGGGACTGCGTAAAGATGACATGTTAGATGTGTAAGTAAAGTGTGTTCTAATAGTGTTCTGACCAACTTTGTCTGCCTTAATCGTGCTGAAAGAGTGCGGGAGTTGCATGTGGTTGATTAAGCTCTGAGTAAAGGTAAAGATATCATTCATCTGTACACCTTTGCTGTTCATTTGTACAGCTGGATCTGTTGCTGAAGCAGTTCATGACACCTGTGTTAGAACCAGAACCAGACCTCCTAGAACTATTAGAGTTACTATAGATCCTTCAAGTGCTGAGCTCCTCCTCTAGTGTAAACCACTTGGAACACCACTTTTGCGGGCTCTCAGAAAATACTTAAAAACGTCTTGCCTGAAACAATCTCTCTCTCTCTCTTTGGGGTGTACGAGCCATGTGCGGAAACATTTAGTGAATGTAGGGGAGGTATGCAGTTCTCTCTTAAACACTTGTAAGTAACACTAAAGTGTGGACATTAGAGTGTGGACTACAGGCTGCTTGCTTATTGCGGCATAATAACTCCTATGTTAAACACCCCCATAGTAACACTAGAGTGTGTAACTAGACTGGAGCCTGTGCTGCTTATTGCTTATTGCAGGCACAAGGCCTCCTATGTTGCCCTGTGGTGATAAGCTCTCTTTGTTATGCAACTCCTTAGCAGCATAAGCTTCTGGCATGGCTCCTTCCTTCCCTCCCTTCTTCCCTCGTTCCCTGTCTTTTTCTCTCTCTCTCTCTCTCTCTCTCTCTCTCTCTCTCTCTCTCTCTCTCTCACTCCGCTCCCTCCCTGTCCGGCGCTAAGTCTGTTTAAAATAGCAACAGGTTGAGTGAGCATGAGGCTAGGAGAGCTGCCAGGACTACAAACCCTGCTCCGGAGCACGGCCTGGGAGTAGAGGAAGAAGAGGGGGAGAGTAGAGGAAGAGAAAGGGAGAGAGTAGAGGAAGAGAGAGGGGAAGAGACGGAGGGTCTCTCTCCTCCACCAGCTCACTCTCAAAATGCTGAGTGTTATGTACTTCCTCCGCTCTTTCTTCGAGGTAAGGGATCTTCGGTTTCTTTCTTTGACTCTCTGAGGGAGTACTGTTTTCCTTCTCTTTCTCGCTCTCTCTCTATTCCTGTTTCTTTCTCTTACAGTAACTTTTGTTTTTGTCTCTTTTAGTTTGTTCCCACGCTTGGAGAGAGAGGGAGTGGACTAGCTAGATTTTCTGAGTGCTAATTTCATGTTTGTTGTCATGAGGTGGTTCTCACTCAAGCAGAACTCAACGGCAGACAGAAACTCCTACCTCTGCTGTTAACCTTCAGTAAGCCAGAACAAGGTGTCAGTTGTCCTGTTATTGTGTTTGGTTGTTTGGAGTGTCAGGTGACAGGGTCATTGCCAAGATTGAACTACACTGTATGCTCATTTCCCAGCATTGTAAACTTGCCTCTTCTGTGTGAAAAATGTCTTATTGATAGTCATGTGAGGGCAGTTTTTATCTGCCATTCAGATTGAAATGAGCACCTGGGTTTGCTTTGTAAATGTTTTTATTTTCGTGTTAGTGCTCCTTAGTTCTTCTAGGTTTAGAAAAAGTTTCTGTGGTCTAACTGCTCAGATGTTGATGGATGGTTGGACCCGGACTATGATGCCTGTTGGATCCTGTCCCTATTCTCTCTCTCTCTCTCTCTCTCTCTCTCTCTCTCTCTCTCTCTCTCTCTCTCTCTCTCTCTCTCTCTCTCTCTCTCTCTCTCTCTCTCTCTCTCTCACTCACACTCACACACACACACACACACACACACACACACACACACAATGGGTGTCCTGCTTTATTCAGGAGTGAAAACAAGCACAGGAAAAGAGAGGGAGAGAGAGAGCGAAAAAGAGAGAGAGTCTGATGTTCCCCCAGTAGCTCAAGCCTCGGCATTAGGCCGGCGGTAGAGTCAGGAAGAGGAGTCCACAGCAGGTAAAGACCAGCGTATTATCAGATTTACCAGGAGGCTTTGAGGCCGTCTGGTTTCACCTGTTGCTGATTACAACACTTGTCCTGTTCTATCTCCTCCATGGAGACACTGACCTGGTCTGTTGCTGGTTACAACACTTGTCCTGTTCTATCTCCTCCATGGAGACACTGACCTGGTCTGTTGCTGATTACAACACTTGTCCTGTTCTATCTCCTCCATGGAGACACTGACCTGGTCTGTTGCTGATTACAACACTTGTCCTGTTCTATCTCCTCCATGGAGACACTGACCTGGTCTGTTGTTTAGATCATTATGGGATTTAGCTCTCTGTGCCTGGGATGCACATGTTGCCATGGCAACTAGTCGATAAAATGTCATGGGCAGGTCCTTATGCAGGAAACAGGAAGCAGAAAGCAGGAATTTGAAGGAATCTAATTGGTTGAGTGGCGAGGGGGGCTCACTTTGATCATCATAGACCCGTGTGGCTCAGTTGGCTAAATGACTAAAAATGTCAATGTAATTGTGTGGCAAAAACTACTCATATCCAATCCCTCACATTCCTCAGTGGTGACAGACTGGAGAACACTAGCCATACTACAGTGAAGGAAAAAAGTATTTGATCCCCTGCTGATTTTGTACGTTTGCCCACTGACAAAGAAATTATCAGTCTATAATTTTAATGGTAGGTTTATTTGAACAGTGAGAGACAGAATAACAACAAAAAAATTCAGAAAAACCCATGTGAAAAATTTTATAAATTGATTTTCATTTTAATGAGGGAAATAAGTATTTGACCCCTCTGCAAAACACGACTTAGTACTTGGTGGCAAAACCCTTGTTGGCAATCACAGAGGTCAGACGTTTCTTGTAGTTGGCCACCAGGTTTGCACACATCTCAGGAGGGATTTTGTCCCACTCCTCTTTGCAGATCTTCTCCAAGTAATTAAGGTTTCGAGGCTGACGTTTGGCAACTCAAACTTTCAGCTCCCTCCACAGATTTTCTATGGGATTAAGGTCTAGAGACTGGCTAGGCCACTCCAGGACCTTAATATGCTTCTTCTTGAGCCACTCCTTTGTTACCTTGGCCGTGTGTTTTGGGTCATTGTCATGCTGGAATACCCATCCACGACCCATTTTCAATGCCCTGGCTGAGGGAAGGAGGTTCTCACCCAAGATTTGACGGTACATGGCCCCGTCCATCGTCCCTTTGATGCGGTGAAGTTGTCCTGTCCCCTTAGCAGAAAAACACCCCCAAAGCATAATGTTTCCACCTCCATGTTTGACGGTGGGGATGGTGTTCTTGGGGTCATAGGCAGCATTCCTCCTCCTCCAAACACGGCGAGTTGAGTTGATGCCAAAAAGATCCATTTTGGTCTCATCTGACCACAACACTTTCACCCAGTTGTCCTCTGAATCATTCAGATGTTCATTGGCAAACTTCAGACGGGCATGTATATGTGCTTTCTTGAGCAGGGGGACCTTGCGGGCGTGGCATAATTTCAGTCCTTCATGGCGTAGTGTGTTACCAATTGTTTTCTTGGTGACTATGGTCCCAGCTGCCTTGAGATCATTGACAAGATCCTCCCGTGTAGTTCTGGGCTGATTCCTCACCGTTCTCATGATCATTGCAACTCCACGAGGTGAGATCTTGCATGGAGCCCCAGGCCGAGGGAGAAGGACAGTTCTTTTGTGTTTCTTCCATTTGCGAATAATCGCACCAACTGTTGTCACCTTCTCACCAAGCTGCTTGGCGATGGTCTTGTAGCCCATTCCAGCCTTGTGTATATCTACAATCTTGTCCCTGACATCCTTGGAGAGCTCTTTGGTCTTGGCCATGGTGGAGAGTTTGGAATCTGATTGATTGATTGCTTCTGTGGACAGGTGTTTTTTATACAGGTAACAAGCTGAGATTAGGAGCACTCCCTTTAAGTGTGTGCTCCTAATCTCAGCTCGTTACCTGTATAAAAGACACCTGGGAGCCAGAAATCTTTCTGATTGAGAGGGGGTCAAATACTTATTTCCCTCATTAAAATGAAAATCAATTTATAACATTTTTCACATGCGTTTTTCTGGATTTTTGTTGTTGTTATTCTGTCTCTCACTGTTCAAATAAACCGACTATTAAAATTATAGACTGACAATTTCTTTGTCAGTGGGCAAACGTACAAAATCAGCAGGGGATCAAAAACTTTCTTCCCTCACTGTATAGGGATGTGACAAATGGAACACATTTCTTAACGTTAAAACATAATTTTTGTTGTGTGGGGGGGTTCTGTTAAAATGAGAAGAAAAATGTATTAAGTTTCATGTGAATTCCAAATGCAGCTGCACTGCTGCCAGCGACGGTTTGGGTCTCGCGGTACGTCCCTTTCAGATGGTGAAGCATGGCACATGTACTACCATTACTGTACCTCAATTCCACCTCACAAAGTTTGCATTTTCTTCTCATTTCACTTCTTAAAGTATTGCCATACAGGACTTGGCTGCTGTCGCTTGCCTTTCTCTGCCATTTTTCCAACTGTTAACGACAATGATTTAGTGGTGGAGAGTCGACTCCAAAAGAATTTCTGAGATTCATTTTTGGAATGAGGAGACTGATTAGCTGCCATACTTCCGAGAACACAAACACTTGCATTTTTCATAGCGAGCTAGCGAGGGATGGAGAGAGAGGGGAGGGGCACAGTATAGGCAGGTCAGCCACCAGGCAGACAGAGTCAGGCTGTTTTCACATATAGTCCTCTTAAAATAACCAATGTCAGTCCTCTTTAAAGTGAACTCTGGGGTAAAAAAAAAGCTAAAGAAATTTGTTCTCTTTGTATTCTCCCTGCCCTTGCCTTTGAATGAGAAATCAACTCTTTTGCCAGTTCATGCAACCAATTTTGTGGTCCGAGTCCTCTTTGCATTCACATTGCTAAATTTAGAAAGGAACCAAGATATTTTTCCAACATTCACTCAATGCACTCTGAGTTTTTACAAGTTGCAGGACTAGCCATTCAATCAGAATGTGTTGTCGGACAGCTAGATATACCTACTTATATTTTGGAAGCTAATAGATTGCATTTAGTTAAAAGATGTAGATAATAATTGTAAACAGAAGATACTATTAACATAAATGTATTATTGGTAACAGAATAAATAGCAGAAGAATAACTGTAGATTAAATAATGCTGTAATTGAAAATTGTACACCCAATGTAGGCTACTGGCCCTTTAAGAGCCAGAATAGACTTTGATTCTCACACTATTCAAACCCCACAATGGAATAACCAGCTGATGATTCTCTCTTTGCCGATAGATTACATATTGCAAATAAAGAATCTGAACTAAAAACTGTATTTTGGAATTTCTGTGCATCCTTGACAATCGCTAATCAATATCTTAAAACAGCACACGTTTTGTTTCTGCAGGCTGCAGTTATATACTATTGGAATAGAACCGTGGTGCGCATATGTCTTGGTAATCTGAATCTCGCAATGTCGTGTCTTGCATGATTAGCAAATTCACCAAAGTAGCCTAAAGTTCACTTCTTCCTCTCAGGTTTGATATAAATTACCCAACTTTCCCCAGGTCTAGTTGGGATATAACATGGAAAACAATATGTTTAGGGTTTTTTCTTCATGTTAAGGATCCCAATCTCATTTAAACGTTCACACCCATAACCCATACTGATGTCTCATTGATTTTGAATGTTCTAGTACCGTTGGTGAAACCTTGACAAATACCCTGGGAGTTTAGTACACTATAATCTCAAGACACAAGCAGCGTTATTTACGGTACAGTAAATCAATCTAAGAGGTAAGCAAAGACATAGTCCTCCAAATGTCCTGGCTGTTCGTACAGAGGAGGCCTAGCCTACACAGTACAGTAGAAACACGTGTTTTAGTAGTGATTCAGTCCAGAGGTATGTAAGTGGACCTCAGAGTCGGATTCCAGTGTGTGATCCCACCCTCTGACTGGGTCCTCTCTAGCTACCTAGCTATCTCTCTATCTATCTCTCTCTCTCTCTCTCTCTCTCTCTCTCTCTCTCTCTCTCTCTCTCTCTCTCTCTGTCCTCGTCCATACTGCTATTAATACTGTTGCTGCTACCAGTTCTGTCCTCATCCATACTGCTACTAATACTGCTGGTGCTACTAGTTCGGTCCTCATCCATACTGCTACTAATACTGCTGCTGCTACCAGTTCTGTCCTCATCCATACTGCTACTAATACTTCTTCTGCTACTAGTTCTGTCCTCGTCCATACTGCTACTAATACTGCTGCTGCTACCAGTTCTGTCCTCATTCATACTGCTACTAATACTGCTGAAGCTACTAGTTCTGTCCTCATTCATACTGCTACTAATACTGCTGCTACTAGTTCTGTCCTCATCCATACTGCTACTAATACTGCTGCTACTAGTTCTGTCCTCATCCATACTGCTACTAATACTGCTGCTACTAGTTCTGTCCTCATCCATACTGCTACTAATACTTCTTCTGCTACTAGTTCTGTCCTCGTCCATACTGCTACTAACACTGCTGCTGCTACCAGTTCTGTCCTCATCCATACTGCTACTAATACTGCTGCTGCTACCAGTTCTGTCCTCATCCATACTGCTACTAATACTGCTGCTGCTACCAGTTCTGTCCTCATCCATACTGCTACTAATACTTCTTCTGCTACTAGTTCTGTCCTTGTCCATACTGCTACTAATGCTGCTGCTGCTACCAGTTCTGTCCTCATCCATACTGCTACTAATACTGCTGCTGCTACCAGTTCTGTCCTCATTCATACTGCTACTAATACTGCTGAAGCTACTAGTTCTGTCCTCATTCATACTGCTACTAATACTGCTGCTACTAGTTCTGTCCTCATCCATACTGCTACTAATACTGCTGCTACTAGTTCTGTCCTCATCCATACTGCTACTAATACTGCTGCTGCTACCAGTTCTGTCCTCATTCATACTGCTACTAATACTGCTGAAGCTACTAGTTCTGTCCTCATTCATACTGCTACTAATACTGCTGCTACTAGTTCTGTCCTCATCCATACTGCTACTAATACTGCTGCTACTAGTTCTGTCCTCATCCATACTGCTACTAATACTTCTTCTGCTACTAGTTCTGTCCTCGTCCATACTGCTAATAACACTGCTGCTGCTACCAGTTCTGTCCTCATCCATACTGCTACTAATACTGCTGCTGCTACCAGTTCTGTCCTCATCCATACTGCTACTAATACTGCTGCTGCTACCAGTTCTGTCCTCATCCATACTGCTACTAATACTGCTGCTACTAGTTCTGTCCTCATCCATACTGCTACTAATACTGCTGCTGCTACCAGTTCTGTCCTCATTCATACTGCTACTAATACTGCTGAAGCTACTAGTTCTGTCCTCATTCATACTGCTACTAATACTGCTGCTACTAGTTCTGTCCTCATCCATACTGCTACTAATACTGCTGCTACTAGTTCTGTCCTCATCCATACTGCTACTAATACTTCTTCTGCTACTAGTTCTGTCCTCGTCCATACTGCTAATAACACTGCTGCTGCTACCAGTTCTGTCCTCATCCATACTGCTACTAATACTGCTGCTGCTACCAGTTCTGTCCTCATCCATACTGCTACTAATACTGCTGCTGCTACCAGTTCTGTCCTCATCCATACTGCTACTAATACTTCTTCTGCTACTAGTTCTGTCCTTGTCCATACTGCTACTAATGCTGCTGCTGCTACCAGTTCTGTCCTCATCCATACTGCTACTAATACTGCTGCTGCTACCAGTTCTGTCCTCATCCATACTGCTACTAATACTGCTGCTGCTACCAGTTCTGTCCTCATCCATACTGCTACTAATACTGCTGCTGCTACCAGTTCTGTCCTCATCCATACTGCTACTAATACTGCTGCTGCTACCAGTTCTGTCCTCATTCATACTGCTACTAATACTGCTGCTACTAGTTCTGTCCTCATCCATACTGCTACTAATACTGCTGCTACTAGTTCTGTCCTCATCCATGAGAGAATGCGTTTGGATTAAGTTTGGTCGTAATACGATGTGTCTACAGATGTTGCCAACCAAAGAGAAACTTGACCAAATATTGCATAAGATGTTTTTTTTTGCTGCTAGGAAGAATGTTGTTTTCATCAGCTTGTCTGTGAACTTTGAATCAGACATCAGTATCCATTGGGTACTGCAGGTTCTTGATGAGGATGTGGGTAGTTGTTCCACACTAACCCTGTATAAGACAGCAATAATTTCAGCAGGTAGCAAGGTTACTAACAAGGATATGACACTTCTGCAGCTGTTGTCAGGAGACTCGGCTGTCCCTGAAACAGGGACACTTTGTGTTTATTCACTACCCTTTGTACATTATATACTATTGCTATAACATTGAATTATCTTGGGCCCCACTGGTCCTGCCAGCTTTGTCCTACGGAGCACACTGTGTACTGACTGGGGGTTTACTCGGTCTGGTATCAGAGAGTGCTGGGGTATTGATCTAGACAACACCGGTATCAGAGAGTGGTGGGGTATTGATCTAGACACAACACCGGTATCAGAGAGGGGTAGGGTATTGATTTAGACACAACACCGGTATCGGAGAGTGATGGGGTATTGAGCTAGACACAACACAGGTACAGAGAGTGGTGGGGTATTGATCTAGACACAACACAGGTATCAGAGAGTGATGGGGTATTGATCTAGACACAACACAGGTACATAGAGTGGTGGAGTATTGATCTATTCACAAAGAGGGGGGTATTGATGTAGACACAACACAGGTACAGAGAGTGGTAGGGTATTGATCTAGACACACCACTGGTACAGAGAGTGGTGGGGTATGTATCTAGACACAACACAGGTATCAGAGAGAGGTGGGGTATTGGTCTAGACACAATGCAGGTACAGAGAGTGGTGGGGTATTGATCTAGACACAACACAGGTATCAGAGAGTGGTGGGGTATTGATCTAGATGCAACAGGTACAGAGAGGGTGGTGGTATTGATATAGGTACAACAGGTACAGAGAGGGTGGTGGTATTGATCTAGACACAACACAGGTACAGAGAGTGGTGGGGTATTGATCTATTCACAGAGAGGGGAGTATTAATGTAGACACAACACAGGTACAGAGAGTGGTGTGGTATGTATCTAGACACAACACAGGTATCAGAAAGAGGTGGGGTATTGGTCTAGACACAAAGCAGGTACAGAGAGTGGTGGGGTATTGATCTAAACACACCACTGGTACAGAGAGTGGTGGGGTATTGATCTAGACACACCACTGGTACAGAGAGTGGTGGGGTATTGATCTAGACACACCACTGGTACAGAGAGTGGTGGGGTATTGATCTAGACACACCACTGGTACAGAGAGTGGTGGGGTATTGACCTAGACACAACACAGGTACAGAGAGGGGTGGGGTATTGATCTAGACACAACACTGGTACAGAGAGTGGTGGGGTATGTATCTAGACACAACACAGGTATCAGAGAGAGGTGGGGTATTGATCTAGACATAACACAGGTACAGAGAGTGGTGGGGTATTGACCTAGACACAACACAGGTACAGAGAGGGGTGGGGTATTGATCTAGACACAACACTGGTACAGAGAGTGGTGGGGTATGTATCTAGACACAACACAGGTATCAGAGAGAGGTGGGGTATTGATCTAGACACAACACAGGTACAGAGAGTGGTGGGGTATTGATCTAGACACAACACTGGTACAGAGAGTGGTGGGGTATGTATCTAGACACAACACAGGTATCAGAGAGAGGTGGGGTATTGATCTAGACACAACACAGGTATCAGAGAGAGGTGGGGTATCGATCTAGACACAACACAGGTACAGAGAGTGGTGGGGTATTGATCTAGACACAACACAGGTACAGAGAGAGGTGGGATATTGATGTAGACACAACACAGGTATCAGAGAGTGGTGGGGTATTTATCTAGACACAACACAGGTACAGAGAGTGGTGGGGCATTGATGTAGACACAACACAGGTACAGAGAGTGGTGGGGTATTTATCTAGACACAACACAGGTAACAGAGAGTGGTGGGGTATTGATCTAGACACACCACTGGTACAGAGAGTGGTGGGGTATTGATCTAGACACACCACTGGTACAGAGAGTGGTGGGGTATTGATCTAGACACACCACTGGTACAGAGAGTGGTGGGGTATTGATCTAGACACAACACTGGTACAGAGAGTGGTAGGGTATTGATCTAGACACACCACTGGTACAGAGAGTGGTGGGGTATTGATCTAGACACAACACAGGTACAGAGAGTGGTGGGGTATTGATCTAGACACAACACAGGTACAGAGAGGGGTGGGGTATTGACCTAGACACAACACAGGTACAGAGAGGGGTGGGGTATTGATCTAGACACAACACTGGTACAGAGAGTGGTGGGGTATGTATCTAGACACAACACAGGTATCAGAGAGAGGTGGGGTATTGATCTAGACACAACACAGGTACAGAGAGGGGTGGGGTATTGACCTAGACACAACACAGGTACAGAGAGGGGTGGGGTATTGATCTAGACACAACACTGGTACAGAGAGTGGTGGGGTATGTATCTAGACACAACACAGGTATCAGAGAGAGGTGGGGTATTGATCTAGACACAACACAGGTATCAGAGAGAGGTGGGGTATCGATCTAGACACAACACAGGTACAGAGAGTGGTGGGGTATTGATCTAGACACAACACAGGTACAGAGAGAGGTGGGATATTGATGTAGACACAACACAGGTATCAGAGAGTGGTGGGGTATTTATCTAGACACAACACAGGTACAGAGAGTGGTGGGGCATTGATGTAGACACAACACAGGTACAGAGAGTGGTGGGGTATTTATCTAGACACAACACAGGTAACAGAGAGTGGTGGGGTATTGATCTAGACACACCACTGGTACAGAGAGTGGTGGGGTATTGATCTAGACACACCACTGGTACAGAGAGTGGTGGGGTATTGATCTAGACACACCACTGGTACAGAGAGTGGTGGGGTATTGATCTAGACACAACACTGGTACAGAGAGTGGTAGGGTATTGATCTAGACACACCACTGGTACAGAGAGTGGTGGGGTATTGATCTAGACACAACACAGGTACAGAGAGTGGTGGGGTATTGATCTAGACACAACACTGGTACAGAGAGTGGTAGGGTATTGATCTAGACACACCACTGGTACAGAGAGTGGTGGGGTATTGATCTAGACACAACACAGGTACAGAGAGTGGTGGGGTATTGATCTAGACACAACACAGGTACAGAGAGGGGTGGGGTATTGACCTAGACACAACACAGGTACAGAGAGGGGTGGGGTATTGATCTAGACACAACACTGGTACAGAGAGTGGTGGGGTATGTATCTAGACACAACACAGGTATCAGAGAGAGGTGGGGTATTGATCTAGACACAACACAGGTACAGAGAGGGTGGGGTATTGACCTAGACACAACACAGGTACAGAGAGGGGTGGGGTATTGATCTAGACACAACACTGGTACAGAGAGTGGTGGGGTATGTATCTAGACACAACACAGGTATCAGAGAGAGGTGGGGTATTGATCTAGACACAACACAGGTATCAGAGAGAGGTGGGGTATCGATCTAGACACAACACAGGTACAGAGAGTGGTGGAGTATTGATCTAGACACAACACAGGTACAGAGAGAGGTGGGATATTGATGTAGACACAACACAGGTATCAGAGAGTGGTGGGGTATTTATCTAGACACAACACAGGTACAGAGAGTGGTGGGGCATTGATGTAGACACAACACAGGTACAGAGAGTGGTGGGGTATTTATCTAGACACAACACAGGTAACAGAGAGTGGTGGGGTATTGATCTAGACACACCACTGGTACAGAGAGTGGTGGGGTATTGATCTAGACACACCACTGGTACAGAGAGTGGTGGGGTATTGATCTAGACACACCACTGGTACAGAGAGTGGTGGGGTATTGATCTAGACACAACACTGGTACAGAGAGTGGTAGGGTATTGATCTAGACACACCACTGGTACAGAGAGTGGTGGGGTATTGATCTAGACACAACACAGGTACAGAGAGTGGTGGGGTATTGATCTAGACACAACACAGGTACAGAGAGGGGTGGGGTATTGACCTAGACACAACACAGGTACAGAGAGGGGTGGGGTATTGATCTAGACACAACACTGGTACAGAGAGTGGTGGGGTATGTATCTAGACACAACACAGGTATCAGAGAGAGGTGGGGTATTGATCTAGACACAACACAGGTACAGAGAGGGGTGGGGTATTGACCTAGACACAACACAGGTACAGAGAGGGGTGGGGTATTGATCTAGACACAACACTGGTACAGAGAGTGGTGGGGTATGTATCTAGACACAACACAGGTATCAGAGAGAGGTGGGGTATTGATCTAGACACAACACAGGTATCAGAGAGAGGTGGGGTATTGATCTAGACACAACACAGGTACAGAGAGTGGTGGGGTATTGATCTAGACACAACACAGGTACAGAGAGAGGTGGGATATTGATGTAGACACAACACAGGTATCAGAGAGTGGTGGGGTATTTATCTAGACACAACACAGGTACAGAGAGTGGTGGGGCATTGATGTAGACACAACACAGGTACAGAGAGTGGTGGGGTATTTATCTAGACACAACACAGGTATCAGAGAGTGGTGGGGTATGTATCTAGACACAACACAGGTACAGAGAGTGGTGGGGTATTGATCTAGACACAACACTGGTACAGAGAGTGGTGGGGTATGTATATTGACACAACACCGGTATCAGAGTGAATGATAATGAGGTATAGGATGAGTTCCAACTGGTTCCTGTTCCTGTCAGGGAGGAATTCACACAGTTTAATATCACTGGACTGGAGTTTCAGTCATTTTTACTTATATTTTTTGTTGGTACTTTTTACCCCTTTTTCGTGATATTCAATTGGTAGTTACAGTCTTGTCCCATCGCTGCAACTCCCGTACGGACTCAGGAGAGGCAAAGGTTGAGAGCCGTGCGACCCTGCCAAGCCGCACTGCTTTTTGACACCCTGCTGTGTGTGTGTGTGTGTGTCTGTGTCTCTCTGTGTGTGTGTGTGTGTGTGTGTGTGTGTGTGTGTGTGTGTGTGTGTGTGTGTGTGTGTGTGTGTGTGTGTGTGTGTGTGTGTGTGTGTGTGTGTGTGTGTGTGTGTGTGTGTGTGTGTGTGTGTGTGTGTGTGTGTGTGTGTGTGTGTGATAGAGAGTGAGAAGGATGTGTATGTCGAGAATGTCATATAGGTGTGACATGGGCACTGGGTGCTGCACTGGGCATGCTGACTGGCAGCTAAAGGAGTGGCACTGTGACTGGCAAGGTTGGAAGCTGACTGACCCTGGCATTACTGTTGGCATTGTCCTCCCTCACATCCCGCCCAGATAATGGATTGGGACTGTCCACTCTCATTCACACACCACTTCTCCTCTTCACCCAAAAGTCACACTAGGTTGTCTTTAGGGAGTCATGCTTCCTCTGGTGTGTTTGTCTGTAGGAGGACCATTTACCAGCAGGGTATGAACCTATAACCTCTGACCCCTGACTTTTGGAAGCTGACCCTATCCTCCGTACACTATTTAAAGAACGCCGGGAATTATTTTGACATGCAGAACACTCTTTAGTCAACCCAAATTGCACTGGTGTAAACATAAAGAATTGAACCTGGCATGTGAGTGTGTGATCCTGAGCCATTGTCATGAGCAAAGCCCTCGGCCTAGAGAGAACATCCCAGTGTTTGTCAGTCAGGACTGGGGTGATGGGGATACTGAATGATGGTGACATGTTGGTGTGGGATAGATCATATGAGACTGAGCCGTGTGTTGGTCTTAGTGGTGTGGTATGTCTAGCTACAGGCTGTGTCTGTCTGTGTCGCTAAGCCCAGTTGGTGTCTACGTGTGAGAAATGGCTTTGAAAAAAGAAATCAGGCAGCCATGAGACCATGCAGAGCTAGATGGCAGGGCTCTTAATGTAAAAATGGAAGCATTTAAGAGGTAATGGGACATAATAGGTGGACACTCCCTGGTATAGTGAGGGTTTGTGTTTCCCTACAGCTATGCTGCAAAGCAGCAAGTTAGTATTACACTGAACTGACTGACTAAACACTTTGAATGTGTGTCTATACTCTCCGTGTCTGTGTGTGTGTGTGTCTGTGTCTGTGTCTGTGTCTGTGTGTGTGTGTGTGTGTGTGTGTGTATGTGTGTGTGCACGTCTATTTGTGTGTAAGTGTGTTAAACCAGTCCAGGGATACAGGGCAGGGTTCCCCCAGACTCACACTGGCCGGATAGACAGCTTGGTTGTCATGGCGTCCATTCAACACAGCATGTCACTCAATGACACAATGCAATGCAGCTTTATTAAACAAAGGAGTTCCTTCCTTCTCTGTCAAGGTTGTGTTATTATTAATGAAACAGGCTATGGAGTCTAGATCTACTCTGGGCCTTTGGGACTTCAAACCAACATGTTTAAACCTCTATTGTTAACCAAGAGAAAGCTAATTAAGATGGCTGTGGTATGAGAAAATCTCCCCCGGCCCCAGGCAGGGTGTCTCCATGTAACCCACTCCATGGCTCTGAGCTGACCTGGGTTGACTTCTCTACACTTGGACGCTGTTCTGGGACCAGTGGGTGTCTGGGTCTGGGATGTCTACTCTTCGAGATATATGGCTCTGTCTCAATTGGCACCCTATTCCCTATATACTGTAGTGCAATACTTTTAACCATTGGCCATATGGCTCTAGTCAAAAGTAGTTCACTACATAGAGAATAGGGTGCCATTTTCGGACGCACACTTCATGTCTACCTACATCCTCCCAGTAGGCCAGTGGTTTGGGCCTAGCTGGCTGGAGGCAATGAGTGGCACTGTGGGTTAGGTTAGGATTTGGCCGGGGTAGGCCTTCATTGTAAAGAAGAATTTGTTCTTAACTGACTAGCCTAGTTAAATAAAGGTTAAATAAAAATAAATGAATACAAATTAACCCTACTCCACAACTCTGTACTTCTGAGACACCATAACCAGCTTCTCCAATCTGAACAGATCCAGCTGTTCATCTAGTGTTTCACAGTTTCTTTATCTGTTTGCTTTAAAGTAAGTAGACATCCTCTCCTCGTTCCCCCTAATGGACGGACAGTGCTTTCAGGACCACTGTTAATACATTTAAAAGCCTGGAGATGTAGTTAGAATGGGGGTTTATTGTGTGGTCTCTGGACAGAAGTGTTATTTACAGTGCAGGGTTGCAGGCATAGAGCGTGGGCTGGTTTTAGCCCTCTAGGGAGTATTAAAAGAGATTTTACGGAAGTTTTGTACAATTTAGCCAGTAGTTTTGAAAGTAGCGCTCAAGAGCCAAAACGGGTCCCAGAAAATGTTGCACAATTGTGTACAACATCGTCACGTCATTGTTCTCGAGCATCTGTAGCGTGTGCCCAGAGAGAGTAAAACAAACTCTGTTTTGTGTGCATGTTGGGTGTGGATGTTGTGTTCACCCTCAAACTCATTGGGAAATACTTGGCCGACCTGATCCCGCCTCCCACTCTTTAACCTTGCAACCTCATTGGACGTAATTCCATCTGCCAATCAACATTGTCCATCAGCTTTGGTTGTTGCAGGCCAGTTCCCGACTTCCCGTAGTTGCATTCATGTTCTCATCAGACTACTATGGCAAACGAGCAAGCGATTGTGATAATGTCATTTTACTCCTTGAACGTTGTCTATTGATTATATATAGCATTCACCTACGTGATGAATGATGATCACTGGCAGTCAACTGCAGTGTTGGATTGTTATTACCCCATATCATGGAATACCTGTGTGAACTTTTATAAGAACAAAAGGTAGACACATGGAATTATTTGATTTCGATGGTTGACACAACAGAAAGTTATGCCGATATTTTCTTGTCTAACAAGTGGGCGAAAGTTTGCTTCAGTATGCGTTTCTTGAGCGCATCAATATGCGTGTTGTGTTGTGATTGCGAACGGGACAAATGGATGGACGCCCAGTAAAAACCTTATCGCCTATTGTGCATTATATTCCAAAATTCACCAGCGACACCATTTAGAAGCTAAAGGTTGTCAGCACAGTGTTTCTGATCGGGTAGACAGTTATGTTCTGAATGTATTTGTGTGGCTACAATGCCAACTTTAGCACACAAAATTTTCTGCAGAGCAGAGAAATGCATTGAAAGAGAGAAATGACACTACTACCAAGGTCTAATAAATCTAACTTCTGATGCTTGGATTTGATTGATGTATTCAATGTATTTTCTCTGTTATCAAAATAAATCATCATAAGCACATGCAGCCACTCATCCCACTTGCTTCAGAGCACACATTCACCACATGACCAGTATCCAAGATGGCGTAGCAGTGCAGACGTGTTTTTGTTCGTCCCCTCGTGTACTTTTGTATTTTTCGTCTTTTTTGTATATATTTCAAATTTATTTCCATTTTTTATATTAAATATACCTTCCGGTAACCTGCCTCACCCAATGTGTTACGGAACCGCAATTTTTTAGACCTTTTTAGACTGAATTCCATCGGAAGCTAGCGACCTAACCAGCTACTAGCTATTCAGTCACTGTTAGCCACTGCTAGCGGCCTTTACCTACTGCACAGACACCAGCCTTTTTTAGCCCGGAAAATACTCGCCAGCCTGCCACCATCGGACAGTTTCTCCACTACAACGCCAGATCCCTGCCGTAAACCCTGGACCACTACACCTGATCTCCACAGCTAGCTAGCTGCCACTGAGTGTCCCAGCCCTGAGCCAGGCCCGCCTCCCGGCCTCCTCCCAAACACGGCTAGAACTCACTACTCCACTGGTTCCTTGCCATGAGCTCTCGACCCTGGCACCAGATTCATCGCTGCTACCGACCGAGTGGCTATAGTGGCTAATGCCCCTGCCCCGGAGCTAGCTCCAGTTAGCCGCGAGCCAGGCGCATCTCCCGGCTAGCAACAACAATACCTCTCTCGCCATCTGGCTTGGATCCCTCTCGACACGACGCCCTGCCGTACCACCTCGACTGGTCTGCCGACGATTACTCCATCTGCTGTGCCTGCAATCGGCCTCCGTCGGACGTCGGAGCAGACGGTTCTACCAACCGCGGCCTGCTAACTCTAACTCTTAACTTTAAACGCTGTGTCTCCTGCGTGCCGGCGTAGTAACAACTACCTCGCGGCTTCCCTGTCCCATCTATTGCTGTTCACTGGACCCTATGATCACTCGGCTACATAGCTAATGCCTGCAGGACTATTCATTCATCACGGTACTCCATTCAGTTTTTTATTTTTTTTATTTATCTGTCGGCCCCGGCCGCGTACTCAGGCCCTGTGTGTTGCTAACCAACCCACTGCCATCCATCGCCAGTTTACCTGTTGCTGTTGTCTTAGCTGACTAGCTGTTGCGGTCTTACCCGTCCTAGCTAGCTCTCCCAATCAACACCTGTGTTTGCTTTATGCCTCGCTTTATGTCTCTCTCAAGTGTCAATATGCCCGGTTTACAAGGATAGTTATCATTGTTTTAGTTTACAGTGGAGCCCCTAGGCCCACTCTACATGCCTCAGATTCCTCCTTTATTCCGCGGGTGATGTGGAGGTAAACCCAGGCCCTGTGTGTCCCCAGG
This sequence comes from Brachymystax lenok tsinlingensis, assembly GCA_030435695.1. Classification (NCBI taxonomy): domain Eukaryota; kingdom Metazoa; phylum Chordata; class Actinopteri; order Salmoniformes; family Salmonidae; genus Brachymystax; species Brachymystax lenok. Next base: position 20,231,824 of record CM059782.1, read on the forward strand.
CACTCTCATTTGTTGACTTCTGTAACCGTAAAAGCCTTGGTTTCATGCATGTTAACATCAGAAGCCTCCTCCCTAAGTTTGTTTTACTCACTGCTTTAGCACACTCCGCCAACCCTGATGTCCTTGCCGTGTCTGAATCCTGGCTTAGGAAGGCCACCAAAAATTCTGAGATTTCCATACCCAACTACAAAATTTTCCGCCAAGATAGAACTGCCAAAGGGGGAGGAGTTGCAATCTATTGCAGAGATAGCCTGCAAAGTTCTGTCATACTTTCCAGGTCTATGCCCAAACAGTTCGAACTTCTAATTCTAAAAATGTATCTCTCCAGAAGTAAGTCTCTCACTGTTGCCGCCTGCTATAGACCCCCCCTCAGCTCCCAGCTGTGCCCTGGACACCATATGTGAATTGATTGCCCCCCATTTATCTTCAGAGTTCGTTCTGCTAGGTGACCTAAACTGGGATATGCTTAACACCCCGGCAGTCCTACAATCTAAGCTAGATGCCCTCAATCTCACACAAATCATCAAGGAACCCACCAGGTACAATCCAAATCTGTAAACATGGGCACCCTCATAGATATTATCCTCACCATCTTAAATAAGCATGCCCCTTTCAAAAGATGTAGAACTAAGAACAGATACAGCCCTTGGTTCACTCCAGACCTGACTGCCCTTGACCAGCACAAGAACATCCTATGGCGGACTGCTATTGCATCGAATAGTCCCCACGATATGCAACTGTTCAGGGAAGTCAGGAACCAATACACGCAATCAGTCAGGAAAGCAAAGGCTAGCTTTTTCAAACAGAAATTTGCATCCTGTAGCTTTAACTCCAAAAAGTTTTGGGACACTGTCAAGTCCATGGAGAACAATAGCACCTCCTCCCAGCTGCCCCCTGCACTGAGACTAGGTAACACGGTCACCACCGATAAATCCATGATAATCGAAAATTTCAACAAGCATTTCTCTACGGCTGGCCATGCTTTCCTCCTGGCTACCCCAACCCTGGCCAATGGCTCCCCCCCACCCCCATAGTCATCAAAGGCTCTGATTCTTGGCAATATCACAGCGTTGTCAGATTTCAAAAAGGCTTCACGGCGAAAGCACAACATTTGATTGTTTGAGGATAGCACCTACAATATTTACTTATTATCATAAATTCATAAACCAGCGCGGTTCACACAAAACCCATTTCACAGCGAAAACAAATCCCTTACCTTTTGAAGAACTTCTGCTGAGGGCTTCCCAAGTGTCCAACGAAGACATCCAATGGTTCTTTCGTTAGAAAAAGTCATTTATTATATACATAAATCTCTGTTTGGTTGGCGCGTTATGTTCAGAAAATCCAACGTCGAATCGCCCATTGAAACGTGAAGAGAACGCGTTCAAATATACCTATAAACTTTTCCTAAACAAATCAAATACCAGTTATAATGCATCCTTAGCTATCCTTTTATGAATATTAGCGATAATATTTCACTCGGATGGTCACCTAAACGTTATATAAGTAAAATAAAGTGGGGCGCCCACCCAGACTCGCGCCTGAGATAACTTGTAGACATTTCAGGTCCCCTTACCATTTCCTGTTCCTATCCGTTTTGCTTACTCCAATCATTCCCAGTCTTTGTATATAGACTGTTGACATCTAGTGGAAGCCATAGGTACTGCAATCCAGGAGCTGGATTGCCTTGAAGTCAATGGGGAGGGTGTCAAACAGAGCAAAGGTCACCAAAAACTGCATTTCTGGATGGATTTTCCTTGGGTTTTCGCCTGCTATATCAGTTCTGTTATACTCACAGACATTGTTAACACTTTTAGAAACTTCAGAGTGTTTCCTATCCAATAGTACTAATTATGTGCATATCCTATTTTCTGAGCCTGAGTGGCAGGCATTTTACTTTGGGCATGCCAGACTCTCCAAAACCGTCACCTCTGCTGCCGCTCCCTAACTAACCTCCAAATGAGCTTCAATGCCATACAACACTCCTTCCGTGGCCTCCAACTGCTCTTAAACGCTAGTAAAACCAAATGCATGCTTTTCAACCGTTCGCTGCCTGCACCCGCCCGCCCGACTAGCATCACTACCCTGGACGGCTCTGACCTAGAATACGTGGACAACTACAAATACCTAGGTGTCTGGCTAGACTTTAAACTCTCCTTCCAGACTCACATTAAACATCTTCAATCCAAAATTAAATCTAGAATCGGCTTTCTATTTCGCAACAAAGCCTCCTTCACTCATGCTGCCAAACTTGCACTAGTAAAACTGACTATCCTACCGATCCTCGACTTCGGCGATGTCATTTACAAAACAGCTTCCAATACTCTACTCAGCAAACTAGATGCAGTCTATCACAGTGCCATCCGCTTTGTCACCAAAGCCCCTTATACCACCCACCACTGCGACCTGTATGCTCTAGTCGGCTGGCCCTTGCTACATACTCGGTGCCAGACCCACTGGCTCCAGGTCATCTACAAGTCCCTGCTAGGTAAAGCCCCGCCTTATCTCAGCTCGCTGGTAACCATAGCAGCACCCACCCGTAGCACTCGCTCCAGCAGGTATATCTCACTGGTCACCCCCAATGCCAATTCCTCTTTTGGCCGCCTTTCCTTCCAGTTCTCTGCTGCCAATGACTCGAACGAACTACAAAAATCATTGAAACTGGAGACACTTATCTCCCTCACTAGTTTTAAGCACCAGCTGTCAGAGCAGCTCACAGATCACTGCACCTGTACATAGCCCAACCAACTACCTCATCCCCTACCGTAGTCATTTATTTATCTTGTTTCTTTGCACCCCAGTATTTTTACTTTGCACATTCATCTATTGCACATTTACCATTCCAGTGTTAAATTGCTATACTGTAATTACTTCGCCACCATGGCCTATTTATTGCCTTATGTTCCTTATCTTACCTCATTTGCACACATTGTATATAGATTATTTAAAAAAAATGTATACTGTATTATTGACTGTGTGTTTGTTTACTCCAATGTGTAACTATGTGTTGTCGTATGTGCTGAACTGCTTTGCTTTATCTTGGCCAGGTCGCAGTTGTAAATGAGAACTTGTTCTCAACTTGCCTACCTGGTTAAATAAAGGTGAAATAAAATAAAATAAAAAACAGGAACGAGCACTTGGCACTACGGGGGCTATGTCTCTGTGCCTCCGTTTTCAGGTCATCTGCATGGTGTGTTCTTGGCACACCCACACATGGTACTGAAATGGGGGCATAGTCTAGATGTGGCACACACAATCAAAACAACACTCATGTTGGAAATGTCAGCTCTGTTTGTGACCTATTAGCTGTGACAGTGACTGTGCCTAATAGTTCCTAACTGAAAGCATAAACGTTAACATTCAGTGATGAGAAAGAGTATCAGACGTGTTGACCACAGCCATAACTAGGAAGGATTCTTTTGAGCTTTCTGATGTAGAACTTCCCATGTTATTGATTGGGCAGAAGGAGGAATGTGTTTTTGGTATCTGAGACGGGCAACAGATGTCTCCCTCCCCTTCTCCGTCTGTCTCTGAGGAGAATGCCTAAAAACAGACAGTGATACCAGCGCCTTCTGTGCTGGGGCCTATGCCTGAGCTGAGTTTTCCACTTATTGACCGAGATGTATGGGACATGCACTTCTTTACTTCACTACACAAACATCCCTCAAACATCCGCAGGGACAGGGATTCAAGGGACATTCTGTGTTCTGAATTTTGGCACCAGTAGATGTCTCCCATGTAATAGTACCAACTGGCTAAACATTCAACTGATTGTAATTAGGAAGAGGAATCTACTTGATGCATTGTTGTGGTGCCAGGGCCTGGAGCCCGGGGGATGATTCTGGCTTGTTCAGTTGAACCATCTCATGTGATGTGGGAAATGGATAACTCCTCTGTGGATCTTCCTAAAGTGGTCTTACAAGGAAACACAGATAATGAAGTCTACAGGGAATCACTATGTCATTATTCCCGGTTCCTTTTTCCACACAACGGAATGGCGATTAGTATTCTGAACCAGGCTCTCTGGGAACTGTTTTTATTTCCTGTCTTTGTGCTGCGTTACCATGGTATTCCCAACTGTAGGGAAGAACAGTTGGTTTTACATAAAGAACTGATTGTGGTGGTGGGGGGGGTTGGTGCCATGTGTGTGCATACCTATGTGTATGTCTCGTGTTTGTGTGTGTGTGTTGTTGTGTCACTCACATTTACCTGTATGTGCACAATCTGTATGCATTCAATCCATTCACATGTTGACACAGTGGAATATGCCCTTATACAACCTAGTCCTCTGTGACCTCTCTATCACCCTGTGTTACTCCTCCTCTCCACTCTGGGTGTCTGTGTGGTACAGTAGGAGGCTCCAGGAGGGGCACCAGGAGGACAGGGTACCCAGCCTAGGCCTCACCATGGGGGGCTACTTACATAACCAGCCCTGCCTCATCCTCTGGAGCTCTTTTTGAGGCTGCTGTTAGCCTGGGAACCCACATGGCACCCCTGGGACTACCGTGATCTATCCCTGGGTTTGGGTGTCACTATCGAATGGCCTCTCTTCTCCGTCGGTGCCATTGACCTGAGTCTGCTTGTTGTTCAGGACACAAAAGACCAATGAACAATTTCTTCACTCTGTCCCATGTGTGATAAGTGGATTCCTTTAAAAGCACTGAGCTCTTGTTCTTGTACTTTTCATGTTATTCAGATGACAACAGCACAGTCAGCGTTGCTATGTAACTTTTATTCACTTTTCTCATTATTCACACTTTAAGGGTTGCTTGGTGCCATTACTAAACATGACATTTAGAACCTGACACACTCTACGAGACTAGATCACAGGTTTAGGTTGTATTATGTGGAAACTTGCATGTTGTCAGACTACATGAAAACTGGAGATTGACTCACATGCTACTGTCATACAGTCATCTATCATGCAGTAGTGGCGGCTGCTCTTTCTACTCCTCCCTCCCTCCATCTAAAAAGAGCATTACTGAAATGAGGACAGTGGAGAGAGATGCTGCAATGGGACACATCCTATCTAACATTATGCTTTCTGTCATACTGTTAGGCGATGTAAACATGAGCCAATAAACAGAGGTTGGCTCTGGGGCTCTGAACAATTAGCTTATCAGGACCCAACTGAAACCCAAAGTAAAAAGCCAGCATTCTCCATGGAGACGTTGAGCTGAAGGAATCAGTCAATTATCATGGTATTACAGCTCAGATAGGATATCAGACATGGGCCATCTTCTGACTGTAATCATATTTACTGTGAGTTGGTTCCTCTGAGGGAAAAATTCATTTGCTTTGTTAGCTGTTTTGGCTAGCTGCCCGGGCAGTGTGCTACGGGGGAACGAAGGACTGCCTTTGTTAGCGGCTAGTTCTATTTCCACAGTTAGCCTCACTATGGACAGCTAGCAAAGCAGCTAACTCAGTTTCCATTGGGATCTGTGGAAAGTTAGTGTAGCATATGAACCGGGGTGGATTAAATGCTAAATGTTGACCTTTGCACTGACACTGAGTCCTCTGAGTAACACTGGCACGTTGACTGACATCACGCCCGCCCACGGGCCAATCAGAACTGTCCTCACTGGCTCTATTGTTCAGGGCCTGGTGGAGGTGGTGTGCGAGGACAAGAAACAGCTGTAAACTTATTAGCATTGTCACTAACCTCCGTTGGTGTAGGGGGAGACATTTTGGGTTTCCATTGCAGTGCCAGTAACCTCCCACTCCATTGGGACATGGAAACTGTGAGTGCATGGGGGCTTGAGGTGTTAGCTGGCTTACCAGTGGAACAACAGTGAGGGAGAAGAGGAAACACTGGGCATGCAAACAATGGAACCAGCAGATTATCATTCAAATAAACAAGTTTATTCATTTGTCTATGTGTGTTCATGTGTTTGTGTGTGTGTGTGTGTGTGTGTGTGTGTGTGTGTGTGTGTGTGTGTGTGTGTGTGTGTGTGTGTGTGTGTGTGTGTGTGTGTGTGTGTGTGTGTGTGTGTGTGTGTGTGTGTGTGTGTGTGTGTCATGCAAATGAACGTAGGCTAATGCATTTGTGTGGACAGTTCAACAATTCATTGTTTACTGTATACACCAATCCCCTTCCTACCATTCTCTCGTCCCTCTACTCTGACACAGTACTATACAAGTAACGCACAATACAGTTATTTCAGTTGCATCTCTCGTCCTCTCACTGTGAACTCCCTACCACACTGTAGGAGCATCCCAAATGGCACAATATTCCCTACATATAGACACAATATTCCATACATATAGACACACTATTCCCTACATATAGACACACTATTCCCTACATATAGACACACTATTCCCTGCATATAGACACACTATTCCCTATATATAGACACACTATTCCCTGCATATAGACACACTATTCCCTACATATAGACACACTATTCCCTGCATATAGACACACTGTTCCCTACATATAGACACACTATTCCCTACATATAGACACATTATTCCCTACATATAGACACACTATTCCCTACATATAGACATACTAATCCCTACATATAGACACACTATTCCCTACATATAGACACACTATTCCCTACATATAGACACACTATTCCCTGCATATTGACACACTATTCCCTACATATAGACACACTGTTCCCTACATATCGACACACTGTTCCCTACATATAGACACACTATTCCCTACATATAGACACACTATTCCCTACATATAGACACAATATTCCCTACATATAGACACACTATTCCCTACATATAGACACACTATTCCCTACATATAGACACACTATTCCCTACATATAGACACAATATTCCCTACATATAGACACACTATTCCGTGCATATTGACACACTATTCCCTGCATATAGACACACTATTCCCTGCATATAGACACACTATTCCCTGCATATAGACACACTATTCCCTGCATATAGATACACTATTCCCTACATATAGACACACTGTTCCCTACATATAGACACACTATTCCCTGCATATAGACACACTATTCCCTGCATATAGACACACTATTCCCTACATATAGACACACTATTCCCTGCATATAGATACACTATTCCCTACATATTGACACACTATTCCCTACATATAGACACACTGTTCCCTACATATAGACACACTATTCCCTACATATAGACACACTATTCCCTGCATATAGACACACTATTCCCTACATATAGACACACTATTCCCTACATATAGACACACTATTCCCTACATATAGACACACTATTCCCTGCATATTGACACACTATTCCCTACATATAGACACAATATTCCCTACATATAGACACACTTTTCCCTACATATAGACATACTAATCCCTACATATAGACACACTATTCCCTGCATATTGACACACTATTCCCTACATATAGACACACTATTCCCTACATATAGACACACTATTCCCTACATATAGACACACTATTCCCTGCATATTGACACACTATTCCCTACATATAGACACACTATTCCCTGCATATAGACACACTATTCCCTGCATATAGACACACTATTCCCTGCATATTGACACACTATTCCCTACATATAGACACAATATTCCCTACATATAGACACTCTTTTCCCTACATATAGACATACTTATCCCAACATATAGACACACTATTACCTGCATATTGACACACTATTCCCTACATATAGACACACTATTCCCTGCATATTGACACACTATTCCCTGCATATAGACACACTATTCCCTGCATATAGACACACTATTCCCTGCATATAGACACACTATTCCCTGCATATTGACACACTATTCCCTACATATAGACACAATATTCCCTACATATAGACACTCTTTTCCCTACATATAGACATACTTATCCCAACATATAGACACACTATTACCTGCATATTGACACACTATTCCCTACATATAGACACACTGTTCCCTACATATAGACACACTATTCCCTACATTTAGATACACTATTCCCTACATATAGACACACTGTTCCCTACATATAGACACACTGTTCCCTACATATAGACACACTATTCCCTACATTTAGATACACTATTCCCTACATTTAGATACACTATTCCCGACATATAGACACACTGTTCCCTACATATAGACACACTATTCCTGTCACGATCTCCAGAAGGGACAGACCAAGGCGCAGCGAGGCATCCAGTATACATCTTTTATTTCAAAACGTAACTGGGCAAAACAACAAAATGAACGTAACGAAGATCGTGAAGCTGACCACAACTAAACATACAACAAGCTATGCACAAACAATAACCCACAAACCCCTAATGAAAACTACAAACATATATATGGTTCCCAATTAGAGGTAACAACACTCAGCTGCCTCTAATTGGGAACCATTACCCCAACATAGAAACAGATAACCTAGAACAGAAAAAACCCTACACCAAAACAAAAACTAAACACGCCAGCCTGTCTTCTCAGGCCTGGACGTGACAATTCCCTGCATATTGACACACTATTCCCTACATATAGACACAATATTCCCTACATATTGACACACTATTCCCTACATATAGACACACTGTTCCCTACATATAGACACACTATTCCCTACATATAGACACAATATTCCCTACATATAGACACACTATTCCCTACATATAGACACACTGTTCCCTACATATAGACACACTATTCCCTACATATAGACACACTATTCCCTACATATAGACACACTATTCCCTGCATATTGACACACTGTTCCCTACATATAGACACACTATTCCCTACATATAGACACACTATTCCCTACATATAGACACACTATTCCCTGCATATTGACACACTATTCCCTGCATATAGACACACTATTGCCTGCATATAGACACACTATTCCCTGCATATAGACACACTATTCCCTACATATAGACACACTATTCCCTGCATATTGACACACTATTCCCTACATATAGACACAATATTCCCTACATATAGACACACTTTTCCCTACATATAGACATACTAATCCCTACATATAGACACACTATTCCCTACATACAGGGATAATGGTGTTATTTGGGACTCATACTCTGAGATCTGAAATCTGTCTAATTCCAGCCATGGGGACGACCAGACCAGACTGGACCAGACAAAGGGACTGGGTTACTCTTTTCTCAGCGGGCGCCCCTGTCTCTCCCTGCCTGGTTAAATTCACACGCTCAGACTTGGCCCAACATCAAAGCAGACCGTTGGGGTGATGGGGAAACTGATAACCCACTGGTTACACAGGTTCAACATGGTGCTTTCAAATCAGGTTTCCCCTCATTCCTCTGTATACTTTGCCACAGTACTATGTCCTACTGTAACAATAGAATAGCTATAATAGGCTAATGGTATAGTTTAGTGAGATTTGAGACACATACATTTTTCCGAATTATGACATTAGCCGTGAGAGGTTTCCTAGTTGGTCTCCAAGCATGCTGCGGCTGTCCTGATTGGCCTGCAATTCACATTAATCTGATCCAATCCAATTAGGAGTAATTAGCAAGGATTAACTCAAAATGCTGGTTTACTGTGCCAATGGGAAGGCAGATCGAAATGCCTCATACTGAGTCTACAGTGCGATACAGCAGTGCAGTGCTGTATAGTACAGTCGTGGCCAAATGTTTTGAGAATGACACAAATATTAATTTCCACAAAGTTTGCTGCTTCAGTGTCTTTAGATAGTTTTGTCAGATGTTACTATGGAATACTGAAGTATAATTGCAAGCATTTAATAAGTGTCAAAGGCTTTTATTGACAATTACATGAAGTTGATGCAAAGAGTCAATATTTGCAGTGTTGACCCTTCTTTTTCAAGACCTCTGCAATCCGCCCTGGCATGCTGTTAATTAACTTCTGGGCCACATCCTGACTGATGGCAGCCCATTCTTGCATAATCAATGCTTGGAGTTTGTCAGAATTTGTTGGGTTTTGTTTGTCCAGACGCCTCTTGAGGATTGACCACAAGTTCTCAATGGGATTAAGGTCTGGGGAGTTTCCTGGCCATGGACCCAAAATATCGATGTTTTGTTCCCCGAGCCACTTAGTTATCACTTTTGCCTTATGGCAAGGTGCTCCATCATGCTGGAAAAGTCATTGTTCGTCACCAAACTGTTCCTGGATGGTTGGGAGAAGTTGCTCTCGGAGGATGTGTTGGTACCATTCTTTATTCATGGCTGTGTTCTTAGGCAAAAGTGAGCCCACTCCCTTGGCTGAGAAGCAACCCCACACATGAATGGTCTCAGGATGCTTTACTGTTGGCATGACACAGGACTGTTTGTAGCGCTCACCTTGTCTTCTCCGGACAAGCTTTTTTCCGGATGCCCCAAACAATCGGAAAGGGGATTCATCAGCGAAAATGACTTTACCCCAGTCCTCAGCAGTTCAATCCCTGTAACTTTTGCTGTCCCTGATGTTTTTCCTGGAGAGAAGTGGCTTCTTTGCTGCCCTTCTTGATACCAGGCCATTTTGGGTCCAGTCTTTGCCTCACTGTGCGTGCAGATGCACTCACACCTGCCTGTTGCCATTCCTAAGCAAGCTCTGTACTGGTGGTGCCCCGAACCCGCAGCTGAATCAGCTTTAGGAGACGTCCTGGCGCTTGCTGGACTTTCTTGGGCTCCCTGAAGCCTTCTTCACAACAATTGAACCGCTCTCCTTGAAATTCTTGATGATCCGATAAATGGTTGATTTAGGTGCAATCTTACTGGGAGTAATATCCTTGCCTGTGAAGCCCTTTTTGTGCAAAGCAATGATGACGGCACGTGTTTCCTTGCAGGTAACCATGTTTGACAGAGGAAGAACAATGATTCCAAGCACCACCCTCCTTTTGAAGCTTCCAGTCTTTTATTCGAACTCAATCAGCATGCCAGTGATCTCCAGCCCTGTCCTCATCAACACTCACACCTGTGTTAACGAGAGAATCACTGACATGATGTCAGCTGGTCCTTTTGTGGCAGGGCTGAAATGCAGTGGAAATGTTTTTGGGGGATTCAGTTCATTTGCATGGCAAAAAGGGACTTTGCAATTAATTGCAATTCATCTGATCACTCTTCATGACATTCTGGAGTATATGCAAATTGCCATCATACAAACTGAGGCAGCAGACTTTGTGAAAATGTATTTTTGTGTCATTCTCAAAACTTTTGGCCACGACTGTACATTGCATGTGAATCAGGATGTAAGTGTGGGCTCCCAAGTGGCTCAGTGGTCTAAGGCACTGCATCTCAGTGCAAGAGGCATCACTACAGTCCCTGGTTTGATTCCAGGCTGTATCACATCCGGCCATGATTGGGAGTCCCATAGGGCGGCGCACAATTGGCCCTGAGTTGTCCGGGTTTGGCCGGGGTAGGCCATCATTGTAAATAAGAATTTGTTCTTAACTGACTTGCCGAGTTAAATAAAGGTTAAATAAATAAAACAAATGTAATAGTTGATCGTTAAAGAGAGGGAGGTGGGGATTTAGGAAATACATTTATGTGACAATATATGATTCATTATGCTCTGATGACTGTGTGTGTGTGTGTGTGTGTGTGTGTGTGTGTGTGTGTGTGTGTGTGTGTGTGTGTGTGTGTGTGTGTGTGTGGGACTGCTCTGGTCATCGTCGCTCTGTTCATCTTGATAGACACCATATGAATAATTTACTGAGGGCTGGAAATGGAGCTGGCCGTTGTAACTGCATACGCTCTTTCCTTACGCCATCTCACACTGCTAGTATTCCATGATGACACAGTTCTACATAGTTCCTGTCTGTGACTGTATCAATTAGGCTTGGGCGGTATACAGTATATACCGTATACTCTGATATTTGGAAAAAGCCACGGAATGGTTTTTCAATGCCATCAATACCATCAAAACTATTTATTTGAAGTTTTTCAATTAATTAATTTGAATAATTGTTGCTATTTTTTAAGTTATATACTGTATAAGTTATATAAGGTATATACTGTATACTGCCCAAGCCTGCAGTCGACTTGTGCAATACGGAGATAAATCAGATTGCATTCTTCATTTCACCTGTCACATTATTTTACATGATGAAGCTTACCGTAGTTCCCCAGAACAGTTGAGCCAGTCTCGTGTTTGTTTGTAAATAGCATCATGGGAGAAAGCGAGAGAACCTAGCGTTCTATATCTATCGGCAAATCTCTGCTGTGCGGCTCACATGAGGTGATGAAGTTAATCTTTCAGTTCACTACTAAATGTTTGCCATTAGATATCTTATAATGGCTTTCTGCCTCATCGTAGGTAAGCATTCACTGTTAGTCTACACCTGTTGTTTACGAAGCATGTGACAAAAAAACATTTGATGATTTGATAGTCAAGGATCTCTGGATGAGTAATTTGCACAGGCATTTTTTTCACTGTGCTTCCTAATAGCGTTTATTTTCTCCACTATGTATACATGTTTCTCTTTTTTAATGTATTTTTATTTAACTCGGCAAATTCTTATTTACAATGACGGCCTACCCCGGCCAAACCCGGACGACGCCACCCTGTGGGGCTCCCAATCATGCCCGGATGTAATGCGGCCTGGATTCGAACCAGGTACTGGTTAGACCATTGCGCCACTCGGGAGCTCTCTTTAACAATCAACTCTTACATTTTTTAGATTTTGTTTAACTTTTATTTAACTAGGCAAGTCATTTAAAAACTAATTATTTTCTTCTTTCAGAAAAGTATGCATCACAACTTTGGTCATTTGCACCATTTCTCTCGTTCACTTTAATTTAACAGACGCTCTTATCCAGAGCGACTTACAGGAGCAATTAGGGTTAAGTGCCTTGCTTAAGGGCATATTGACAGATTTCACCTAGTCAGCTCGGGGATTCGAAACCAGCAACCTTTTGGTTACTGGCCCAACCTCTTGACCGCTAGGCTACCACCCAGCCCACTTTAGCTTGTAAATGTCCACACTCACTGAAAATGACATTTGGTAGTTACTAGCTATGCTTGTATAACTTTAGGAGCTGGATTTGCCGGTTTTTGCAATAAGTTGGCCTTTGGGCTTTTCTTGCATTTTAGCGCCCTCTTGTGTGCTATGTCGGTAATACCGTAAATACCGAGATGAGAGAAGGACGGAATAACGATATGAAAATCTGCATACCGCCCAAGCCTAGTATCCATACACTCTCTCTCTACAACTGACCATGACATTGGATATATAGCTAACACAAACCCAAAGAGAGAGAGAGGAACTAGCAGCTAGACACTCTTCTTTGTCCCTTACTAATCAGAAAGCAGCCATTGTTCACCCCTTAGTGTGTGTGTGTGTGTGTGTGTCTGTGTCTGTATGGGGTCAAGGTTTTTGTGGGATATCAGGCAGTCAGTCCCAGTCTGTTGTAAATGAATGAACGTCTCTTGAAGTCACAGAGCTCCTCTCAATGGTCTGCTGTTACAGCCGCTGCGTAGGTGAACTACAGTACACAAAGGAGCTTTAGCCTCCTCCCCTCACCAGCCACTCCACCATCCCCACCCTCACCCTTTAGTGTTACGCTCCACCACACCAGCCTGCTTGTGTCTGATAAATAATCCCCAAAACGCCTCCCCATTCTGCCCTCAGAACAGCGTCAATTCGTTTGGGCATGGACTCTACAAGGTGTCGGAAGTGTTTCACAGGGATGCTGGCCCATGTTGACTCCAATGCTTCCCACATTTGTGTCAAGTTGGTTGGATGTCTTTTGGGTGGTTGACCATTCACGCTCAACCCAGCAGCGTTGCAGTTCTTGACACATACCAGTGCGCCTGGCACCTACTACCGTACCCCGTTCAAAGGCACTTAAATATTTTGTCTTGCCCATTCACCCTCTGAATGGCACGCATACACAATCCATGTCTCAATTGTCTCAAGGCTTAGAAATCCTTCAATTGTCTCAAGGCTTAGAAATCCTCCCCTTCATCTACACTGATTGAAGGGCGTAAGGGATCATAGATTTCGCCTGGATTCACCTGGTCAGTCTATGTCATGGAAAGAGCATGTTTTGTTTCCTCAGTGTATGTGTGTATACTGTATAACATCAGACCCCCAGGACTCCCCTTATACAGACCCCCCACCCTCCCACCCTCGCCCCCCTCAGAGTGCAGATCAGGTTACCCTCTCCATCTCTCAGTCTCTGAAGAGCAGAGAAAGAACAGGGGGTGACCTCAGTCACTGGAGGGAGGGAGCATGAAAGAGAGAGTGTGAGTGTGAGTGAGGCAGAGAAAGAGGCAGAGAGAGAGAGAGAGAGAGAACCTCAGTGCAACTGCATCCAGCCTGCCTCTTCATCCTCTGCTAGCTAACCCGAGCCACTCCTCGGAACCACTCCTGGTTTGTCATCACTACAGGTGAGCTAAAACATTGTGTATGTTCCACTGCTCCTGGCTATTTCCACTGTTCCAAACAAAGAAAGAAGTGATGAGAGAGATGTTGGTTGGATGGTAGACTAGTCTATCTATGTTAATAATTGATGCTAGCCAGATGTCACTCCTACCGTAGGACAGTGTGTTGTGTCTGTTCTGCTGTCTTTCTGTCTGTCCAGTCAGGCGCATGGAGACTGCTGTACAAAGGAATATTGTAGTAGTACGTATGTTATATCTTACTTTAGTTTGTTAATGTGTTCTGTTTGTAAAACAACACTTATTCAATAATGATCATTGTTGCATGTGTATTAATCTCAAAGTATTGGAAGCTTTTGGCTGTGGTGTTTTAGACACTCGTATTGGGTTGACTAAATGCTCCCTATATGATTTAATTGTTAACAGTGATTTAGGAGGTGTCATCATTACAGATGAATGTGTTTTCAAATGACTAGTGTGTTCTCTGTGAACAGAGCTCTACAGCACTGTACCTGTATTAAGGTGTGTTGTGCAGCTCACTTGTTTCTCAATTATGCTGGAAGATGACTCAGTGTGTGTGTGTTTTCCCCCGGCGGTTCTGCTGAGGGTGTGTGCGTGTGTGTGTTCCCTGGTGCTCCGGAGGTGAGCCATGAGACAGGAATTGGGCCGGGCCGGATCCCACCTGGCGGTGCTGAGTTAGGGATGTCACAGCTCATTTGAACATGTGTGTGTGTGTGTGTGTGTGTGTGTGTGAGCCCTCTCGGTCTAGCCAGGACAGCTTGGGCAGCACAATGGGTCTGTCTCATAGTCAGTGCCCTCAGTGAGCTAGCGATCGGAGCGTCACCCACCAGCATTCTCTTCATGCTGACACAGCACCAGGAAGAGAAGAGAACGTGTAGGTGGAGTCTTCAATGGAAACGTTGCACAATGAGCCTGCTAATGGAGCTGCAGAGACTGCACTGTTGCTGGAGGAGAGAGAGAGGGAGTGAGGGAAGAGTGAAAGAGAAGTGAACACAAAGAAAGAGGAGAAGTGAGGGAAGTTTATACTCACCCGGTCTAAGGACAGGTATGTGGGGAAGAATTTGTAGAGTATCTGCCAATTTCTGTGTGTGTGTGTGTGTGTGTGTGTGTGTGTGTGTGTGTGTGTGAGAGAGAGAGAGAGAGAGAGAGAGAGAGAGAGAGAGAGAGAGAGAGAGAGAGACAGTTGAAACTGTAGTTTTAGACATCATTATTTCCACAAGTGAATGTTTATATATGATATTTTGGATGTTGCCTTGTGAGATATGGTTAGTTTGGATATGGTCACTGGTGTGACAAAATTGGAACCATCATTGTAAAAGGTACTGTAATCAGTCCCCTTGCTGTGCTGTGTGGTTGGCCTTTAGACAAACTGTTGAAGGTGGTGAGTGGGCAGGCAGGCAGGCGGGCTCAGGAGATCATTAGCCGCTGTACCAGGTCTGTTTCCACACTCAACACTCACGCACACAAACGGTGTTTAGCATTTTTCCTCTTGACGTACTAGGCTCTCTGTTAATTTTAGCTCTGAGATAAGAACAGTACAATGGGATTTAGACGCTGATGATAAGGTGTGAGTGCTTGAATGCGCAAGATGTGTGACACTATTGCACCCATAGATGGGTTGAGGTTATCTGTTTTGGCCATTTTGTTGAAGTTGGTTGAACATGGTGATTTGCCCACAGATGACACCAGGTAAATACAGAATTATTTTTTATTTAATGTAACCTTTATTTAGCTAGGCAAGCCAGTTAAGAACAAATTCTTATTTACAACGACAGCCTACCAGGGAACAGTGGGTTAACTGCCTTGTTCAGGGCCAGAACAACAGAATTTTACCTTGTCAGCTCAGGGATTCGATCCAGCAACCTTTCGGTTACTGGCCCAACGCTCTAACCACTAGGCTACCTACCACCCCAATTCTACAGCCTGAATTCTACAGTTTCCTCTATGACCATTGACCCCTGATATGGATAAGAGTGCCTGTTAAATGACCTACTGTAAATGTGAACTATTAATGTAAAAATGGAAACAAGAGAAGGAAAAGAAAGCGTTTAGGAGGTAATGGGACATAATAAGTGGAAACTCCCTGGTATAGTGAGGGTTTGTGTTTCCCTACAGCTAGTTAGAATTACGCTGAACTGACTGACAAAACACTTTGAATATGTTTCTATCTATAGTGTGTGTGTGTGTGTGTGTGTGTGTGTGTGTGTGTGTGTGTGTGTGTGTGTGTGTGTGTGTGTGTGTGTGTGTGTGTAGGAGGTCAGGGTGGTTGTGGGGTATCAGGCAGTCAATCTCAGTCTGTTGTTGTATATGACTGAGCGTCTCTTGAAATCACAGGAAATGTTACAAACTTTTGAACCCTCTTTAACCCTAAAATACACTACATTCTCAGGAACAAAAGAGATCCTACATCATTACTTACAGTGCCTTCAGAAAGTATTCACACCTCTTGACTTATTCCACATTTTGTTGTGTTACAGCCTGAATGGATTAAATAAATAACCTCACCCATTTACACACAATACCCCATAATAACAAAGTGAAAACATGTTTTTAGACAATTGAGCAAAATTATTTAAATACTTTGTAAAAGCACCTTTGGCAGTGATTACAGCTGTGCGTCTTTCTGGTTAAGTCTCTAAGAGCTTTCCACACTTGGATTGTGCAACATTTACCCATTATTCTTTTCTAAATTCTTCAAGCTCTGTCAAATTGGTTGTTGATCATTAATAAACAACAATTTTCAGGTCTTGCCATAGATTTTTAAGTAGATTTAAGTCAACTCAGCTAACTCAGCCACTCAGGAATATTCACTGTCTTCTTGGTAAGTAACTCCAGTGTAGATTTGGCCTTGTGTTTTAGGTTATTGTCCTGCTGAAAGGTGAATTCATCTCCTAGTGTCTGGTGGAAAGCAGACAGAGACAGGTTTTCCTCTAGGATTTTGCCTGTGCTTAGCTCCATTCCGTTTATTTTCTATCCTGAAAAACGTTCCAGTCCTTAATGATTACAAGAATACCCATAACATGATGCAGCCACCACTATGCTTGAAAATATGGAGAGTTGTACTCAGTAATGTGGTGTGTTGGATTTGCCCCAAACATAAGACTTTGTATTCAGGACAATAAGTGAATTGCTTTGCCACATTTTTTGCAGTATTACTTTTGTGCCTTGTTGCAAACAGGATGCATGTTTTGGAACATTTCTATTCTGTACAGGCTTCTATTTTCATTCTCTCAATTAGGTGAGCATTGTGGAGTAACTACAATGTTGTTGATCCATCCTCAGTTTTCTCACAGCCATTAAACTCTGTAACTGTTTTAAAATCACCATTGACCTCATGATGAAATCCCTAAACGGTTTCCTTCCTCTCCGGCAGCTTACGCCTGTGTCTTTGTAGTGACTGGGTGTATTAATACACCATCCAAAGTGTAATTCATAACTTCACGATGCTCATAGGGATTTATTTTAAATACCCATCTACCAATAGGTGCCCTTCTTTGCGAGGCATTGGAAAACCTTTCTGGTCTTTGTTGTTGAATCTGTGTTTGGAATTCACTGCTCGACTGAGGGACCTTACAGATAATTGTATGTGTGGGGTACAGAGATGAGGTAGTCATTCAAAAAATTATTATGTTAAACACTATTATTGCACATAGAGTGAGTCCATGCAACTTACTTTTATCCCTGAACTTATTTAGGTTTGCCATATCAAAGGGGTTGAATACTTGTTGACTCAAAACATTTGAGTCATTTGTAAACATTTCGAAAAACATCATTCCACTTTGACATGATGGGGTATTGTGTGTAGGCAGTGACAACAAATCTCAATGTAATACATTTTAAATTCAGGCTGTAACACAACAAAATGTGGAAAAGGTCGAGGGGTGTGAATACTTTCTGAAGGCACTCATTGGCACTGAGTAGACAAAACATTAGGAATACCTGCTCTTTCCATGACATTGACTGACCAGGTGAAAGCAATGATCCCTTATTGATGTGACTTTTTTAAGACGACTTTAGTCAGTCTAGATGAAGGGGAGGAGACAGGTTAACGAAGGGTTTTTAAGCCTTGAACATGTGTCCCATTCAGAGGATGAACGGGCAAGACAAAATATTTAAGTGCCTTTGAACAGGGTATTGTAGTAAGTGTCAGGCACACCGGTTTGAGTGTGTCAAGAACTTCAACATTGCTGGGGTTTTTCATGCTCAACAGTTACCTGTGTGTATCAAGAATGGTCCACCACCCAAAGGACATCCAGCCAACTTGACACAATTGTGGGAAACATTGGAGTCAACATGTACCAGCATCCCTGTGGAATGATTTTGACACCCTGTAGAGTCCATGCACCTGACAAATTGAGGCTGTTTTGAGGGCAAAGGGGGGTGCAACTCAATATTAGGAAGGAGTTCCAAATGTTTTGTACACTCAGTGTATATATATATATATATATTGTGTGTGTGTGTACTGTGTAAAGCCACTGAGTCATGAGCTGATGAATTTCACACCTGCCTCCTGCGCCTCCATAGCAACCGTCGCCCCGGCCACAAACATGAGCAGTTATTTGTGCAATCACAGCTTCTATTTCACTCATGTGTCTTAGTCTCATTGCTCGCCTGTGTGTGCTTGCGTGCATTCATTCATGCATGCATGTCAGTAATAGTGGCGATTTTAGCATCTTGGTGGGGGCAACAACAACAACTAAAATAATGCATGCCAGCAAAGCCACTACACAACACAACACTAAACAATACATGAATTGCACTATAACAGTGACAAACAGTGCCCACAAACTGTTAGGGCATACATAATGCTGTCCCAACAGCAGAGTCTCAAGAGCAGTGCCAACATCTTACCACTGCCTACAGTACACTTGGCTATCAGCGGATCCTTGTCTTGTAGCGAAACAGTTAATTCAGCCTAATTTACTGCCTTTTTCAAAAACATAGCTGATCTGGCTGACTTGTTTAAACAAATGTGATTTCTACTGAGATGTACTAACTATGGCATAAGGAAACGACAAGCACATAAGAGGCAATCTGTAATTTCGATTAAGACACAAATGAGCGAGCTAGGACGGACGTTGTCAATATAACCAGTTGTTCAGCACTGAAATGTACAGCGACAGAATTCAGAACATGGGCCATTCTTACAGTATTTTCCCTGTACACCAAGTCAGAACCATAGGATAAATAACAGGGCCAAATAAGCAGACAATGAAAGCTCTTGCAATATTCAATGATTACATTTCTCTAAAACAGGCTATAGGCTACATGTGCACATGCACCACCAAGTCAGAACAGTAGGCGAAAGAGGTAAAAAAGGACCAAATTATTAGCGTGAGGCACATGGGCTACTAACAGCTTACTACACAACATACACTTAGTATTACTTTCTTAGATACAGTATACATCTCCCTGGCATATTACATCATTTATGCAGCAGCATACAATACATTTTTGGACTCACCTTGTTCGTGCTGTGCTCACTTCCTCCCAAACCACTCATTGTTGAAATTGCAATTTACAACTTGTATAATGTTTATATACAATGACTGATTAGCACCGATACGTTTTATCTATCATTTCTCTTCATTATTTATTTTCATATGACAAGGATTGAAAAGGACTTGCCAGTAGATTGTCGACTTCATTCATGATGATGACTGCTAGCTAAGATTTTTAAAGTATGATGTTGACATGATCAGTCCGATCAAAGCTACTGTACATATAACGTGATTTGACATAATTTTATCTGTGGCCAATGACCTTGAGCCTCCTTGGATGGGCATTTTAATGTATCTCTATGTCAGCACCCAAAGGGCTAGAATCTTTGCGGTGACGTTGTTTCCCCATGAGTGCATATTCTTGATACCATTTGAAAGGAATCCCTTTGTGGAAGTTTGTGGAAATGTGAAATTAATGTAGGAGAATATAACACATTAGATCTGGTAAAAGATAATACAAAGAAAAAATCTACCGTTTTTGTATTTTTTTAGTACCATCATCTTTGAACTGCAAGAGAAATGCCATAATGTATTATTCCAGCCCACGTGCCATTTAGATTTTGGCCACTGGATAGCAGCAGTGTGTCTGCAAAGTTTTAGACTGATCTAATGAACCATTGTATTTTTGTTCAAAATGTTGTATCAAGACTGTCCAAATGTGCCTAATTGGTTTATTATTAACTTTAAGTTCGTAACTGTGCACTCTACTCAAACAACAGCATTGTATTATTTCACTGTAATAACTACTGTAAATTGGACAGTGCAGTTAGATTAACAAGAATTTAAGCTTTCGGACAATATTAGATATGTCTATGTCCTGGGAAATGTTCTTGTGACTTACAACCTCATGAAAATGTCACGATCTCCTTGAGTGACGGACCAAGGCGCAGCGAGGCATCCAGTATACATCTTTATTTAAGCAATGTAACTGGGAAAAATATACAAAACAAAACGAAGATCGCAACGTTGACCATAACAAGTGAAACCAACAAAGCTATGAACAAACAATAACCCACAAAACCCCTCTGAAAACTACAAACATATATATGGTTCCAAATTTGAGGTAACGACACTCAGCTGCCTCTAATTGGGAACCATTACCCCAACATAGAAACACAACACCTAGAACAAAAAAACCCAACACCAAAACGAAACTAAACACGCCAGCCTATGAATATCAGGCCTGAACGTGACAGAAAATCGCATTAGCCTACGTTAGCTCAACCGTCCCGTGGGTGAGACACCGATCTGTAGAGATCCTTAAGAGGTTTTAAGAAAACAGGTCATCTCTCTATACCTGTTGCAAGACCCACTGGTTGATGCTTATTTATAAAACCCTCTTAGGCCTCACTCTCTCCTATCTAAGATATCTATTGCAGCCCTCATCCTCCACATACAACACCCGTTCTGCTAGTCACATTCTGTTAAAGGTCCCCAAAGCACACACATCCCTGGGTCGCTCCTCTTTTCAGTTCGCTGCAGCTAGCAACTGGAACGAGCTGCAACAAACACTCAAACTGGGCAGTTTTATCTCAATCTCTTAATTCAAAGACTCAGTTATGGACACTCTTACTGACAGTTGTGGCTGCTTTGTGTGATGTATTGTTGTCTCTACCTTCTTGCCCTTTGTGCTGCTGTCTGTGCCCAATAATGTTTGTACCATGTTTTGTGCTGCTACCATGTTGTGTTGCTACCATGTTGTTGTTATGTTGTGTTGCTACCATGCTGTGTTGTCATGTGTTGTTGCTTTGCTATGTTGTTGTCTTAGGTCTCTCTTTATGTAGTGTTGTGTTGTCTCTCTTGATGTGATGTATGTTTTGTCCAATATTTATATTGTATTTATTTTACATTTTGAATCCCAGGGCCCTGTCCCCGCAGGAGGCCTTTTGCCTTTTGGTAGGCCGTCATTGTAAATAAGAATTAACTGACTTGCCTAATTAAATAAAGGTTAAATTAAAAATAAATACAAATGTGGGGCTCACAACAGGCTCCGCCCCACCTGCCCTGAATGACGGGTCACCATTGGTCAGTAATATGAGACGTGTGTGAGTGTTTTCCATAAGCGCCGGCTGTTGGCTAAACAGCGATAAAAGACTCATTGTCAGTCGGGTACTTTTTCCTCGTCATAAATTTATCTAATCAGAAAAATCTGTATAACCTTCTCCCGCTAGAATGAACGACATGCATCTTTTAGCAATCTATTGATAGGACTGGCGCCTGTCAATCACAAAGCAAGCGATGACAGGGAAAGACGGCTGGTTTGTCAGTCTGCTGTCTGTCCCGGCCCTCAGCACCTGTTATGTCTGTGTGCTGTGGTTGGCTGCAGTTTAATGTCTTTTCACGGAGGAGGGAGAGCGTTATGCTACTTCATCATCTTCTGTAAGTGAATTTATTAAATCCACTTAATGATTATTTTGTGGCACATTCAGTTAGCCTCGCTTCTTTTGAGTGTTTCATATGGCTATACGCTATAGCCAGCCATGGAGTCGAGGTGCATAGGCTATTTACTGTGCTTTGACATCCGAACAGCAAATTTATAGAACTAGTCAAAAATGTCGAACTGACTAAATAAATGTAATCTCCTCTATCCCTTTTCTATTCATAAATCATACAGCTTAGTTATATGTCCATGGTATCGCATCAGGACAATTAAACCAAATATCTTATATTTTTTTCTCCTGTGATTTGAACCCCATGTCTACAATTAACCAGAATAGTAACTTGTCAGTGTAGCCTAGTGATGGGTTGTGCGCGAACGAACGGCTCTTTTTGAACGGATATTTAGGTGAACAGAACCGAATCGCATCCATGAGAGAGCCGTTCATTTGGCTCCCTAATTTGTATACTGGTAGGCTACTACTGCTTTTTGGTGATTCTCTGCAGATACATTCTGAAAACATAGACTAGATGTTGTTTTTGCCACAATAAATGAAATTGAAATAGTGAACTAGATTTGTTTTTCTGACTAGATTAGTAATCTACTGCCTTCCTCAAAGTCCCACCTACAGTGATTGATTGACAGGTCTGAAACCCTACCAACTCTGTGATGTCACAAACATCCTGTCCCCTCCCCTGACAATCCCACCCTCAGTGATTGATTGACAGGCCAAACTGTTAAAGGAATAGTTCACCCAAATTCCAAATGATGAATGGTGTGGTTCGAGGCCTGAATGCTGATTGGCAGACAGCAGGGGTATATCAGACCGTATACCACAGGTATGACAAAACATTTGTTTTTACTGCTCTAATTACGTTGGCAACCAGTTTACAATACTGTAGCAATAAGGCATCTCGGGGGGTTGTGGTATATTGCCAATATACCATGGCTAAGGGCTGTATCCAGGCACTCCGCATCGCATCGTGCTTAAGAAAAACCCTCAGCCGTGGTATATTGGCCATATACCACACCGCCTTAGGCTTTATTTCTTAATAACACATTGGTTTTCTTACCATAATTGTCCACAGCAGCAGAGCCAATAAAATACATAATTTGAAGAACAAACATCATTGTGGCAATTCATATCTTGCAGCAAAACTATACATGTTACTTTAATCTCGATAGAGGACAGGTTTAATGTTAAAAAAAGTTGTCTAACTTAGAAAATAGCCTAGACCTAGACGATATCCAAAACAACTAATACCACACTGAATTAATACATTTTCAGTCATTTTAATTGTAAAGTCACATCTGCTTAATACCACAACTCCTTTTAACAATCTGCGAGGTCAAGTTTTCAATCATTTAGCTGTGTATTTTGGATGGAATCAAGGCATTAGAGTATAGCAGAGGCCACCAAAATATAGTTCATTCTCCAACAAAAACATCCCAGGGGGATTTCTGAGGCCCCAATCAAGCCTGTTCTACTGCACTATCCTTCTCTTTAAGTCTCTCGTGCCAATTAAGATGTTCTGTTCAAATTCAACCATGCACAGCCAGACAGCTGCACTGTATATCACAGATTCTATCACTATCCTCCTCCTCCCTAACCCAGACCTTGCCTATAAAAACTGAAAGGGTACAGATCTGTTCCCTTCCCAGAATCCAGTGAAGCGGTACTGTGTTGGGCCGAGATGGGATCTTGGTGCCATCCCCAGATTTAGTGCTAAGAACAACAGATGTCTTTGTTTTCAGGGCTCCAGTGCAGTTCGTGCCTTGGCTTGGTTTCACTGTGGAGCTGGTAGAGTTAGGAAGGCACACCTGAATGCAGCCCTGTCGGTCTGTTTCTGTGTGTTTGTGTGGGCCCATGTGCGTCGTTGTCTGTCTGTGTGTATCAGTGCAACTTTGTCTGCATGCCTCAACAGCTCTCCTATTGTTGGCATAGCCACAGCACCACACCTGGTTTACATAACTATCTACAGTACGTTCCAGTGGAACATCCCGTGGCTTCCCACTCAGCCATTACAACATACAGGCATCCGTTTTTCCCCTCCCATTTCATAATAAATGAAAGATGATCATGGACCTAGAAGACACTCATGGCAGGAGTGCTTTTGTCCTAAGGTACACTGTTGTGTTTGAATGCAACATTTTAGCTATGTAACTTGCATTAAAGTTGTGTCATGTGCATCAATGATTCACTTTTTTTAAGACTCTGATCGACAACGCTGTTTGTGACAACTGCAGTTGTTTCTAGTCTTCAATTGTATCTTTAACTTGTGACACTTTGCCTTTTGTGTGTATTCTGTATTTTTCTGTAATGTTTTATGGACACGCTGCTATTTCCCTGTTTTGCCTTTTTGCCAGGTCACCCTCGCAAAATAGGTTTTTAACCTCAATGGGTTTTACCTGGTTAAATAAAGGTTAAATTAAAAAAAAAAAAAAAAAAAAACTAGATTGACATGTCTTGACACATTCTAGAATCTAGTTATTCACATTCTGCAGTTAGGTAGCCTTGATTCTTCATAGTTCTCCAGTAGATGGACTATCTGACTTGTGGACGTCTGTTGTCCTCTCTGATGCTGCCTTCTAACCCCTTAGTACACAACAGCACTTGGGTCATGACCTTGGGTCAGGGCCATTGGGAGCCGTGAGTGAGTTGATGAGGTTAGGATTCTCTCTCTGTCTCTTTCTCTCGCTCTCTTTCCATCTCCATCTCTCTTTTCATCTCTATCTCTCTTTCTCTCTTGGCATTGCCATGCACTGATTTTAGGTACACTGCCCTAACCCATCTGGACAAGAGGAATACATACGTAAGAATGCTGTTCATCGACTACAGCTCAGCATTTAACACCATAGTACCCTCCAAACTCGTCATTAAGCTCGAGACCCTAAGTCTCGACCCAGCCCTGTGCAACTGGGTCCTGTACTTCCTGACGGGCGGCCCCAGGTGGTGAGGGTAGGAAACAACATCTCCAACCCGCTAATCCTCAACACTGGGGCCCCACAAGGGTGCGTTCTCAGCCCTCTCCTGTACTCCCTGTTCACCCATGACTGCGTGGCCAAGCACGCCTCCAACTCAATCATCAAGTTTGCTGACTACACTACAGTGGTAGGCTTGATTACCAACAACGACGAGACGGCCTACAGGGAGGAGGTGAGGGCCCTCGGAGTGTGGTGTCAGGAAAATAACCTCTCACTCAATGTCAACAAAACTAAGGAGATGATTGTGGACTTCAGGAAACAGCAGAGGGAGCACCCCCCTATCCACATCGACGGGACAGTAGTGGAGAAGGTGGAAAGTTTTAAGTTCCTCGGTGTACACATCACGGACAAACTGAAATGGTCCACCCACACAGACAGCGTGGTGAAGAAGGCGCAACAGCGCCTCTTCAACCTCAGGAGGCTGAAGAAATTTGGCTTGTCACCAAAAACACTCACAAACATCTACAGATGCACACTCGAGAGCATCCTGTAGGGCTGTATCACCGCCTGGTACGGCAACCGCTCCGCCCACAACCGTAAGGCTCTCCAGAGGGTAGTGAGGACTGCACAACGCATCACCGGGGGTAAACTACCTGCCCTCCAGGACACCTACACCACCCGATGTCACAGGAAGGACAAAAAGATCATCAAGGACAACAACCACCCAAGCCTCTGCCTGTTCACCCCGCTATCATCCAGAAGGCGAGGTCAGTACAGGTGCATCAAAGCTGGGACCGAGACACTGAAAAACAGCTTCTATCTCAAGGCCATCAGACTGTTAAACAGCCATCACTAATATTGAGTGGCTGCTGCCAACATACTGACTTAAATCTAGCCACTTTAAATAATTGAAAATTGGATGTAACAAATGTATCACTAGCCACATTTTTTATATAATGTTTACATATCCGACATTACTCATGTCATATGCATACACTGTACTCTATACCATCTACTGAATCTTGCCTATGCTGTTCGGCCATCGACTCAAATCTCTAGCCACTTTAACAATTAAAAAGGGGATGTAATAAATGTATCACTAGCCACTTTAAACGATGCCATTTATATAATGTTTACATATCCTACATTACTCATCTCATATGTATATACTGTACTCTATACCATCTACTGCATCTTGCCTATGCCGGTCAGCAATCGCTCATCCATATATTTATATGTACATACTCGTATTCATTCCTTTACACTTGTGTGTATAAGGTAGTTGTTAGATTACTTGTTAGATACTACTGCATGGTCGGAACTAGAAGCACAAGCATTTCGCTACACTCGCATTAATATCTGCTAACCATGTGTATGTGACAAATAAAATTTTATTTTATTTGGTAAGTTATAATTGAAACATTATAATGGTTAAGGGCATGACTGGTGTGTAGTTAATCTGATTTCAGATTGGTGCTTAAGGCCCCTGGTGCTCTCTAAGGTCAGTACTAGGCTGGTGTAAGGTGACAGAGGAGATTGACCCGTGTGATCTGGGACCTCCCTCTCTCACACTTTCTGGGCCCGGAGGATTACGCTGTATTGACTGCCGGTTCTGTTGACACGCAGGCCTGTTGGGCTCAATCCTCTACTCCACTACCGATGCCAAGCAGCTCATTATGGGACTCTCAGCCCTACAAACTGGGTGTCGGGAAAATAAACTGTGAGGCCTCTCTCCAGGCTCTCTCTCCCCCTCCCTCTCCAGTCCTCTCTCTCCAGGCTCTCTCTCTCCCTCCCTCTATAGGCCTCTCTCTCTCTCTGTCTCCCTCCCTCTCCAGGCCTCTCTCTCTCCCTCCCTCTCCAGGCCTCTCTCTCTCCCTTCCTCTCCAGGCCTCTCCCTCTCCCTCTCTCTCCATCCCTCCCCTTTCTCTCCCTCTTTCTCCTGACACGCACAGAGCTCACACACAGAGATGCAGGTCACAGAATGACAGGGTTACTGGTTGTAGCTGAACACACTGTTGGCCTTCGTGTGTTATGAGTATTCCGCCAGCTCTTGTTGCATGTTTGTCCATTTCATTTACTTAGATGGCAAGGATTTTGTATCACTAAGGTCAACTTGACATACAGCACAACATGATACAATACCCCTGTGGAGCAAACGTTTAGGGTTAAAGGGAGAGTTTACCTAATACTCATAACTGTGCACTCTCACATCCTACCAAATATATGGACCCATCAACTATCCCTTTAATGAAAGAGACAGAAGAGAAATTGGAGTTAATTGCTGGGATCACTCAGCTCTTTCAGACTGTTTGTATAAATGGCTGAGGACTGTCTGATATGCTTAGACGCACGCCGTCTATCTCTTCACTCTCTGTGGCATGAAGAGAAAGCTGGGCCGGAGCAGTAAGCCCTTAAGCCTTCTTAGACAGTCAACTCTCATTAATTAGAGAAGGATAAAGAAATCACACCAACCGGCCCGGACAGTGTGAATGGATGGGACGGCAGTAATTCCCTCAGACAATGGCTGGACTGGGATTACCCCTGGTCTCTCCCCCTGGTGGCCACTCACTGTTGAGTGGATACATATTTATTTTTTATTTAACTGCTGTCTGTGGTAGCCCGGGCCCTTACGGAGAGGAATAGGGACATCCCGTATCTTCTGCTGTGGAACTTCTGCCTTATCTTTACTGTGTGTGTGTGTGTGTGTGTGTGTGTGTGTGTGTGTGTGTGTGTGTGTGTGTGTGTGTGTGTGTGTGTGTGTGTGTGTGTGTGTTCCCTGGTACTCCTGAGGTGAGCCATGAGACAGGAATAGGGCAGGGCCTATTATGCTGTTGACTTTTGGAGCTTACAGAGAGAGTGATTCATGGATTGTCATTATTGCAAAGATGCCATTTTTGAATGTACAGTGTGTTTACACAGCATGTTTGCAGAATGTAAATGTACATTGAATGAGAGGTGGTTTGAAGCAGGAAGGTAAGCAGAGAGTGTATGTTTGAAAGAAAGAGAGAGAACTTTTGATATGGGTGTGTAGCGTTTTCAGTGGAAATAGTTCTGTAGTTATATCTATTATTTATCCTCTGTGACGTAGATATTTCCAAGTTGGGAAGTTCAGCAATTAGCTAACCTCAGCTGTTTACAGAATAACATGTGTTCCTCCTTTTTATGCCAGGGCTTCTAGTCAACTATTCCTTCCTGGGGCCTGACCCTGCATCTTTCTCTGATTTACTGAATGCACTGTGGTATGCAGGCAGAGTTATCAGAGCCTGTACAAAATCATTTAACACTGTCACACTCTTAGCAGTATTCAGTTCATCTCCCCTTCTCACCCGTTCTTTCATTGATTCATATCTCATTCACTGGTCTTTTCTCTCCTGTTTTATCTCTGGACAGACCCAGGAAGCTCTTGAAGACTCAGAGGGACTCAGGAACCCAGAGGGATTAGGATTAGAGGTGGAGGACGGGGATTTGGGTGCCGGTGACTCCCAGGACTGGAGCGAGGACAGGGGGGAGGACCAGGGACATTGGGGTTGACATTACATCGACGGAGGAGTACTTTGACTCGCGGTCGTGGCACAGTGACACGCTGTGTGACACGCTGTCAGACCTGAGCCCAGACAGCAGCGAGGACTCTCTGTCTGCCATACTGGGGGTGGAGGACGTACGCACGGGATGGAGGAACAGCAGCTACCACACCGCTGGGGACTGTAGAGCCAGACGCACAGCCGAGAGGTGCCAGCACAGCCACAGCACAGAGAACGCAGAGACTGACGTTACGCAGACCCAGCACAGAGAAACACAACCAGACCAGCACAGAGACAGCACAGAGTCAGCCTTGCAACACAGAGAAGAAGCGACACAATCACAGGACAGAAACACAGCACAGCACAGAGTTGCACAATCAGCTCAGCACAGAGATAGATAAGACAGAACTAACAGCCCAGCACAACCAAGGGAAAGTCAGCACAGAGGTTAGTATCACTGAAATCACAGGTCATCAGAACGCACTAACGTTAGCACTTCACACAGAGTCACATAAACCGAATAGCTCAGACAGACACACAATCGACATTGCACAAAGCACAGAAACATTTGCACAGAGAAACAGCACAGAGGAAACTAGTAGAGAGACACGAACGCCGAGCAGCACAGAGAAACAGAGCACAGGCACTAAATGCACAGGGATATGTAAACAACATAGCATAGATATACAAAGTATAGATCTGCTGTCCACTCTACACAGTGTAGAGAAAGAGAATTCACAAATACACAACAATCACCTAGAGCAGGTAAGCCTTACCAGCCAGAATACATCTAGAGCCTATGGAGAGAAGACAACCAATCAACATAGTTCTGAGACACACTGCCTAGACACACACAACACAACAGACACACAGTGTTCGGACATATCTGACACACACGTGACGCTTTGCACAGATACACCCAACACACTCAAAGCAGAGGCACACTGTAGGCTAATGCACAACAATCACAGCTCAGACATACACTTATCTGACACACAAAGTGAACTTATCCCGGAGCATCCCACAACAGACACGCACGGTACAGAAACACACACCACAGAGACAATCTGTACGCAGACACAACCCACAGAGACAGAGAGGAGTAGCACACCCAACACAGAGACAGAGAGGAGTAGCACACCCAACACAGAGACAGAGAGGAGTAGCACACCCAACACAGAGACAGAGAGGAGTAGCACACCCAACACAGAGACAGAGAGGAGTAGCACACCCAACACAGAGATAAACAGCCTAGTGCCACACACACACGTCCATTCAGCCAGTCCATGTGTGAGTATCCTCAACGGACCTGTCACAAAGACCCAGCCTCAGGCCTGCCTCGGTGCTACAAAGCTCCACATTGAGGCATGCGTATCGGGTGTCCGCTGCCGGGAAGAGCACGAGGTGTGTGTCACCACCAGGAACTCAGCAGAGCCGACTGAACCGTCAGATACGGTGAACGGGATCTGTCCAATCATATCGTCCGTGGAGGCTGGACTTCCTTTAGAGGCGGGACTTACTGTAGACGTGGGACTTCCTGAAGAGGCGGGACTTCCTTGCTCGCTAGACGCCCGTGTGCCTATACCTGTTCCCGACCCATATCTCTCACCGTCCCTAGACAGGAAGGGGATCAACCAGTCAGAATCCCTGTTAGCCTTACCTGTCCTACCTACTGGGCTAGAGAGTGGAGAAATTACAGAGACACAACAACGACAACAACAACAAACACAGAGCTCCAGTGAAAAGGATGCCGTTCAAACCCGGGGCCTAATCCCTGAGCTCCAGGACCAGGGGGCCTCCAGCACAGAGACACCCAGGGACAGTGAGCATTCACCTGGGGAGTATAGGTGGGATGAGGCCTGGCTGAGGGAAGGCTCCACCTCCGTAGAGCTCAAGCCTGGTTTTGCTCATCCCCAGTCTGACACTGAGGGGGGCATTGAGGAATGCCTACCCCCCCAACCCTACTCCCTCCCCCACATAGACAGGCCGCTTTCCTCTGACAGCTTAGGGTCAGAAGACTCAGAACCCTCCCAGCTGAAAACCTCAGACAGAGAGTACAGGACAGGATCAACCCTTTCCCTGTCTGTGGAGAGAGAGGAGGAGGAGGAGGAGGAGGGAGAGGAGGAGGAAGAGGAGGAGGAGAAAGAGGTGGAGGAGGAGAAAGAGGAGGAGGAAGATAGTCATGTTTACAGTCAGAAGGAGCAGGCAGTAGAAAGCACGTCCTGTCCTTATGCAGCACAGTCAAACACTGTAACAGCAGCAGAACTCTCTGACCATACAGGCACTGTTATAGCAGAGCTCTCTGACCATAAAGACTCTGTTATAGCAGAACTCTCTGACCATACAGGCACTGTTATAGCAGAACTCTCTGACCATAAAGACTCTGTAATAGCAGAACTCTCTGACCATACAGGCACTGTTATAGCAGAACTCTCTGACCATAAAGACTCTGTAATAGCAGAACTCTCTGACTCTGACCATATTGGGCTGCCAAGCACAGAGGAGACAGAGGACGCTATATTCCCCTTCAGCCCTACAGGAGTCTTCATAGAGATCACCAGTGATCTGCTTGTTGACCTCAGCTCACAGGGTGTGTCTAGTGACATAGGCCAGGGGTCAACCCAACCTACAGAGACTGAATCTCTTCAGGGAGACAGCACAGAACCCTCTGCCTTAGATCAGGAAGCCACGCCCCTGAGGAGGATAAAGATTACCGTGGGAACAGACTCTACTGTGTGTAACGACGAGGTCCAGAGCCACCTGAATGAGCTAGAGATCCATCACAGCATCTCTGGGCCTGAACCCTCTCCCTGCACCGTGCCACCCCCAATCCTGTCTCTGTCCTGCCTCTCTGACTCCAACAACAACACCAAGGCCAGCGAAGGGTCGGTGTCGAGGTCTCCCTGTACAAGGGGTGAGGGGCCAGAGCAGTGGTCCTCCAAGGTAGAGGTAGCCCCCCAGAGCAGCTCAGAGGAGGGTGGGGATAAAACCCATGATGAGTCCCCTTCCCTGACCGAGCCCTCCACATTTACCTCTGACCTCCTGGGGGAGACCACAGAGACCCCAGACAGACCCCTAGAATACCCCCCTGAGGACTCTGAGGAGTTCCTGTCTTACCTGGCCTACAAGCACTATTGGAGCAGTGAGGACTCAGCCGTGTCCGGGTTGGGGGACGAGTGTCACTTCAGCTTGGCTGAGGTGGAGGAGCTAGAGAGGCTCCAGGGAGAGGGCCACAGAGACGTCCCTTATCAGAACCATACAGACACTACAGGCTGTGGGGAGGCTGTAGATGAGGTAGTTAATTCTAATTGTGCTGCTAACAATCCTTCAGACCTCTCTGAACCTCTAGCTTCCTACCTGGAGACCAGAGGCCTGCTATTGGACAGCGCGGAGAAAGAGAAGCAGCAGTCCAGCCCCCACCAATCCCTTAACCCTCCCTCAGAGGGAGACAGACAGGACTGTAGCAAATCACCTGGGGCTTTAGGATTAGAGGACAGTTTGTTTGCTGAGGAGTCCAGCTCGTACAGCTCCTACCTCCAGACCAGCTCTCACCCTGCCCTCCTGCAGCAGGATCGTGGTGTGAGGATTGTGAGGTACCCCTACTCCGACGTCAGTCTCAACCTGCTCTCCCTCAGTAGCCTCGAGCCCATCCTAGAGGCAGACTCCGACCGCTCCCTGGACAACTCTGGGATTGTGGAGGATGTGACTGGAGTAGAGGAGGAGGAGGAGGAGGAGGAAGAGGAAGAGGAGGAGCGAAGACAGAGTGTTAGGATGAGGCCCACTGACAAAGACAGGGACAGTGTTGTCCTGTCTGGTGACATCATCCTGTCAAACTCCACCTCCGGCCTTAAGAGCCCGTCGTTGTGTCTCCCCGAGGACTCATCCAGTATCGAGTCATCAGAGCACCAACTGGACTCGTTGACCTTTGACCCTGAGGATCTCAGTGTTATGACCTTACCACACGACAGGGACCCTGCAAGCAGCGAGAGACGCTCCAGTCCAACCCCCACCTCTGTGTCCTACGACTTTGACACCACCAGCACTAACAGTGAGGAGACGGAAGAGTCCATCCTGCCTGTCTCGGGGGGGAACACCAACCTCCACAAACCCATGAAGAGCAAATCTAAA
Source organism: Brachymystax lenok tsinlingensis (assembly GCA_030435695.1). Taxonomy (NCBI): domain Eukaryota; kingdom Metazoa; phylum Chordata; class Actinopteri; order Salmoniformes; family Salmonidae; genus Brachymystax; species Brachymystax lenok. The sequence continues at coordinate 20,264,624 of CM059782.1, forward strand.
GGCAGCCAGGCAGAGAGGTCCAAGAGCTCCAAGTTCTCTGTTTTTGCCAAGATGCCTTCTTTCAGGAAGGGGAAGAGTCTGAAGAATGCCAAAGGGGAGGGCTTGCCCCGGGAATCACCTGACCTGGGCCTGAGCAGGGATATGGGGGGAGGACAGGTGGGACAAGGGGGAGACACCTCGGATGATGACAATGTTTTCTTGAAGGGGGACATCCTGAACCAGACGGATCAGCAGTCCTTCTCCTCTGATCTGGATGGGCGCTACGAGACAGAGCAGGAGGACTATGGCTTCTTCCCCTCCACACCGCGTACCCGCCATGTCCGCCTGCTCTTCAGGGAGGGGTCTGGGGACACCCCCCTGACCTCCCAGCCCGGAGGTCTCAGACACAACCAGACCGGGGCCCCCGAGGGCCTGCATGGCTACAAGAGGAGCAAGAGCTCTGACAGCCTCAACCTCCGCATGCGCTTCGCCCAGGCCCACAAGTCCCTGTCTAGCCTGTTTGAGTCTCGCTCCATGGACAAGGAGAATGAGGAGGAGCAGGTGAGCATTGAGACTGGGAGCGAAGGGGAGGTGGGACGAGCCAAACAGTCCTGGAGGAGGCTAAAGAGAGAGAGGGCCAAGGAGGCAGAGCTGCTGAGGAGGACCCTGTCTGTCCCGGTCGGGGACAGGGATGATGGAGGGGACGGTGAGGGTGTGAGGACGCCCAGACAGATCCACAGTGACTACGCGTCCCGCTCTTCCTCTGCCTCAGTGCTCAGTGTCCCTGGTTCCCCCTCCTCTCTCAGGGCCCTGTGTTTCACCGACCCCCTCACTAAGAGGGGCTTCCAGAACAGTCACAGTGTGGCCGGGGAGAACACCCCATTGGGCTGCAAGTCAGAGGGCCAGAGGAGGAAAGGGAAAGTCCCGCCCAACGGCCTGTCAATACACTTCTCTGACTCCGGACCGCACTCTTCGGACGACTCTGAAGCCCCACCAACAAACGATTCCAGCCCCCTGTCACCCATGAGTCCCGCCTCCCTGGCCACCCTAGCCAATCAGCTGTCTTGGTCCAGCTCCAGGTCCCCAGGAGGAGCCTATGAGAGCACAGGGTCTAGCATGGCAGCAACACCAGACACCCCAGTGAGACCCATGAGCCCCAAGCCCCACAGCCCCAGACCGGCTGCCCAGCACAGGCCCATCCGCTACCCCCACTCTGCCTCAGCCAGGGCCTCAGCCCTGTCCCTGCTCCTCATGGCCCAGTCAGCCAGTGTAGAGGGCTTGTCTGACCCACCAGAGAAGCCCAAGACCCTGAAGCCCAGAGCGGGGCCGCTAGGCTCCTCCTCCCTCAGTCCATTGGAGGACAGTGGAGTGGACAGCCAATCACAGATCAGCCTGCTCACACCTATGTCCATCAACCAGTTTGAGGTAAGACACAGCTAAGAATTGCATGTGTTAAACAGCCCCAAAAATGTAATCTATTGAACAAAAATAAACAATGTATTCTCAGCAAGCCATCCATACTGTGTGTGATGACGCTCACCCAGGGCCGATCCATCTTCGATTGACATGAGTAGGTTGTGTGAAAGAACAGTCTTCACTGGGGCCTGCTGTTCCAACATTTTGTCCCCATTGTGATATAATGGCCTGACTGTTTGTCTGTTTAACATCATGATAAAGCAGCCTTGTTTACCAATCTATCAAGACGTAGAGGGGAGGCCAGGCAGGGTGCACCATGGGATAAAGTGTTGACTCTGTCTTTCACTGGACCTGCCCCAGCCTCGGACTGAATGTAAATAACAGCCTGGGCCTGGGGCACTTCATCCATCTCGCTGTGTGTGTGTGTGTGTATGTCTGCGTGCGTGCCTGTGAGAGATTCTGTGTGTTTATGCGTTTGTGTGTGTGTGTGTTTATGCGATTGTGCATGCGTGTTCGTTCAGATGAAATTCAGAACAAGCCCCTCTTTATCTCCTTCCCTCCCTCCGCTCTCTCCTCTCCTGAAAGAGAGAGGAGGAGGAGTGAAACGGCAGAGTCAGCTCTTTCTTTCCTCCGCTGTGCTCTGCTGTCACTGGCGTGGCGCATTTCCATTTTGTGAGTTAGTAGTCTGCTACTGTCCCATCCCGCCTGACACCCCTGAAACAGCCCAGCCAGCCCAGCCTTACGCAGCAGGTAGCTGGGAGGCGGACTGTGTGTTTTAGCCCCCCCTAGTGGAGCCTGCAGGCAGCAAAGAAGCTAAACCACAGCATAATTACAAGTCATGTGACTTAGCTCAGTATTTATGCACACAGGAAATAGGAGCTATTTACCTGTCAACGTGCATCAGTTACATCAAGCAAACCAATAAGACAATTTCATACACCTGTTACATCATACTTATTAACCCTCCATAACAACTGTTTACAATCATGTACCAGTAAGAATGATATGCTGTCATGTACACAGATAGACGGCATATTAGTTCCATAGAGGCCCGGTACTGTAGTCTGGAGTGAAAGTGATCTTGCCAGTCCCATTAACCAGTTGACTATGCACCTAAAGACTCAGGGTGGCTGTAGACCCACCAGCCAGGCAGGAGGAGAGAAGAGGCTAGCAGAGCTTAAGTCTCCTGGGTCTGGACTGGTCACTACTGCCTCAGCCCTCATACCACCACCAGGCCACAGGCCGAACAGGGAGAGGGAGAGGGACAGGGGTCCAAGACGCCACCGCTGCTCCTCAGATGACCTGTGGATCGAAGAGGAGAAGAAACGAAAGCGGAAGCTGGCCCGAGTCGTGAGGGGCAGCCTGGGACAAATCAACACACACTGTCCTGAAGATCTGGAGAAAGTAAGACTCCACCAAGCTTAGCGCTGCAAAACAACTTAGAACCTAGCAGAGAGGGAACCTGTCTCTCTCCTCCTTTTCCTCTTCTCTTCCTCCTCCTTGCTCCTCTTCATCTACGTACTGTGTCTCAAGGAAGTGTTTTCTCCTCCATCTCATCTATCCTTCGCCAGCTGTTTTCTCCCTGGAGTCTTGGCATCTCTCCTTTGTTAAAAAAATGTCTCTTCCGTTTCCATTTAGTCTTTTTTGGATGTCTTTCTTGCTCATGTTTCTGTGCCAGTCTCTCAGCCCCTGCTGTTAGGCTAAACCAGCATGCACCTTCAGGTCAATCTGTTCTGGACAAACATATTATTACTATTGCTATAGTATTATTACATATAATACACACACATTACCAGTCAAAAATGTTAACACACCTACTCATTTTTCTTTATTTTTAATATTTCTACATTGTAGAATAATATTGAAGACACCAAAACTATGAAATAACACATATGAAATCATGGAGTAACCAAAAAAGTGTTTAACAAATATTTCAGATTCTTCAAGGTAGCCAGCCTTTGCCTTGATGACAGCTTTGCACACTGTTGGCATTCTCTCAACCAGCTGAATGAGAAATGCTTTTCCAACAGTCTTGAAGGAGTTCCCACATATGCTGAGCACTTGTTGGCTGCTTTTCCATCACTCTGCTGTCCAACTCATCCCAAACCATCTCAAATTAACTTTTAACAATTCACACCTGTTAGTCACCTGGAATGCATTTAAATTATCTCATGCAGCTGGTTGAGAGAATGCCAAGAGTGTGCAAAGCTGTCATGTTTAACACTTTTTTGGTTACTACATGATTTCATATGTGTTATTTCATAGTTTTGATGTCTTCACTATTATTCTACAATGTAGAAAATTGTAAAAATAAAGAAAAACCGTTAAATGAGTAGGTGTGTCCAAACTTTTGACTGTTACTTTTCAAGAAAAAGAAAGGCAGGGTCTTAACATAGCAAGTTATCAGTATACTAACTACTGTACACCTATAGACTGCTAAGAGGTAGGCTTAGGCCTTGTTGGATCCCAAGCCTCGATTTTTCCTCCTCCCCACAGGCACGGGCTCGAGTGTCCCTGTCGACCATAGAGGCGTTCTGCGGGATGCCCCTGAAGGCCCACTGCTTCTCCCAGAGCACCCCCATCGGACTTGACTGTCTGGGCTGGAGACGACGCATCTCCTACCCCTGTGAGTAGCTCCTACCTCCCTCTACACCCTCCTACCCCTGGGAGTAGCTCCTACCTCCCTCTACACCCTCCTACCCCTGGGAGTAGCTCCTACCTCCCTCTACACCCTCCTACCACTGGGAGTAGCTCATACCTCCCTCTACATCCTCCTATCCCTGGGAGTAGCTCCTACCTCCCTCTACACCCTCCTACCACTGGGAGTAGCTCATACCTCCCTCTACACCCTCCTACCCCTGTGAGTATCTCCTACCTCCCTCTACACCCTCCTACCCCTGGGAGTAGCTCCTCCCTCTACACCCTCCTACCCCTGGGAGTAGCTCCTCCCTCTACACCCTCCTACCACTGGGAGTACTGTATACTACTGCACACTGCTGGCTCTCTCACTCTCTGTGCCTAGGTTGGTTCCAATACTCTAAAATGGCTTCCTTTCCTCATGATGACCACTTACAGTGCTTTCAGAAAGTATTCATACCTCTTGACTTATTCCACATGTTGTGTTACAGCCTGAATGGATTAAATAAATAACCTCACCCATCTACACACAATACCCCATAATGATGATGGAGTTTTACAGTAATACAGTAATACAGTATTTCATTTAAATAAGTATTTACAGCCCACAGTCAATACATGTTAGAATCATCTTTGGCAGCTTTGGCCATTATTCTTAAAAAAAGAAAATGGTTGGTTGTTGATCATTGCAAGACAACTGTTTTCAGGTCATGCCATAGATTTTCAAACTGTCAAAGAAACTGTAGCTCGGCCACTCAGGAGCATTCACTGTCTTCTTAGTAAGCAACTCCACTGAAGATTTGGCCTTGTGTTTTAGGTTAATGATTACAAGCATACCCATAACAGCCACTATGTATGAAAATATGGAGAGTGATACTCAGATTTGCCCCAAACATAACATTTTGTATTCAGGACAAAACGTTAATTGTTTTGCCACCTTTTTTGCAGTATTACTTTAGAGCCATGATGTCTTGGAATATTTTTATTCTGTACAGGCTTCCTTCTTTTCACTCTGTCATTTAGGTTAGTATTGTGGAATAACTACAATGTTGTTGATCCATCCTACATTTTTTCATATCACAGCCATTAAACACAGTAACTGTTTTAAAGTTACCATTGGCCTCATGGTGAAATCCCTGAGCAGTTTCCTTCCTCTCCGGCAACTGAGTTAGGAAGAACGCCTGTAAGTTTGTAGTGACTTGGTGTATTAATACACCATCCAACCTGTAATGAATAACTTCACCATGCTTATTTTGTTTTACCCATCTACCAATAGGTGCCCTTTATGAGGCATTGGAAAACCTCCCTGTTTTTTGTGTTTGAATCTATGTTTGAAATCCACTGCTCGACTGAGGGACCTTACAGATACAGTGGGGCAAAAAAGTATTTAGTCAGCCACCAATTGTGCAAGTTCTCTCACTTAAAAAGATGAGAGAGGCCTGTAATTGTCATCATAGGTACACTTCAACTATGACAGACAAAATGAGGAAAAGAAATCCAGAAAATCACATTGTAGGATTTTTTATGAATTTATTTGCAAATTATGGTGGAAAATAAGTATTTGGTCACATACAAACAAGCAAGATTTCTGGCTCTCACAGACCTGTAACTTCTTCTTTAAGAGGCTCCTCTGTCCTCCACTCGATTACCTGTATTAATGGCACCTGTTTGAACTTGTTATCAGTATAAAGACACCTGTCCACAACCTCAAACAGTCACACTCCAAACTCCACTATGGCCAAGACCAAAGAGCTGTCAAAGGACACCAGAAACAAAATTGTAGACCTGCACCAGGTTGGGAAGACTGAATCTGCAATAGGTAAGCAGCTTGGTTTGAAGAAATCAACTGTGGGAGCAATTATTAGGAAATGGAAGACATACAAGACCACTGATAATCTTCCTCGATCTGGGGCTCCACGCAAGATCTCACCCGTGGGGTCAAAATGATCACAAGAACGGTGAGCAAAAATCCCAGAACCCCACGGGGACCTAGTGAATGACCTGCAGAGAGCTGGGACCAAAGTAACAAAGCCTACCATCAGTAACACACTACGCCGCCAGGGACTCAAATCCTGCAGTGCCAGACGTGTCCCCCTGCTTAAGCCAGTACATGTTCAGGCCTGTCTGAAGTTTGCTAGAGAGCATTTGGATGATCCAGATGAGGATTGGGAGAATGTCATATGGTCAGATGAAACCAAAATAGAACTTTTTGGTAAAAACTCAACTCGTCGTGTTTGGAGGACAAAGAATGCTGAGTTGCATCCAAAGAACACCATACCTACTGTGAAGCATGGGGGTGGAAACATCATGCTTTGGGGCTGTTTTTCTGCAAAGGGACCAGGACGACTGTTCCATGTAAAGGAAAGAATGAATGGGGCCATGTATCATGAGATTTTGAGTGAAAACCTCCTTCCATCAGCAAGGGCATTGAAGATGAAACGTGGCTGGGTCTTTCAGCATGACAATGATCCCAAACACACCGCCCGGCAACGAAGGAGTGGCTTCAGAAGAAGCATTTCAAGGTCCTGGAGTGGCCTAGCCAGTCTCCAGATCTCAACCCCATAGAAAATCTTTGGAGGGAGTTGAAAGTCCGTGTTGCCCAGCGACAGCCCCAAAACATCACTGCTCTAGAGGAGATCTGCATGGAGGAATGGGCCAAAATACCAGCAACAGTGTGAAAACCTTGTGAAGACTTACAGAAAACGTTTGACCTCTGTCATTGCCAACAAAGGGTATATAACAAAGTATTGAGATAAACTTTTGTTATTGACCAAATACTTATTTTCCACCATAATTTGCAAATAAATAAATTAAAAATCCTACAAAGTGATTTTCTGGATTTCTTTTTCTCATTTTGTCTGTCATAGTTGAAGTGTACCTATGATGAAAATTACAGGCCTCTCTCATCTTTTTAAGTTGGAGAACTTGCACAATTGGTGGCTGACTAAATACTTTTTTGCCCCACTGTAACTGTATGTGTGGAGTACAGAGATGAGGTAGACATTCAAAAATCATGTTGCACACAGAGTGAGTCCATGCAACTTATTATGTGACTTGTTAAACACATTTTTACTCCTGAACTTATTTAGGGTTGAATACTTACTGAATCAAGACATTTCAGCTTTAAATGTTTTATTCATTTGTATAAAAAAAAAATCGAAAAACTATTTCACTTTGACGTTATGGGGAATTGTGTGTAGGCCAGTGACAAAAACATCTACATGTAATCAATTTTAAATTCACGCTGTACACAACAAAAAGTTGAACAAGTCAAGGGGTGTGAATACTTTCTGAAGGCACTGTAGTAACTTGAATCTAAGTCTGTGTGGGCTTGGCCCCCACCTCAATCTGACTACAACTCCAAGCATAATGTCATTCCCACGGCCGTAGCCAGGCTCTGTGTTTTACTGCTGCTGCTCTGTTATCTATCCTCATTGCCATGTCACTTTTACCCCTACCTACATGTACATACTGTATCACCTCAACTACCTCAACTACCTCATACCCCTGCACATTGACACGGTACCGGTACTCCTTGTATATAGCCTCGTTATTGTTATTTTTTGTGTTACTATTTTCAATGTTTAACTCTGCATTGCTGGGAAAGGACTCTTAAGTAATAATTTCAAGGTAAGTCTACACTTGTTGTATTCGGCGCGTGTGACAAATACAATTTGGTTTGAGTGTTTAAAATCATGTCCTCACCAAATCCTGGATTAGCCCGGCGATATCATGCCAGGCAACATCTGTTGTGAAACAACAACTTTAATTTGGAGCTAGGTCTCAGACTAGTCCCAGAGCTAATTACTAGGTGCTTTGGCATGGGCAGAGTATCTTTGTAGTTCTGCATACCACCAGCAGGGGTCACCGCATTCTCTACACGTCAGTGGTCCTACAGTTTGTTGGAGCTTGTAAAGGCATTGTACTATTTGCATTGACAGATCCACTTTATCCATTTGTATTGACAGTCCCTCTGGATGAGAGCCAGTGTTGTCATCCGTTTTAAATCCCGGGCAATGAGGTTCTCTGGGAACAATATTGAAACACTGTGTTTTCCACAGTGATTAGCCTCTGTAAGGTATGCTTGGTCACGAACTGGTGTCTCCAGACAGATCTTATTTTGCATTGTCTTATCAGTCCTTTTCTAAAACCAGCCATCACTTAGTGCTCCTGGAATGTGTGTGTGTGCGTGTGTGTGTGTGTCAGGCTGTCTGTCAAGCTCTTCTCTTTGTCTGAGAGGCATGTAGGAGGTGGAATATGGTGTGAGGGAATGGTTTAGGAAAATATCAGTGATTCATTATCTACTCATTTTAAGCTTTCTTTCAAGGCATTTTGATAAAGAGGGCAGGTCTGACTGTGAGGGTGCCTAGGGTAGCCTAGCCTACTACTGAGTGAAAGGTTGGGGTCACTGGTGATGGGTGGACATCAGGATAGTGCTGAAATTATATTACCCTGACTCAATGTCTCTGGGTGGTCAAGCTGCTGTAGTCAAAGATGCATGCACACACACACACACACACGGAGAGGCAGCAGATTGCATGCCACTCAAAGTGAGGTCAGTGCTCTTGCACCAGATGCCTTCCGTGTAATTCGATTCATTTGAGTTAATTGAATTGAAAGATGAATCAAAAGACAAGTGTAATGGCAACCTCTTTAGCTGACTGACTCACAGGGCTGTGGACCATAGAAATATAATTACTAGAATGGGAATTCCCATTTAAGTCAATATGTTGATGATGTAATTATATTTCTATGGTATATACTGTGCGGTGAGGTAAGCCACTTTTCACCTTCTAACACCATACTCATCTACATTCCTATTTCATGTAGCAGGGGCATTCATTATAGCCCATGCAAGGATGACTGACATTATAAGTCAACAACACACTAAAGGGTGTATAAAGGGTTTATAAGTAGTTTATATCTAATATTCTATTAGATTATTGTAGGTGCGGTGAGTGGTGCATCAATATTATGGGGTTTTCTGTCCAGTCAGTCTGATCATCTTATTCAACTCTGATAGAAACAGGAAATAGAGTTTCCATCTACTGTAGTGTACTGGCTGACTGGCTGGTGTTGAATAGCCTGCTCTCTCCATTTCCTTCTCAAAAAGCTCTAATCAGTCATTGTGAAGGAGTGTGTGTGAGAGAGAGAGAGAGTTGCTGACTGTTTCTATGAGAATGCCATTGCAGTATTTTTCTACTGCTGAACTCTTCTTAGTTTTGGCAGGGGGCTGTTCTGCCCTTGGGCCCTCCTCCTCTCTCTCTCTCTCTCTCTCTCTCTCTCTCTCTCTCTCTCTCTCTCTCTGTGTGTGTGTATGATGAGGGTCAGTGTAGTGGGAATGCCTGGAACCATCTCCCTCGTGTGTAGTTCCCTGTATTCTGTGTGTAATATATCCTCTATGGAGTAAATCAGAGAGGAAGTACAGAGAAATCCCATTCCAGTGGAAACAAATCATGTATCTGTTTTACTTTGAAGAGTTTGTACATGTGCTGTCCAGCCAGCCAGACAGCCGTTTATCTTCCTGTGTATCGTAGAGCAGAACCTGAAATAACACTGTTTTGTATCTTTGCAAAGTTATGACAGAGCACTGTTGAATCATTGGATAGGATATAACTCAGTAGGATTCAACTAGGTGTGTGTTTACTGTTTATGTAGTTAAATAGAATGGTTAGCCCCCCTCTCTCTATCTGTTTTCCTCTCTTCCTCTCTCTATCTGTCTCTTCCTTTCTCAATACCCCCCCCCCCCCCCACACACACACAGTGCTTTAGAAACAGCAGGCGGGGGAGATGGGGGGGAGGAGGGGGGGTTTTTTCAGTCCCACCTTAATGGCACTGCACCACAACATTAGAGAGTCATCAGCGGCAGCCAGTCAGCTCCCAGGCAAACGACACTGCAGAGCTGCCGAGCCCCCCTAGAGGACCCCCACTGATGTCTGTCTGTAGCTGTGTGGCTGTAGCCTGAGTGTGGATGTGTGTGCGACCGCTCGGCTATGTGAGTTAGCAACAGTGAGGGAGGGAGGGAGAGCGAGCGAGCGAAGAAGGGAGAGAGAGCGATAGAGAGAGAGAGAGAAGGGAGGTGCAGCAGCCGGCGAGAGCAGAGCCAGAGAGAGGAGCAACAGCAGAGACTGAAGCACTAACTGACTGGCTGTGGAGCCGACTGACACACATACAGCCTACCTACCTGGCTAGAGAGGCCTGGTAGAGGCTACAGCACCGTTACCTACCTACCACCCTGCCTACCTACATACCCAGCGTTTACCTACCTGTCTCTGGGAGAAACCACCTACCTGACCACCACCACTACTACCTGGCTCCAGTGCCCAGCTCCAGGTCTGTGTTCGGGGGCCCTCCTGTCCTGATGCGGACCCAGCAGGGCTCTGAGGGGCCCGTGCCCCTGCCCGGGGGCAGCTGTGGCAGCAGCGGCAGCACCAGCTCTGGACTCTCCCCTGGATCTCCTGGTTCGGACTCGGACAGCGGTACCCCCACCAGGGGAGGAGGAGGGGGGGGAGGAGGAGGAGGAGGGGGTCTGGGGGAAAGATGGGGGGCAGGAGGAGGAGGAGGGATGGGGAGCCTAGGAGGTACTCTCAGGGGGGTCCTCTCCCACTATTGGAGCCTTGAGAGCCTGCACTCCACCACCGGTAAGAGGGTACCTACCTCACACACAACACACACACACACACCACACACACACTCCTCAGTGGGAGTAGGCTAAAAGGGTTTGTGTGTTTTTGGCCTGGTGGGTTTAGAAGGGAGGAGTGTTACCTGTCAGTCATTCAGATTGTGATGGTTGCCATGGTTTTGTTGTGCTGGAGTCTGTCAGTCTGTTTTGACCAGACCTGTTGATGAGTTGCCAATCATGGCTTAAAGGCACTGGCCGTGTAATTGTTGTCTTGGCATTAGTAAACATGTTTCACTCTGTGATATGATACGAGTTAATCTCCTATTGGCTCAGATAAAGGATGCATTGAGTTAGTATTGTCTTACGTTAAGACACAGGCCTGTGTCGTTTTGCTGCTAAGATCTTCTGCATGTTTTCTCTGTAGGAAGACGTATGACAGAGTACGAGGTGTGTCAGATGATTCTGCTCACTTAATGAGGTGTATCAGGTTAGCGTTTATCCAGCACAAAGGTCTCTAGGTAAGAGATTTATATTTTCACACAGAGCTTATGAGGTTGTTTGTTAATGGTGGAAGATATTGAGGGTGTTGGCCTCAACTGAAATAGCGATGTGTGATATTATGGTGTATTGGTCGCACACAGCAGACGGAGGATTAAGTCATTTTGTCATTATGGCAGAGGGCTATGTGTTTGTGTGTGTGTGTGTCTTTGAGCGTGCATGTGCACATATGTGTGAGTGTGTGAATTTTCACACTCTATAAGTGCCTGTGCAGTACCTGTTTGCTATTTCTGCTGTTGTCATCTGAGCGGGTGCAGCCAGGCTTGGAGTGTAATGATTCGGGAGAGAGGAGACGGCAGCCCCATTAGCTACAGGCTAAAATGTCAGGCCACAGCTGTTATTAAAGACAGTAGAAAGGAAGAGACACTAATAGGCTAGCTACTGTTTGTCACATCAACCCCACATCAAGGGTTAGTCTCTTATCAAACAGGTGCCAATCAGCGGCGTCATGGTAACAGTGATCTGAGTGTGGGGTGGATGTTTGTTATGTATATATGGCTAATATCTTCACTGCATTGCTCAGTATCTGTTGATGAACTGTCTGTACTGTACATGTTATATGGGGGGATACAGTAGGAGAGAATCCTTGCTGTTTGTTGCCAAGTGCACTTTCACACACATACGCACACACACACATTCATTCACACACACACAGAATGTTATTAGAGAAAGCTGTGGTTTTCAGAATGGCCCTGGTCAGAATCTAAACTGGCGTTGTCTCTGCCTCTCTCTCACACACCCACACATTGTGCTCTCTCTCTCTCTCTTGCTCTCTTGCTCTCTTGCTCTCTCTCTCTCTCTTTCTCTCTCTCTCTCTTCCTCTCTCTCTTTCTCTCCCTCTCACTGCTTGTGAAACCTGATCCATGGTAAACATTGAAAGCTAATGAGCCACTCAGTCTCCATTGAGGCTGTCGCACTGCCACTGATGAACTGACAGACAGAGGAGAGAGAGAGATATAGATACAGAGAGGAGAAAGATGGAAAGAGAGAGACAGAGCTAGAGAACATCAAGAGAGGAAGATAGAGTGAGAGAAGATGGTACATATGCAGGATCTTAATTTGATCACTCTTTTTCATTCCGCAGAGAATGCAGATGAGCTTTATGATGTACATGAATTCACTTAAAGCCCACACTAACACAAGGTTACAGTGCCTTGCAAAAGTTTTTCCTATTTTGTTGCATTACAACCTGTAACTTAAATAGATTTTTATTTGGATTTCATGTAATGGACTTACACAAAATAGTCTAAATTGGTGAAGTGAAATGAAAAAAAGAACTTGTTTAAAAAAATCAAATAAAACTGAAAAGTGGTGCGTGCATATGTATTCACCCCCTTTGCTATGAAGCCCCTAAATAAGATCTGGTACAACCAATTACCTTCAGAAGTCACATAATTAGTTAAATAAAGTCCACCTGTGTGCAATCTAAGTGTCACATGATCTGTCACATGATCTCAGTATATATACACCTGTTCTGAAAGGCCCCAGAGACTGCAACACCACTAAGCAAGCGGCACTACCAAGCAAGCGGCACTATGAAGACCAAGGAGCTCTCCAAACAGGTCAGGGAAAAGGTTGTGGAGAACAGATCAGGGTTTGGTTATAAAGAAATATCTGAAACTTTGAACATCCCACGGAGCACCATTAAATCCATTATTAAAAAATGGAAAGAATAAGGCACCACAACAAACCTGCCAAGAGAGGGCCGCCCACCAAAACTCACGGACCAGGCAAGCATTATTCAGAGAGGCAACAAACAGACCAAAGATGACCCTGAATGAGCTGCAAAGCTCCACAGCGGAGATTGAAGTATCTGTCCATAGGACCACTTAAGCCGTACACTCCACAGAACTTGGCTTTACAGAAGAGTGGCCAGAAAAAAGCCATTGCTTAAAGAAAAAAATATGCAAACATGTTTGGTGTTCGCCAAAAGGCATGTGGGAGACTCCCCAAACATATGGAAGAAGGTACTCTGGTCAGATGAGACTAAAATTGACCGCAAACCCAACACTTTCAGTCTTCCAGAGATTTGAGACTGGGACGGAGGTTCGCCTTCCAGCAGGACAATGACCCTAGGCATACTGTTAAAGCAACACTTGAGTGGTTTAAGGGGAAACATTTAAATGTCTTGGAATGGCCTAGTCAAAGCCCAGACCTCAATCCAATTGAGAATCTGTGGTATGACTTAAAGATTGCTGTACACCAGCGGAACCCATCCAACTTGAAGGAGCTGGAGCAGTTTTGCTTGAAGAATGTGCCAAGCTTATAGAGACATACCCCAAGAGACTTAAAGTATTGACTTTGGGGGGGTGAATAGTTATGGGATGCTCAGGTTTTCTGTTCTTTTGTCTTATTTGTTTCACAATAAAACATATTTTGCATCTTCAAAGTGGTATGCATGTTGTGTAAATCAAATGATACAAACCCCACAAAAATCCATTTTAATTCCAGGTTGTAAGGCAACAAAATGGCAACAAAATAGGAAAAATGCCAAGGGGGTGAATACAAGCCACTGTATATTCACATTATTGCAATTTTCATGTAGCTTACTTTTGGCCAGCTAATAGCCTAACCACTGATCAAGCAACATTATGGACTAAACGTTCAAATCCTGTTGCTGCAGGATTATTTTGCTGTGACAATATAGGTCAAATGAAGATCCTATGTCTTTAAGAGAGAGTGGGAGGAGGATGGAGAGAAGAGAGGTAGTGAAAAGTGAGAGAAATACACTTGAAACTCAAACACCTTGTCCATTCAGAAACCTTGGCTTCTCTCCCCATAACAGTTATAACAGACTCTCCCCAGAGTCTTGTGCAGTCACACAGCCAGTTTTTCCCTCTCCTGAAAAGCACAGCCCTGTAGCACACCAGCTGTAAACTGGACCTTGGGAAGCTTTTATGGGCTTGTTATGTTGTATGAGCCTATCTTTCCTCTGCCCAGCCTGGCTAGCAGCCTGCTGTATGCCTCAGTCAAAAGGCAACCCTTCCTAAGACAGAGCTGTGTTTGTGGAAGATAGCCAGGCGGCTGGTAATGGAATTTCATAGCAGCATTGATTTGAGCTTCATTGACCTCTGAGAGGGTGAAGATGAAAGGTCACGGATGTAGGTAGTAACCCAGCCAGGAAACCAGAAACAAACAGATAGAAAGACGAGTGATGTGCATCAGGTTTGCCCTTGAGAAGGAGGGTATTGGGTGAGTTTGAGTTTGTGAGAAAGAGGAGGAAGAGGAGGAGGAAGAAGTAGGAAACAGCCAGACATTGATTCAAAGAGAAGTGTAATCGTATTCCGGGTAGTTGTTTTGGGAGGCGAGGTGACTGTGAGTGCTCCAGAGTTGACATGGGGACAGAGGAGAACGGGGGATCAAGTGCCCCTCCCAAAACACAGAGCCCTAGTGACAGGCAATGTCCTCCTCCTCCCCCTCGCTGCTCTTAGACAGGATGACGTTATCTCTTACTCTTCTCAGGGTTGGTGATTCACCCCCATTCAGATGCCATGATAACATGACACTCAGTCCATGCTGTAGCTGTTGCTGCTAGCTACTGAATCAGATTTTGATGTGGTTCCTCAGGCAGGCAGGCAGGCACTTACACACAGCAGACATCACAGCTTTGTCACGCTCTGAGTATAGGATTACTCACGTCACGGCCGTGCCATTGTCCACTCTCAAACTTTCTGTCAGTTGATACTGAAATATTCGCTTCTTCTTGATCCAACAGTAAAAATAACCCTATTCCGTAAAATGCCAGAGTGTGTGCACTGTGCATGCATGCATGTGTGATGGCCACTCTGAGGTGAAGCAAGGCCAGTTGGTCAGGGTCCAGGGACCTCACGCTAACCCTTCCACCAAGCACACTCTCTGTCAGCTAGCACAGATAGAGAGGAGGAGGAGGAGGAGGAAACAAGGGAGAGATGTCTGAAAGCATCCATCCAAACAGGAGGGATGTGGACTCTGGAAAATAGGTTGTCTTTTACACACAGCCCCTGTGTACTGCAGCTTGGCTGCTCTTCTCTGTGTATACTGCAGCTTGGCTGCTCCTCTCTGTGTACTGCAGCTTGGCTGCTCTTCTCTGTGTGTACTGCAGCTTGGCTGCTCTTCTCTGTGTGTACTGCAGCTTGGCTGCTCTTCTCTGTGTACTGCAGCTTGGCTGCTCTTCTCTGTGTGTACTGCAGCTTGGCTGCTCTTCTCTGTGTACTGCAGCTTGGCTGCTCTTCTCTGTGTGTACTGCAGCTTGGCTGCTCTTCTCTGTGTATACTGCAGCGTGGCTGCTCCTCTCTGTGTACTGCAGCTTGGCTGCTCTTCTCTGTGTGTACTGCAGCTTGGCTGCTCTTCTCTGTGTACTGCAGCTTGGCTGCTCTTCTCTGTGTGTACTGCAGCTTGGCTGCTCTTCTCTGTGTGTACTGCAGCTTGGCTGCTCTTCTCTGTGTGTACTGCAGCTTGGCTGCTCCTCTCTGTGTACTGCAGCTTGGCTGCTCTTCTCTGTGTGTACTGCAGCTTGGCTGCTCCTCTCTGTGTGTACTGCAGCTTGGCTGCTCTTCTCTGTGTGTACTGCAGCTTGGCTGCTCCTCTCTGTGTGTACTGCAGCTTGGCTGCTCTTCTCTGTGTACTGCAGCTTGGCTGCTCCTCTCTGTGTGTACTGCAGCTTGGCTGCTCCTCTCTGTGTACTGCAGCTTGGCTGCTCCTCTCTGTGTGTACTACAGCTTGGCTGCTCCTCTCTGTGTGTACTGCAGCTTGGCTGCTCCTCTCTGTGTGTACTGCAGCTTGGCTGCTCCTCTCTGTGTGTACTGCAGCTTGGCTGCTCCTCTCTGTGTGTACTGGGTAGAGAGTGAAGAAAGGCCTTCGCTTCATCACACCACTGTCATCTCAACTCAAATCACTTCTAACCAGACACAATTTCCCCTTAGTACAATACAGCTACATGCATATTTGCTGTGACGATTTTCTAGAAAGAAATGTTGTGCTCTTCTTTTTTGTAGGCCTTGTTACGTAGTCACACCCTATGTCATGTCCTGTTTCTCCAGTCGTATTGACCAATGGGCGAAGGTTGTCACTAGAGAGGTATGAATATGTGATAACATATTTCCGGTCTCAATTGATTGTACTTTTATTGCTGAATACAAAACAGTTTCCATGTCATCTGTGACACTTGATGTGGTGGGTTGTCTCACCATTCTGTGTTATGTACAGTGTAAGCAGGGGAGCAGGTAGCCTAGCGGTTAAGAGCGTTGGGCCAGTAAACGAATGGTAGCTGGTTGGAATCCCCGAGCTGAATCTGCCAATGTGCCCTTAAGCAAGGCACTTAACCATAATTGCTCCTGAAAGTCACTCTGGATAAGAGTGTCTGCAAAATTACAAAAATGTTTTAAGTAAAGATGGAATCAAATAAAATCAAATGAATTTATAAAGCCCCCCTTACATCAGCTGATGTCACAGAGTGCTGTACAGAAACCCAGCCTAAAACCCCAAACAGCAAGCAATGCAGGTGTAAAAGCACGGTGGCTAGGAAAAACTCCCTAGAAAGGCCAAAACCTAGGAAGAATCCTAGAGAGGAACCAGGCTGTGAGGGGTGGCCAGTCCTCTTCTGGCTGTGCCGGGTGCAGATTATAACAGAACATGGACAAGATTTTAAAATGTTCATAAAACAGGCAGAACAGTTGAAACTGGAGAAGCAGCACGGCCAGGTAGACTCGGGACATCAAGGAGTCATCAGGCCAGGTTGGCCTTGAGGAATGGTCCTAATGCTCAGGTCCTCTGAGAGAGAGAGAGAAGAAGAAGAAAAAAGAAAGAAAGAAAGAGAGAGATAATTAGAGAGAGCATACTTAAATTCACACAGGAAGTGATATGGTTCTGTGGTGCGGTTGAGTGAGATGACTGTTTTAAGTGATGTATGGATGGTTCTCTGGTGTGTTGGGTCGAGGTGTTAGAAGTGTTACAGGGATAGAGTGTTAGGGCGCTGGAAGGCAATTAACTAGCTAATGGTGGTATATAGGCCTATAGGACCCAAGGCACTACATTAGGTCACTGCATGGAGCACCGGACATGCCATAAAACAGATTTAATACTACCAGAGCTGTTGTTTGGGGAACCTTCTCACATGATGTCATGCATCTAACTACAGGAAGTGGAACACGTCCGTGAATCAACATCTCTCAATGTTCTGCTGCGATTATGATTGATTGGAAGATAAACCCTACTGATAATATTGGCTTTCATCACTGTCGGAGTGGAGTCATTTCATTTGTTATTCCAGTGACAATGCAATGGTCCTCATTGCTATAAGAACACACTTTGACTCAATTTGAATCTGATGATTAAAATCCATAATATGTTTATATGACACAGTAACTCCCCCTCTCTGACAATGTACTTTTCTCTCACTCTGCCTCCAGATCTATAAGGAGCAGGTCATAATAGGTCGTTACTCCGCATCTGTACCCAGTAGTACTGTAGCCATCTGCTTGTAGTGCTGATTTAATTCATTTGCCATATTTGTATTGGTTTATGTTCCCCTCTATATCAGTGGGTTAATTGTCCCCCATTAGAATGCAGTTAGCTGAGAGAAATCATCGTCAACGTATTATTTCAACATCCGTGACATTGTTACCCCTGTCGTACTGTACTGTAGCCACACCTCTCTGGCGTATTTAGTGTAGAATTGACAGGATTGTGTACATGCTGTGGGAGCGTATAAATCTACTGAAGACAGTCTATGCTGCATTAGGAGGTTTAATTTCACAGACAATGCGTAATAGACTACCTCCCTTGCAGAGCTGGCAGCGGCCCAACTATGTAGAAAGCTCATATTATTTCCCTTTGTCGTCTTTGGGAATGAAGGGAAGAAAAACATTTTGTTTGTTCTCTCATTGGCTGGAGTAGCTGGAATTCTTTCTCCTTAAATAGACATCATCCCCCTTCCTCCTCTCTGTTCCGTTCCAAACCAGGAAGACTCTGGCATGGGAAACATATGTTTACATTGCCAAAGCAAGTGAAATAGATAATAAACAAAAGTGAAATAGTCTATACAAAATGAACAGTAATATTACACTCACAAATGTTCCAAAATAATAAAGACATTTCAAATGTCATGCTCTACAGTGTTGTAACGATGTGCAAATAGTTAAAGTACAAAAGGGAAAATAAAAGTGTTTGGTCTTCACTGGTTGCCCTTTTCTTGTGGCAACAGGTCACACATCTTGCTGCTATCTCCAACCCCACTCCTCCCCTCTTTTGTCATTATTTTCCCTCTTTCCACCCCTGCCACGCAGGAACAGTAGAAGATTGGGGTAACTGTGTTTGACAGGTGGTTAGGTGGTGGCTTGTGATAGGTGGTCATATAGGAAACACAGTATATGACCGCAGGGCCAGCGTTCACACTGCCGCTCTCACATGACAAGCTGTCAGGCTGGTTGGCAGAGAGGCAGGCAGGTAGAGAGTTAGGCAGACAGAGAATCAGGCAGAGAGGCAGGCTGACCGAGAGGCAGGCAGGCAAGGAGGGAGGTTGACAGAGGTGCAGGCTGACAGGCAGGCAGAGAGGCAGGCAGAAAAGCAGGCAGAGAGGCAGGCAGAAAAGCAGGCAGAGAGGCAGACTGACAGAGACGCAGGCAGGCATAAAAGCTGACAGAGAGGCAGGCAACCAGAGAAACAGGCGGACAGAGATGCAGGCGGACAGAGAGGCAGGCGGACAGAGAGGCAGGCGGACAGAGAGGCAGGCGAACAGAGAGGCAGGCGGACAGAGAGGCAGGCGGGCATAAAAGCTGACAGAGAGGCAGGCAACCAGAGAAACAGGTGGACAGAGAGGCAGGCGGACAGAGAGGCAGGCGGACAGAGAGGCAGGCGGACAGAGAGGCAAGCGAACAGAGAGGCAGGCGGGCATAAAAGCTGACAGAGAGGCAGGCAACCAGAGAGGCAGGCGGACAGAGAGGCAGGCGGACAGAGAGGCAGGCGGACAGAGAGGCAGGCAGACAGAGAGGCAAGCGGACAGAGAGGCAGGCGGACAGAGAGGCAGGCGAACAGAGAGGCAGGCTGACAGAGAGGCAGACGGATAGGCAGGCTGACAGGCAGGCACACCAGGGGGAAGGGAACTGCTAGGTTGACACAAGTTACTGGCCTTGTTCTTCTCTTTCATTGCTCCCTTCATCGCTTGAATATTTCGTTACCTGCTATGGAAGAGGGGGGTTGGAGAGAGAGATACTCATTGAGTATTGCTTTTCTTATTATCTACAGTACCAGTCAAAAGTTTGGACACCTCATTCAAGGGTTTTTCTTTATTTTTTCTATTTTCTACATTGTAGAATAATAGTGAAGATATCAAAACTATGAAATAACACATATGGAATCACATATGTAACCAAAAAAGTGTTAAACAAATAAAAATATATTTTAAATTTTAGATTCTTTGAAAGTAGCCACCCTTTGCCTTAAGTACAGTTTTGCACACTTTTGGCATTCTCTCACACTCTTGGCATTCTGTATACCTTGTCACAACACAACTGATTGGCTCAAAAGCATTAAGAAGGAAAGAAATTCCACAAATTAACTTTTAACAAGGCATACCTGTTAATTGAAATGCATTCCAGGTGACTACCTCATGAAGCTGGTTGAGATAATTCCAAGAGTGTGCAAAGCTGTCATCAAGGCATTGGGTGGCTACTTTGAAGAATCTGAATTATATAATATATTTTGAGTTGTTTAACACTTTTTTGGTTACTACATGATTCCATATGTGTTATTTCATAGTTTTGATGTCTTCAATATTATTCTACAATGTATAAAATAGTAAAAATTAAGAAAAACCCTTGAATGAGTAGGTGTCCAAACTTTTGACCGGTAGTGTATGTTTCTATATGTTTGCTTTGGCAGTATGTGGTTACACTTTCCAAGTCAATAAAGCCTTTTGAATTTAATTCTTAGAGAGAGAGATCAGAGCCTCTCTCTACCCCCTCTTTCTCTCCCCCTTTCTCTGTGACATGTGTACCTCTTTGACCTCCACACTAGTTGACCAGGGTAAGCACAGGGCGGAGTGTAGAGCGTGTGAAACTCTTCTGGTTCTGAGGCTGGACCAAAGGCCTCTCCTCTGGGGCCTGTCTCAGTGATCACTGGGGTGGCTGTGTGGTCAGCCATGGGCCTCAGTGTCTCATGTTGACAACTCCCAGATCCCTCCCTGCACTTGTGCATTTACAATCATTAGTTTGAGTTCTCTTGCTCTATATTTAGTCTCTTTGATGCTCCCTCCCTCCCAGCCCCTGCTTCTCTCTCTCTCTCAGTTCTCACGAGACAGGACTCATCGTGAGTTGGAACTGAACTGAACATTTTCATTAGTCTCTGTGGACTAGAGTTTGTACAGTACAGTGATCGCTTTGTTTCATAGTGTGTTAGTCATGCTGCATACAAGCTAATTGAATAATTAAAACAATTTACTTTCTAAATATAAGATGAAAATCTATGTTTGGATAAACGGTTAGCCTGTTGGTAGAAGCTTGAATACTTACTTGGTGTTACGTGCATAAAGTTTAGCAATATTTGCTTCTTCGTGAATCCCTTTTGGTATCCTGGCCTTATGTTAGAAGTACTTATCAGTAGTGTCTTTCTCCATCGGCATTCCTCTGGAGTCTAGTTTAAGACTGTGTGTGTGTGTGTGTGTGTGTGTGCGTGCGTGTGTGTGTGTGGTGTTGGCACATCTGAGAATACCCCACTGCCCGGCATCCTCCCATGTGTTAGTTAGGGTGTAACAGGCAGGTGCAGCTGACCCCCTTTACACCCCTGTAATTGGTGTAAAACATATTTTCACATTCAGGTCTCAGGGGAGGTGGGGGTTCGAGAAGGAGGGTGGAGATGTGTTGCCGTTAGCAACTTGCTGTTAAAGAGCATTTCCTAAACTGCAGGCAAATTGGAAAGTGAAGGTCGTGACATATGTAATCTATCAGATTCAAATTATTTGTCACACCAGTACATTTACACAGAGTGTACAAACATTAAGAACACCTGCTCTTTCCATGACACAGACTGACCAGGTGAATCCAGGTGACAGCTAGGATCCCTTATTGATGTCACGTGTTATATCCACTTCAATCAGTGTAGATGAAGGGAAGGAGACAGGTTAAAGAAGGATTTTCAAGCCTTGAGACAGTTGAGACATGGATTGTGTGTGTCCCATTCAGAAGGTGATATTATGTACCTTTGAACAGGGTATGGTAGTAGGTGCCAGGCGCACCGGTTTGAGTGTGTCAAGAACTGCAACACTGCTTGACTTTTCACCAGTTTCCATGTGTATCGAAGATGGTTCACCACACAAAGGCCATCCAGCCAACTTGACACAACTGTGGGAAACATTGGAGTCAACATGGGCCAGCATCCCTGTGGAACGCCTAAGACACCTTGTAGAGTCCATGCCCCGACGGATTGAGGCTGTTCTGAGGGCAGAAGGCGGGGACGTATTCTTAATGTCTTGTACAGTCAGTGTATATGCTACTGGTGCTTTACATGATGTCTACTGAAGGTCTCTGATCCTGCTATCTAGATAAGGTATAGTTTGTTATTAGCCTCTTAAAGGGATACTTCAGTCTACTTCCCCAGAGTCAGATGAATTTGTGGACACCATTTTTATGTCTCTGTGTCAAATATGAAGGAAGTTAGAGGGTTTTTCGTGAGCCAATGCTAACTAGCGTTAGCACAACCACTACGCCATAGGATTAAAAACCAGTGTTCTTGGGTTTGGTTGAACATCCTAAGTATGCGGTGATCTGAAATAATCCAACCTGACCTGGAGCTATCGCCATTCTTTCCCCATAAGTGGCCATCCCTACAGCACCGTGAAGCAGCCTGTAGCCAGTTGTAAGGCCGTATGAATGTGTGGTATGTGTGATAAGACTGTGGTCATGTCAGTCTCTAAAGGATCACACCTCTGAGCTGGACCCTGGGACTGGAGATAGGAGGCAAAGGAAGAGGTGCTGAAGGAGATGAAGGAGATCGAGTTGTGAGTCATTTTAACGCTGGGCTGAAGGAGGGGATATTAGCCATCTCAGTAATGTATTATTTGGGGAGGGGGGTATTTTGTGTGAATATTTGTATGTCTGCATTGTTTGTTTTCTGTGTCCATCAGCGTGTGTGTGTTCTTTATTGTGTGGGATTGGTGCATCTGTGTGTAGGCGTTCCTTTGTGAGTATGTCTGGTTGTGAAGGCCAGCTTGGTTTATCAGTGTGGAGGAAGAGAGACTGATACGTCTACATACTGAACCTGTAAATCGACTCTATCTCTGAGAGGGAGGCACATGGTGCCACGGATTACCCCTGGGTACATGAGAGAGAGAGAGAGAGAGAGAGAGAGAGAGAGAGAGAGAGAGAGAGAGAGAGAGAGAGAGAGAGAGATCAGAGAGACACAGTACAGTCAGAAGAAGAGGGAATGAGGGAGAAAAAGGAGGAGAGAGAGAGAGAGGTGAGAAGATGGGAGATGAACGAGGGAGCTGGGTCTGAAGTGAAATGTCAGCGAAGATGTGATTCTGCAGTCATATCTGTTCTCTTTGAATGTCAGCCTCACAGAACACTCTCCTACACTGGATCTGAAGATGGAGGAACCTATCTCTCTCTCCCTATCCCTCTCTTCACCTTTCTCTCTCTCCTCCCCCATTCCCGCTTTCTCTTCCCCTTACTCTCCCTATCTCCCTCTCTCGCTCACTCTCTCCTCCCATCTCCCGCTCTCTCTTCCCCTCTCTTCCCTCCTCTCTCTTCACCTCTCTCCCTCTCTTCTCCTCTCTTCCCTTCATCTATCTCCCTCTCTTCTCTTCATCTCTCTCTCACTTCCCCCTTTCTCTTCCTCTCTCTCTCCCTTTCTCTCTCTCCCCCTCTATCTTTCCTCCTCTCCCCCTCTCTCTTCCCTTCTCTCTCTCTGATTCCCTCTCTCTTGTTCCTGTGTGTGGTCTTGTGGGTCGAGCCTCATTACAGCAGTAGGACGAGGGGACTGAGTGAGAGACATCCTCTGAAATGCATAGTGTGTATGTGTGCGCGCCACTATGCCCACGTGTAAATGTCTGTCTGCGTGTGTATACCTACATATCTGCATTAAGAGGATCTCTCTCTCTCTCTCTCTCTCTCTCTCTCTCTCTCTCTCTCTCTCTCTCTCTCTCTCTCTTGCTCTCTCTCTCTCCTCTCTCTCTCTCCTCTCTCTCTCTCTCTCTCTCTCCATTCTCTCTTCACTTCACCTACTCGTTTCCTCATCTCATGTGCCTGGAAAAGAAGGAAAGGGAATACTCATCCGAATCAGAGAAGTCACATTCCCAGCGTATGAATCAATCGCTCTGCTGGGTTCAGAGATGTGTGCCACTTTAAAACCTCCCGTAAATATTGGTCCCCTTCGTGTGTGTGTGTGTGTGTGTGCGTGTGTGTGCGCGAATGTCAGAGACAGGCAGTCTGAAGCGGTTAGGATGAGAGCGAGTCACAAGATGACAGTAGTGTAGCCGCTGGTCAGAGCTGATCCATTCTGTGTCTGAGAGGGCCAGGCTAAAGAGACGCTAGACTGGCAATACACTGTCTGTTAAATATCAGGAGATAGATAGATAGATAGATAGATAGATAGATAGATAGATAGATAGATAGATAGATAGATAGATAGATAGTGAGAAAAAGATTCTGGTAACAACAGAGGAGATAGAGGTCATGATCAGATGAGCTCCTGCATTTTTCAGCATGTTCTTAAAAAATATAGACTTCGAGTTAGATTAACTTGGATTTTTTTGTCAGGAACATATACAGGATACTACCCTCTACAACATAACCTTCACTCCAAATCAAAACTCAAAACCTACAACCTCATTTTGGACGGAATTACGGAATCACCTGGAATGTTTACAACTACCATAGATTATTATTCCAACGCTATACAGCAAATACTCTGGAAAACAACAGAAACCTGAAAACACCATCCAACCTGGAACTGAGTTATTAATGTTTAGTCTGAAGCCAAAAGCCAAGAAGAAAAATACATTACATAACTTTTTGCTGACTATTATAAAAATGGGAACATCAGCAACCTCATCTTCCACACAAACCATCCTCTGGCATGGCACAGTGCTATATTAGCACACTACCCCTCTGTTAAGAGAGGTGGTGTTAACGAGGGGTGGAAACTCTCTATAAGTCTGGAACAGTAATGGTACAGGGCAACCCCAAACAGTTTCAGCTGGACTTTCACCTAATCAAAGAATTAGCCCAGCAGGAGAAGCTTTGAGAAAGATACCCCCACCCTGAGGTGGTCAGACCAGACCTCTTCATTATATAACCCCACAGACGAGCAACCCCAAGCAGAAAGTCAACCTCCCAGCACAGAGTACTACCCCCTCATTGAAATGAAGGATACATTTACCCAGCTTGGAGGTAAGGCAGGTGGAGCTGGAACAGCAGGTGATTACACTTCAGTCACACAGACACAGACAACAGTCCAGCAAAACAACACCCCCTTAACCAGACCGGAAAGCTGGAGGTGGAAAGAGACATATCTGCACTCTGGACTGTGGTGAGACAACTTCAACAACATAAAAAGCAAGAGCAGGAGAAGAACAGAGCACTTGAGGAGAGGATCAGACTGCTGGAGGAGAGGTTGAGGGGGATGGCGTGTGATAGAGAACAACCCACTAGAGAGGTGGCCACCCACGCAGAGAAGCCAGCAGAACAGCCCACCTCAGCTCCCGACAAAAGTCTTGACACCACAGCAGAACAGTCCACACCAGACCCTGACCATAGCGTCGACATCACAGCAGAACAGACAAATGAAGAACCCCAAGCCCAGGGGATCTCACCCCCTCTCAGCACCCCCCCCCTGTCTGCCACCCTGATAGCCCTCCTGACAACCCCACCACACCAACTGAGAAAAAAAAAATCCTCAAACTCTGGTGTCCAAACACCCAGCGCGCCCTAGACCTTCTGTCTGAGGACCAACTAGGTTCATCCAGCCACATAATAATACACACAGGCACAAACGACCTGTGAACACAGCAGGAAAGGGTGGCCACAGCACTGAAGGGAGTGATTGAAAAAGCTTCTTCTACTTTCCCCAACACACAAGTGGTTATCTCCACCCTGCTACCACGAAAAGACTTCCACCCTGCTACAATACAGTGGGTTAACGCAAGTATTTCCCGTGACTGTGCCTCAAAACCAAATGTTTTCCTGGCCCACCACTCCACCCTGGACTTGAACAGCCTCTATGACCAAGTCCACCTATACAAGGCAGCAGTGCCCACCTTCGCCGGACTCTAAAGGACATCGCTCTTAAACACAGCCCCAACACTTCACACAGGAGGAACAGATCAATAGACACCCCACCCAGACCAGCAAGACACTCTCCCAGACCTGCGGGACCCCACCTGGACCTACACATAGAGGACCCACGCCGAGAGGACCTACATCCAGACCACAACACCACCAGCCACATACACACCCCCACCCCAACCAATCAACACCACCACAAGTCAACCATGCCCACACACAATGTAGGCCCCCTCAGATCAGACCTATGCCCCTCCTGCCCACCCCATGCACCCCACCCCCCGCAAAGAGGGCCTCAACATGGAAGTCACACATACGCCCAGGCCGTGAGCGGGCAAACTGTCCCAACCCCCCACTCTTACACTAGCCCAAGCCAATGGCATGTACCAGATGCTCAGCAGACTCTGCTCACAGTTACTGGCCTGAGGCCAAATCACACGACCAACAACATTGGACACTTTATGGAACACAAAGCCTTCACTATCTCATCCTGGAATATCCAAGGCCTGAGGTCATTTGCTTTTGGCCTAAAGAGCAGGAACCTGGACTTCATCAAAGAAAATGGAAATACAGACACTACAAGAAACCTCGCATAGAGGAGACGGACTCACTGGTTGCCCTCTAGGTTACAGAGAGCTGGTAGTCCCATCCACCAAACTACCAGGTGTGAAACAGGGAAGGGACTCAGGGGGTATGCTAATTTGTTATAGAGCAGACCTAACTCACTCTATTAAATTGATCAAAACAGGAACATTTTACATTGGGCTAGAAATTCAAAAGGAAATGATCTTAACAGAGAAAGATTTCTTCCTGTGTGCTACCTATATCCCCCCACTAGAATCCCCATACTTTAATTAAGACAGCTTCTCCATCCTGGAGGGGGATATCAATCATTTCCAGGCCCAGTCTATGGCAACCTAGTACTAGTCTATGGCGACCTAAATGCCAGAACCGGACAAGAACCTGACTCCCTCAGCACACAGGGGGACAAACACCTGCCTGGAGGTGACAGCATTCCCTCCCCCATATGCCCCCCTAGGCACAACTATGACAACATAACCAGCAAAAATGGGTCACAACTCCTGCAGTTCTGTCACACCCTGGGTATGTACATAGTCAATGGTAGGCTTCGAGGGGACTCCTATAGCTCATCTCTTGGCAGTAGTACTGTAGACTACTTTATCACCGACCTCAACCCAGAGTCTCTCAGAGCGTTCACAGTCAGCCCACTGACCCCTGTCAGACCACACAAAATCACAGTCTACTTGAACAGAGAAATACCCAATCATGAGGCATCAAAGCCAAAGCAACTGAGTAATATTAAGAAATGCTATAGATGGAAGGAATGTAGTTTGGAAACCTACCAAAAAACAATTAGGCAAAAACAAATTCAATCCCTTCTTGACAACTTCCTGGATAAAACGTTCCACTGTGAAAGTGAAGGTGTAAACTTGACAGTAGAAAATCTTAACAGTATATTTGACCTCTCAGCTTCCCTATCAAATCTAAAAATCTAAAATAGAAAACCGAAGAAAATGAACAACAATGACAAATGGTTTGATGAAGAATGCAAAAATCTAAGAAAGAAATTGAGAAACCAGTTTAAAACTACTTAGGGAGCAGTGGGGCGCTAGCAGCCCAGAAATATGAGGGGCCACAAAATCTCACATACTTTGTGCAGTCAGGTCACCCGTGATACAAGTCAGTATTCAACGTTCATCCATGTCTGAGGATGTCGGGATATGATGTGGAAACCAGCTACTAGGGGCAACAGTGAGCGCTGTTACCTTCAAGTAGGTTTGGGTTTTGCTAGTGCGTTGTGGACGAGGATGGTGGGAATCCAGCGATAGAAAGTTGTTTTTGATATTTTAGTTTTAACTCTATCCCAAAACTTTACCCTTACCTTAATCATAAACATAGAGACCCGGAAAACCTGAGTCTACGCTTTCGCTATGGTGAATCCCTAAAACAATACAGAAATACACTACGGAAAAGGAAGGAACAGCACGCCAGCTCAATGTAATTGAAGAAACCATAGACTCTAACCTGGGAAAATTGGAAAACACTAAACAAACAACAACACAAATAATTATCTATCCCAAAATGGAGATGTATGGGTAATCCACTTCTCCAATCTTTTTGGCTCTATAACAAAGAACAAACAGCAAACACATATACATGATCAAATACAAATCTTAGAATCAACTATTAAAGACTACCAGAACCCACTGGATTCTCCAATTACATTGAATGAGCTACAGGACAAAATAAAAACCCTCCAACCCAGGCCTGTGGTGTTGTTGGTATTCTCAATGAAATGATCAAATATACAGACAATAAATTCCAATTGACTATACTAAAACTCTTTAACATCATCCATAGCTCTGGCATCTTCCCCAATATTTGGAACCAAGGACTGATCACCCCAATCCACAAATTTGGAGACAAATTTGACCCCAATAACTACCGAGGGATATGCTTCAACAGCAACCTTGGGAAAATCCTCTGCATTATCATTAACAACAGACTTGTACATTTCCTCAGTGAAAACAATGTACTGAGCAAATGTCAAATTGGCTTTTTACCAAATTATCGTATGACAGACCACGTATTCACCCTGCACACCCTAATTGACAAATAGACAATCCAAAACAAAGGCAAAATCTTCTCATGCTTTTTTGATTTCAAAACAGCCTTCGACTCAATTTGGCATGAGGGTCTGCAATACAAATTGATGGATAGTGGTGTTGGGGGAAAAACATACGACATTATCAAATCCATGTACACAAACAACAAGCGTGCGGTTAAAATAGCCAAAAGAAACAGACACATTTCTTCCCACAGGGCCGTGGGGTGAGACAGGGATGCAGCTTAAGCCCCACCCTCTTCATATATATCAACTAATTGGCGAGGGCACTAGAACAGTCTGCAGCACCCGGGCCTCACCCTACTAGAATCTAAAGTCAAATGTCTACTGTTTGCTGATAATCTGGTGCTTCTGTCACCAACCAAGGAGGGCCTACAGCAGCACCTAGATCTTCTGCACAGATTCTGCCAGACCTGGGCCCTGACAGTAAATCTCAGTAAGACCAAAATAATGGTGTTCCAAAAAAGGTCCAGTCGCCAGGACCACAAATACAAATTCCATCTAGACACCGTTGTCCTAGAGCACACAACAACTATACATGCCTTGGCCTAAACATCAGACAAGGCAAGAAGGGCATTCTATGCCATCAGAAGGAACATAAAATTCAACATACCAATTAGGATCTGTCTAAAAAATACTTCAATCGGTTATAGAACCCATTGCCCTTTAAGGTTGTGAGGTCTGGGGTCCGCTCACCAACCAAGAATTCACAAAATGGGACAAACACCAAATTTAGACCCCAAAAATGATATTCTCTGTGTACAACGTAGAACACCAAATAATGCATGCAGAGCAGAATTAGGCCGATACCCGCTAATGATCAAAATCCAGAAAAGAGCCGTTAAATTCTACAACCACCTAAAAGGAAGCGATCCCCAAACCTTCCATAACAAAGGCATCACCTACAGAGAGATGAACCTGGAGAAGAGTCCCCTAAGCAAGCTGGTCCTGGGGCTCTGTTCACAAACACAAACACATCCCACAGAGCCCCAGGACAGCAACACAATTACCATGAGAAAACAAAAATATAATTACTTGACACATTGGAAAGAATTAACCAAAAAACAGAGCAAACTAGAATGCTATTTGGCCCTAAACAGAGAGTACACAGTGGCAGAATACCTGACCACTGTGACTGACCCAAACTTAAGGAAAGCTTTGACTATATACAGACTCAGTGAGCATAGCCTTGTAATTGAGAAAGGCCGCCGTAGACAGACCTGGCTCTCAAGAGAAGACAGGCTATGTGCACACTGCCCACAAAATGAGGTGGAAACTGAGCAGCACTTCCTAACCTCCTGCCCAATGTATGACCATATTAGAGACATATATTTCCCTCAGATTATTTCCCTCAGATTACACAGATCCATTTTATTTTTATTTGACTTTTGTATATTATCTACCTCACTTGCTTTGGCAATGTTAACATATGTTTCCCATGCCAATAAACCCCCTTGAATTCAATAGATAGATAGATACAATAGATAGATAGATAGATAGATAGATAGATAGATAGATAGATAGATAGATAGATAGATAGATAGATAGATCAATGAAGAGAAAAAGGGTGACTGATAAAGAGGTGGAGAGAAAGATAGAATGAGAGAGGGAGAGACAGAGAGAGGGCTGAAATCCTTTCTACTGTGATACCAGGGCAGTAGCCACCAGGTTTAAAGGCTGCACTTAGAAACACACGTGATCTGCTCATCCCTCCATCCATCCATCCCTTCATCCATCCATCCATTTAACAAATAATAATAGACACACAACATAATCCTGCATTAGATTACAGAGACATTTCAAAATAGAAGTGCTATATCTGTGGAGGCTCTCTCAAAACTCCCCATGTTGGTTTCCAACCCTGCCTGTTTAGTTGGTAATGACACTGTGGCTATCATCGTGTTGATTTGGGATGCTAGATTGAAGAATTGACCTCAACATTCCAGAGCGGTTGACTCTGGAATTATCCGTCTCCAGAGGTTCTGTGGTTGTGAACATTCCCTCTGAAAGATGGAGGGATGGAAGGAAACCCCCAGTAAAGGAAACAGATAAAGCCACACCAGGACCCCCCCCCTTCCAGTAGGAGACCCAGGGGGTAGTAGTGTCCTGGAGGATAGAGGACAGCATGTCCTACTCTAATTATAAACCCTAATATACCACACACTGGCTGGATCACATTGGTTCCCACTGCCCCCCAGTACAGTCAGCTGTGGAAGGGAAGGGCACATCTGGGTTTCTTTCAGGCTGTCAGTGTGTGGTGTGTGGTGTGTGGTGTGGAATGCTTGACATTATCAGTCTCTTGTCAGGCTTATCATTTCAGTATGCATCGGAATGGCTGGTCATCGCTTCACATTTTTTCTACCTGATGACAGACACATACCACTGCACCAGTAGTGTGTGTGTGTGTGTGTGTGTGTGTGTGTGTGTGTGTGTGTGTGTGTGTGTGTGTGTGTGTGTGTGTGTGTGTGTGTGTCTGTGTGTTTGTGTTTGTGTGTGTGTGTGCCTGTGTGGGTGTCTGTGCCACTCTCTTTCCCCTTCCATCCCTCTGCCGGTCTGTGCCCTGCCTACCCAGA
Source organism: Brachymystax lenok tsinlingensis (assembly GCA_030435695.1). NCBI lineage: Eukaryota > Metazoa > Chordata > Actinopteri > Salmoniformes > Salmonidae > Brachymystax > Brachymystax lenok. Next base: position 20,295,308 of record CM059782.1, read on the forward strand.
GGTAGCATTAACAAAACCCTGCTTCCCCGCTTCTTTCTTAATTAGGATTCCTCAGGAGTGGTAGGACTGCCACTGGGATAGGAGGAGGCACTGTCACTGGAATGCTGAGTTGATGGTGGTGGTGGTGCTGCAGAGGGAGGGTGGTACATGCTGGCACAGCCAGACCAGCCAGGGTGGTGGTGCTGCAGAGGGAGGGTGGCACAGGAAGGCACAGCCAGACCAGCCAGGGTGGTGGTGCAGCAGAGGGAGGGTGGCACAAACAGCCAGACTGGGAGAATGCGCTGCCTCAAACAGTGTTTCTATTCCTCTATAAAAGATAGGAGAGAGAGTGATGGGAGAGAGGGGGATGGGAAAGAGGGTGTGGCCTGTATTAACAACCTGGTAGTTGTACATACTGTATATGTCACGTCCTGGCCATAGAGAGCCCTCGGGGTTCTCTATGGTGTTTTAGGTCAGGACGTGACTAGGGGGGTTTCTAGTTGTTTTATTTCTATGTTGGGGTTGTGTATGGTTCCCAATTAGAGGCAGCTGTTTTTCGTTACCTCTAATTGGGGATCATACTTAGTGTGTTCCTTTCCCACCTGTGTTTGTGGGATATTGTTTTTGTTAGTGCCGTTGAGCGCTACGTATTGTATGATAAGTTGTTTTCTTTATTGTTGTTTTATATGTTCCACCTTTATTAAATATGTGGAACTCTACGCACGCTGCGCCTTGGTCCCTTTATTCAAACGACGATTGTGACAGAATATCCCACCATCGCAGGACCAAGCAGCGTGCCCTGGAGGTAAAGGAGAGTTGGCCTTGGGAGGAGATACTGGGTGGGAGTCGCCGAGGAATATTGGAGGACAGCGACGACGCCGGGGGCCCCGGCCAAAAGGAGCCCAAGGGCAATCCCAAGATCTTTTTGGGGGCACAAGGGGCGGTCGGCCGAGCAGAGGAGAGAGCCAGAGCCCGAATGGGAGACGATCGAAGAGTTTGAGGAAGGATATCGGAGAGAGGTGTTGGCTAGGAGTATGCTGCAGCGCAGGCGTTTAGAAGAGCGTGTTCCCAGCCCGGTATGTCCTGTGCCGGCTCCCCGCACTCGCCATGAAGAGCGTGTCACCAGTCCGGTGCAACCTGTGCTGGCTCCACGCACCAGGCCTTCATTGCACCTTCCCAGCCCAGTACGTCCTGTGCCGGCTCCCTGCACTCGCCCTGAAGAGCGTGTCACCAGTCCGGTGCAACCTGTGCCGGCTCCACACACCAGGCCTCCAGTGCGCCTTCCCAGCCCGGTGCCAGGGCCGGAGCCTTCCTCTGCGCCGGTGCCCAGACCAGGCACGGCGTCCAGTCCTTCTCCAAGGCCTGAGCCTTCCTCTGCGCCGGTGCCCAGTCCAGGCACGGCATCCAGTCCCGCTCCAAGGCCAGAGCCTTCCTCTGCGCCAGGGCCCAGTCCGGGCACGGCGTTCAGCCTGGCTCCATGGCCGGATCCGCGGTCTGAGTGGGTGCTACGTCCCGCACCGGAGCCGCCACTGACGCTAGTTGCCCACCGGAACCCTCCCCATCTAGTTTCAGGTTTTGCGGCCGGAGTCCGCACCTTTGGGGGTACTGTCACCTCCTGGCCATAGAGAGCCCACGGGGTTCTCTATGGTGTTTTAGGTCAGGACGTGACTAGGGGAGGTTTCTAGTTGTTTTATTTCTATGTTGGGGTTGTGTATGGTTCCCAATTAGAGGCAGCTGTTTTTCGTTACCTCTAATTGGGGATCATACTTAGTGTGTTCCTTTCCCACCTGTGTTTGTGGGATATTGTTTTTGTTAGTGCCGTTGAGCGCTACGTATTGTACGATAAGTTGTTTTCTTTATTGTTGTTTTATATGTTCCACCTTTATTAAATATGTGGAACTCTACGCACGCTGCGCCTTGGTCCCTTTATTCAAACAACGATCGTGACAGTATACACTGGATGTCTTTTGGGTGGTGAACCATTATTGATACACACAGGAAACTGTTGAGCATGAAAAACCCAGCAGCATTGCAGCAGAAAAACCGGTGAGCCTGGCACCTACTACCATACCTTGTTCAAAGGCACTTAAATCTTTGGTCTTGCCCATACACCCTCTGAATGGCACATGCACACCACTCTAAGCTGTCTCCTTCACTTCATCTACACTGATTGAAGTGGATTTAACAAGTGACATCAATAAGGGATCATAGCTTTCACCTGGATTCACCTGGTCAGTCTGTCATGGAAAGAGCATGTGGTCTTAATGTTTTGTACTCTCAGAGTAAGTCTCTTCATGTAATTGAATGACTACTCTTGAAATGTTTGTTTCGCTCAAGTATGAGAGTGGAGAGTAGGAGGAAGAAAGGTAGCTAGAGAGCGTTGAGAGAAGAGCAGCCTGAAGACAGACAGACAGACAGACAGTAATAACATCAGTAACACATCAATGTGAACCAGATAGAGAGGGTTATCAGTAGCTAGTAGCTTCATCTGTCTGATAGAGGAGGTCTTGTTCATGCATCAGCTGTCTAGACCCATCCTTTCTCTGTCAAGGTATCTGATGTCAGGAAAACCCCTTCTGATTCCCAGTTAAACCAACACACACAGGCCTAGCGGGTATGTGGCTACTGGGAAGAAGGGAGAAGAGGAGGAGGAGGAGGTGTGAAGAAAGAAGGGAGTGTTTGTCTTCTTTCTGACAGCTTGTTATTGAGCACTGCATCTCCCTCAGATTTATCGAGTTTTATTAATGGAAAGTACAAAATTATACTTGTTTACATATTTCACAATTCCTCCCTCCCTAAATGTAATTCCTATATCTGTGGCTTGTTGTGGTTTCATAGCTTGACTACCAGTGAACGTGGCCATCAGGGAGTACAGTAGCTCAGTTTAGCGGAATCCTAATCAGACAGGAATGCTGATGTTTACAGCGCTGTATTCGTCACTTGTCCCTCTGTCGGTTATGTTTCTGAACCAGGCCACCTCTAGTAGGATAGAAGCAGAAGCCAGGGTGGTGTCAGCAGTTTCTACATTATCCTCATCTCCTCTCTCTCCTCCTGGGTTTGTGCTTTCCTCCTAATTCCTCTCTTCCTCCAGGGAGGAATGCATTGAGACTTTATCTTTCTTTTTCCATCCCTCCATTACCATCTGACATTTTGCAGATGCATTCAGCATTGCAATGCATGATGGTCCGGTATAGAAGCCTCTGGCGACTAAAGGTTAGGCTGCATTCTGACCCCAAGGATACAATAAATTATATTATGGAAAGAAAAACACAAACAGTTATAATAACTTAAGCCATCTTGAACTGTAAGTAATACTAAACCAATATACTGTGCACATAATACTGCTGCTATATAATCTATTAACAGACAAGACCTAACGGAAAGTTACAGTGGGTAAAGTAAACTTCTCTGTTTTGTTTAATATACAGAACCTCTGTGACTGTCTGGTTTGAGGGATGAATTCTACCTTTCAGACAAGGCTTCCCCCACTGTGCTTGGTAGGAACAAACAATTCTCAGAAGTAAGGATCTATGGCTGTGTCAAAAATAGCACCCTGTTCCCTATAGTACACTACGTTTGACAAGAGCCCTGGTTAAAAGTAGTGCACTATAGGGAATAGGGGGCCATTTCAGATGCACCCTATGTGATTTCCCAGAAGTAAGGATCTATGTCAGTGGTCACCAACTGGTCGATCGCGATCGACTGGTCTATTTCCAAGGCATTCCTAGTCAATCACCAAACATTTCTGTAAAAAATCCAACGATAAAGCCTTGCGCTCTTATTTTTTTCGTTTGTTTCACGATGTTGGTGGTAGATGCACTTGATTCAGCAGCCCTAGTGCTGTTGGTGGTAGATGCCCTTGATTCAGCAGCCCTAGTGCTGTTGGTGGTAGATGCACTTGATTCAGCAGCCCTAGTGCTGTTGGTGGTAGGTGCACTTGATTCAGCAGCCCTAGTGCTGTTGGTGGTAGGTGCACTTGATAAAGCAGCCCTCGCGCTGTTGGTGGTAGGTGCACTTGATTCAGCAGCCCTAGTGCTGTTGGTGGTAGATGCCCTTGATTCAGCCGCCCTAGTGCTGTTGGTGGTAGGTGCACTTGATTCCGCAGCCCTAGTGCTGTTGGTGGTAGGTGCACTTGATTCTGCTGCCCTAGTGCAAGGAAGACAGTGTTCCCATTTTGAACCATTTCATGTGTCTGAAGGTAGAACTCCACCTACCTGGCAGGTCGAGAGAGCAAATCAAGTGCACGTTTTTGCCTACCACTGGCCAATCAGATAGCTCAGATCACTGTTTCCTTGAGCCAAAAAAGAAGCCTCGAACGCACAGCAAAGTTGATACTGTGAGATTTCTAAACTTTTAAAACCATGACTAGAGAGAGACTCAACGAATACAGAAGAGAGCTGCTGTTTTTATGAGCAGGTTCATGTTTAAGTTGTTATTCAACATTTTGTTCAACACTTTTATAAGCCATAAAATGTGCGTTCTCCCTACTTTCACTTACGCTACAACCAGCACTGCAGCTGCAGTGAATATGTATAGCAAAGTGTTCCGATAAACTTGCATTATTATTAGTGGTTATTATTTCACTTTCTCTGGTCATAGGAGTAACAACATGAATTGGTGCATGAGGCAGAAATAATGCAGTGCGACTTGAGTTTTGCCATCAGCTGGAAAACAGTGTATTTTCTCAGCAGAAGGAGGGAGAGTGGTGGGACGGTAAGTCGAGTGAGAGGCAGCCTCACCGCTGCTCCCTCCCCTCAGACTGACCATTATTATGCTCACTTAGCTGTGCCTCACAAGTAATACAACAAATGATCTATTACGAATGTGAAATTGAAAATGGTCTGAAAAGAACAACATTGGCAGGGCAATTCAAGCATAGCCAATATGCAGTGATAATGTATTGGGCCTATAGCTTTGCTACAGAACTGTTTTTAGTTGGTTCATGTTGCATGGGCTTGTGTTTTTTAAGTCATGTTTTAAAAAATCTGAGCGGTAGATCTCGGCTTGCATTTTGACTCAGAAAGCGATCCAATCATTCATCAGTCTGGATAGATCAATGGGGATAGATGGAGAACCTGAGGGGATGTAGAAGACTTTTGGCAGAGTTATCCATCCCTGGTTACACAGCCTTACAACCCTGCCTGAATGCTTATTTTCAGGTTTTGCTTTGGGTCGTTATCCTGTTGGAAGGGGAACCTTCTCCCCAGTCTGAGGTCCTGAGTGCTCTGGAGCAGGTTTTCATGAAGGATCTCGCTGTACTTTGCTCTGTTCATCTTTCCCTCGATCCTGACTAGTCTCCCAGTCCCTGCCGCTGAATTACATCCCCACAGCATGATGCTGCCACCACCATGCTTCACCGTAGGGATGGTTCCAAGTTTCCTCTAGACGTGACGCTTGGCATTCAGTCCAAAGAGTTTAATCTGGTTTTCATCAGACTAGAGAATCTTCTTTCTCATAGTATGAGAGTCTTTAGGTGCCTTTTGGCAAACTTAAAGCGAGCTGTCATGTACATTTTACTGAGGAGTGGCTTCCGTCTGGCCACTCTACCATAAAGGCCTGATTGGTGAAGTGCTGCAGAGATGGTTGTCTTTCTGGAAGGTTCTCCCATCTCCACAGAGGAACTCTAGAGCTCTGTCAGAGTGATCAACGGGTTCTTGGTCACCTCCCTGGCCAAGGCACTTCTCCCCCGATTGCTCAGTTTGGCCGGGTGGCCAGCTCTAGGAAGAGACTTGGTGGTTCCAAATTTCTTCCACTTAAGAATGATGGAGGCCACTGTGTTCTTGGGGACCTTCAATGCTGCAGAAATGTTTTTCTACCCTTCCCCAGATCTGTGCCTCTACACAGTCCTGTCTCTGAGCTCTATGGACAATTCCTTTGACCTCATGGCTTGGTTTTTGCTCTGACATACACTGTCAACTGTGGGACCTTATACAGTATAGACAGGTGTGTGCCTTTCCAAATCATGTCCAATCAATTAAATTTACCACAGGTGGACTCAAATCAAGTTGTAGAAACATCTCAAGGATGATCAATGGAAACAGGATGCACCTGAGCTCAATTTCGAGTCTCATAGCAAACGGTCTGAATACTTATGTAAATAAGGTATTTATGTTTTAGACAAAAATGTCTAAAAACCAGTTTTTGCTTTGTCATTATGGGGTATTGTGTATTGATTGCTGAGGATTTTTTTAAAATCCATTTTAGAGTAAGGCTGTAATGTAGCAAAAATGTGGAAGAAGTCAAGGGGTCTGAATACTTTCCGAAGGCATCCATTCTTCTTCTCACTGGGATGGAGCCTGACTCAGGCTTGACTCGGGCAGGAGCTCACTGGAACTGAGTCCCGTTACCTCAATTGTTCTGCTACTTGAGTTCCTGCACCTCTTATAGAATTATTAGCTCAAAAGTATTGCAGAGTTCTTGCACCTAAGTATAAACAGTACCGGCACCCAGAAATAAGGACGGCACCTATTTCAGTCCAAGTCAAGCGACGTAGGGTGAAAACAAACAGTGTCTGAATAGTATTTCCTATTTCCTTCATCCTTCTACATCATTCGATCTATGGAGTCGTATCGTCTGTGGCTGGTTAGAGACTGAAGTACGCCCTGGGATCCGGAAATACTTGTTGATCCCTTGATTATCTCCAGCTCCTCTTCCCTCTCTGTCTGTCTTCTCTTCAACATAGCCTGAGGAATATTGGTTGATATAGAGCTGGAAAATTGTGAAAATTAGTTCCAACACCTTTGATTTTCAAGTTACACAGTGGCAGCCGATTATAATGGCAGTTGAATATGATGTCCTCAGTTTAACAGTAATTTCAGTAAAGGCCTTTGCACATGATGTCTACCCCCCCAAACCCAGTTCCTTAGTGCTTATACAGTGAGTGCAAATGAGGTAAGATAAGGGAGGTAGGGAAATTGCATAGTGCACTATTGCATAGTGTGTTCTCTGGCAGGCTGTTATTAAAGGGTAGACTGACTCCCGCAGTTTGTTTGGGTTCAGGAAAAATTAGATGCTTGCTAAATTGGGCCTGGAGTAGGGCTATCATATCTAATGTGTCTGTCTGTGTGGATGACATGTCTGTCTGTCTGTTTTTCTGTCTGCTTGTCTGTCTGTATCCCACATTGTCTGTGTTTGTAGACCCTCACTCCTGCTGATGTTTAGTTGCATGGTGATATTTCTGCAGTACTTCTGTTTAGAATGAAATGGTATTTTAAAAACGCCCCGTGTGCACTCTGTCACAACTCACTGAGGGGGAGTAAGAGGATCCTCTTTCACATCTCTCTGCTCACTCTCTCTCTCTCTCTTTCATTCTCTCTCTCTCCCTCTCTCTCTCTCTCCTCCCTCTCTCTCTCTCTTTTCTTCTCTCTCTCTTTCCCCTCTCCTATCTTTCTTTCTCCATCTCCTTTTTTCACTTTCTCTCTCCTCTCCTCCCCCTCTCTCTCTTTTCTTCTCTCTCTCTCTTTCTCCCCACTCCCTTTTCTCCCCCTGTCCTTTTATCTACCTTCATATTGTCTATTACAGCTGGATCGAATTGAAAGGGCACTCTCCCTGCTATATCCTGTGGCTCTGTGACATATACTTGGCCACAAGGGACTTTCTTCCTCCACCGCTACTGTTTACACAGATTGTCATTCTAGTTCTATGGTGTCGCTTCCTCCCCCACTGTAATACAGTACGATCGTCTAGGACGAGGTGCATTGGGTTGAGAGGGAGAAGGGACATTGATGTATTCCTGTTCTTTTTAATAGGGCTTTGATGGAGGGGTGCAGTGTGTGTAGGGTTAGGCTTTATCTCTAGTCTAGTGTATATGATGTGTCTTCTGCTCACGTAAACCATCACACACACACACTCTCTCTCTCCCTCGCTTCTCTCCCTTCCTATCTCTCTCATTCTCTGTCTCTCTCTCTCACACGCCACTCCTCTCTCCGTTCCCCCTGTAGGCTTCACCAGCCTGTTATGTTTTAGAGCACCATTTGTTCAAAGTCTGCCTGGAATCTCAATGCGGATAGCAGGCAGGCGGGCAGGGAAGCCTCCACTCTGCTCTGCCCGCCTTTTTAAATGCACCATATGTTTACAGAACTGTGGCCACAATAGTATAGTCACTCCATTCTCATTTAGCCTGCAACTATATCTGCCAAAAAAAGACCTGTTTCAATAGCGGGGTTATTATAGCTGAAAGGGGTCGTTACTGAGCTATTAATGGTTTGGTCTGGTACTGTGAATGTGTGTACAGACTGTGATACTGAGACCAAACAGCTGTACAGTCGATGTGGCTGACCTGGGAATTGTAGCCTACATTATTTTTAGATTCAGAGATTCAGATTCAGAGTGTTTAATAGTCACATGTACATTCACCCATCCTTTTGGTCCACCCACAGAAACAGGGCTAGTTTAGTTTGATGTATCAGGCCTCAACCACATCCCAAGCCCTATTAAACCCTAACTCACCACACCTATTTCTCTCCATTCACCCTCCAAGCCACACATAAAATAAAGCTGCCTCCCATAGACCTCTGAGAGCTCCGGCTCTATGCAGTTGTCACAGAGAACACAGACCCACCGCAGTGACAAATTGCTGCAGTGTATAGTATTTGAGCAACCCAACAGGTTCAGGGTGAGGAGACATTAATCTTGGAGGGGGTTTAATCTGTGCTGGTGCTCACAGTCACAGCTATTACCTCAAACATACAGGCCTTCCCCTTCCCCAGGGAGAGGGAGGGCTACACTAGGCGGCCATTTTGGCTCCCCCAGTGCTCGTCAGGCTCTGCTCGCTGCTCTAATGGTCCAATAAGGTGTATTTGACCTCCGTGACTCCACCCCTCAACGCACTGTAATCAGACAGAGATCAATGGAAGGTCGTATATCACCTGGGTCAACACGACCGGGGTGTGTGTGTGTGTGCCCTGCTTTAGAGGTGGTTTATGTCCTACGGATGTTGAGCTGCGTTTATGTCTCATCATTTATTCAACATTCCTCCACTTGTAGTTATTATTACTATCAATCCATCCAGGTTGCAGAACATTCTGGATCGTGTGTGAAATCCAAAAGCATCTCTGGGATTAGTTCCACGGGAGTTAGGGGATTGGTTGGGGCAGGGGTGGGTGGCGATGTGGCGTTATCATGGGATATGGATTTTAGAAGGTCAGTGTGTTTCTTTCTCCACATCATTATAATTCTCTCTCTCATCACTCTATCAGTCTATGGGGTCGTTCCATATGATTTCAATCACTTTCTGACCGCACCCTTTTGGATTTGAACTAAACCTTCCGTACATGTGTCTGTGGCAGAAGAAGTGGCCAGACTTTTTTTTAACCTAAATGCCAAAACATTCAGGAGATTTTTAGTAAAAAAAAATTTAACTAGATAGAGGTGCTTAAAGTTGACCCATTTTGCATACCCCACCCTACCATGAGACATCCATGTCTTCATCACTGGAAATGATAGACGTGTAGATTCGATATTTTTTTTATGTTCATGTATGTTTTAACTTGGAACATATTTTACATCATCTGAAGTGTTTGTGGTGTGACCACCATTGGTTGAGACTCCGCATGTTCTTGAATACAGGGTGGATGCCATGTTTTGGCTGACAGAATATTTATTACATTTTAATTTTCAAATGGTACCACAAAGATTCACACGTCAGGGAATGTTGACTTGAGTGGGAATATCCATTGTTTTAAAATAAACTGTCCATCTTCCATAGAAAACCTATTCAAATCATAGAAATATAGATAATAGAATAGACATTCCCATTCAATTTGACATTTAACGGTAGGTGTACCGGAGGCCATCTTTTTGGTTGTAATTGGAAGTAAAAAGGTCAATTGAATAATCATTTCAATAGTGTACTAGCTAAATTGCAGTGGTCTGAAGGGATAGGTCCATTCCATGAATTATGTTTCTATGAGTGAAATGACACCCGCCATGTATTCAACCGATGGCGGGCACGGCACAAACACCTCAGATTATGTAAATTGTAAAATAGGGTCTAAGATATAACATATGCGAAAATGAGACAAATCTGTTTTTAGATAATTTACGATAAAGGTTCAAAAATGACAATTCTTTATATATATTTGGTTTCCTTAAGAAACAGTTAAATAGTTTGACAGCCTTGTTTGTAAGATTTTAAATGATATCAAACTCAACCGTTTATCTTTTCCGGAGATGAAGACATGGATGTCTCATGGTAGGGTGGGGTATGCAAAATGGGTCAACTTTGAGCACCTTTATCTCCTGAATGTTTTGGCATTCAGGTCCAGTAAGTAACTTTCTCACCACTTCTACATGTACGGAAGGTTTCATTCAAATCAAAAAGGGGTGCAGTCAGAAAGTGATTGAATTCATATGGAATGACCCTTCATGTAGTAAGATTATTATCTGTGTTTAAAGGGTTCATAGGGCTTATGGTAATGTTGGTAATGTTGACATGTTGCCCAGTTCATATCCCTTAAGTATTTTAGATGGCATGCAAATAATGTTTGGAAAATTTGTACTCAGGTGATAAAAGCTTGTGTGACAAGAAGTATTTCAATATGTACAGCTGGGCAAGATTTGTTTTGCTTCGAGTCGCTAACCTTTTAGCCGCTAAGCATCCAGCCTACAGTCAAAGCAGCAGTTTATGCAAACATACACAGTCTGACAATATATCCTTCTATTCTGTCTGGGGTTGATGTGAATGAGAATGAGATGAAATGTCTCTGTAATGATACCTGCAAGGAGGGGTTTCAAGCTAGTTTATGCCAGGGCAAATACTGGAATGGAAGCAGGCTTGTCTGGGAAGTCTTTACAATGTCTGTCATTTCGAAAAGGTTATAGTGAAATAATACAGTATAATTCATCACTGATAGGAAAGATTCTTCCTCCTGATGCCCAGTCTTGTCTTGGCTGCCAGCACAGGAATCCCATAATATACTGCTGCCTACACAGGCATCCAATATAATGCTGGCTGAGACAAAAGCCTGTTAAAAAAGCAAAAAAACAAACAGAAGGAAAATGATCAGTGAGAACAGACAAGTCACAGTTTGAAACACAACTAGCTTGAAGGACTGATGCGAGTGGAGGGGATATACCAGGATACAGGGGCGTTATGCAGCCCAGAAATATGAGGGGCCACAAAATCTACCAGCTCTCACGTCAGAATTAGACCTTCATTCATGTTTCTAAAACATCAAATTTCAAAGTTGTTCCAAACGTCAAATTTCAAAGTGTTTAAGGTTAAGTTTAGGCATTAACTCCAAATGGTTAAGGTAAGGGTAAAGGTTTGGGATATAAAAATATCAAAATATTTCTATCGCTGGATTCCCACCATCCCCGTCCACAATGCACTAGCAAAACCCAAACCTACTTGATGGTAACAGCGCTTTTCTGTGTCATGCCAACAGTAAAACATCCTGAGACCATTCATGTGTGGGGTTGCTTCTCAGCCAAGGGAGTGGGCTCACTCACAATTCTGCCTAAGAACACAGCCATGAATAAAGAATGGTACCAACATATCCTCCAAGAGCAACTTCTCCCAACCATCCAGGAACAGTTTGGTGACGAACAATGCCTTTTCCAGCATGATGGAGCACCTTGCCATAAGGCAAAAGTGATAACTAAGTGGCTCGGGGAACAAGACATCTATATTTTGGGTCCATGGCCAGGAAACTCCCCAGACCTTAATCCCATTGAGAACTTCAATCCTCAAGAGACAAACAAAAACCCACAAATTCTGACAAACTCCAAGCATTGATTATGCAAGAATGGGCTGCCATCAGTCAGGATGTGGCCCAGAAGTTAATTAACAGCATGCCAGGGCAGATTGCAGAGGTCTTGAAAAAGAAGGGTCAACACTGCAAATATTGACTCTTTGCATCAACTTCATGTAATTGTCAATAAAAGCCTTTGACACTTATGAAATGCTTGTAACTATACTTCAGTATTCCATAGTAACATCTGACAAAAATATCTGCTTCCTGAGCGGTATGACTGCTGCGTGGTCCCATGGTATTTATACGTGCGTACTATTGTTTGTACAGATGAACGTGGTACCTTCAGGCGTTTGGAAATTGTTCCCAAGGATGAACCAGACTTGCGGAGGTCTACAATTCTTTTTCTGAGGTCTTGGCTGATTTCCTTTGATTTTCCCATTATGTCAAGCAAAGAGACACTGACTTTGAAGGTAGGCCTTGAAATACATCCACAGGTACACCTCCAATTGACTCAAATTATGTCAATTAGCCTATCAGAAGCTTCTAAAGCCATGACATCATTTTCTGGAATTTTCCAAGCTGTTTAAAGGCACAGTCAACTTAGTGTATGTAAACTTCTGACCCACTGGAATTGTGATACAGTGAATTAAAAGTGAAATAATCTGTCTGTAAACAATTGTTGGATAAATTACTTGTGTCATGCACAAAGTAGATGTCCTAACCAACTTGCCAAAACTATAGTTTGTTAAACAAGAAATGTGTGGAGTGGTTGAAAAACGAGTTTTAATGACTCCAACCTAAGTGTATGTAAACTTCTGACTTCAACTGTATGTTGTAGCTCATTTTCAAAGATTGATTATGATGCATTACAAGCTCAAAACATTTTTCAACAAAAATGCCAATTATGACAACTGTTTCCATTTGCATGAAAATGAATCATTACCCTAAATGCCATAATTGTCAAAGCCCTAGTTTGAGTTACCTTTCTAGCTAATAGGCTATGTTAGAGTTTACACTTCTTCTTCCAATTATAATGTGGGGAGGTCAAAATAATGAAAAACTATCCACCAAATCTATTCATTTTAAAATGTTGATTACTTCTCCTTGCCATTATCATTCACCTGATGATGAGACAAGACTTGGAAAAACATGTTTTTCGAACATGTCCCTGGGTCGCCGTCCCTGGGTCTCCGGTTTGGCTGGGCGGGGTTCCCTGGGCAAGAAAAGGTTGAAGACCCCTGCTTTAGAAAAGCAAGCAATAACTAAATGTACTGAATAAGACTCACATTCCTTTCAATCTTTTACCCAAATTTTAGCAGAGCTGCAGAGAAGCAAATTTAGTTTATTTTAAAAAAGATCCACCAGTCAGGAGGATACAGACAACTCAAGAGGTATGCTTAGATAGGCAGAAAAATATACATATTTTTGACAGAAGGGGATATACCAGGATACATGGGCGTTATGCAGCCCAGAAATATGAGGGGCCACAAAATCTCACATACTTTGTGCAGTCGGGTCATCCGTGATTTTTTTACGGATGCCCCAAACATTCGGAAAGGGGATTCATCAGAGAAAATGACTTTACCCCAGTCCTCAGCAGTCCAATCCCTGTACCTTTTGCCAAATATCAGTCTGTCCCTGATGTTTTTCCTGGAGAGAAGTGGCTTCTTTGCTGCCCTTCTTGACACCAGGCCATCCTCCAAAAGTCTTCGCCTCACTGTGACTGCTGCCATTCCTGAGCAAGCTCTGTACTGGTGGTGCCCCGATCCCGCAGCTGAATCAACTTTAGGAGATGGTCCTGGCGCTTGCTGGACTTTCTTGGGCTCCCCTGAAGCCTTCACAACAATTGTACCGCTCTCCTTGAAGTTCTTGGTGATCCGATAAATGGTTGATTTAGGTGCAATCTTACTGGCAATCTTACATATCCTTGCCTGTGAAGCCCTTTTTGTGCAAAGCAATGATGACGGCACGTGTTTCCTTGTAGGTAACCATGTTTGACAGAGGAAGAACAATGATTCCAAGTACCACCCTTCTTTTGAAGCTTCCAGTCTGTTATTCAAACTCAATCAGCATGACAGAGTGATCTCCAGCCTTGTCCTCGTCAACACTCACACCTGTGTTAACGAGAGAATCACTGACATGATGTCAGCTGGTCCTTTTGTGGCAGGGCTAAAATGCAGTGGAAATGTTTTTTGGGGATTCAGTTCATTTGCATGGCAAAGAGAGACTTCATGACATTCTGGAGTATATGCATATTGCCATCATACAAACTGAGGCAGCAGACTTTGTGAAAATGTATATTTGTGTCATTCTCAAAACTTTTGGCCACGACTGTACGCTATATATACAAAAGTATGTGGACAACCTTTCAAATTAGTCTATTCGGCTGTTTCAGCCACACCCGTTGCTGCCAAGTGTATAAAATCGAGCACACAGCCATGCAATCTCTATAGACAAGCATTGGCAGTAGAATGGCCTTACTGAAGAGCTCAGTGACCTTCAACGTGGCACCGTCATAGGATGCCACCTTTCCAACAAGTCAGTTCATCAAATTCCTGCCCTGCTAGAGTTGCCCCGGTCAACTGTAAGTGGTGTTATTGTGAAGTGGAAATGTCTAGGAACAACAACGGCTCAGCCGCGATGTGGTAGGCCACACAAGCTTACAGAATGGGACCGCAGAGTACTGAAACGCATAAAGAATAATCTGTCCTCTGTTGCAACACTCGCTACTGAGTTCCAAACTGCCTCTGGAAGAAACGTCAGCACAAAAACTGTACGTCGGGAGCTTCATGAAATGTTTTTTTTTATGGCCGAGCAGACGCACAAGCCTAAGATCACCATGCGCAATGCCAATCCTTGGCTGGAGATGTGTAAAGCTCGCCACCATTGGACTCTGGAGCAGTGGAAATGCATTATCTTGAGTGATGTATCACGCTTCACAAGTCTGTGGTTGGTGGATGCCAGGAGAACGCTACCTGCCTGAATGCATAGTGCCAACTGTAAAGTTTGGTGGAGGATGAATAAGGGTCTGGGGCTGTTTTTCATAGTTCTGGCTAGGTCCCTTAGTTCCAGTGAAGGGAAATCTTAATTCTACAGCATACAAATGACATTCTACATGATTCTGTGCTTCCAACTTTGTGGCAACCGTTTGGGGAAGGCCCTTTCTTGTTTCAGCATGCCCCCATGCACAAAGCGAGGTCCATATAGAAATGGTTTGTCGAGGCTGGTGTGGAAGAACTTGACTGGCCTGCACAGAGCCCTGACTTCAACCCCATCAAACACCTTTGGGGTTAATTGGAACGCTGACTACGAGCCAGACCTAATCTCCCAACATCAGTGCCCGACCTCACTAATGCTCTTGTGGCTGAATGGAAGCAAGTCCCCACAGCAATGTTCCAACATCTAGTGGAAAGCCTTTCCAGAAGAGTGGAGGCTATAGCAGCAAAGGGGGGACCAACTCCATATTAATGTCTATTATTTTGGAATCAGATGTTCTATGAGCAGGTGTCCACATACTTTTGGTCATGTAGTATATATGTACTTGAATATAAAGATGAATCCACTCTTCTCTTAAAATTAACCATTAAGATGATTATGACAATTATTATACGATAATTGTGCCAGCCCTACTCCAAACACAAGTTGGCTAATGGCAGCTTTTTTGCTGGTTAAACAAAGGATAGCAATGTGTTAATGTCCAAGTCAAGAAAGCTTGCCAGCAGCTGACCTTTTTTACAAGTAGCACTTGTGCGCCTAAGTTAAAACATTTAGGAGCACACAAAGAAATGTAGGAGAACGATAAGGAGGTAACAGGCCGTTTTCTTTGTAGTAAAGGCGCAAGCATGACGATCATGAATCTGCCCTCAGTGTATTCTCGGTCACTCAGGGGTTGCGGTACAGTGAAGTAACCACTGCAACAATTATCATCTGGGTGATTCTTTTCTAGGCGCACTGGTGATCCTAATATGCGAGTAAAATGGAGGCACTGTAGAGCCCTGAGCCAGCGTATTCGCTGGTGCTTTTTCAAAGCCTACTGTCAGATACTCCAGTGAGTGTAATTGGCTCCAATGAGCGTAATTTGCTCAATATTAGCAGTTGAGAAATAAATGTGACATAAAACATTTGATACTGTAACTTTCTACTGGAGGTTTGTAATTCAAAATTATTTTAGTCTATTGTTGCTAGTAATATTCATAAAAACATTTAAATAAAACACATTTTTCCAGAGAAGTGGCAAATGGCGCTCTCTCTCTCTCTCTCTCTCTCTCTCTCTCACACACTCACTCACTCACTCACTCACTCACACACACTCACTCACACACACAATCACTCTCCACGATTGACACGGCTTTGTCATTTCCATCCAATCTCTTTCACTTCCTAGTGACAGATGTCGCCAATTTCAATTAACCTCTCCCCCACCCCACCCCCGTCTCCTCACCTCACAGACAGTCCCTGGGGGATAAAGTGTGTGTTTCTGTCTGTGTCTGTGTGTTTCAGTCATGTCTGCGTTACATATCAGACAATTTTAGTTGCTAACTTAGCAGGTTCTCTTGCCAGTGGCAACTCACTCCATGACACTTGCAATTTTACAGTCCTGACTAGGGGAAGCCATTACTATAATTGGTGGTGGGGTTTAGGGCATGACAGAGTCCGGACAGGGACTAGAACCCATGACCTATAGACCTAAAGGTGCTCTTTTCTCTATCCATTATCCATTATCCTCAGCTATCAAAGAGGGAGTTGTGTGTGTGTGTGTGTGTGTGGTGTGTGTGTGTGTGTGTGTGTGTGTGTGTGTGTGTGTGTGTGTGTGTGTGTGTGTGTGTGTGTGTGTGTGTGTGTGTGTGTGTGTGTGTGTGTGTGTGTGTGTGTGTGTGTGTGTGTGTGTGTGTGTGTGTGTGTGTACAGAGAGAAAAGGATGTGACAGATGCACAGGGAAGGCTTTCTCACCTTGGACGAGCAGAGGAGTGATGGCAAAGTGCCGACTCCATTTTGCCACGTCCTGTAAGGGAAACATGGAGCAAATTCATGCCACACACACATCATGCCACATAGTGCCCCAGGTTGAGCCATTACACACCGACCTATTACCCTTGTGTACCACACTGACAGGACAGGCAGGTACAAGGGCAAAGTTACCCAGCATGGCCTGCTAAACCTCACAGAAGTTGTTGATTTCAACTCACAGAGTTATTATAATTCCAAACCAATACACTGTTTAATTGCTGTATATCTGATGCCTGTTAATACAGTACACTATCTTTAATCGACTGGTTTAGCAGTTTTCCCACAGTTTTCCGAACAGCTGCACTGTAGAGTTCACTGTCTGTGATGCTTATAAATCCACAGTATGGATTGAAGGGTAAATCAATGCTCTACAGTAGCTGCAGGCTGCACGCTCACATCCATTGACTCATGGATGAATATTCATGTCATTCAGTTTGGTTGCCACAGACAGCAGGGATGGGACATCATTTAGGGCTGAGAGGGACGACTCTTCTCATGGCAACCAGCCATCCAGTCCAGCACCTCTCTGGGGGCTTCTGTGGGGATGGGGGGAGAGAGGTTAGACAGAGATGGAGGGAGAGGTGTGTGTGTGTGTGTGTGAGAGAGAGGTCTGTGGGAGAGAGAGAAATAGGAAAAAGGTGAGAGTGAGAGAAAAAGGTAGGAATAGTGTGAGAGAAGAAATGCAGTGATAGGAAGAGAGAGAGGACGAGACAGGGATATGGACAGTAGAGAAGCGAGAGGTAAGGAAAAGGAGGGGGAGAGAGAGAGAGAGAGAGAGAGAGAGAGAGAGAGAGAGAGGGAGGGTGGAAGAGCAGAGTGATTAAAGTCAGGGTAGTCAGGGGGATACTTCTGCTCTGTTTGTCCCAGTGTTCATCTGCAGCTGAGACTCATGGGAGAGGGAGTTAGTGTGGGACTGCCTCTAGGGCCAAACACATGGGGCTCGCTCTAACACTGTCTGTCTGCATCACACACACACACACACCCTGAGCTGCTCAGTAGAGTAAACCTAAACTGTGATAATCTCTTCTGAATATTTGCACTGCTATTTCCCTCTCTCTCTCTCTCCATCTATTCCTCTCTCTCAGTGAAACATCAGTCAGGGCTAGCTATGCGCTCATCGCTGAAGAGGGAGGGAGTATTTTTCATTAAAGTAGTTCGATGTGGAGCCTCATGCCCTTGTGCTGCGCTGCCCTGAGGGTACCCTCTCGCTCTCTTTATATATATATTTCTCTCTCGCTCTCTTTATATATATATATATATTTCGCTCTCGCTCTCACTATATATATATATATATATATATATATATATATATATATATATATTTCTTTCTCTCTCCCCCCCTCTCAATTCAATTCAATTCAATTTGCTTTATTGGCATGACGTAACAATGTACATATTGCCAAAGCTTACATTTGATATTTATAATATGAACCTCTCTCTCTCTCTCTCTCTCTCTCTCTTACTCTCTCCCGGTTAGCGGGCCAAGTTGGTCAGTGCAGCTATGTGAGCCAGGCTGTTCCCCGGTCACGCAGACCCAGACGTACACGTGCAACACTACTGCCAGCCACACACACTCCTCTCCAGCGGCCAGGAAGTACTTAGTGTTCTCTATGCTGAAAAATCTGATTCGGTAATAATGCTAGAACCACATACAAGAGATCAGGATGATTATCTATGCAGGGAAAACTTACAGCTCACACACCAACACACTTTCTCTCTTTTCTGGCCTCTCTCTTACTTACGCACACACACACACAATTGTTTTAAAGACAAACTCAATCTTTTCAAGTATTCTTGTGTAGATACTAGTGGGAGGAGAGTGTAATTTAAGGTAAACAGGGCTCCCACACAGAGAAAGTTAACCAGTGTGATTGACAGGTGAAGAGACAATCGGAAGCCTTTGAAAGGATATATTTGTTCAAGGATGGATATCCTTTGTTCTAATCTCGAGGGGATTCTAACAATGGCTAATACAGCAAAAGCAATCACTGTCGCTGAGCAGACAAGGATTGGCTAAGTACAGCAGAGACTAGAGGAAGAGAAGGCCTGTCTGGATGTCTTATCATATAGTATCAAACAACATCTTGGCAGAGGCCTAGTTCTGTCCCATATAACTACCTCCATTTACTGTTCCATTATCACAGAAGTTGTACCAGAAATACTATCATTTTCTTCTATATACCTCAATGGTTACCACTTACTCAAAAAGCACTGTAAGTCTGAAAACAAGAAGGTACTTCGATATTATCATTGATATTGTAGGTTTGTTTTTTTCCTATCGGCCCCCAGATGCCAGTTTGACTAACAACTTGTGGGATCTTTCATATACTGCCTGCCTCCTCCATCCTTTTATAAACGGGACGCAAAGAGCAATCTGGCACAGCCTTTTACAGGCTCACATAAATAAAGGCCACTCGATACCTGGAGTAGTGCCAGTCTGCCATGGACTGTCTGAGTCTACAGCAGGCAGGCAGATAGTAGTGCAGTCAGTCACTGTGGGTTACACTGACCCCCAGAGGGCAATACTGGTACTGCATAATCATAAAAGAGACGTCATAGGTCAGGGATCATCAACTATATTCAGCCGTGGGCCGATTTGTTCTTGAACAGATGTTCTGGGTGCCAGAACATAATTACAAATAATTTGTAGACTGCAAATTGAACATAATAATTTTAATACTTTTTGGTATATACGATCACGTGTTTCTCAATTATGCGTGGGAATACATGGGAACAGATTTTCCTAATTAAAATCACTTGGAGCGGATTTCCTTTTGTATTTACAGTATTTTATGTCCAGCAATAAAAATGCAAATTTTTGCCTCCGAAAACTTGGAGACTAAAGAAAACCACCGGGCCACCAGTTGGAGAACCCTGTCATAGGGGATAGCTGCTCCTATATGAATTGTTATTGACATTAACATTGACATTCAATTTCATTCACTTGTTGTTTGATGGCTAAAGTAGAAACACTGATTAAAGCATCTGGATGTAAATGACGATAATAAAATGATAGTTTATGACGTTAGATTAAAACGCTATAGATGAACTATGATTGGTGTGTATGTCCTCTGACCGTATATGGTACTGTGTGAGTTTCGGTGGTTGTCCTTTAGGTTCAGAGAAGAAATGATTGTGTAGAATAATTTTACACAAAGTGTTATTCATCCTTACAGACTGCTGAAGTGGAAAAGACAGTGGAATATAGTCCTAATATACTACTCTGATCTAGGCGTTGAATATGTATATTTTTAATAGCCGAGTGATGTGCCGAATCCGTTTCTCCTGATCGCCTGAGGGGGTCTGAACGCTCTGTGTTCTCGCATTATGCCTGTCTCCCTGTCTCCAAGGTGATTTGTCACCACGGAGACTCGGCGTGGCAACAGCTGTTTGTAGAGCAGGGATGTGTTGATGAGGTTCAACAGACAGACAGGAGAATATTTATAGCTACATCTGCATGGCAGGTACCTACAGTCAGGAAGAGTGGGCAAGGAGTGTTTGTGTGTGTGTGTCTGTGTGTGTTTGTGTAACAGCAAGTATACCTTCATAATTTCATAATGGCCCATCCATATATTTAGTCTCTGTGTAAACGTATAAACTTACTCTAACCCCATACTCATTCTCACTATGAAAGATGTAAAGATCGAGATAATGTGTGTTTACAGTTTATTCCCATGGCCATCTCTTTTAGTAATCTCTTTGTAAAAGCAATGTTTCTAATCAGTGCACAAACTGGAGCAGAGTTCCATCAGAGGCTTAGGTACAAAGACAGGGACTGTGACCGTGGAAGAATTGGCGTAAGGGTTTGAGTGAGTTTGGGGTGAGGGTAAGGGTAGGGTGAGGCCCAAAGGCCGCTGGTCACTGCCATGCTGCCATGGGGTCTTCTTCTTTCTCTGTCATGCCAGTTTGTCTCAGTGAGAGGTCTTTGGGTGCATGTTCCTACTAGGCTGTGAGTAATGATGATTCAGATCACCACAACTGGGTTGGAACTCCGCTGCAGCTCAACTGTAACTCAACCACATTAAATAGCACACCCTTTTAGCAGACTTCTTGATTGTGTGGTAACCATTTTTTTGTTTTGTGGCCTGTATCATTGTATTTTTCGTAAAGTAGGGTATGTTGTTATTTAACGTCTCCCTCTCTCTCTCTCTCCTCTGCCCCTCAGCGGTGATAGTACCAGACGGAAGTGGAGAGAAGGCCGGTCTGGGTCTGGGTGATGATCTAGGAAGTGATGAAGACCTGTATGAAGAGTTCCGCAGCTCTGGACATCGCTGTGGACACCCAGGGGGGGAGGTGGAGAACAACTGGCCATAAATGAGGTAGACTTTTGTTTTGTCTGCCTGCCTGTCTGAATGTCTCTCTCTCTCTGTCTCTCTTTCTGTCTGACTGTCTCTATCTCTCTCGCTCTCTCTCTTCATCTCTCTCTCTACTCGCTGTCTGACTTGCTGCATTGTACACAAATAAACACACCTACGCACACACATGGACCTACGCGCACACACACACACACCACAGGTATTACATAATGTGTTAGAAACATTAATTCAATAGTCAACATGGATGGAGGTAGAAAGGTATGACGAGGAATTGGACCCAGTCTTAGCATGGTGATGGAAATGGCCTCTGTGGCAGGAGAGAGAGGAGAGAGGGGGCTGTGCACACAGAAGAGAGCAGGGAATGCTGGGTTAGGGCCTTGTTGCTGTGGTTACCCGTTCAGGGCTGTGATGTATGACACCATAGAAATACGATCTCTAGAACAGCTCAGGATAAGGTCCGGTTTCCCACTCACAGATTAAGACTAGGGCTGGACTAAAAAGTATGGTCAATGGAGAACCTCCATGGAAATAGCTTCATAGTCCAGGATTAAAATGAATCTGTGTCCAGGAGTATAATGTTCAGAGATATGTTAATGAATCATTTCTCATCATGTTGGAAGGTCTACTCCACACATGTTCAGGTTGGATGGAGAGCTATGTCAGTTGTGTAGACCAGGAATTGGCAACTTTGGTGGGGGTGGTGGCCGCAGTTCCTCACGGGTCTGCCCCCCACCACCACCACGTTACAAGCTGTATATCTTAGTGGCCCCCTCTTGACAGTGGCAAGACATGTTTCATGTTTTACAGTTAATTGCATGCAATTCTACACATTTTGCCATGGGGTGTAGAGAAAATGTTGCAGTTTGAAAGCAAGTTTCCTGCAATTCTACTCATTTTGCCATGGGGCGGATCGTAAAATGAGCTGTTTTGTCACATGCGCCGAATACAACTGGTTTAGACTTTACAATGAAATGCTTGCATACAAGCTCTTCCCAACAATGCAGAGTTTTAAAAAATGAAATAGTAACACAAGAGGAATAGAATAAAATACATAAGAATTAAGCTATATATAGGAGGTACCAGTACCAGATCAATATACAGAGGTACAAGGTATTTGAGGTAGATACTGTGTGTACATGAAGGGTAAAGGGTAAAGTGACTAGGCATCAGGATAGATAATAAGAAGAAGAATAAAATAAATAACAGAGTAGCAGCAGCAAATGATGAGTGTAAAAGTGTGTATGTGTAATGTGTAATGTATACAGTGCCTTCAGAAAGTATTCACACCCCTTGACTTTTTCCAAATGTTGTTGTGTTACAGCCTGCATTTAAATTTGATTACATTGAGATTGTTGGTCACTGGCCTTCACACAATACCCCATAATGTCAAAGGGGAAATCTGTTTTTAGACATTTTTACAAATTAATTATAAATGAAAAGCTGAAATGTATTGAGTCAATAAGTATTCAAACCCTTTGTTATAGCAAGCCTAAAAATGTTCAGGAGTAAACATTTCCTTAACAAGTCAAATAATAAGTTGCATGGACTCACTCTGTGTCCAATAATAGTGTTTAACATGATTTTTAAATGACTACCTAATCTCTGTACCCCATACACACAGTTATCTGGTCTAGCAGTGAATTTCAAACACAGATTCAACCACAAAGACCAGAGAGGTTTTCCAATGCCTTGAAAAGAAGGCCACCTATTGGTAGATGGGGAAAAAAGCAGACATTGAATATCCCTTTGAGCATGGTGAAGTTATTAATTACACTTTGAATGGTGTATCAATACACCCAGTCACTACAAAGATACAGGCGTTCTTCCTAACTCAGTTGCTGTAGAGGAAGGAAACCACTCAGGGATTTCACCATGAGGCAATGGTGACATTAAAACAGTTACAGAGTTGAATGGCTGTGAGAAAAGTGAGGATGGATCAACAACATTGTAGTTACTCCACAATACTAACCTAATTGAAAAGAAGGAAGCCTGTACATAATGCATCCTGTTTTCCACAAGGCCCTAAAGTAATACTGCAAAAAATGTGGCAAAGCAATTGACTTTATGTCCTTTATAAAAAGTGTTATGTTTGGGGCAAATCCAATAAAACACAGTGAATCCAAGAAGACAGTGAATGTTCCTGAGTGGCTGAGATACAGGTTTGACTTAATTCTGATTGAAAATCTATAGCAAGACCTGAAAATGGTTGTTTGGTAATGATCAATAACCAATGTGACAGAGCTTTAAGAATTTAGAAAATAATAATTGGTAAATGTTGCACAATCCTGGTGTGGTGAAAGCCCTTTGAGATTTACCCAGAAGGACTCGTGGCTGTAATCAGGGGTGTGAATACTTTTGTAAATGAGATATTTCTGTATTTCATTTTCAATACATTTGCAAAGATATCTACCTGTATGTACCTGTATGTATTACAGGTCTTCACAGGTCCAAAAAGTCGGACCCGTTCCAAATGGACCTGTGGATCTGTTGGGGGCAGTATCCAAATTAGAGTGGGTCTAGGGTGTCTGGGATGATGGTGTTGATGTGTGTCATGACAAGCCTTTCAAAGCACTTTATAATTACAGATGTGAATGAGTCATTTGGTCAGTTTGAAACATGTTGAGATTACATACTGGGACAAGGATAGATTGAAAATGTCTGTGAAGACACCTGCCAGTAGGTCCCCGCACGCTTTAGGAAACGCGCCCAGGTATTCCTCTGGCCTGATCGCTTTGTGATTGTTAACCTTTTTAACATTTTGCTTATATCGGCTTCGGAGAGCGAGAGCACACGTTCAGCCAGGAAAAACAGGTGCTTTCACGCAAGGCACATTGTTACAAGCAAACATAAAAGGTATTTAGCTCGTTTGGGAGTTCTGCATCGCTGGGCAACTCATGGCTGGGTTTCCCTTTGTAATCCGTTATCGTCTGCAAGCCCTGCCACAGACGACGAGCGGCGGAGCCGGTGTGATAGGAATTCACCTTCATCCTATAGACTGACTAACAAAATCAATGTGGCCCCCAGTGGGTAATTCGACCATGATAACACGTTTAGATAGCTGGCCGCTAGTGCTGTGCGATTAACCTGGATGTCGGTTATTTTTTGTTTTTTAAACAACTAATTGACCGTCATAGGTTCAATTATTTGAATTTAATTTTTATTTTTAGAAAAATCTGTGCGCTTAATGCGCATATTGCACAGTTTCTCTAGAGACAAATCAGATCCAGCCTGAACTGTGCGATTTAGTAAGGAGTTGCAGTTTCCAGCATGGCCAATATTCCACGTAGTTTAGCACATATAACCTGGTCATTAACTACAATGACCATAATCCATTGTGCATCTACTTGTCTGGTCTGTGTCTGCTACGGAAGAGACAGAAGATTGCGCTATCTTGAGGGGATATAGAGAGCAGCTGTTGCTTCACGAGGTATCGTTACCTGAAAATGCATGATCTAAGTGATTGATAGTTGGTATTCAGCAGTCCTAAAAGTATGCCTTATTTACTTAGAAGATTTTATCAGACAGCATAGGCAACCGCTCTATAGAGATGATGACTTGGAATGAAATAATAAAATCATCAAATAACACAAATATAATATACACAACAACCTGAAATAGTTTTGTAAGATAAAGTAATGTGAGTAAATGATGGTTAATAAGTGATCAGCAGTAATGGACAGTCACTACCATCATGGGACTTGTAGTGTTGTATTCGGTGTTGTTACAGCATTCAACCCACATATTGTATTTCATGTAAAAAAATGTTTAACCAAAACCGAAATCAAAAAACGTGATAATCGAACCGAAACCGAACCGACCTCAAAAAGCACAAATCGGCACTACTGGCCGCTAAACAAATTTAGCAATCTAAAAAATGTTATCTGACATGGGCTTATTGACTGACTATCAGGGACTGACACAACAAGAGAAAAACTGATGATGCACAACCAAATTTCGAAAATATAACTCTGAACAGTAAGTTGAGACCCCGACTCGTTCCAAAAATAAATACAAATAAAAGGCATTCCATGTAGTAGACTGTCTAAATTAGAGTCAGAGTGAGGTGGCCTTGCTCATCATAATCTGTTTGGTTGAGTGGATACCGGCAGCTGCAGTAAATACTGTAGGTCTGTTTGGCTACACCTGGGTATCCAGGTCAGAGAGAGAGAAGAGAAAGAGAGAGGGAGAGAATAGAGAGAAAGGGAGAGGGGGAAGGGAAAGAGTGGTGGAGAATCCAATAATTTCATCAGGTCAGTGATTGTATGTTAATTAATTGGCTAAAATAGCAGTATGATAATCCTGTATAATAATCCGATGCATTAATCCCGTTCTCTCCTGTTTTAATCAGACATATTAAATCTGTGAGTGACGGGCCAGCCAGCAGCTGATGAGGCTAATAAATTCTAGGCAGCTCACACACACACGCAGCCCACATACCCCCTCCCTTCCCTCACACACAGTCTATTATTCTGCATCCTCCTGCTCCCTCCTTCCCCTCCTCCCTCTCCCCATCCCCCACCCTCTCTGGGGTTGCTAAGGCCCTCCTCATCCACTCTGGTATCCAGGATACGGCGACACACTCAGCCGCCTGATTGGCTGCTCGAGGTAGGAAGGTAAAAAAAAAGAAAGAAAAAAAAACTGCGATCCAGGGAGTTGGATGGATGGTCGTGCTAGTGTAGCTTCAGGCAGACCCCAGCACCATTTTAGCTTCAGAGTGTACTTAAAGGGAGCGCAAGAGAGGGAGGGAGAGAGAAAGAGAGAGGGAGATAAAGGGAAAAGAGCTGCCATGTTAGAGGAGCGCACATAGCTGTGTGGACGTAACCCAGATACGGGACGAGGAACGACAGAAGAGGACGGAGGACAAGAAAAACTAAAGGAGGTGGAGGGAAAATGAGGAATGTATTAACAAAGATGCAGCATCATCTCTACCTCACATCCTGACAAGACGAAGAAATAGTGAAGACGGAGAGAGGAAGAGAGAGAGAGGAAGAGAGAGGACGTGGAAAACAGGAAGGGAGAGAGAAGAGGGGAGTGCTCAGACACAGGCAGCAGGGCGTCGCAGTGAAGCGGAACGAGGGGAGCCTGGCGGAGAGAAGAGGAAGAGAGAGGCGGAGGACAGGCCGGCTGGCTAGTGAAGGAGGAGAAGAAGAGGGGGAGAGAGACGGACAGGGGGGGAAGGGTGAGGGCCCTGCCGGGGCCTACGTGATGGCTCGCGGCGGTGGCGCTCACCGCGCCCGGCAGCGTTTGGGCTACCTCAACACATTGCTGCGCTGCAACCTCCACCCAGACACTCAGAAGGTGGTGGTTTTCATGATCATGATGCTGCTCGTCATCATCAACGTAGTGCTCATGTTCCTCCTGGCCTTCTAGTAGAGAGACACACACGCCGACGTCACACACACACACACGCCGCGTATCGTCGATCAAGGAAGACAGAAAGGAGGAAGAGAGGAGGAGGAGAGAGGGAGGATTCCCTGGTGGAGAGGTACAGCTGTGGATGGGAGTCCAAGATAAAAGGACGAGACCACAGGTAAAGCCGAGCGATGGATGAGCTAGACTGGGTAGAGGATAGGACCACTATGCTGCTGCTTAGCCCAGAGAGTGTGTCGGACGGGTTAGCTAGCTTGCACCATGGGGGCTGTTGACAAACCGTGTGGACGGTTGCAAATATTCTGTCTTGTACATTTTGACCATTTTTGTCTGTAGTTCAGTGTTTTTCTGTGCCTGTGTTGGGAATGTGTGAGAAGAATAAGCGGTTGTGTTTGTTATTTGTGCATGTTCGTGTTATTTATGTGTCTGAACATAATCAATTTCTCTGTTGTTGGGTCTATTCTTAACAATATGGTGTTGTACGTTGAGAATCTGTGAGTTATTGCTTGAATGATAATTGGTCCTGTGTGAATTCACAGAATGCGTTTTGTATAGACCACTGTTAAGCACCAGTTGTGTGCTAAACATGAGATCTCTATGAGATATATGTAGGTTACAATGTTTAACACGTATATAGTAGTCATACAGTGGAAGGAAGCATGTTGATGATCCATGTGATTGGGTCAGATGTGTGTGTTTACTGCTCGGCTGCTCTCACTGGGGTTCAGCTGCACAGAGCGAGGGGGATCAGCTGTTTGTGTGTGTGTTTCTTAGGGAAGGGGATCATGTGTGCCCTGGTTAGCTGTGTGTGTGTGTGTGTGTGTGTGTGTGTGTGTGTGGAGCATTAGGGGCTTGGAGCGTTGCCATGAGGGGTGACGAAGCACCTCAGGACACAGAGAGGCTGGTTTGGAACGGAGGCAGGGGTGTGATGAGAGGGGCAGTAACAAGGCCCAGAGCTACCGACCAGGACACTCAGAGAGAAGTGCACTGTTTACATCCACCGCCTGGCAGAGACATACTCACGTTACAGTGTGTTTTTATGTTTTGATTCTCCCTCTATGTGCCCCCTCTATACAGACTCATATTGATGTCCCAGTACAGCTAATACTACAATATTTATGTCTTCAACTTGGTTTCTAGTCTCTGTGAAAGGAGATATTCTGGTGTTTTGTTGTATAATGACGGCAGGATCAGTAGAGGAGAGAAGAGGCGAGATGGAGTGGGTGTGTCGCCTAGCAACAGGCCCAAAGACCTCCTCGCCATGACGATGGATCGATGGCAGGACAGACATAGAAATAGACACTTAGTAGATCACCCTAACCAACAGAATAGACATAGAAATAGAAACATAGATTACCCTAGCACCCATAGAACCGACATGGAAATAGACACAGAGATCATGTTCTGGTATAATTTAGCCTCTGCTTGACCTTCTGAAGGCCTAGCATAAGTATAGGAGCCTGCACTTGAGGAGTTACATTATAGTTAGTTGTGGCTTTTTGAGCAATAAAATTATGACTAGCATCCTTTCCAGAGTGTTGTACTTGCTCATGCTATAGAAACAGGTGATAGGCTCCTGCCCTATGGGCCATTCTGGCTTTGATAAGGCTTACTACTACTATGAAAGAATGAACAACACAAATGCCCCTCTGACGCCAGCATGATGTTGACGCAGTAATGTGTGTGTATGTGGCAGTGTGAAATACGAGCACTGCAGTACATTTATAAGTAACGCAGGCTTTTTAGCTCTCGCTCGTTCTCTCTCTTTCTCTCCCTCTCGATCTCTCTCTTTCTCTCTGGTTCTCGATTTATCTCTCTCTGTCTTTATTTCTCTCTCTCCCTGTCCCTCCCTTTCTCTCTCTCTCTCTCTCTCTCTCTCTCTCTCTCTCTCATCTCCACATTGATCTCAGTCAAGCCCCTCTCAGACTCAGTGGCTTGGCTCAGCAGAGCAATCAATGCTTTAGGACCTGTCTCACTTAGCTTATCTAGGGCTGTAGAAGCAATATTATTATGTTGTGTCTGTGCTAAAATGTAGCTTACTGAGTAGAAATATTGTTGTTACAAAGTCATACTTTCTGTGTTGAAACAACATTGTGTACACCTTGTGTTGTAAATGTAAAGTCATCCATTGTGTGATGAATGGTATTCTATAGGTTGTTTGTGTCATGTCTTAAAGTCACATGTTCTAGTTGAGTGATACTGTACAGACCTACTACCTTGTAAATCATGCATGTCTCTACTCTCTCTATCAGCCCTTCTGTCTTCCAGTGATGTTATTGATGTTATTTATAAACTGGCTTCACCTTGTTTTACAAAGTCATCCATACTGAATGAAGAACGACCAGAGTCTTTCTGGACCACCTGACCAGGGAAACCTTTAGGGCCCCTAGTTAGACCATAACTAGAGTTTTCCCTGGTCAGGAATACAAATGTGGGCTTTAGTAAAGTATTTCAAGCTTGTTCACCTTGTATTACAAATGTTGTCCATTTTTTATTATGTCACTGTGAAATCCTCCCATACTGACCTGTGTTGACCCCTGTCTGTCCTCTCTCCTTTTCCCCTCCCCAGCTGATCAGTGATGGCAGCTGTGTGTACGCCGAGGCCCTGTGGGACCATGTCACCATGGACGACCAGGAGCTGGGCTTCAAAGCGGGTGACGTCATCGAGGTAGTGGATGCCACCAACAAGGAGTGGTGGTGGGGACGCATCCTGGACAGTGAGGGCTGGTTCCCAGCTAGCTTTGTTCGGGTAAGAAACTAACTCTCCATATCTCCTCTCTCTCTTCTTCTCTCTTTCTCTCTCTCTTTCTCGCCATCTCTCTGGGAAACTGAAGACAACATCAATGAAATACTCTTTGCCTTGCTTATCTTTGATATCTACTATTGCTGCTACAGTATCGGGTTGGATGGGCAGCTAGAGTTGTTGTCAGCAATTTGGGGCAATTAGCTTATTTAAAAGATAAAGATTGTTTTCTTTTGTTGATGCTGACTTTCTTATGGTCCTTACTTACCAAATGAATGTTTGTACATTTTCTCAGTTGATCCACATAAGTAGCCTAACTGAAAAATAAGACAGTATAAGAAATGTTTGTAGCACCTAAACTGATCTGTTAGTGAGGGTATTCTATAGCAATGACCCTTTCTGCTTGGTCCCTGTAGTTGCGTGTGAACCAGGATGAGCCCATGGAGGAGTACCTAGCCCAGCTGGAGGAGGCAGGGGCTGGGGAAGAGGACCGGCCAGGGGTGGGTCTGATCCTGGGACCAGGCCTGCCGTGTAAGGACCAGATGAGGACTAACGTTATCAATGAGATCATGAGCACAGAGAGAGACTACATCAAGCACCTCAAAGACATCTGTGAGGTCAGTAAAGTTCCGTTCAGACAACATCACTGTCTGTCTGTAGACCCTTTTCTTTGATACAGGCCATTATAGGACTTATAAACACTTTGCATCAAAAACTCCCGTAAGAATCTGCCTCTTGTCTTCAAGTGTCTCTAAATAACATAAAAATGCATCACACCAGCCTTTGTGCCATCATAACTTGTTAGGAGCACAGTTATTCAGACCAGTGGTATTGACCAGCACACAGTACATTGTATTTCTGAACAATACCACTTTGTCCAATAAGACAAAATATATTCTTAAGTTTTAACTTGGTTATTTCTGGGAATTCTTAACATGTAAAATCAGGTATACGTCTGTTCTACATGTGGTACCATGACTATACTGTTCCTCTCTCAGGGTTACATCAAGCAGTGCCGTAAGAGGATAGACATGTTCACAGAGGAGCAACTGCGATGTATATTCGGCAACATCGAAGACATCTACCGCTTCCAGAAGAAGTTACTGAAA
Organism: Brachymystax lenok tsinlingensis; assembly: GCA_030435695.1. Classification (NCBI taxonomy): domain Eukaryota; kingdom Metazoa; phylum Chordata; class Actinopteri; order Salmoniformes; family Salmonidae; genus Brachymystax; species Brachymystax lenok. The sequence continues at coordinate 20,325,528 of CM059782.1, forward strand.
GGTCTGGAGAAGAAGTTCAACAAGGAGCAGCCGCACCTCAGCGAGATCGGATCCTGCTTCCTCGAACACGTGAGTATTGTACAGCACACAACCCACTGTGATTCTTCACCTGACTTCTGTCATATGTGACCGACCGCCTAAATTCTGTCTTGTGTTGCAAAATTGTGTTTTTTACATTGGATAAAAGTAGAGACTCAGAGCTAGAAAATTATATATCATACACTGCAGTTGAGGAACAATAGGAAAGTAATTCTGCATTTAAAGTTAGTGAACTTGTAACCCCACTTTTGAGTAAATGGCCTTTGAATGTTTTGGTACACCTACTGGAGAGCGCATCTTTGTCTACACTTATTCAGCATCGTTCACACCCTTTAAGCCTTAGTCCCACCTATCTCTTTATGGATTCACATGTGAGACCATGTGGTAAACACACGCTATATCAAATAAACACGCTATATCGAAGTTTATTTGTCACATGGGGCGGCAGGTAGCCTAGTGGTTAGAGCGTTGGACTTGTAACAGAAAGGTTGCAAGATCGAATCCTCGAGCTGACAAGGTAAAAATCTGTCGTTCTGCCCCTGATCAAGGCAGTTAACCCACTGTTCCTAGGCCGTCATTGAAAATAAGAATTTGTTCTTAATTGAATTGCCTAGTTAAAAACTTCTTAAGGAGCGCCCCACTCCCGCTAGCGCCCCACTCCCGACACTACCAGGTGAAATGCAAGGCGCCAAATTCAAAATCCCAAAGTTGAATTATTAAACATGCATCAATATACAAGTGTTTCATAGTCATCAAAAGCTCTGCTTCTTGGCAATATCACAGCGTTGTCAGATTTCAAAAAGGCTTTACGGCGAAAGCACCACATTTGATTGTTTGAGGGTAGCACCTAACATATTTTTACCATTACCATAATTTCATAAGCCTCCACGGTTCACAGAAAACACATTTCACAGCGAAAACAAATCAATTACCTTTTGAAGAACGTCTGCTGAGGGCTTCCAAAGTGTCCAACAAAGACAATCCATGGTTCTTTTGTTAGAAAAAGTAATGTATTATATCCATAAATCTCTGTTTGGTTGGCGCTTTATAATCAGAAAAAACAGCGTTGACTCCTCCATTGAAACATGAAGAGAACTCGTTCAACTTATACCTATAAACTTGTCCATGAACAATCAAACATCATTGTAAATGTATCCTTAGGAACACTTTTCTGTATAAATAACATAATATTTCAACCGGAATATAAACTGGGCGATAAGAAAGGAAAAAACAAAAGAACGTGCCTGCCGGGAGCGCGCATTCACTTGTAAAGGACATCTCTGGGGGCACTTCCTTATTCCTCTTCTTCTCTGCTCTAAAAGCATCTAAAAGAATCAGAACACTTTCTCGAGACTGTTGACATCCAGAGGAAGCGATAGGTACTGCATTAATATGCCCTTATAAGGGCATTTTCATAAGGGAGGGGTTCCAAATGAGGCAATGTGTCAAAACCACTTTTTCCAGGACAGAAATTCCTCGGGGTTTCGCCTGCCATATCCGTTCTGTTTTACTCACCGACAAAATGTTAACACTTTTAGAAGATTCAGAGTGTTTCCTATCCAATGGTACTAAATATGTGCATATTCTATTTTCTGGGCCTGAATGGGAGGCATTTTACTTTGGGCATGCCAGGGTCTCCAAAACGGTCACCTCGTGCGCTGCTCCCTAAGAAGTTAAATAAAGATAAAACATTTAAAATAAAATAAAAAAACATGCACAAGATACAGAAGGTGTAAACAGTACAGTGATAGTACTTGCATAGTAGCAATATCAAAACCAGAAAGTTTCCAGATAAAATATTTGATCATTATTGATCGTTATTAGATGACGCTTACACGACACACTTGTCTAAATTCATGGGTAATGTGAAAGAAAAGCTATAACCACTACCCAGCCACATCTAGCTAAGTGGATGGGTCTTTATTGTCTAGACATGTACACATGTTCATGAAATACGATAGATGGCCGTAATCACCCCCAGACACACCTGCTAATTTGATGGGCCATGTAATAATCCAGCCGAAGTGGAATCTTTTGTTTAGACATGTAGCTAGCTAGGTAGATAGCTAGCTAAACAATGAACCGGCATAACCCCAACTCATACTACTACCAATACAAACATTGTCATAGCTGTATTATGAATCTGCAGGTAGCTAAAGCTAACAAACTAGGTTCAATGTTAACTAGCTAACATTAGGCTATAACTAAAAATGCAGATGGATTTCTGATTCTAATATTATTACTACACAGATCATACACAAGCCAGCAAGCTAACGTTTGCTAGCTAACTAATAGTATTCTTTAACTTGGAAAAATAATCACTTTCTGACTAAATTTGAAACTTATATCTGGAAAATGTAGCTAGACTCTTACCTGTATATTTGGATGAACGCTTCACGGCAGACTGGAACCTTTTAACTATGTTTTGTTTGTAGCTGCATCTTGTTTGGCCAGCTTTGTGTCAAGTCACTCAAGTTTACACTGACCATGGCGTGTGCAGAAATGACTTTTTCCTACTGATCTGTCGATAGCGCCTGCTAAATTCAGGGTATCAATGTTGTTGAGAAAAGTACCAAAACCTTTGTAGTTATCAATAGTTAACGTTATATCATTCGAAAACCGCACGGTAGAAAGGACTGTCAACACATACTGAACAGCTCACATTATAGACAGAAGCATGCTACAAACTCATTTCCCGGCATGTCCAGCCCATACATTATCTCAACCAATCATGGCTAGTGGGAAGATTCCTTTCTTTTTCCATGGCTAAACAAACTAGGCTCGTAATGTTACAATTTTATTCTTATTTATGTATGGAATACAAGTTTGTTATTAAGGCACATGAAAGTTCACATGTTCCAGAAGGCATTTCTGACAACAACAACAAAAAAAAATGTACGTTCAAATGCTGCTCTTGTGAAGTAGTGACGTGCGACATACGCCTAGTTTCATGAAGCTAGTCACATATGGCCTGCATAACGCTACATAATGCTATCATAAACATGACATAACATGACGTAATAGGGGAAATGAAATCTGCTTAATAGATAATTACTGTATTATTATACACACTTTATGTTGGGGATTCAAGTCAAGCGACCTCTATAGAGCCCAAACATTCATGTAACATTCCAGCAACCATCAATTTCATATTTTAAACCACCATTTTAAACTTCCATGTTAATGTTTCCTGTCTCCTCCTCAGCAAACAGACTTCCAGATCTACTCGGAATACTGTAACAACCACCCCAACGCCTGTGTGCAGTTGTCCAGACTGATGAAGACCAACAAGTATGTGTTCTTCTTTGAGGCCTGTCGTCTGCTCCAGAAGATGATTGACATCTCGCTGGATGGGTTCCTGCTCACGCCCGTCCAGAAGATCTGCAAGTACCCTCTGCAGCTGGCCGAGCTACTGAAATACACCAACCCTCAGCATAGGTAAACACACACACACACGTGTACTGTGCACACATGCAAGGAGCTCCACGTATTCCTTCTTATCTACCAATTTCTCTCTCTCTGAAATCGCCAAAATTTCTTTCAGAAATCGCATGACACTGATAGGTTATTAGTTGTGTTTCATTTTTAAGTCAAAAGTTATTACAAGTCTATCATTAGACTAAAACAATCATGTAAGACCGAGAGGGCCTGATGTGTTTGTCTGTTCTGGGCAACCCAGGGACTATAAGGACGTGGAGGCTGCCTTGAACGCCATGAAGAACGTGGCCAGGCTGATCAACGAGAGGAAGCGGCGCCTGGAGAACATCGACAAGATCGCCCAATGGCAGAGCTCCATAGAGGACTGGGAGGTGAGTAACAGTGCATCAGGGGTAATGGAACAGAATCCATGACTAGGGCCAGGAGGTTTTCCTGACCAAGTGACTTGTTCTGGAAAAAACGCTTGATGTCATGTTGCCAGGACACATGGCCCTAGCTATACAATACAAATCTTTTGGCTGAACAATCTCTGTCTGTCACATGTCTGTAGGCTCTAACAGATGCTTGTTGTGTGTTTGAACATCCTCAGGGAGAAGACATCCTCAGTATGAGTTCAGATCTGATCTTCTCTGGAGAGCTGACGAAAATCTCCCAGCCTCAGGCCAAGAGCCAGCAGCGCATGTTCTTCCTCTTCGACCACCAGATGGTCTACTGCAAAAAGGCGAGCAGCACTGTTAAAATGATTATTATAATGTGGACATGAAGCTAGTAAGGGTTAAGGTTGAGGCTACGGTTGTAAATGAACCGTAATGTGGACATTAAGCTAGGGTTACGGTTAGTTTCCAGGTAGAACGCTTTTGGGTTCCATGTAGAATTTTACATGGAACCTCCAAAAGTTATATGTGGATCCAAAAAGGGATCTTTAAAGGGTTCTCCTATGGGGACAGCCAAATAACCATTTTAGGTTCTAGATAGAGTGTAGGGTTAAGTTTATGAAGTGGGTTAGTAGCAGTTCTCTCCCCCCTATAGGACCATGCTGTTCTATAAGGATTAGGGTTAGTAACAGTAATATATAACAGTATTATCACGTACCCCTATGTGTTTTTCAGGACCTCCTGCGCAGGGACATGCTGTACTATAAGGGTCGAATGGACATGGACCTGATGGAGGTGGTGGATGTGGAGGATGGAAAGGAGAAGGACTTCAACGTGTCGGTGAAGAATGCTCTGAAGCTGCGCTCGCTGGCGGGGGACGAGGTCCACCTGCTGTGTGCCAAGAAGCCTGAGCAGAAACAACGCTGGCTCCGAGCCTTCCAGGACGAGAGGACACAGGTGCAGCACGACCTCGAAACAGGTGAAACAGTTATCCGTCTCTCTGTCTGACGTGCCACAGTTGGAAAAAGGACCCATTCTTACTTAGCTTGATAAGCTAAAGCAACTCAGACATGCAGAATGAGTAGAAAACACTAATAGGATACTAGGATACTCCAATGAACTGCTTACCTGTAGTATTACTAGTCAGCTGTACAAAGCACTGGGTGTGTATCCTTTCCTATTTCTAAACATGAGCTGTGTCCTCCTGTCTCTCTCTGCCCCAGACTACTGCTGTATTAATAGTTTGTGATAAACGTTTCTGACAGTGGCTCCGGTCAGAGAATCAGGGAAGAGAAGTGTATGTGTAATATGTAGCAGCTACTGGATCAGAATGTCGTTAATCCCTCAGACAAAAGGACCCATAAATCCTTTTGAGCTGCCCCCTTTCGCTTCTCTGCCAAAGTCTCTGGGTTTTATCTGGGCTGTAACAGATCATGCAGATATTACCGAAACTTTTCATCCAACAATCTGGCCTTCTATTATTCTGTTCCCTCTTAATAGCTAGGTATTGATAGGTGGCACTGGCAGAATGAATCTGTGATATCAATATTGACCTGTGACCTATGTGGTTTCCTCCTCCAGGATTCTCCATCACTGAGGTCCAGAAGAAACAGGCCATGCTGAACGCCTGCAAAAGCCATCCAGCTGGGAAGCCCAAAGGTATGTCTGGGTAATGGGTGCATGGCAGGAAAAGATTACGTTTTTTAAGATTACGTTTGCCAATATTTATACAAATATTGTTTATCATATCTGCTTAATATTCATATAAACCACTTGAGATTAAAAGTCGTAATCAATCCCTATGGACATGTATAACCCCTAGTCTCTTGTCACAGCCTTAACATGTAAAACATTAAGTAGCTGATTTGATTCTGGATGCCATGTTTACTAACCCCTCTCTGTTCTCCTCTCCCCCAGCGGTGACCCGGCCCTACTATGACTTCCTGCTGCGTCAGAAGCACCCGTCTCTGCCCAGCACCGTACCTCAGCAGCAGGTCTTCATGCTGGCTGAGCCCAAACGCAAGGCAACCACCTTCTGGCAAAACATCGGCAGACTGACACCTTTCAAGAAGTGAAACGCCGGAGAGGAGAGGAGGATTAGAGGAGAAAGGCTAATGCCTGAACTGACTTTTTTATCCCCAATCCTCTTTTTTTCTTCTCTCGTTTGTTCTTTGTTATACATAATGTTATCCTAATTCATATACTGATTATTGTGAAAGATCAACATGATTATGATGATGATATTTTTTCTTTGAGAAAGCACTTTATAGGTTGGTTACAATCAGACTTGGGAATGGTTCTCCCGGACATCGTGTATACGTTGGGAGAATGTTACTAGGACTATTATACCTGCTACTGCTACTACAACTTCAACCAAGCACCGATTGGTACTAATATTACTACTGCTGTGTGATCATGTGACTGCCAATGAGGCTCCTCTTTTTTGAAAGACGTTGACTGACGCAACTAAATGATTTTTTTTTCCAGTGTTTTTGTTTTGTTTCAACAAATGCCAACTGTTCACAGTGCCAGATCAATTTTGCTTTTGTATTTAAGTTTGTGCTGTGTCTGCTATTGAAAAAAGGTGAAAAAGGGGGATAAAGTTTATTGTACTTCTCTTTGTGCAAAGATGTTTTCCTGGTTTATTTTGAGCATTCCATAACAGTCGATACTTAAGGGTTTGGGTGTGGTGGGGTCTTAATGTTTGTGTAAACAAACAGTCTGAGAAAATCAAATGGTACCCAAATTCGATTCTCAATTCTTCATAAATCTACCGTTTGAGTTGCAGCAGCCCACAAACGCACACACACACACCTGACCTTTGACATTAGCCTTACACTGTGTGTATGAGTAATTAACCTCTTTATGGAAGTGCCATCTGAAGTGTGTCCTGGATGTTTTGAAATAGTGGGAAGAGTATGTTTTTCCTTTATCAACCCCTGCATTTACATTCATTTAGCAACATTTTCAAATTCAAGATGTAATCTCCTACTGTGGCAAAATGAGGTTAGATTTTTTTATTTAACCTTCATTTAACTAGGCACAATTAAGAAAAAAATATTATTTACAACGACGGCCTAGACCGGCCAAACCCGGATGACACTGGGCCAATTGTGCGCCGCCCCATGGGACTCCCAATCACGACCGGTTGTGATACAGCCTCTAGCACTGAGATGCCGTGTCTTAGACCGCTGCGCCAGTCGGGAGCTTGATTGAACTGCACTTTCGTCCCCCTGGTAAGTGCAATGCCACATTACCACATGATTTCATATAATCTGGAAATTTAACACTTTAAATGTTGAAAGTATAATGTTAGCTTTTTCTAGCCTGGTCCCAAATCTGTTGGTGCTTTTGGCAACTCCATTGCTGTCATGACAATTCCACAAGGAGTTGGCAAGAGCACAGAAACAGACTGGTATCCAGGCTACTTCTTTTCCTTACAAGTTTAACAGGGTGGATCACCTTCTGAAAGTTCTACCCATTTCCTCCATGTCCCCAGAGGCTTCATCAGGACGTTTTCTGTTTGTCTGCGACACCTTTCAGAAGTCTTCATTTGTAGATGAATATTCATGAGTTTCTGGCAAGACAAAGTTGTCTGTTGTGACAAAAATGTATTTTTGTGTTCCTGCTGATGAAGAGACTACAGGGACTTCGAAGAGTCCCAGGAAGTAGGTTAGCTGGGCGAGATGACAGCAAAACAACACTTACTACTGATGCGTTTCATCTAGCTTCACTGTCCAAAATAACTACAAATTCACATTTGTAAAGGTAACCTATTTTTTAGACGGTCTGTAACACTGAATTGTTAGCGCGCTGCAGACTTTGTGGGTTTCTGTCTACTAAAATCGTAAAGATGCTAAAGGTTGGAGTCATGAACCATGCCTTGTATGCCGCCTTCTTAACATGATGGCTTAGGCTTTTTTTATGATTCTGATTTGGCCTTTCCATTTCCAAAAAGACAAACTGATCATCTGCGGCTCAATACATATAACACACATTTATAATCAATCAATTGACAATGGATACTGTATATTGACTGTGATCAGTTTCAAGAGGCCTACAATATGATGGGGTTGACACAAAGAAGCCTGAATCCAGCATTCAATTTGAGATGTTTTCCTATTTCAAAAGAAAGTAGCTCGATGATGGATTGCTCTCCCATGGGATCGACTGTGATGTTTGGAGAGAGAGGGAGAGAGAACCGGGACACACAGAGGGATGTGTGTGCGTGTGTGTGTGTATGATTGCTAAAACAAAGTGTGTGTCTTGTTACCTCGAGGTAGAGATATGGAACATGGCCGCTCAGAATTCAGTATGCAGCCCTATAACTCACCTGTCATGATGGTTATGGGTCCCTATAACTCACCTGTCATGAGGGTTATGGGTCCCTATAACTCACCTGTCACGAGGGTTATGCAGCCCTATAACTCACCTGTCACGAGGGTTATGGGTCCCTGTAACTACCTGTCACAAGGGTAATGGATCCCTTTAACTCACCTGTCACGAGGGTTTTGGATCCCTTTAACTCACCTGTCACGAGGGTTATGGGTCCCTGTAACTCACCTTTCACGAGGGTTATGCAGCCCTATAACTCACCAATCACGAGGGTTATGCAGCCCTATAACTCACATGTCACGAGGGTTATGCAGCCCTATAACTCACCTGTCACGAGGGTTATGGGTCCCTGTAACTACCTGTCACGAGGGTAATGGATCTCTTTAACTCACCTGTCACAAGGGTTATGGGTCCCTGTAACTCACCTGTCACGAGGGTTATGCAGCCCTATAACTCACCAATCATGAGGGTTATGCAACCCTATACTCACCTGTCACGAGGGTTATGGATCCCTATAACTCACCTGTCACGAGGGTTATGGATCGCTATAACTCACCTGTCACGAGGGTTATGGATCCCTATAACTCACCTGTCACGAGGGTTATGCAGCCCTATAACTCACCTGTCATGAGGGTTATGCAGCCCTATAACTCACCTGTCATGAGGGTTATGGGTCCCTATAACTCACCTGTCACAAGTGTTATGCAGCCCTATAACTCACCTGTCACGAGGGTTATGGATCCCTATAACTCACCTGTCACGAGGGTTATGCAGCCCTATAACTCACCTGTCATGAGGGTTATGCAGCCCTATAACTCACCTGTCATGAGGGTTATGGGTCCCTATAACTCACCTGTCACAAGGGTTATGGATCCCTATAACTCACCTGTCACGAGGGTTATGGATCGCTATAACTCACCTGTCACAAGGGTTATGGATCCCTATAACTCACCTGTCACGAGGGTTATGCAGCCCTATAACTCACCTGTCACGAGGGTTATGCAGCCCTATAACTCACCTGTCACGAGGGTTATGGATCCCTATAACTCACCTGTTACAAGGGTTATGGATCCCTATAACTCACCTGTCACAAGGGTTATGGATCCCTATATCTCACCTGTCACGAGGGTTATGCAGCCCTATAACTCACCTGTCACAAGGGTTATGCAGCCCTATAACTCACCTGTCACGAGGGTTATGCAGCCCTATATCTCACCTGTCATGAGGGTTATGCAGCCCTATAACTCACCTGTCACAAGGGTTATGCAGCCCTATAACTCACCTGTCACGAGGGTTATGCAGCCCTATAACTCACCTGTCACGAGGGTTATGGGTCCCTATAACTCACCTGTCACGAGGGTTATGCAGCCCTATAACTCACCTGTCACGAGGGTTATGGGTCCCAATAACTCACCTGTTACGAGGGTTATGCAGCCCTATAACTCACCTGTCATGAGGGTTATGGGTCCCTGTAACTCACCTGTCACGAGGGTTATGCAGCCCTATAACTCACCTGTCACGTGGGTTATGGGTCCCTATAACTCACCTGTCACGAGGGTTATGGGTCCCTATAACTCACCTGTCACGAGGGTTATGCAGCCCTATAACTCACCTGTCACGAGGGTTATGGGTCCCAATAACTCACCTGTTACGAGGGTTATGCAGCCCTATAACTCACCTGTCATGAGGGTTATGGGTCCCTGTAACTCACCTGTCACGAGGGTTATGCAGCCCTATAACTCACCTGTCACGTGGGTTATGGGTCCCTATAACTCACCTGTCACAAGGTTTATGGATCCCTATAACTCACCTGTGACCAGGGCCTTGATAGGGTTTCTTTTGAATCCACACAAGCATTCTCAAACAGGCAGAGACCATATGGATCTTGAAGCTGGACATTCAGTCATCTAAATCTTTCCTATAACTTTCTTTGGGAAGAGATGGCCTAGCATGCTAAGCTAACCTTGGATTAAAAGCAGCATTCGTCTAACATTTTCCCAAATTGTATATTTTTGACATTTGAGAAGGTTTGGTAAATAGGAATTACATTTGTTAAATCATGATGTTTTGACTAAATTGTAGACTGCATGCATAGACCTAAACAGATGTTTTGTAGCTAATGTTGTGTTTTGCCTTTAAAATGCAGTCAGTGTTTTTACAACCTCTGCAGAACATGTCAGTTTCTCTGCTTTGATATATCAATCAAAAAGTCGTTCAAATGTCAAAGACGATTTTGCCAATGACTGAACTGCATGCCAAACATGCCTAAAAAAACATTTTCAAAGTCTGTCGGTCTGGAGTTTACTGAATCTTAGGAGAGCTATAATTGGCTGTTGAATATACTGTATACTCCCCCTGCAAAAGGCACAGGATGGTATACAACAGAAAGTTTGCCTCTCCACAATTTGTACACTCATTTTCAATCTGTTGAGACATCATACAATCAATACTTTCCCACGGTCACTAATTAGCAAATGATTACCGCCCCCCCCAATCATTAGTTAATTGTAGTGACAGAGTATTTAGACCTGAACTGATGCTATTGTTGTTGTTTTTTACCTTTATTTAACTAGGCATTGTTATTTAACTAGGCATTGTTATTTAACTAGGATCGTTGATGACCTGGATCTGAATAGACATCTTTAAACTCATATGTCCCTCTGGTGAGAAGAGGAGATACAGTAGACTACTTCAGTCTTTCAGTGGCATAAAAACAACCCCAAACATTTCTCTGAATGGTGAATTCCTTGAAATGGTGACTGAGCATGTTTTATTTGACCTTCATTTTGACCTTGAAGCGGGCTGGTCCAATGAGAATCAAATGTCCTCTCCAAGAGAACTGTTCTGCCAACGAGTCATTGTTAACTTATATGTTGCTGTACACATTTCTATTTTCCTGAGTTGGGTGAGTTCTTGCTTCAGTCTCGTTATTTTCAGAAACACATTAAAACAGGGAGAGGTCCAATGTTTCAGCTTCAATATGCGTGCTTGTAAAAAGAAAAGTTTAACTATAGTTTGTTTTAATTACGAAATTAAAAAGGCAGTGTCTGTATGGTTGTTTACATATGCACTCAATTATGGGAAAATAAAACTATTCAAAATGTGTCACTGACTGAATTGTGTCCATTTCAGGATCTAATATATATATATAGATTAAATAGTTTTTCCCCTCATCAATTTACACACAATACCCATAATGATGAAGAGAAAAGAGATGTTATCACATTTACATAATTATTCAGACCCTTTACTCAGTACTCTGTTGAAGCACCTTTGGCAGCGATTACAGAATTGAGTCGTCTTGGGTATGACGCTACAAGTGTGGCACAGCTGTATTTGGGGAGTTTCTCCAATTCTTCTCTGCAGATCCTCTCCAGCTCTGTCAGGTTGGATTGGGAGCGTTGCTGCACAACTATTTTCAGGTCTCTCCAGAGATGTCAGGTTCTGAGCGCTCTGGAGCAGGTTTTCATCATGGATCTCTCTGTACTTTGCTCTGTTCATCTTTGCCTCTATCCTGACTAGTCTCCCAGTCCCTGCTGCTGAAAAACTTCCCCACAGCATGATGCTACCCCCACAATGCTTCACCGTAGGGATGGTGCCAGGTTTCCTCTAGAAGTGACGCTTGGCATTAAGGCCAAAGAGTTCAATCTTGGTTTCATCAGACCAGAGAATCTTGTTTTTCATGGTCTGAGAGTCTTTAGGTGCCTTTTGGCAAACTCCAAGCGGGTTGTCATGTGCTTTTTACTGAGGAGTGGCTTCCGTCTGGCCACTCTACCATAAAGGCCTGATTGGTGGAGTGCTTCAGAGATGGCTGTCCTTCTGGAAGGTTCTCCCATCTCCACAGAGGAACTCTAGAGCCCTGTCAGAATGACCATCAGGTTCTTGGCACCTCAGTTTGGCCAGGCAGTCAGCTCTAGGAAAAGTCTTGGTGGTTCTAAACTTCTTCCATTTAAGAATGATGGAGGCCACTCTTGGGGACCTTCAATGCTGCAGACATTTTTTGGTACCCTTCCCCAGATCTGTGCCTCGACACAATCCTGTCTCGGAGCTCTACGGACAATTCCTTCGACCTCATGACTTGGTTTTTGCTCTGAGATGCACTGTCAACTGTGGGATCTTATATAGACAGGTGTGTGCCTTTTTAAATTTACCACAGGTGGTCTCCAACAAAGTTGTAGAAACATCTCAAGGATGATCAATGGAAACAGGATGCATCTGAGCTCAATTTTGAGTCTCATAGCAAAGGGTCTTTATACTTATGTAAATAAGGTATTTCATTTCTTCTTTTTTTTTTTTTATACATTTGCAAACATATCTAAAAACTCATTTTGGCAATGTCATTATGGGGTATTGTGTGTAGATTGCTGAGGATTTTTTTTTATTTAATCAATTTTAGAATTCAAGGCTGTAATGTAACAAAATGTGGAAAAAGTCAATACACAGTACCAGTCAAAAGTTGATACACCTACTCATTCAAGGGTTTTTCTTTATTTTTACAATATTTTACATTGTTATTTCATAGTTCTGATGTGTTCGCTATAATTCTACAATGTAGAAAATAGTAAAATCGAAGAAAAACCCTTGAATAAATTTGTGTCCAAACTTTTGACTCGTACTGTATGCATGTACAGTTGAAGTCGGAAGTTTACATACACTTAGGTTGGAGTCATTAAAACTCGTTTTTCAACCACTCCACAAATTTCTTGTTAACAAAATATAGTTTTGGCAAGTCGGGTAGGACATTACTTTGTGCATGACACAAGTCATTTTTCCAACAATTGTTTACAGACAGATTATTTCAATTATAATTCACTGTATCACAATTCCAGTGGATCAGAATATTACATACACTAAGTTGACTGTGTCTGTAAACAGCTTGGACAATTCCAGAAAATGATGTATTGGCTTTGGAAGCTTCTGAAAGGCTAATTGACAGTCAATTGGAGTGGTACTTGTGGATGTATTTCAAGACCTTCCTTCAAATGCAGTGCCTCTTTTCTTGACAAATCAGCCAAGACCTCAGAAAAAGAATTGTAGACCTCCACAAGTCTGGTTCATCCTTGGGAGCAATTTCCAAACGCTTGAAGGTGCCACGTTCATCTGTACAAACAATAGTACGCAAATATAAACACCATAGGACCATACAGCTGTCATACAGCTCATCTCCTAGAGATGAAAGTACATTGGTGCGAAAAGTGCAAATCAATTCCAGAACAACAGCATAGGACCTTGTGAAGATGCTGGAGGAAACAGGTACAAAAGTATATATATCCACAGTAAAACAAGTCCTATATCGACATAACCTGAAAGGCCGCTCAGCAAGGAAGAAGCCACTGCTCCAAAACCGCCATATAAAATGAAGACTACGGTTTGCAACTGCACATGGGGACAAAGATCGTACTTTTTGGAGAAATGTCCTCTGGTCTGATGAAACACAAATAGAACTGTTTGGCCAGAATTACCATCGTTGTGTTTGGAGGAAAAAGGGGGAGGCTTGCAAGCCGAAGACCACCATCCCAACCGTGAAGCACGGGGGTGGCAGCATCATGTTGTGGAGATGCTTTACTGCAGGTAGGACTGGTGCACTTCACAAAATAGATGGCATCATGAGGTAGGGAAATTATGTGGATATATTGAAGCAACATCTCAAGACATCAGTCAGGAAGTTAAAGCTTGGTCCCAAATGGGTCTTCCAAATGGACAATGACCCCAAGCATACTTCCAAAGTTGTAGCAAAATGGCTTAAGGACAACAAAGTCAAGGTATTGGAGTGGCCATCACAAAACCCTGACCTCATTCCTATAGAAAATTTGTGGGCAGAGCTGTGAAAGCGTGTGTGAGCAATGAGGCCTACATACCTTACACCAGCTCTGTCTGGAGGAATGGGCCAAGATTCACCCAACTTATTTTAGGAATCTTGTGGAAGGCTACCTGAAACGTTGGACCCAAGTTAAACAATTTAAAGGCAATGCTACCAAGTACTAATTGAGTGTCTGTAAACTTCTGACCCACTGGGAATGTGATGAAAGAAATAAAAGCTGAAATAACTCATTCTCTCTACTATTATTTCACATTCTTAAAATAAAGTGGTGATCCTAATTGACCTAAGACAGAGAATTATTACTAGGATTAAATGTCAGGAATTGTGAAAAACAGAGTTTTTAAATGTATTTGTATGTAAACTTCCGATTTCAACTGTATGTATGTATGTATGTATGTATGTATGTATGTACACACACACACACATTCTACATAACTAGAAATCTTAAGGAGACTAGCACATATTCACACAAACACTAACATTAACATCCAATACACACTTTAACTAAACGCAATGCATAGATGCTGAAGGCAGATATGAGACATATGGTCCACCTAGTGGACATTTAAACAATGACTTGCATTATCTGACCAGATTACTGCAGTGAGCCTCAAAACAAAAGGTAACACCATGGGCTAGCTAGACGCAGGCTTCAGAAGACATAGCTTGGAGCATGTGTTATAGTGGTCACCTGGGTCCCCAGAAATGTGAAGGTGACACAATTCAATGAAATGAATAAATAAAAAACATTGACAATTCTCATAATTGTATTTTTTGGTATTTTTTTTAAATGAAAAAAAAACTAAACACATAAAACATCACAAAACAGATTCAGTAACTGAGGTGACGTCTTGTAAAGGCAATATAGACGAGCAAATCAAAGATAATGATATATTGGTGAGTTCTGGTGGAGCCTTGAGGTAACTAGCAAACAACGTCAAGTTCTGGCTTCCTTAAAACAGAGCATCTCAAATGTGTATTTTCTTCCAATAGTGCTAAGCAAATTCTAATCTATTTAATCGATTCAAATAAATCCAGGATAAAAGTTTAATACCTGTTAAAATGTCTCAGGTTTGCAGTGAATCTAAATTCTGTAGCTGTTGGTGTGGTTATATCCAAACCAATAACAGAAAGGAATCTGTAGAAATGTTCAGGTATGATACATACATTACATCTGTATGCACAATGGCTTTAGTATTTTCATCCTCTTTCAGCAAATAGAATTCTACACAAACACGCTCACATGCATACAAATGCTCTGGCTCGATCACTCATTGTAGGATGGAGTCCGAATAGTTGTAAATTGCTTCCTTTTCTCAAATCCTTTCCTTTGCGACCAGTAATAGATTAAATGTCATGACAGGTCTGTGTCATTCTGCTAGCTTCCTTTAGGGCCAGTACTTGACTTGAACTGAAATTGGTTCCGGTACTCATTTTGGGTGCCATATACTTTTTAGCTAATGGGAACAGGAGCTCAAGCAGTAAAACATGTAAGGTGCCTGTACTCAGGTCCGGTGAGCTCCTACCCAAGTAAAGCACTGTTCAGGGCCTCTTCGTTTCCTTTCCCTTGGACCATTGGCCTATCTAAGACCTTTAGGATTCAAGTCTGTGTTCACATCTTCCATGGGCAAAGAGCGTGAATAATGTTTTAGTGTTGGAATGGATATCAGATATCTAAGACAGAGGCTTAAAACTCAAAAAGGCCCACCTTCCCATAATACAAAAATGGCCAACAGACAAATGTTAACACAGCATCCCCCAGAGAAATAATAGCATCCTAGCAACATTACCAAAAACAAGCAACGAAAACAATTGTTCTGCACAGCTTTGTGTGGTAAACTCAAGTTACCTGTTTGTGTGAAATAAACGTGTTCCTTTCTTTTAATGTAGTTCATTAGAATTTTTGCTTTTTGATGATTTTGCATTAGTCACGGAAGGTAGATTGAGCTAGTGTTATTTCTTCTTTTACACTGAGTGTACAAAACATTAAGAACACCTTCTGTTTCCATGAGACTGACCAGGTGAAAGCTATGATCCATTATTGAAGGATTTTCAAGCCTTGAGACATGGATTGTGTATGTGTGCCAATCAGATGGTGAATGGGCAAGATAAAAGATTTAAGTGCCTTTGAACGGGTTATGGTAGGTGCCAGGCGCACCGGTTTGTGTCAAGAACTGCAACACTGCTGGGTTTTTCACGCTCATTGGTTTCCTATGCTTACCAAGAAGGGTCCACCACCCAAAGGACATCCAGCCATCTTGACACAACTGTGGGAAGCATTGGAGTCAACATGGGCCTGCATCCCTGTGGAATGCTTTTGACACCTTGTAGAGTCCATGCCCCGATGAATTAAAGCTGTCCTGAGGGCAAAGGGGGGGTGCAACTCAATATTAGGAAGGTGTTCCTAATGTTTATACACTCAGTGTATATACACATGCATTCAACTCGATATGGATCCCAAAATCAAAACAAATTCAAACTCCCTTTTCACCACTTAATAGAGTTAGCTATAAAAATGACAAAGCAGTACACAAAACACAAGTTTGCATGGAGACTTAGCCGTCAGACACAAGATATGCAGCAGAGTGAGTGTAGGATTCTTGGATAGCGTCATTCAAAACAGGAATAGTAAGGAGTAGGAATATTCTCTTCATCCTGTTCTGAACAGGCCTAGTGTTGTTTTGGAGTTCAGATTCACAGTATGCTTGGAAAGAAGGAAGGAAGGAAGAGCAGCTGACACGAGACACCGGAGAGCGTCATCACCAACTGGAGTGTGAATGCATATCTACTATTTCTGACCTGAAGAGAGAAGCAGAGAAACAGTTGATTAAATACACAGTAATAATACCTAATGCTGGTCTTTCTACACATAAATGTATTTCTACTGACGGGGTATTATCCTAATTGACATGAAGATATTGCCCACAGCTAACCTTTCCCCCCCAAAAAATGATAAATACCCTACCTGCATTTAAATATTTCATGACTATAAATTGTAACCATTACGTATTCTAGTGTCAGTGCTGTTTCCCAGTGTTCTCTCCCATCCATATTGACCGGAGAGAATATGATATGATATGGAGGATGTATTCAGTACTCACAGTGCCATCACTTTACCACTGGGGGGGCACATAGCTGTAGGTGGGCACGCCTGGGTGTCGGTATGTGGGCATTGTAACTTGGTGGGGAGTCGGGGAGTGTGTCAACAAAGTTCCTGGAGAAAGGAAGGAGGTGGGAGAGGTCCGGAAATTAGACAGAGCAAAACCCATTCATTTAACACTGCTGCGACCGGATTGTATCCATTAAAATAATTATTTTTTAAATGGTAAACGCATTAAAAAAAATCTAAACGGAACTCACCGGCTGACATGGCCATAGTGGTCCCTGTAATCATCCCCATGGCTACGCCGTTGTGGGGGCGGGACTGGTGGTGCATGGGCGGGGCATACATGGCTGCTGGCATCCCATTGGACTGGACCACTGTAGTGTGATGAATGACATGGGGTGGGGCTGCGTACAGAGGCTGTGTGTAGTAAGTGCCTTGCTGCTGAGAGAGAGAGGGCAAAGTTTTATTAGGTACAGTTTTATGAAACAGAATGTAATGTAATATTTTAAACTGTATATACAGTTGAAGTTGGAAGTTTACATACACCTTAGCCAA
Source organism: Brachymystax lenok tsinlingensis (assembly GCA_030435695.1). Classification (NCBI taxonomy): domain Eukaryota; kingdom Metazoa; phylum Chordata; class Actinopteri; order Salmoniformes; family Salmonidae; genus Brachymystax; species Brachymystax lenok. Next base: position 20,343,196 of record CM059782.1, read on the forward strand.
TACATTTAAATTCAATTTTTCACAATTCCTGACATTTAATCCTAGTAAAAATTCCCTGTTTTAGGTCAGTTAGGATCACTTTATTTTAAGAATGTGAAATCTCAGAATAACAGCAGAGAATAATTTATTGATTTCTTTCATCACATTCCCAGTGGGTCAGAAGTTTACATACACTCAATTAGTATTTGGTAGCATTGCCTTTAAATTGTTTAACTTGGGTCAAACGTTTTGGGTAGCCTTCCACCAGTTTTCCCACAATAAGTTGGGTGAATTTTGGCCCATTCCTCCTGACAGAGCTGGTGTAACTGAGTCGGGTTTGTAGGCTTCCTTGCTCGCACACACTTTTTCAGTTCTGCCCAAACATTTTCTATAGGATTGAGGTCAGGGCTTTGTGGTGGCCACTCCAATACCTTGACTTTGTTGTCCTTAAGCCATTTTGCCACAACTTTAGAAGTACGCTTGGGGTCATTGTCCATTTGGAAGACCCATTTGTGACAAAGCTTTAACTTCCTGACTGATGTCTTGAGATGTTGCTTCAATATATCCACATCATTTTCCTACCTCATGATGCCATCTATTTTGTGAAGTGCACCAGTCCCTCCTGCAGCAAAGCACCCCTACAACATGATGCTGCCACCCCCGTGCTTCACGGTTGGGATGGTGTTCTTCGGCTTGCAAGCCTCCCCCTTTTTCCTGCAAACATAGCAATGATCATTCTGGCCAAACAGTTCTATTTTTGTTTCATCAGACCAGAGGACATTTCTCCATAAAGTACGATCTTTGTCCCCATGTGCAGTTGAAAATCATAGTCTGGCTTTTTTTATGGCGGTTTTGGAGCAGTGACTTCTTCCTTGCTGAGTGGCCTTTCAGGTTATGTCGATATAGGACTTGTTTTACTGTGGATATAGATACTTTTGTACCTGTTTCCTCCAGCATCTTCACAAGATCCTTTGCTGTTGTTCTGGGATTGATTTGCACTTTTCGCACCAAAGTACGTTCATCTCTAGGAGACAGAACGCATCTCCTTCCTGAGCGGTATGACGGCTGCGTGGTCCCATGGTGTTTATACTTGCATACTATTGTTTGTACAGATGAATGTGGTACCTTCAGGCGTTTGGAAATTGCTCCCAAGGATGAACCAGACTTGTGGAGGTCTACCATTTTATTCTGAGGTCTTGGCTTATTTCCTTTGATTTTCCCATGATGTCAAGCAAAGAGGCACTGAGTTTAAAGGTAGGCCTTGTAATACATCCACAGGTACACCTCCAATTGACTTAAATGATGTCAATTAGCCTTTCAGAAGCTTCCAAAGCCATGACATCATTTTCTGGAATTTTCCAAGCTGTTTAAAGGCACAGTCAATTTAGTGTATGTAAACTTCTGACCCACTGGAATTGTGATACAGTGAATTATAAGTGAAATAATCTGTCTGTAAACAATTGTTGGAAAAATTACTTGTGTCATGCACAAAGTATATGTCCTAACCGACTTGCCAAAACTATAGTTTGTTAACAAGGAATTTGTGGAGTGGTTGAAAAACTAGTTTTAATGACTCCAACATAAACTTCCGACAACAACTGTAACTGCCGTAATGTTGCTGGACCCCAGGAAGAGTAAATACCAATAAAAATACAAATGTCAGTGCCACAGTGAGACAATTACAACTACAGCAGCAATAAGCAGCAAGCTAATGTGTATCCGAATTGTCTTAGGCAGACAGATATTATTACATTCCGTCTGACCTATGTAACTGTTATGACCTTGTAACAACGCAGCTATAAATACCAATTCTGCAGTACAGCAAATAAGATGAACAGGTTTAGTTGCATCGTACTACTTCAGATGGTAGAGGTAGATGATGTCAGTTGACTAACTGACTGACTAACTGACCTGTGTGTAGGGGTTCTGTTGAGGGTAGGTGCTCCTCACAGGGAAGACTGTTGCAGGATAGAGGTTGGGTGATGAGGAGTAGGGTGGGACAGCCCCCGTGGTGGGTGAGCAGGTCATTTTAAAAGGAGTGCCCGGAGCATAACCTATAAGAGAGGGTTTCAGAGATATAAACACACAGCAAGGATAGGCGTTGTTAACACACCGTCTAGGGTATTACACATTTTAACAGGGAAAACCAAACAATTCACATTTTAGGCCTTTGTCCATTGGCAGGGTTCTCCAACTGGCGGCCCGTGGACCAAATTTGGTCCGCCTGTGGTTTTATTTGGCCCACCGTGTTCTGAGCAACAACAAAAAATACAACAAAAATTATGATATATATATATATATACAGTACCAGTCAAAGGTTTGGACACACCTATTCATTCCAAGGTTTTTCTTTATTTTTACTACACTGTAGAATAATAGTGAAGACATCAAAACTATGAAATAACACATATGGAATCATGTAGTATCAAAATAAGTATTAAGCAAATCAAAATATATTTTATACATGACATGTTTCAAAGTAGCCACCCTTTGCCTTGATGACAGCTTTGCAAAATCTTGGCATTCTCTCAACCAGCTTCATGAGTTAGTCACCTGGAATGCATTTCAATTAACAGGTGTGCCTTGTTAAAAGTTCATCTGTGGAATTTCTTTCCTTCTTAATGCGTTTGAGCCAATCAGTTGTGTTGTGACAAGGTATTCAGAAGATAGCCCTATTTGGTAAAAGACCAAGTCCATATTATGGCAAGAACAGCTCAAATAAGCAAAGAGAAACGACAGTCCATCATTACTTTAAGACATGAAGATCAGCCAATCCAGAAAATGTCAAGAAATTTCAACGTTTCTTCAAGTGCAGTCGCAAAAACCATCAAGCGCTATGATGAAACTGGCTCTCATGAGGACTGCCACAGAAAGGAAGACCCAGAGTTACCTCTGCTGCAGAGGATAAGTTCATTAGAGTTACCAGCCTCAGAAATTGCAGCCCAAATAAATGCTCCACAGAGTTCAAGTAACAGACACATCTCAACATCAACTGTTCAGAGGAGACTGGGTGAATCAAGCCTTCTTGGTCGATTTGCTGCAAAGATACCACTACTAAAGGACACCAATATGAAGAAGAGACTTGATTGGGCCAAGAAACACGAGCAATGTACATTAGACCGGTGGAAATCTGTCCTTTGGTCTGATGAGTCCAAATTTGAGATTTTTGGATCCAACCGCTGTGTCTTTGTGAGACCCAGAGTAGGTGAACGGATCATCTCTGCATGTTTGGTTCCCACTGTGAAGCATGGAGGACGTGTGATGGTGCTTTGCTGGTGACACTGTCTGTGATTTATTTAGAATTCAAGGCACACTTAACCAGCATGGCTACCACAGCATTCTGCAGCAATAAGCCATCCCATCCAGTTTGTGCTTAGTGGGACTATCGTTTGTTTTTCAACAGGACAATGACCCAACACACACCTCCAGGCTGTGTAAGGGCTATTTGACCAAGAGGGAGAGTGATGGAGTGCTAAAAAACCTTTGAATGAGTAGGTGTATCCAAACGTTTGACTGGTACTGTATACCACGGGTATGACAAAATGTATTTTTTTTCTGCTCTAATTACATTGGTAACCAGTTTATACTAGCGATAAGGCACCTTGGGGCTTGTGGTATATGGGCAGTATATACCACAGCTAAGGGCTGTATCCAGGCACTCAGAGTTGCGTCATGCATAACACTAAGGTTGTGGGTTCAATTCCTAGGGATCACATACAAAAACAATCTATGCACTCACTGTACAAGAGTAGGCTACATGCAGCTCTCTGAGAGGGACTGATAACTTACCTGTGGGGAAGGCTGGGTGGTTGGCTCCAGGGTGGTACATGTTGGGAGTGTAAGGAGGGCCAGCCGAGTACCCCCCAGGAAATCCAGCTGCAGGGTCAAAGGTCATATATAAGTGACAGGAAAATCAGAAGCGTCAGACATACATTTAGAGAAGCAGTGTGTGTTAATTACCCACTGGTCTGTTTGGGTGGTCTGCATTTCCCAATCCATTACACACTAGTTACACTGCTTACCTGGGTATCCTACTAAATGTCCCTTAGGGTTGACATAGGGGACCCCTGTTGGTGCAGGGTTGTACACTGGGTTCATAATGCACTCCTTTCAGATACTGCAACAATGACAAGACACATTGTTGAGAAAATGTATTCAGATTGTAAAAAAAAAAACTCGTATTTTATTCATTGGCTAAGTAACTAGCTAACGTTACATTGATCAATGATTTTTGTAATTCATAATTAGCTATCATGCGGCGCCCTTTCGCTTGATGCCTGGGGTTAAACGTAATGGGACCCTTGCCTTGATCGCAGCAGTAGCTAACGTAAGCTAGCTAAATGTATGTTGGTTATCGAAAGATAAAATGTCTAGCGTAGCTAGCAAGCTAGATTTAAACAAACTAGATTTAAAAAAAAATGTATTGTCTGTCTGTGCTGATGAATTCCATCAGGTAGCTATACTAATTTAGCTAACATTAGCTACCTAACAAACATGCGTTTATCAATAGGCGATGCAGTAACTCCACAAAAACACAAGGGCCGGGCTTTTAACATCTAACGTTATCTCTATTTATCTTGTACTGGCTCTTCCAGTCACCCTTCAACTATCTCTTCGACTTTGCCAATATTGGCAACAGGTTTAACAATAGATGTCAACTGTGATGTTAGCTCTAGTTTTAAATGATACTCACAGTTGTAATTTCTCAGTTTCAGACTGCTGTTCTTTGGCTCGACCCTTTACTTTTGGGTATTGTATTTTGGTTCCCACTGTCTGGTTGAGTTGACACTTTTTTCTGCTTGGCTCACTGCACACAAAAATGATCCAGCAGCCGGCGTCACTTCCGAGTACAGTTTGTGGCGCTTTCAAGAAAACTGGGATCTCAGGAAAAACAAGGTAAAATCATGACGTTAGTGATCTTTAGGTCGGAAAGTCGGAGCTCTAGAAAGATGCCCGAATTCCGACATGGAATTTCGAGTTGGATGACCGTTCAAAATTTCTCATTTGGAGCTCGTTTTTTCCCGAGTTCCCAGTTATCTTGATAGCATTGACATCGTAGTTCGGGGATTTACGAGTTCGGAGTTCCCAGTTGTTTGAAAGCTGTATGAAGATCATCTTGCCCATGTCACATGATGTGGTACTGTATACATTTGTATACTTTCGCTTTACTGTCTCTCTGGGTCTGGGACAGCATTTATGTGAAACATTTTATACACCATTATATAACTCGTATAACCCAAGTAGAGTAAAGAAAACACTGATCCATAAGCAACGTCTGTCTGGAACCAAATAATTACAAAGTTGTGCAAGTTATCATGTTGGACCTGTTTAGGTGCTATTATTCTTACAAAACCGCTATCAAACCTGAAAGAAGCATTCTTGCATCCATCGAATAATGTGTATTACACTATTATACACCGGGTGGGTCAAATCCTGAATGTTGATTGGTTAAAAGTGCATTCCAGTCGGTGTCTATTCCACAAGTTACCACCGGCTAAATCTATGACCTTAACCCTCCTGCTGTGCTCTGGTCGAATTGGACCGATTTACACATTTTCTCTCTGAAAAATGTAGTTCATTTAATCTGATTGTCATAAGGTTCCATGACTTTGTCCACACAGGGCATCTGAACACACAAAATACATTTTGATGATTTCATTACATTTTGGGTGTTTTATTTAACTTTTGTACACCTGTGGTGTTCCCGGTCATTTTGACCAGTCATTAGAAATGAATGGGTGAGATTACAATTAGTGTATAGAATTGAGTTCAGGCACATGCTCATTCATCAGATGGACACACTTCCTCTCTCAGACCCCCACATGCATGTGTGTTTGAGCACACACACACACTCACTCCCCTTCTTGGCTTCCATGGCAACCCCCAAGGGAACCTTTCCCCAATATAATCTTTCCCCCACTGGAACCACACCTGTTGGCATTCTCAAAACAATCGCAACATTGTTTCAATAGTATATGGAACGTTTCTCGCAGTTCTTGTATATAAAGCTTTTTTTGAGGCCTTGCTCACATTTCATTCTGTGGCAGCACAATGACCAAATTATATACTGCATGTGAGGCTCTTGATCCTATCTTTGATCATGACACTGGTGAGGAGGAGAGAGTCCTTGTTAAACTTTGACACAAAGTAGTCTGTGATAAATAGCACAATTTGTTTAATCTGAGTATTTGTTATAGTCAAAATAATGCATACATTATGCTTTTTCTTACTCAAAAATGAGTTGTATGAGCTCAGGTCAATGAGGCCTACAGGCCATAAATAGCAAATAGAAGTTAAAAACGTGTAACGTTCACAATAACTTAAGTTGATAAAAAGATCTAACACAACATTAGGTGCTAATATATGTATTATTATGGATTTATAATCAGCTGTAATGGGCCGGTCATTTTGAATTAATTAACATGAAACGAACACAACAGGAAGGTTAAAAGGTTAAAATGCCTATTTACTCTGTTCCATCTGACTGTGCAATCGACTGTCTCATCAGCCCAAGCAGGGAAGTTATAAACTTGATCTCCACTATAAAAAGCATCTAAACATTATCTCACATTTCTTTTAGTCTTAACATTCAGCCAGTCGAAATCATGAATCAGCTGGCATCATTTTCATGTATATATACAAAGATATGTCAATTGAAAAAAGGTCAAACGAAACGAAGTGCAGATAGTTTGCGGTCTTTCCAGCTTCAGTTTGAAGTTATTGTGTTAGCTGTGTTGTTGGTTAGCTCCTCTGAACAACAGTGTCCTAACGAGAAAACAAATGTTCTATGCCAGGCGAAATCGTGCCTCATTAGCTCATTGTTATAGATGTATCCAAATATATGTCACTAGAAAACAGCTTAAACAAATGCAGATACTGTTGTTATTCTGTCTGCACTATTTGAAGTTAGTCGTAGTTGGCAAGCAAAGGATAAGAACTTTGCCAGCCAGTATGGCAATGGAACATTTAGAACGAACGACTGGGTCGCGTCCATAGATACAGAACAAAAAGACTGAACGACTGGGTCTTGTCTCTGGCAACCGAACCAATTGAACGACCAGCAGGCTTGGGTAGCAACCATAGATTTGTTTCGGGACTATATCTTGCGGAAGGAAGAAATAGTATGAATAAATTCATCAAAAGAACGTTTTTAATGAACAGCTGTCAATCATTATTTATGTTGGTAACCAGCTGTATAAAAGTGGAGGATATGGCACCCGTGCCATTATCCTCCAAACAATACCTTCGAGGACATTATCACTTAATTAGGGCAACCCACAGAATAGAAATTGTCCTTGTGCACAGATCTAGGATCAATCAGTAAACCGTACTACAAATTTGAGGATGGACTGTAGGCGGTAAAAATCTAGACTGACTGTAGATCAGCTGCGACCGGCGCTGTATGACCGACAAAGGTCCTAACAGGAACATAAAGTAAAATACACCTATTATAATTTAAGACAAAACGTTGATTATGGGATTATCTCTGTCTCCTTCTTTATAATTGAAGATGGCGGATCAGAAGAAATATTTAATTTAGAAATGCATGATTTATCATTGCCATACAAAAAGGTCCGGGACCTGACTGGATTTCGCGTTTGTCTTCCCACTTTACCAACCGGGTCTGGGTCCATCGAATTAAATGCATGACAATATCACCGCCGTGATTTAGCTAGTATTTAGAAATTGACCATTTTAATACATTTTAGTTAACAATTTATGCTGTAAAACACTGTTTATCGGTCGTCATTCTCAATTGAACAAATTATGTCGGGAGCGGCCGCCGGAGGGGCGTCCTCTTGCATCCGCGCAGCCGCTGCCAGTTGTAGCTCAGCTGGGTCGTCCTATGTTGCAGCGGGCGGAGAAGTGGGAATAGCAGGCAGGCTACCTAGTCGGGTTCTGGAGCATGTGTTGTCCTATCTGGACTTGTATGATTTGATGCGGTGCTCGTTGGTGTGTTGGCACTGGAACAACTGCCTCGCGGATGAGAACAGCGAGGTGTGGCGGAGTCTGTGCGCTCGATCTCTTAGTGAAGAGGCACTGCGCTCCGACATTCTCTGCAATCTGACAACATACAAGGGAAAGGTAACTAGCTAAGCTAATTACGTTTGTTTACTATTTAAAGACCAAAGTGAAGGCCTATGGCTGTTGTTACAGATTTTGATTTCAATCCAGAAGATACCACATTGTGAAAAGATCACAAACCCACTCAGCACATATTAACTTGCCATTCAATCATAGCCTATCAATGGTATGAGTCACCCTGTCTGTCACGCACAGACTAGTGAATAGACGTCTATACACACACACGCCCAGTTGTTTATTTATGCAGCAACGCCAGCATTAAATACGATCCATAAGTATGGTGCATTCATTTCCTTGAATTAGATAATATTTTAAGTAAAATGGAATAGCAATGATTTTTGGTTGCTGGTATGCATGTTTATTCTGCTTTCAATCACTTGGATTGATGTCCTCTTCAAAACCCTAGCACATCTTTGTCTGCCTCTCCTGCAGCTCAAGTCCTACCTGCACGCTCTGAGTTCCCACGACTGCTCACGCAACGTCTACGTGAAGAAGAACGGTTTCACCCTTCACCGTAACCCCATCGCCCAGAGCACCGATGGAGCCCGCGGAAAGATCGGCTTCTCTGAGGGCCGCCATGCCTGGGAGATCTGGTGGGAGGGGCCCCTGGGGACCGTGGCAGTGATCGGCATTGCCACCAAGCGTGCTGCCATGCAATGCCAGGGCTATGTGGCCCTCCTGGGCAGTGACGACCAGAGCTGGGGCTGGAATCTGGTGGATAACAACCTGCTCCACAATGGGGAGGTCAACGGGAACTTCCCTCAGTGCAACAACGCACCCAAATACCAGGTAGGTTAATGTTTTTCTCCTGGGTCGTATTGATAAGTGCACACAATAGCAAAATGTTCTGCAACGGAAAATGACAGCTAAGCAGTGAGTTTAGTGCCGGAGTTCAGGGACTTGGGGTAGGCTGCAGACAGAGGAATAGACAGCATATCTGTATGCATGAACTAAAAATGTTCTATTGAAGTGTTAAGCCATTGTTTTAGGCTGATGACCCATCCAAATGAAGTGATTCTAGTTGAAATATTATAAACATTTATTTGTGGGATGAGTTAGGCCTGTGCAGTAGAATGCATGTCAAGAAGAACTCTACCTTAAATTAGAAGTTCTCTTAACAGTAATCATGTATTAATTGTAGCATGAAAGAGAAGCTATTCCCTGTATTGTAGCTGATACTTATTGTTATATTACTTTCTAGTGTAATGGTGTCCGTCCACAGATCGGGGAGAGGATACGAGTGATTCTTGACATGGATAACAAGACCCTGGCCTTCGAGAGAGGCTTTGAGTTTCTGGGAGTGGCCTTCAGAGGGCTGCCTAAAGCCTGCCTCTTCCCGGCCGTCTCAGCTGTCTATGGCAACACTGAGGTGACCATGGTCTACCTTGGCAAGCCTCTGGATGGGTAGCACCGCCACAACACCAGCTGGTGGCACACCTGATGTGACGTGGACATCAGGTGTGCCAAGAAAAATGACTGATAGTTGGCACCGAGAGGACTCTAAACTAACATTCTACAACCACAGGAATGGACTACAAAATCAACATGGATGAGAGTGAACTATTGATGGACAAGAGAGTTTGACCAGGGTGGGGGGAAGTGATCATTGATGGACAAGAGGGGAGGAGGGTGGGGGACCGGGGGCTGTTTCAAAGGTGTTTCTGTCACAACGTGGATCCTATCCACTTCAGCTGCTGGACCATTTTATTTACAGTACGGGAGGACTTTACTTATTTTTTTTATGTTATTTTATGAAGTAACAACACTGAGTCCTGTATATGCGGACGGTTTTATGATGTCTGTTCCTATGAGGCAAAACCAAATATGAACTGTGGCAAATAAAGACAAATCACAAATCATAATGTATGTGACAATGCTGTACCATTTCTAGAGTACACGTGTAACTGCTATGGATGGAACAGCAAGGGGGACACTTCAGAGGACTATACCGTATGGGACACTTGGAAAAGACTGCTTCAGTAGAAAAGCTAGTCATTGCAGTATTACTGAAACGTCTCCTGTCTTCAGATACATTAAATAGGAGAGCAGAAGTGAAGAGACTATGCTATTCTCTGTTCAATGCTACTGTGAATCCATTTTAATTGTGGTGGTATTCATCATAGTATTTCATTATATTTATTTATAGGTTTTAATCTGTGGTACTATTGAAGAGGTCATGGAACCTTCAAAATAAAGTCTACCTGGTGCCAGTCTAATTGATTTGAGTGTTTCATAATGCTTCCAGAAGAGGGCAGTCATTGACTTCTATATTCTATATAAAATAAGAACCACCCAATGACATGTATTGTAATGTTTTTTTTTAATTGCATAAACTTCCTTAATTTTGCTGGACCCCTTGGCAGCAGCTAATGGGGATCCATAATAAATACAAATAGGCCTTTATTTTTCTTACTTCCCAAATTGAAAGCCACCTTTCAATGTCTCTAGTCATATTGTACTCTCCCTTTATCTACAATCAAATTATTTCTGTTTTGTCTGACTTTCTCAAACAGTTGGTGTTTGTGGGCTGAGTTAACTGCGGCATAGTGTATGTCTCTATGTAATTTCCTATGCCCCATTTCCTATGCTCCAGCGTGCTAGTAGCCATCAAAGGTGAGCATTTGCCCACTGAAGTCGGTTACGACGCAGAACTGCAGTCAGGTCAAGACCCTGGTGAGGACAACAAGCACGCAGATGAGCTTCCCTGAGATGGTTTCTGAGAGACGTGCAGAAATTCTTCGGTTTGCAAACCCACAGGTCATCAGCTGTCCGGGAGGCTGGACTCAGACGATCCAGCTCCACATCCGGCTTCTTCACCTGCCGGATCATCTGATACCAGCCACCCGGACAGCTGATGACCTGTGAGTTTGCACAACCAAAGGGTTTCGGCACAAACCGTCAGAAACAGTCTCAGGGAAGCTCATCTGCGTGCTCGTTGTCCTCACCAGGGTCTTGACCTGACCGCAGTTCTGCGTCGTAACCGACTTCAGTGGGCAAATGCTCACCTTCAATGGCTACTAGCACGCTGGAGAAGTGTGCTCTTCACATGAATCCCAGTTTTGATTGTACCGGGCAGAAGCCAGACTGTGTATGGCGTCGTGTGGGCAAGCGGTTTGCTGATGTCAGCGTTGTGAACATAATGCCCCATTGTGGCGATGGGGTTATGGTATGGGCAGGCATAATCTACGGACAATGAACACAATTGCATTTTATCAATAGCAATTTGAATGGACAGAGATACGGTGACAAGGCCCGTTGCCGTGCCATTCATCCGCCAATTCCTATAAGCTAAAAATGTCCCTGTTTTTCCATGGCCTGCATACTCACTAGACATGTCACCCATTGAGCATGTTTAGGATGCTCTGGATCAACAGTGTGTTCCAGATCCCACCAATATCCAGCAACTTCGCACAGCCATTGAAGAGGAGTGGGACAACATTCAACAGTCTGATCAACTCTATGGAGATGTGTCATGCTAAGGAGATGTGTCATGCTGCATGAGGCAAATGATGGTCACCAGATACTGACTGGTTTTCTGATCCACTTACCTTTTTTCTAAGGTATCTATGAGCAACAGATGCATATCTATATTCCCAGTCATGTGAAATCCATAGATTTGGGCTTAATATATTTATTTCAATTGACTGATTTCCTTATATGAACTTTAATTGTTGCATGTTACATTTATAATTTTGTTCAGTATAGTTTGCCACAATAAGGTACCAGTTTGTCTAGCTTCCTGGGTGTGTGTTTCAACCACATGAAAGCTTAGCACATCAGTGGGGTTCTACCTCAATGCTACACACCCACTTTTTATGATGGAGCATTTAATTTTATTTAACTAGGCAAGTCAGTTAAGAACAAATTCTTATTTACAATGATGGTCTACACTGGCCAATTGTGCACCACTCTATGGGACTCCCAAACACAGCCAGTTGTGATACAACCAGGGTGTCTGCAGTGAAGCCTCTAGCACTGAGATGCAGGGCCTTAGACCACTGCGCCACTCGGGAGCCCATGAGGTGTGTAGTTTGTACTGTGTACAGTTTTTAAAACAAGGAATACATGTGTCTTTCTAAATGGGATATTGGAAGAAAAGAGATCTAATATTTGAAGGGAGGCTAAGCCTATGAAAAATGAATGCCAACTGAATTCATGAATTCAACTGAGCATAAAGCTGGCTTCAGCGGCCAATCACTTAATCAAGTCACAAATTAGAATGAGAGGAGAGGACTCATTGCATGAAAACAGGAAGGAAGCCCCAACAAATCACCACTGCGATGGCAGCTCCATCACTTCCTGATTCTAATTCCCTATTCTAATTCCAGAACTATGGGAAAATACACAACACAAACTACGCTGTAGGCCGCAGAATGCCTGTACTTTCTCAATGTGTGTGGAGAGAGAGAGCGCATGGGCTGCACCAATTTTAATCTGTTTTGTGGCAAACCCGTATGTCATGGTCAGTAAAACCACAACCAGATACTAGGCTACTGAAAAAAAGCTGCGTTTCTCTTCCAATGGTTCATGGTAAATGAGAGGGCTGGTTGAGTATTTACAGTGTACATGTCAGTATGACGTGTCAAAGAAGCTGAACAAAATGCAAAGAATCAAATCGTTCCCTTGGCTGTTGCAAAAGTGTCAGCTAGGCAGGAAGGGTGTGAGTGTTGAGTGGTTTCCTCTCTGTAGTATCTGATGTTCAGAAACAGGAGTTGGAGAGTGAGAGGTGAGAATGGGGTTTGTCGGTAGGTGTTCGTAGTAGACAAGAGAAGCCTATACAAACACATGCACACACAAATCATGGTGTGGGTGGCAGGTTTCCAATTATACCAGTTTTTTTTTTGTGAGAGGATGAAGTGTTTCACATTGCAACAGTATTTAAAAAAAGACTTTGAAAAAGGTATTTTAACGCAGAATTCCCAATTAGAAACAGATACATGAGAAAGTTGCATTTGATGTAAGTCTACTCTATGCAAATAACATAAGTTGACACTGATGGGCATGCATGAAATGCATAACATAAAAATATAGGGAATCTTCTAGTTCCAATGCAGTATGTGTTATGCATTACAGGACAAGCATGTCTCTGACCTAGGCCTGCGAAACTATATGTATGATCTTGCTTGTCCATGTGACTTTGGTTTCCGTTGCTTGCCTGCTTCCGAAAATACTAAAAGCACCGCTCCGCTGTGTAGAGAACTCACACCGCTCCACATAGATGAGAACCGACTTACCGACCGACGCTGCATCGAACAAACCAGAGATATGGTCAGGAGCTCAACCGTCAGTGGCTTGAATAACACACACCTAACCACCAGGGTAAGTAGTAGATGCATGGTGCACTGTGCATTTGCTCTACCTATGTGTGACCAATCTACACTCAACAGCGTCTGACAAAGTAATGAATGAATAACATCAGCGCAAATGGCACTCTTCTCAGTACGTGCTTGTAATATCAGAACAGAAAGTGTAACTTTGAATGTATTGTCATTCATGCTCTTAAGTCAAGGATTGTTACTTTGTATCTTACTATCCTTATCGTTATACAGTCTATGCTAATTCATGGTATTTCTCAATCTGCTTATAAATTGATAACTATTACTTATTTGTTTATTTTACTAATAGTAAACGTCTTGTAAAGCATTATACTGTGCATTATTTGTTCAGATATGTAATATGTCAATTCAATATTTTGGATTTATAAATAGATTATAGATTATTCATAATTAATGCATTTGATTACTACAGTAGTGAGAGTTCAACATGTAGTCACACTCAAACCATGATAAGGACTAACCCAAGGAGGCTGAGATGCACAAATGATATAGGCCTACTTAATTTAATCAATGCTCAAAAGAATACAAAGGGTGACAGTGAAATGTGTTCAAAATAAAAAATAAATTACGTTTCAGACAAGCATGTATTAAATGAAAAGATAAAAGATAACGGATATACAGCTGTTATTCTGTTTTTATGGTTGAGAGACTGCGTTGGTGTTATATTGTCTGGCATACACTCAGTGGCCAGTTTGGTATCAAGGGAACTAACTTGTGCCAGGAAAACATTCCCCACACCATTACACCACCACCACCAGCCTGTACAGTTGACACCAGGCAGGATGGGGCCATGGACTCATGCTGCTTACGCCAAATCCTGACTGCCATCAGCATGACGCAACAGAAACCGGGATTTTTCAGACCAGGCAATGTTTTTCCACTCCTCAATTGTCCAGTGTTGGCAATCACGTGCCCACTGGAACCGCTTCTTCTTGTTTTTAGCTGATAGGAGTGGAACCCGGTGTGGTTGTCTGCTGTAATAGCCCATCTGTGACAAGGACCGACGAGTTGTGCATTCCAAGATGTCGTTCTGCACACCACTGTTGTACTGCGCCGTTATTTGCCTGTTTGTGGCCCGTTTTGCACTATTCTTGCCATGCTCCTTCGACCTCTCATCAAGGAGCTGTTTTCGCCCACAGGACTTCCGCTGACTGGACATTTTTTGTTTGTCACACCACTGAGTTTGGGAAACCGTGACATAGATGACCTCTCCTTTTCTTAGTCTCAGTCCTCTCCTGCTCCCCTTCTCTCCTCCACAGTGAGGATGTTAAGATGCCCATCCACGGCCTACTCCCTACCCTGGTCTGTCTCACCATCTGGCCCCTGTGGAGCCTGCTAATGCCTGCCCTCTGCCACCCTCAGCACAGCCTCTGCAGACTGGTAAGAGCTAAACTTCTTGAACAAGCTTATTAGAGTGTAGAGGGAGAAAATATACTCTCTAAAAAGAAAATGTTCCTGTAGGCACCTTCAGGGCTTCCTCAGATTGCAACACCAGCGGAACCCCTAAAGGTGCCTCCAGGAACCTTTTCCCTGAGGAACCTTTTAGGGTTTTAAGGATCCTGTAGGAACCTTTTATGTCCCATGTATTCTATTCTGAATAATATAAATAAGAATACTATTAACAATAATAATAATACAAATAACATTGAGTGGCACACTTGTAAAGTCACAAAGTAATTTGATTGACTATGAAAGTCACAGAAATCCAAATATGCAATCAATAAATAAAGTACAATGCCAACCATTGACAAACATTCATATTTAATGTGTATCTACAACAAGATAGGAGCCTATACTAATCTGAATCTTGCGAGAAAATACAATAATTATTGTCATCAACTATACAAATCAAAATACCCCATTTTACTGATAAAAATGATATGTTTAGACACATGGAGAATATTTCACAGGTCAATAATAAAACTCATAGGCATGTAGCACATGGAATAACAGCTTTTCTAAGTGGTTTCTAAATTGTATACGGTGAGGGTCTGAAATTATTGACACCCTTGATAAAGATGAGCAAAAATGACTATAAAATAAATAATTCAAATACTAAGCTACATTGTATGCTCAAAAAAAAAGTGGAAATTATATATTGTTTTATACTAATACAATTGCTCAGAGAAAGAGATTGTTTAAAATGATTGACAATACCTTTCAATACTTCACCTTGCGAGGATAAGGGGCACTTTTTCTAAAATGTTTTATGAGTTGGAGAACACATTGGGACGGATCCTATGTCATTCCTCCATACAGAATCTTTCTAGATCCTTGATGTAATTCGATCTGCGCTAATGGACTGCCCTCTTCAATTCAAACCATAGGTTTTCAATGGGTTTCAGGTCCGGAGACAGATGGCTTTTGCGCAAATGTTGATTTTGTTTGTGGCCAATTAAGTATTTTTTTTTGTGCATTTTGATGTGTGCTTGGGCTCATTGTCTTGCTTCAAGATGGCCACCATTGTTCCTGTACCCAAGAATGCGAAGGTAACAACTAAATGACTATCGCCCCATAGCACTCACTTCTGTCATCATGAAGTGCTTTGAGAGAGAAGTCAAGGATCACATCACCTCCACCTTACCTATCACCCTAGATCCACTTCAATTTGCCTACCGCTCCAATAGGTCCACAGGCGATGCAATTGCCATCACACTGCACACTGCCCTATCCCATCTGGACAAGAGGAATACCTATGTAAGAATGCTGTTCATTGACTACAGCTCAGCATTCAACATCATAGTACCCTCCAAGCTCATCATTAAGCTCGAGGCCCTGGTTCTGAACCCCGCCCTGTGCAATTGGGTCCTGGACTTCCTGAAGGGCCGCTCCCAGGTTGTGAAGGTAGAAAACAACATCTCCACTTCGCTGATCCTCAACATTGGTGCCCCACAAGGGTGAGTGCTCAGCCCCCTCCTGTACTCCCTGTTCACCCATGACTGCATGGCCATGCATGCCTCCAACTCAATCATCAAGTTTGCAGACAACACAACAGTAGTAGGCTTGATTACCAACAACAACGAGACAGCCTACAGGGAGGAGGTGAGGGCTCTGGGACTGTGGTGTCAGGAAAATAACCTGTCACCCAACGTCAACAAAACCAAGAAGATGATCGTGGACTTCAGGAAACAGCAGAGGGAACACCCCCCTATCCACATCAACGGGACAGCGGTGGAGAAGGTGTAAAGTTTTAAGTTCCTCAGTGTACATATCACTGACAAACTGAAATGGTACACCCACACAGACAGTGTGGTGAAGGAGGTGCATCAGCGCCTCTTCAACCTCAGGAGGCTGAAGAAATTTGGCTTGTCACCTAAAACCCTCACAAACTTTTACAGATGCACAATTGAGAGCATCCTGTCAGGCTGCATCACCGCCTGGTACGGCAACTGCACTACCCACAACCGCAGGGCTCTCTAGAGGGTGGTGCGGTCTGTAACACGCATTACCGAGGGCAAACTACTTGTCGAAATGAGAGTACATGAGAGAAAAACGTACACTGTAAAATATGAAGGTACCTGGGAAAACCGGAAGCCCAGGGACCCCCCATCATACGTTAGCAAAAATGTCTTATCAAGTAAATGTAGTAAAATTATTAGACTTGGTAGATAATTGGAAGAGAAAGTGTAAACTCTAACATATCCTATTAGATAGAAAGGTACTCCAAACACTTTTGCAGCTGTTTAGCTGGTTAAACAAAGTTTAGCCATGTGTTTGCAAAAATGAATGTCCAAGGTAAGGAATCTTACCTGCATCCAGTGGCAATTGCTGCATTGGTAGCCTATTCATGGGTGTGTGAGTGTAATTGGCTCCAATGAGTGTAATCTTCTCAATATTAGGAGTTAAAGGTCCAGTGCAGTCAAAAATTTGATTTCTCTGTGTTTTATATACACTGAGTGTACAAAACATTAGGAACACCTTTCTGATATTGAGTTGCACCCCCTTTTGCCCTCAGAGCAGCCTCAATTTGTCGGGGCATGAACTACAAGGTGTCGAAAGCGTTCCACAGATATGCTGGCCCATGTTGACTCCCACAGTTTTGTCAAGTTGGCTGGATGTCCTTTGGGTGGTGGACCATTCTTGATACACAACGGGAAACTGTAGGAATACTGTGAAATTGTGAAAATTATGATAATGCCCTTTTAGTGTAAGAACTGTTTGAAAAGACAGCCTGAAATTTCTGCCTGTTTTCATGGGAACGAGTTTTGGCGTTCCATGGTGACATCACCATGCGGTGAATTAGTTAATTGACCAATTGGAAAGAGTTCCAAGCCTCTCTGCCAATAACAGCACATTTTCAGTTTTCCCCTCCCCACTCAAACCACTCCCAGACATTCCTAGCAAAATTCTTGCTGGAGAAATTGCTCTTTGCTAAGAAGAAATGTTTGATTCTTTTTGACCATTTTAATTTAAAACAATCACAGTAAGGGACTTAATTGTTACCCAGAAATGATTTGATATTGAGATAGAAGTGGCTGCATTGGTACTTTAAGAAATAGGTTGACATCAGTAGAAATAAGATATCCTCCTCTTTTCTACTGTAGGTATGTAATTCAAAATTATTGCTAGCAATATTCCTTTTTTTATGCACTATTTTTGCAGTTTCTTGGGCTGCGGACCCCTGGTTAAATACCCCTGGTCAATGATCTCTCCCAATGTGTTCTCCAACTCATAAAATATTTCAGAAAAAGGCTCAGTTTTTGGAGCCTACAATATAGCTCAGTATTTGAAATATTTCTATTATACAGTCATTTTTGCTCATCTTTATCAAGGGTGTCAGTAATTTCAAGCCCCACTGTAACTCTCTAATTGTTTTACATACAATACCAGGTAAATAAAGTGCCTTTGAATTATGAATTTCAGCGCTTGTGGTTCTCACTGAAAGCTGTGAAAAAGTGCCTCTGATTACATTTTCATAAGAAATGCAGCATACACTCTAGTTTCTGAAGGGAAGAGAGAGCATAAGTTACCACAATAGATATAGGCAAAGGTAATTCTATCATGGAAACTGCTGCTACTGCTGGTTCTCAGGGTTTCCGTTCATGCATACATGAAATACTTTTATACCCTCGTATACTCTCTGGTCTGATTTGTGGTATAATACTTTTTTTCTTTGCTGTTTAAAGTATTTTAACATATAACATGAAGTATTTTAAATTGTATTGATCTCACATACACTGAATTTCTCTCCCTTTCTCTTTACAGACCCAAAAGACTGCTCTCTGTAGTGATAGTGAGATCTCATCTGTGCCGAGGGACCTACCGGACAACATAGAGGAACTCCACCTGACCCATAACCACATTCAGATGCTACAAGATGACTCCCTCTCCCGCTACATCTCCCTTCGCACTCTAAGCTGTGCAGAAAACCGCTTGGAGACAGTGGGGTCAAAACTCTTTCAAAACTCACCTCATCTAGAGAGCCTCAATCTAGCTGCCAATCAACTTCACATTGGATACCAGGAAACTAGCATGGCACTGCTCACCCTGTCTAGACTCAGAGTTCTGGATCTGTCAGAAAACCAGCTTACGAACGACATGGCTTCGATCCTCCTCCAGAATATGACGTCCCTGGAGTACCTCAACCTTTCCAGGAACCTCCTGCTGAGGCTGGACGAAAGTTCCTTCAGCGACCTCCACCAGCTCAGAGAGCTGGACCTGCAGAGGAACATGCTGTTTGAGATCGTTGATGCCTTCGACCACCTGCATAAGCTGCAGAGACTAAACTTGGCCTTCAACCACCTGGCCTGCCTGATGGACTTCGACATGACCCAGCTCGTGGTGCTCAACGCAAGTCACAACAACATTGAGTGGTTCATAGCCAACCAGGACCTCCAGGAAACCTTCCAGCTGGAGACCCTGGATCTCACCAACAACAACCTCCTGTTCTTCCCGTTCCTGCCCATCCAGAGCCGCCTGAGGAACCTCCATCTGTCCCAGAACAGGGTGAGCTTCTACGAACACCTGGCAGACACCGCTGGCCACCCAAACTGGACCACCAGTGTCCAGTTCTTCAACCTGAGGGGCAACGTGACCAATGTCACAGCCCAGCTGTGGGACGAGAGCCTGCACGGTGACATCTCCTCTCTGGACCTGCTGGATCTGAGTGGGAATCAGGTGGGCTACTTCCCCCCAAGGGTTTATCAGCAAAATGCCTAGCCTGGCCAGACTCAGGCTGCAGACAAACTGTCTCGAGGTTTTAAATCTAACACTGGAAAAACTGCCGGGGACATTGTATGAGTTGGATGTGAGCAACAATAGATTGACGGAGCTCCATGCTGACCAAGGTAGTTTAAGTGAGTTAGGCAAACTGAGCTATCTCAACCTGAGCCAGAATGACCTGCAGAGTCTACCTCCTAGACTGTTCTCCTCTCTCACCAGCATCAGCTCTGTGGATATCAGCTTTAACAGAGTTGGCATATGCCCCCTTGAGGAAGGGGGCGGGAACATGGGTGGGGGTAACCAATCAGACTGTGTTGTTTGGAGAAACATAATCTCTCTGAGACAGCTCCACCTATCAGGGTGCAACCTGGGGAGACTGCCATTGTCAGCGTTCGCAGGGACACCTCTAACACACCTGGAGCTGTCTAACAACCCTGAACTCAACATTGGGCCCAGATCGATAGTAGGCCTCAGCAGAACTTTACACCATCTAGGATTGGGGAACACAGGCCTGAGAGACTTTGACTTCTCTCCTTTCCACCACTTGAAGTCTTTGAACATTTCCAGAAACTCTCTTACTCAGCTCCCTGCTTCACTGCAACTCCTTGAGCTGAGGCTGCTGGACCTGAGGGACAACAAACTGAACACTGTCCCCTCAGATCAGGCTAACACCTTAGCCTTGAAACTACAGACTGTTTTTCTCAATGGAAACACTTTCAACTGCTGCCAGTTGGACTGGTACAGGACATTTGAGAGGGTGAAAACGGTCAATATCATTGACCTCTCAGACATTTCATGTCAGGATCTGACAAGAAATACACACAGAGTGATGTTTTTAGACCCTTTAATATGTGGTGGGAGTGAGGAGGAGTCTGTGTACTGGTACATCCTGTTGTTTATTGTACCTGTCCTCTGCCTGGTTGGGATTTCTGTCATCTTCCTGCTCACCTTCAGGCCCAGACTGCTTCCCAAGGCCATTAAAAATAAATGCCGGAGGCCCACATCATACTGACATTTCAGTCACCTTCCCTGTGTTGTGGGAGAAAGGTCAAATGATTAAGACAATGTGGTACATTCTGTCCAAGTGTGATGTTTTGCACATGGGTCATTCCATGTAATTTCAGCAAGTCATGACATCCACCATCTCAGATTGTTCTGAAATCATTTCTGTAGTTAGAAACAGATACGGGGCGGCAGGTAGCCTAGTGGTTAGAGCTTTGGACTAGTAAGCGAAAGGTTGCAAGATCGAATCCCCGAGCTGACAAGGTAAAAATCTGTTCTGCCCCTGAACAAGGCAGTTAACCCACTGTCCCTAGGCTGTCATTGAAAATGAGAATTTGTTCTTTTGTAAGCATTCCGGAAACACTATTTTGTTGAAATATAATTTGATCTCTGAGAAATTAAGCTAATTGATTGCACCCAAATTGGCCACTTTAATTTATAGCATTCATTATAATATTCAATAATGTCACGTTGGTATAAGGGGTCGGGAGACAGGCGCAGGAATTAGTAATATGGGTTTTTATTATGCCCATATTATGGCGTGCAGTGTATAGGCATGGGGACGAAGACGAAACCAATACGTATACAAAAACACAGGGTTGAAACCCAAAACAAAAAGAGAAAGGAGTACCTTGAATAAATACACACACGCACAATGATTAAACCACGGGACGAGACCCGGAATCATCTGCGCAATCCACAATGGCACGAAAGCCAAAACACACAGCACAGGTACTCACATGCACCAACGGACATAGTACAACAATCGACAGCCCAATGGAGAACCAAAGGGCACATATATACAAACACTTATCATTGGTAATTGGGGCCAAGTGTGCGCAATGACAGTTCCAATAATTATAGTACCAAATTATTTTCTAACAATGAGTAAGACATGAGAAATCCTCACACCAATCCCACCCCAGCAACGAGTATAGAGTATCAGTTCTCTTTGTTTGACAAGTAGTATGGAGCTGCGGCTAGTATGGAGCTATTGTTTCTTCATCCTATGTAATGTATTCTCAGTGAATTTTGTGTTTTTCCCCCCTGTTCTGAGAAATTAGTAATTGAAGTTGTTAGGTTTCGTTCGGTTTTTATCCTTTCTCCTGATATTACCATATCCAATGCAAGTCAATGGTACCTATATTAGCATTTTTGCGCTTCATATCCAAATCATCAATAAGTCACATCATTTACATTTTTAGATACTTTAGGATGATTTGGAGATGAAGCGTAAATATGCTAATATAGGTACCAGGATGTAGGATGGGACATGAAGAAACAATACTCAGAACCGCAGCTCCATACTACCTGTCAAACATATAGAACTGATAGTATATACTCATTGTTGGGTTGGGATTGGTGTGGGATGTGGGGGGTGTCCCTGGATAGCTTTTGACCATTTCTTTGGATTCTTCATGTCTTACTCATTGTTAGAAAAAAGTTTGGTCCAAATTTTATTGAATATTATATGAATCCTATAAATTAAAATTGCCAATTTGGGTGCAGTCAATTGGCTTCAATTTCAAGATATTAAATTATATTTCAACAAAATAATGTTTCTGGAATGCTTATGTTAACTGTTTGTAACTACAGAAACGATTTCGAGGGTGGGTGTCGAAATCCCCTTTCTTGTGCTTTTTGAGGAGGAACGATATCAATGCAATTCCAAGGCAGAAATAAAAGTTTTTAAAAGCAATTGAGTTTAGATCAGTAATTAAAACGTTTACATTAGGAGAGAGTGGGGTAAGTTGAGCCACCGTTGTTTCTAGGAAACCATACACAAAATGAATAATTTGACCAAATATTTAGGAAGAAGTCATCCTTTCATAGACTCTGTGAAGGAAGAAACCACATTGAAAAAGTAGTAAGCAAGTTAGATCCAAAAAACGGATTTTTACCAAGTCAAATAAATGTATTGTGTTAGAGGTTTCATGATGCTTGTATCTTAACCAAAGTAGATCATTTTAAGATTGTTCTATACATCAGTTTTGGTCCAAAACTTAACATGAAAGTGCATCCCTGTAGCTCTGTGGGATAATATAGTCAAAATGTTTGCCTTCGGCAACTTGCCAATGGCAAGTTGAGCAAATTAAAAGTATTTTCTTCCCAGGCGCAGTGGCGACCTGTCATTCAGCGCAAGTGGGGCGCCCCACCTGTTTAGCGAAAAATATATATATAATAAAAATAAAGATATATATATTTTTTGTTGCCTGTTTTGTATGTTATTTTGGCATTAATACGTGTCAGATATCAGTTTGCGTGTCACATATAAAGCCGCATACAAACATGGTCTCCTTTTTGCTTTCTTGAGCAAGGCAGTTCCTTAATGCATGTGTTTCAGCCTATCTTAGGGGACACAATGTCACCGCAAAATCTACAGGGAGAGCTAGAAAGTTCAAGCCGCCTTGGGTACTGCCATAGATTTACATTAGAAGTGCCCATCCATTGGCCACAGATAAAAGGACGTCAAGTCACATTATATCTACCGTAGCTTTGATTGGACTGATCATGTCAACATTATACTTTCAAAATCGTAGCTAGCAAGCTAGACAAGCTCTCATCATCATGAATCATATCAACAATCTACTGGCAAATCCTTTCCAATCCTTGTCAAATGAAGAGAAATTATAGATAAAAACATATCAGTACTTATCAGCCATTGGACATAAAGATTACACAACAAGTTGGAAATTTCAAATTCAACAATGAGTGGTTTGCAAAACAATCGCTATTGTGCTTCCCCTGCTATTCGGTGGAAAGGGTGTGCGGTCCAAGTCTGGGTTTAAGAGTCTCTTTTCCAAGCTTAAAAGGATAAACATTCACACGTAACACCATTAGTCAGAAAAGGTTGAATATATTGGCCATGCTATCAATACAGCATGACTTCTGCTGCGTTCAAAACAACTGGAAACGCGGAACTGGGAAAACTACTTCCAACTGTGAAAATATGTTGAAGTCGGCCTCTTTCTAGAGCTCAGACCTGAAGATTACTGATGTCATGACTCAACCTTGTTTTTTTCAGAGTTCCCAGTTGTCTTGAAAGCACCATAAATCCAGAGAATGCCAGACCTTGATGATCGTGACCCATCAAGTTTCATGAAAAAATTGGCACACAAAAAGGACCGCTGCGCCACCTTCCTGTTCAAGTGAGCACATCACAACAGTGAGTCCAAAAATGTAATCTATGCTGCTGCATAAATTACGTAATATGCCAGGGAGATATGTATACTGTAGCTAAGAAAGCAACTCTAAGTGTATGTTATATAGTAAGCTGTAAGTAGCCCATTTGCCTCACCCTAATAATTTGGTCCCTTTCCCCCTCATAACTTAGCCTACTGTTCTGACTTGGTGGTGCACATGTAGCCTATAACCTGTTTAAGAGAAATGTTATCATGAAATATTGTAAGAGCTATAATTGTCTGCTTATATGCCCAATTTATTTATCCTACAGTTCTGACTTGATGTACAGGGAGAATACTGTAAGAATGGCCCATGTTCTGAATTCTGTCACTACATTTTAAAAGTGCTGAACAAATAGTTATATTGACTACGTCCGTCTTAGCTCAGCTCGCTCATTAACGTCTTAACCGAAATTACGGATTGCCTCTTATCCGCTCATCATTCCCTTATGCCATAGTTTGTACATCTCAATTGTCAGTAGAAACCACATTTGTTTAAGCAAGTCAGCCATATCAGCTATGTTTTTGGAAAAGGCAGTAAATGAGGCTGAATTAGCTGTTTAGCTGCCAGACAAGGCTCCACTGATAGCCAGGTGTAGCGGTGGTAGAGATTCACTCCATGGTGCTGAAAAGAAAGCTCTGCTGTTGGGACAGCTTTATATAGGCCCTAACAGTTTGTGGGCACCGCTTGTCACCGTTATATTGCAATTAATGTATTGTTTAGTGTTGTGTTGTGTTGTGTTGTGTAGTGGCTATGCTGGCATGCATCTAAAAAAAAAAACATTCACACGTAACACCATTAGTCAGAAAAGGTTGAATATATTGGCCATGCTATCAATACAGCATGACTTCTGCTGCGTTCAAAACAACTGGAAACGCGGAACTGGGAAAACTACTTCCAACTGTGAAAATATGTTGAAGTCGGCCTCTTTCTAGAGCTCAGACCTGAAGATTACTGATGTCATGACTCAACCTTGTTTTTTTCAGAGTTCCCAGTTGTCTTGAAAGCACCATAAATCCAGAGAATGCCAGACCTTGATGATCGTGACCCATCAAGTTTCATGAAAAAATTGGCACACAAAAAGGACCGCTGCGCCACCTTCCTGTTCAAGTGAGCACATCACAACAGTGAGTCCAAAAATGTAATCTATGCTGCTGCATAAATTACGTAATATGCCAGGGAGATATGTATACTGTAGCTAAGAAAGCAACTCTAAGTGTATGTTATATAGTAAGCTGTAAGTAGCCCATTTGCCTCACCCTAATAATTTGGTCCCTTTCCCCCTCATAACTTAGCCTACTGTTCTGACTTGGTGGTGCACATGTAGCCTATAACCTGTTTAAGAGAAATGTTATCATGAAATATTGTAAGAGCTATAATTGTCTGCTTATATGCCCAATTTATTTATCCTACAGTTCTGACTTGATGTACAGGGAGAATACTGTAAGAATGGCCCATGTTCTGAATTCTGTCACTACATTTTAAAAGTGCTGAACAAATAGTTATATTGACTACGTCCGTCTTAGCTCAGCTCGCTCATTAACGTCTTAACCGAAATTACGGATTGCCTCTTATCCGCTCATCATTCCCTTATGCCATAGTTTGTACATCTCAATTGTCAGTAGAAACCACATTTGTTTAAGCAAGTCAGCCATATCAGCTATGTTTTTGGAAAAGGCAGTAAATGAGGCTGAATTAGCTGTTTAGCTGCCAGACAAGGCTCCACTGATAGCCAGGTGTAGCGGTGGTAGAGATTCACTCCATGGTGCTGAAAAGAAAGCTCTGCTGTTGGGACAGCTTTATATAGGCCCTAACAGTTTGTGGGCACCGCTTGTCACCGTTATAGTGCAATTAATGTATTGTTTAGTGTTGTGTTGTGTTGTGTTGTGTAGTGGCTATGCTGGCATGCATCTAAAAAAAAAAAAATTTTCTGCCACACCAAGATTTACATGCTAAAATCATCACTGCCCAGCCGTAATGCAAGGCATTATCGCTGGGATATGAGGTAACAACAGTGCCTGGCCTATGTTATAGTGTAAAAGAAAGTACAAAGTGTTTGTTAGATTACTTGTGTTAAATTATGCTTAACATTATTAAAAGACAAAAAAGTAATTGAGATTGTGTTGAATTAGATAGACATGGTTTTAAAAGGTAGTGGTAATATTTTATTCGGTACAGAAATGTGTAGGCGGCTTAACTTACCCTGTCCAGCGGCTCAACTTACCCCATAACTTGTGCCAAGAGACCACATTTTTTGGGGACAAGCTATGTTTTCAAAGCTGTAATGTTAACATGAGTTCTGATTAAGTAAGCCCACTCTCCTCTTCATGTGGTGATTTCTCATATTGACAAAACATAAAACAAATGAAATAACCCAGATGTGATAAATAACTGCGTGCTATACATTTTTTGGAAGCCAGTCAGGATTTCCCATAAATTTGCTGGAATTTTTGCATTGTTATAATCTGATGGCGCAATGTCTGGTTGGTTCACACCATCCCTGCCTCCAAGGGCCTATTGTGTGCGCATGCTGTGTGTATGTGTGTGCAGAAGTCTTGTGATGCAAACTGTTGCTAAAAGTGGCTGAGGAAACATGACATTTCCTGTTTTGTTGAGATGTGCACCAACTGCCCAGTTTTTTATCTCAGAAAGCAGGGGTTGGCCTCGAGTCGCAATTGTGAGGCACAGCTACAACATTGGCCACGGTGACCGCATCCAGTATTCCACCAATATGGCTTTGAAAGGTACAACTTTTGTATAAAAGTGTGTTAGACTACGGCACAAGTTTATCCTTCACATTTGCTATGTTGTCAGGTCAGTCCTATGTACTGAACTAAGAGCAGCTAAAGGTTATGGATTTCCTAAAAGTATTGAGCTTCACTGTGTTTAAAACTGACAATCACTATGCTCCGTAAAAATAAACCCTGCCTAAAGTGAAGCACCGATCAACACCTGATGAAAGAAATTACACAGCTCAGAAACCATTAACAACCTGTCTCAGGAGACACAGTCGTTCAACACACACACACACACACACAGGCGCGCGCACACACACACACACACACATTGGGCCAAAATAATAAAATGAAGTAAGAAACAGCACATACTTTTATCTTCATGTTCTTCACTTCACCTCTAATTTAGTGTGTGCTCGTATACCTTTAACCTCATCTGGTCATCTGGGCATGATGTGATGAAAAGTGGGTCTTCCATAGCTCTAGGTTGAAGATGACAAAGGTTAAGACAACAGGATTCTAGTATCCCATAGCTCTTTGCAACAATGGGACCAGCTTTGCTAGTTAGCAACAGCGCTGGTAGTTAACAACGGTGCTGGTCCCAGATTTGTGACGACATTGACTTAACCTGTATGTTTTTGACTTAGTTGCTGCCTGTCCTCCATTGCAGATGTAATCTCCTCCTCCAGTCCGGTGTCCCTCTTGAGCTGGTCCTCATAAGTGAACCTATGAGTGGAGAAATTACAAATTAGAAATGGATTGAATTACATGTACCTTTAATAAAATAATGGTTTGGTTAAATTAATTAATTCAGTCCAAATTTAAAGCCAAAGTTCAGTATTTTATTTTTGCTCACACTGAAAGCAGTCTATGAGCCCGGTGAAACTGTAATCCAAAGCCACTTCAAACTTCAGCTAACCTTAGCCGTAGCTAGCTAACAATCAATGGAAGTGATAGAGGCAACCGGTTGATTTCAGTGAATATAAATAATCTTCATGTTTTTAGCCTACATTGGAAAGTACATAGACTTTTTGTTTATTAAAAAATAAACAACCTGCCATGTAGACAGTAGACACCCATTTAATTAAATAGAATAGAATATTAGGCCTACTCCACAGGCAGCAGTTTTTCAAAATGGCCCCCAACCAGCTCAATGGGACCAAATTAGGTCTAGGGCTACTAAGAGCGGTTTAAATGGCAACAACTATTGAATGGCTTAATAGCTTGAGATGTTCTGGAAGACCAAATAAAATTAAACAGATATCAGAACAGTGAATTACAGTCAAATAGCGAATTCATCCTTTAGACAGCTAAATCAACACACATTTACTTTAAAAGTTTTACTTTACCAAACAACCACACAGTTGTAAATCTCTAAAGTAGTTATAACAGAAAATGCTTTATTATGATGTTCTTAATCACTGCACCACACAGACCTTAGGCCTAGCTACTTAAAACAAAGTTACAGAATAAAAACATAAACCTATAGATCTAGGGGAGACTGAGGCACAAAGTAACACAGGGCACAAAGTAACAACTAAATAGTGTATCTACATTCCTAGGAAGTTTTGTTTAAATCCATGAATTTAAAAACATGAATTGACAAGAAATATTATTTCTGGCCTAATTCTAAATATTCTTGCTGCCACTCTTCTTTGATTATTATTCTCCATGAAGGCTATTTAATCCTAAATAATTTTGATCAGTAAGACGAGATCTTTTGATTGGTCTAGTTGATGACAATAACTATTGTTGTATTTTCTCACAACCCCTTACCTAAAAATGCAATGGTAATTTTATATGGTATTTACAGTAGACACATTCACATAACGATATTAAACAGGGAGGCCCTTGGATCAATTTCCTAAAAAGGAACTCGGTCAGGTTCTCAACTTACTGTTCAGAGTTAGAATAGTATAACACACAAGATGCAATTTCTAAATTTGGTTGTGCATCAGCAGTTTTTCTTTTGTAATGTCAGTCACTGATAATCAGTCAATAAGCCCATGTCGGCAAAAATTGTTTAGATTGCTAAATTAGTTTAGAGGCCAGCTATCTAAACTTGTTATCATTGTCGAATTACCGGCCAGGGGGACCCCAATGATTGTGTCAGTCTCACTCAGATATCATCTAAAAAATGGCAAACATTTCCATAGTCACGGGAAGGAAGGTAGCTTATGGGGCTAAAAGCATCTTATATAAAATGTATTCATTTTGGCTACTCAGTTTTTGGTCAATATGATATGACTATAAGATTAAATTAATAATTAATAATTTATAGTTAGGGTATGTTCATCCAAATATCAGTTTCAAATCAGAAATGTTTTCAATTACACCAAAATTTTACAATTGAAGACAGTAACCAGGCTTCCATCCAACCATTTCATGCATATTAATTACCTGACGCATGAAAAAAGTCACGTCCGGGCTGATGGGAACAGCAAATGCCGGCACAATTTTATACATGTCGACAGACAATGTGTTCGTTTGACATGGTGGGATCTTTTTGTGTCGGTGGTTGTATTTGATTAACATTTTAGTAAAAAGTATGAATTTCAGCAAACAAAGAAAGCCACACAACTACAGAGGACAAACATAGGTACAAGGCAGGCGTTTCCTCATTTATTTGTTTTTAAGTATTGACCTTGGGCGAATCGATGTAGGCGTATCTGAATTCCACAAAGCCTGGTCTCTGCTCAATTCCGTTGGTGCAGTTCATCAGAAACTTCCATCACCATGGAGTTGAGTTTAGTCAGCTACCTTAGCTCTGGTATGTAAAGAGTGTTGGTGTGTGTGTATCAGTTCAGGACCCTCAGGGTTACTGGCAGGCAGGCAGTGCTGGGTGCCGGTCAGGATGGCTGTGTGGAGCTGTGGAGTGTAGAGCAACCGTGACGTGGAGTGAATGCTTAACCAGAGCCTAACCAGATTACCACTGTGGTTATGCTGTGGCTGTAGGTCATGGTGGTTGGAACCATAGAGATAGATAGAGGACTCTAGTGCCCAAAATCCCATTTTAGCATTGGCAGTGCCATTGAGAACTTTCACACATTTTTAAGTAGTCAACTGGGTGGTACTTCCTATGGGTCCAGGTCACCAGGAGGGATCAGCCAATTAACTATACTCGTGAACAAATATTCCATAACTGCAGGTGGCAGTAAATCGCCAACTTTGGGTTTATACCCAAATTTGAGACAAAGCTTGATGTGAGCTCTCACATTTTTCAACATGTTTTTTACAAAAGGATAGATTTGAGTTAGATCAACTTGGATTTTTCGGCAGGTACAGTACATATGCAGGATGCTACACTCCACAGCATGACCTTCGCTCCAGATCAAAACTCCAAACCTACAACTTAATTTTAACCAGAATTAACCGGATTACTGCTTCCAAAGTTTTATTTTTCAAAGCTATACAGAGGGTGCTCTAGCCAACAAACAGCAGAGACCTGAGGACAACATTCCAACCTGTAGCTGAGTCGGATACAAATTCAATTAGCACTAAGGTGTGAATTAAAAGGTTTTTGGGCCCAACAAGTGTCAGGAGTCTTTGAAGTATCCTCTGAAGCCCCCTCCTGCTGTTCAAAGACCATTCACTGGCATTTTCTACAAGAAATCTTCCTTGAGAAATAAAAGCTTCTCCCAAGTGGGTGGGACACCTACTCCCATTGCCTGATGCACTGCTGCACTGCTGCTTGGATTCAACCTGGCAATCTGTTCACCGTCTGCCCTGGAATGTCTCCCCCTGTCTGGTACAGGTATCTCCACCACACTCACCCCTCTCTCCTGAGCTTTCGCTCGCCTCCAGCACACACGCACTGTTGGGGCGAGTGACTCTGAACTTACAATGGATAGCCCCAAGTTGTTATATATTTTTTCTTGTGCATTTTGCTATTTGCCTCATGACTCCTGCATACTTTGATGACTACAAACTTTCTTTACCCAACCGTGGGACAGACTATGTTTGTTCCCACACTTGGGACTCTGACTCTCTATTGGTTACACTGACTTTAGGGCTCCCATCCCATTCTAACCACCTCTTTGTATTCATGTTACCTGATGAAATTGCTGTACAATATGATCTTGTTGCCATCTGATGCACATGCAGATGTCATACATCAGCACTGCAGAGCTCTCCCTGTCCTCTGCCTTGCCCTGATTGTATTACTGTTGATGATATCTGGAAATGTGTGTGTACACCCTGGCCCATCTACAGTTGCTAGCCCCAATTTTGACTTGTGCTCTATCTGTTTCACTGATTTCTGCTCTCGTAAAAAGCCTGGGGTTTCTGCATGTTAGCACTAGAAGCTTATTACCTAAAATGGATCAATTGAAAGTGTGGGTTCACAGCTCCAATCCAGATGTGTTGGTCATTACTGAGACGTGGTTAAGAAAGAGTGTTTTGGATACTGATGTTAACCTTTCTGGTTATAACCTTTTTCAGCAAGACAGATCTTCCAAAGGTAGGGGAGTGGCAATCTTTTTTGTTCAAATATTTTTATTGACACACACAATAATGGTGTAAAGGTATAAAAGACAAGTGTGCAATTCTTATCTAAACATAAAAGAGCAGACAGAAACAACAAGGCCCAGAGTTCTAGGTACAAAGTAAATAATACAAAATAAGACAAAAAGAACAACTGCTCGGGTGCCGGGGGCAAGCACACGCTGCCCTAAGGTAGATTAAAATATTACAATTGAGAGTGCGTTAAAATGTAGAAATTCACAGCGCCGACTGGTCAAAGTAAGAGAGGAGAGGCTGCCAGATTTGATCAAATGTTGTTAATTTATTGTTCAGAATATATCTTATTCTTTCTAAGTGGACAGTGTTTGCCAATTCGCAATCATAATTTGGTAGAGGGAGCTTCCTTCCTTAGAAATGAGACTGTAAGAGATTAGTTGTTTTGGGGGGTTGGTTAATCCGTTTAGGGAATCAGACACTCCCAGGATTATCAGAAGCGGGTCTGGGTCAATTGAAGTCTCCAGAACTTCAGAGAGGATCCTAATAATTCCACACCAATAGCCATACAAGTTAGGGGATAGGGCAAAGCAGTGGAGTAGTGTACCCTGCGCAGCATGACACTTATCGCACATAGGGGATGTGTCAGGAAATATCCTATGCAGCTTAGTTTTGGAATAGTGTAATCTGTGTAATACCTTGAATTGTATAAGACGGTGTCTGGAGTTAATGGAGCAGATGTGGATATACTGCAAGCTGTCTTCCCAGTCTTCCACAGAAGTGTCAGTCCCTAGTTCTTCCTCCCATTTTGCCTTAATGGATCTGTAGAAGGTGTGCTAACACATTGAAAAGCGTCATATAGACGAGATATCAGTTTGTCTGAGGTGGGGCATATTTTTATGCATCCGTCAAACATGGAAGGTTTAGCATTCTCAAATGTCGGAAGATATTTTCTAACATAGTCTCTAATCTGTAGGTATCTGAAAAAGTTACTTCTGGGAAGATTATAAATTCCCCTCAGCAACTCAAAGGAGACAAAGGTCCCTTCTATATATAGATCCCCTATGATGTTTATCCCTAGCTCTCCAATTTCGCTTAAATGTGTTATCAAGGTTAGAGTGGGCAAAGGAGGGATTCCTGGCAACAGGGAGCATGAATGATATTGGTCTAAGGTCAAAGTGGACTTTAATTTGCTTCCAGATTCAGACTGTGCTATGTATAATAGGATTGTTGCTATAAAGTGACATCTCCAGTTTGACAGGCAATACAATCACAGCGCCAAAAGAGAAGGGGTGACAATCCTCACGCTCCATATTAAGCCAGCTGGATGACGGAAGTGCGTCATCCGGCAAAAACGTAACAGCGCGGAGGTTAGGGTCCAGTAGTAAAATATAAAATTTGGGATAGACAATCCTCCTTCCATCTTGGATTTACAGAGGTGTTTTTTACCTATCCTGTGTGTTTTATAATCCCAGATATATGGATTAATAATAGAGTCCAGTTGTTTATGAAAGGACTTAGGTATGAATACTGGGATGTTCTGGAATAGGTAGAGCAGGTGTCGGAGGAAGACCATTTTAATCGCATTAATTCTTCCGAGCAGAGAAATTTGGAGAGTTTTCCAAAATTGTATGTTTGCCCTGAGTTTTTGCATCAGAGGGGGGGGGGAAATTCTCCTTAAATAGTGAGGAGTATTGTTTGGTAACTACAATTCCTAGGTAGGTATATTTTTCTAAAGATAACTTAAATGGAAGACGTTCTAACCAAGAGGTGATTTGCAACCGTATGGGCATTAATTCGCTCTTGTTCCAATTTATTCTGTATCCCGAGAAGGTACCAAACATATTAATCACATCAAGAATAGCAGGAATACTAGCTTGGGGTTCTGTTACATAGAGGAGAATGTCATCTGCGTATAGGGAAATCTTGTTTAGAGTATCTTTAGTATTATATCGCTGCATGAGATCTGATCGCCTGAGCGAGAGGTTCAACAATTAAAGCAAAGAGCATAGGCGACAGCGCACAACCCTGCCTTGTCCCTCTATAAAGGTTAAATCGGGGGGCAACAGTGATTGGTTAGTGAGTATTCTCGCACAGGGGGTTTCCATATAAAAGCTGGATCCAATTTATGAACCCATCTCCAATATTACATTTCTGCAGGACCTTGAATAGATACGACCACTCAACTTGGTCAAAGGCCTTTTCAGCGTCAAGAGATATAACGGCAAGGTCCACGTTGGGTAACCTCTGAGAATACATAATGTTGAAGAGGCGTTTGAGATTGAAGAATGAGTTTCTGTTAGGGATAAAACCGGTCTGGTCTGAATGGACCAATTTGCCCATTAAAGTGCTAAGCCTGTTAGCCAGAGTTTTTGGTCAAATCTTTTGGTCTGTATTAAGGAGAGATATTGGTCTATATGACCCTACCTCTTCCGGATCTTTACCCTTCTTATGTATAACTGTAATAAACGCCTCGTCCAAAGTAGGTGGGAGAGCTCCATCCTCATTGGCCTGAACCAACATTTTGTGCAGGTAGGGAGAGAGCATGTTGCTGAATGTTTTATAGAATTCACCAGGTTATCCATCTGGGCCCGGGGTCTTGCCACTCTTTAGAGATGTAATTGTTTCTCGAATTTCTCCAAGAGATATTTCCTTATTCAGGAAGTTGGAATCTTCCTGGTTTAGGGCAGGGAGATTACAGTCCTCCAGAAAGTTTTGCATAATTAAGGGGGTAGGATCCGCTTTAGATGTACAGTGGGGAAAAAAAGTATTTAGTCAGCCACCAATTGTGCAAGTTCTCTCACTTAAAAAGATGAGAGAGGCCTGTAATTTTCATCATAGGTACACTTCAACTATGACAGACAAAATGAGGAAAAAAAATCCAGAAAATCACATTGTAGGATTTTTAATGAATTTATTTGCAAATTATGGTGGAAAATAAGTATTTGGTCACATACAAACAAGCAAGATTTCTGGCTCTCACAGACCTGTAACTTCTTCTTTAAGAGGCTCCTCTGTCCTCCACTCATTACCTGTATTAATGGCACCTGTTTGAACTTGTTATCAGTATAAAAGACACCTGTCCACAACCTCAAACAGTCACACTCCAAACTCCACTATGGCCAAGACCAAAGAGCTGTCAAAGGACACCAGAAACAAAATTGTAGACCTGCACCAGGTTGGGAAGACTGAATCTGCAATAGGTAAGCAGCTTGGTTTGAAGAAATCAACTGTAGGAGCAATTATTAGGAAATGGAAGACATACAAGACCACTGATAATCTTCCTCGATCTGGGGCTCCACGCAAGATCTCACCCCGTGGGGTCAAAATGATCACAAGAACGGTGAGCAAAAATCCCAGAACCACACGGGGGGACCTAGTGAATGACCTGCAGAGAGCTGGGACCAAAGTAACAAAGCCTACCATCAGTAACACACTACGCCGCCAGGGACTCAAATCCTGCAGTGCCAGACGTGTCCCCCTGCTTAAGCCAGTACATGTTCAGGCCCGTCTAAAGTTTGCTAGAGAGCATTTGGATGATCCAGATGAGGATTGGGAAAATGTCAGATGAAACCAAAATAGAACTTTTTGGTAAAAACTCAACTTGTCGTGTTTGGAGGACAAAGAATGCTGAGTTGCATCCAAAGAACACCATACCTACTGTGAAGCATGGGGGTGGAAACATCATGCTTTGGGGCTGTTTTTCTGCAAAGGGACCAGGACGACTGATCCGTGTAAAGGAAAGAATGAATGGGGCCATGTATCGTGAGATTTTGAGTGAAAACCTCCTTCCATCAGCAAGGGTCTTTCAGCATGACAATGATCCCAAACACACCGCCCGGGCAACGAAGGAGTGGCTTCCGTAAGAAGCATTTCAAGGTCCTGGAGTGGCCTAGCCAGTCTCCAGATCTCAACCCCATAGAAAATCTTTGGAGGGAGTTGAAAGTCCGTGTTGCCCAGCGACAGCCCCAAAACATCACTGCTCTAGAGGAGATCTGCATGGAGGAATGGGCCAAAATACCAGCAACAGTGTGTGAAAACCTTGTGAAGACTTACAGAAAACATTTGACCTCTGTCATTGCCAACAAAGGGTATATAACAAAGTATTGAGATAAACTTTTGTTATTGACCAAATACTTATTTTCCACCATAATTTGCAAATAAATTCATAACAAATCCTACAATGTGATTTTCTGGATTTCTTTTTCTCATTTTGTCTGTCATAGTTGAAGTGTACCTATGATGAAAATTACAGGCCTCTCTCATCTTCTTAAGTGAGAGAACTTGCACAATTGGTGGCTGACTAAATACTTTTTTGCCCCACTGTAAGTGCACTCATGTTATCCGGAAGGCCAAAGTTAGTTACTTTAAGGTTCTCTCTCTGTGGGTCCAACCCCAAGAAGTTCTGGAAAACTGAGAATAAACCCTCCTCCTCACAGCTGCCCATGTCCCTTAATGTTGATTATGTGGTTGTTACTGACAAGAAGCACATGGCTGAGCTCTTTAATCACCACTTCATTAAGTCAGGATTCCTATTTGACTCAGCCATGCCTCCTTGCCCGTCCAATATTTCCTCATCTCCCACCCCTTCTAATGCGACTATCCCCGATGCATCTCCCTCTTTTTTCCCTGCCCCTCTACAAAGTTTCGCCCTGCAGGCAGTCACTGAGTCCGAGGTGCTAAAGGAACTCTTAAACTTGACCCCAAAAAACCATCTGGGTCAGATGGTTTAGACCCTTTCTTCTTTAAGGTTGCTGCCCCTATTGTCACCAAGCCTGTCTCCTAACTTTTTAACCTGTCTCTCCTTTTTGGGGAGGTTCCCATTGCTTGGAAGGCAGCCACAGTTAGTCCTTTATCTAAAGGGGGAGATCAATCTGATCCTAACTGTTATAGGCCTATTTCTATTTTTCCCTGATTATCAAAAGTGTTGGAAAAACTTGTCAATAATCAACTGACTGTCTTTCTTGATGTCTATAGTATTCTCTCGGGTATGCCATCTGGTTTCCGCTCAGGTTATGGATGTGTCACTGCAACCTTAAAGGTCCTCAATGATGTCACCATTGCCCTTGATTCTAAACAATATTGTGCTGATATTTTTATTGACTTGGCCAAAGCTTTTGACATGGTAGACCATTCCATTCTTGTGGGCCAGCTAAGGAGTATTGGTGTCTCTGAGGGGTCTTTGGCCTGGTTTGCTAACTACCTCTCTCAAAGAGTGAAGTGTATAAAGTCAGAAAATCTGCTGTCTCAGCCACTGCCTGTCACCAGGGGAGTACCCCAAGGCTCAATCCTAGGCCCCACACACTCTTCTCAATTTACATCAACAACATAGCTCAGGCAGTAGGAAGATCTCTCATCCATTAATATGCAGATGATACAGTCTGATACTCAGCTGGCCCCTCCCCGGATTTTGTGCTAAATGCTCTACAACAAAGCTTTCTTAGTGTCCAACAAGCTTTCTCTACCCTTAACCTTGTTCGGAACACCTCCAAAACAAAGGTCATGTGGTTTGGTAAGAATAATTCCCCTCTTCACACAGGTGTTATTACTACCTCTGAGGATTTAGAGCTTGAGGTAGTCACCTCATACAAGTACTTGGGAGTATGGCTAGACGGTGCATTGTCCTTCTCTCAGCACATATCAAAGCTGCAGGCTAAAGTTAAATCTAGACTTGGTTTCCTCTATCATAATCGCTCCTCTATCACCCCAGCTATCAAACTAACCCTGATTCAGATGACCATCCTACCCATGCTAGATTACGGAGACATAAATTATAGATCGGCAGGTAAGGGTGCTCTAGAGGGGCTAGATGTTCTTTACAATTCGTCCGTCAGATTTGCCACCATCCTTATAGGACACAGCACTGCACGCTATACTCCTCTGTAAACTGGTCATCTCTATATACCCTTCGCAAGACCCACTGGTTGATGCTTATTTATAAAACCCTCTTAGACCTCACTCTACCCTATCTGAGATATATACTGCAGCCCTCATCCTCCACATAGAACACCCGTTCTGCCAGTCACATTCTGTTAAAGGTCCCCAAAGCACACACCCCTGGGTCGCTCCTCTTTTCAGTTCGCCGGCAGCTAGCGACTGGAACGAGCTGCAACAAACACTCAAAATGGACAGTTTTATCTCAATCTCTTCATTCAAAGATTCAATCATGGACACTCTTACTGACAGTTGTGGCTGCTTTGTGTGATGTATTGTTGTCTCTACCTTTTTGCCCTTTGTGCTGTTGTCTGTGCCCAATAATGTTTGTACCATGTTTTGTGCTGCTACCATGTTGTGTTGCTACCACAACACAATAATGGGACAGATACAATAATGCAATGCCTATCTAAGTCTATGGTTAGAACAGAGAGAGAAAGAGAAACCCATCTGTCAGGGAGGGAAGGCCTTTGAGAAGCCTGGAGCTCAGGCTGCAGTAGCCTTTATGAGGGTTCACTCTCTCTGCACACTTCGGGCTGCTCTCCACACCGGGGGGTTGTCTACTGAGCTGACTGAGCATATGTTTGTGTATTGGTTTGTTCATTAAAAAGAAATGTAAAATGGCCATCTCCTGATGAAAGAGGAAGTGTGCTTTCACAACTCAGGGTGAATTCTAAAGTAATCTATGACGTAGTCTCTACGTACACACCACAGCACCCAGTCTCATTGTAAACAAGTAATGATGCAATGCCACGGAAATCAAACTCAAAACAACAGAAAACTATGTTTAATGTAGGCCTATGTGGAAGCTTAGACATTCCTCAATGCCACTTTATTCAATCAAGTTGTGAAAAGTAGCAGGCCCAATACAGATACTGGGTAACAGCCCAGCCATTAGGGGCTTTTGCCCTTAGACCAACAAAGCTACAGTACAAGTACATTATATATACAGTGGGGAAAAAAAGTATTTAGTCAGCCACCAATTGTGCAAGTTCTCTCACTTAAAAAGATGAGAGAGGCCTGTAATTTTCATCATAGGTACACTTCAACTATGACAGACAAAATGAGGAAAAAAAATCCAGAAAATCACATTGTAGGATTTTTTATGAATTTATTTGCAAATTATGGTGGAAAATAAGTATTTGGTCAATAACAAAAGTTTATCTCAATACTTTGTTATATACCCTTTGTTGGCAATGACAGAGGTCAAACGTTTTCTGTAAGTCTTCACAAGGTTTTCACACACTGTTGCTGGTATTTTGGCCCATTCCTCCATGCAGATCTCCTCTAGAGCAGTGATGTTTTGGGGCTGTCGCTGGGCAACAGGGACTTTCAAAGATTTTCTATGGGGTTGAGATCTGGAGACTGGCTAGGCCACTCCAGGACCTTGAAATGCTTCTTCTGAAGCCACTCTTTCGTTGCCGAGGCGGTGTGTTTGGGATCATTGTCATGCTGAAAGACCCAGCCACGTTTCATCTTCAATGCCCTTGCTGATGGAAGGAGGTTTTCACTCAAAATCTCACGATACATGGCCCCATTCATTCTTTCCTTTACACGGATCAGTCGTCCTGGTCCCTTTGCAGAAAAACAGCCCCAAAGCATGATGTTTCCACCCCCATGCTTCACAGTAGGTATGGTGTTCTTTGGATGCAACTCAGCATTCTTTGTCCTCCAAACCACGACAAGTTGAGTTTTTACCAAAAAGTTCTATTTTGGTTTCATCTGACATTTTCCCAATCCTCATCTGGATCATCCAAATGCTCTCTAGCAAACTTTAGACGGGCCTGAACATGTACTGGCTTAAGCAGGGGACACGTCTGGCACTGCAGGATTTGAGTCCCTGGCGGCGTAGTGTGTTACTGATGGTAGGCTTTGTTACTTTGGTCCCAGCTCTCTGCAGGTCATTCACTAGGTCCCCCGTGTGGTTCTGGGATTTTTGCTCACCGTTCTTGTGATCATTTTGACCCCACGGGTGAGATCTTGCGTGGAGCCCCAGATCGAGGAAGATTATCAGTGGTCTTGTATGTCTTCCATTTCCTAATAATTGCTCCTACAGTTGATTTCTTCAAACCAAGCTGCTTACCTATTGCAGATTCAGTCTTCCCAACCTGGTGCAGGTCTACAATTTTGTTTCTGGTGTCCTTTGACAGCTCTTTGGTCTTGGCCATAGTGGAGTTTGGAGTGTGACTGTTTGAGGTTGTGGACAGGTGTCTTTTATACTGATAACAAGTTCAAACAGGTGCCATTAATACAGGTAATGAGTGGAGGACAGGAGCCTCTTAAAGAAGAAGTTACAGGTCTGTGAGAGCCAGAAATCTTGCTTGTTTGTATGTGACCAAATACTTATTTTCCACCATAATTTGCAAATAAATTCATTAAAAATCCTACAATGTGATATTCTGGATTTTTTTTTTCCTTATTTTGTCTGTCATAGTTGAAGTGTACCTATGATGAAAATTACAGGCCTCTCTCATCTTTTTAAGTGAGAGAACTTGCACAATTGGTGGCTGACTAAATACTTTTTTTCCCCACTGTATACAAGTATGTGAACAACCAATCAAATTAGTGGATTTAGCTATTTCAGCCACACCCGTTGCTGACAGGTGTATAAAATCGAGCACACAACCATGCAATCTCCATAGACAAACATTGGCAGTAGAATGGCCTTACTGAAGAGCTCAGTGACTTTCAATGTGGCACCGTCAGAGCAGCCTCGGTTAACTGTAAGTGCTGTTATTGTGAAGTGGAAACATCTAGGAGCAACAACGGCTCAGCCGCGCGAAGTGGTAGGCCAAACAAGAGTCTCAGAATGGGACTGCCGAGTGCTGAAGCGTGTAGCGCTTAAAACTCGTCTGTCCTCGGTTTCAACACTCCTCTGGAAGCAACGTCATCACAAGAACTGTTTGTTGGGAGCTTCATGAAATGGGTTTCCATGGCCGAGCAGCCAACCATAAGCCTAAGATCACCATGCTGTTTTTCATGTTTCAGGCTAGGCCCCTTAGTTCCAGTGAAGGGAAATCTTAACTCTACAGCATACAATGACATTCTAGACGATTCTGTACGTCCAACTTTGTGGCAACAGTTTGGGGAAGGTCCTTTTCTGTTTCAGCATGACAATGCCCCTGTGCACAAAGCGAGGTCCATACAGAAATGGTTTGTCGAGATTGGTGTGGAAGAACTTGACTGGCCTGCACAGAGCCCTGACCTCAACCCCATTGAACACCTTTGGGATGAATTGGAATGCCGATTTCAAGCCAGGCCTAATCGCCCAACATTAGTTGGGCGACTAGGCCTAAATGCTCTTGTGGCTGAATGGAAGCAAGTCCCTGCAGCAATGTTCCATAATGTAGTGGAAAGCCTTTCCAGAAGAGTGGAGGCTGTTATAGAACCAACTCCATATTAACGCCCATAATGTTGGAATGAGATGTTTGACAAGCAGGTGTCCACATACTCTTGGTCATGTAGTGTGCCATCTCCAGTTGTGGAAAAAGTAACCAATTGTCATACTTGACTAAAAGTAAAGATACCTTAAGATACCTTAAATTACAAGTAAAAGTGAAAGTCACCAGTAAAATATTACTTGAGTAAAAAGGTAAAAGTATGTGGTTTTAAATATACTTAGGTATCAAAGGTAAATGTAATTGCTAAAATATACTTAATTATCAAAAGTGAAAGTAAAAGCATGAATCATTTCAAATTCCTTATATTAAGTAAACCAGACGGCACCATTTTCTTGTTTTTTTGATTTGTGGATAGCACACTCCAACACTCAGACATCATTTACTAATTAAGCATGTGTGTTTAGTGAGTCTGCCAGATCAGAGGCAGTAGGGGTGACCAGGGATGTTCTCTTAATAAGTGTGTGAATTTCCTGTCCTGCTAAGCATTCAAAATGTAATGAGTACTTTTGGGTGTCAGGGAAAATGTATGGAGTAAAATGTTTTTGCCGGTGATGTCTGGTGAGGACCTGCCTTACAACAGGCCTGCATGCCCATAGTCCAGCCTCTCTCAGTCTATT
The DNA here is from genome assembly GCA_030435695.1 of Brachymystax lenok tsinlingensis. NCBI lineage: Eukaryota > Metazoa > Chordata > Actinopteri > Salmoniformes > Salmonidae > Brachymystax > Brachymystax lenok. Next base: position 20,384,085 of record CM059782.1, read on the forward strand.
GCAGACAGTCTGAGCACTGATGGAGGGATTGTGCGTTCCTGGTGTAACTCGGGCAGTTATTGTTGCCATCCTGTACCTGTCCTGCAGGTGTGATGTTCGGATGTACTGATCCTGTGCATGTGTTGTTACACGTGGTCTACAACTGTGAGGACGATCAGCTGTCCGTCCTGGCTCCCTGTAGCGCTGTCTTAGGCGTCTCACAGTAGGGACATTGCAATTTATTGCCCTGGCCACATCTGCAGTCCTTATGCCTTTTTGCAGCATGCCTAAGGCACGTTCACGCAGATGAGCAGGGACCCTGGGCATCTTTCTTTTGGTGTTTTTCAGAGTCAGTAGAAGGCCTCTTTAGTGTCCTAAGTTTTAATAACTGTGACCTTAATTGTCTACCGTCTGTAAGCTGTTAGTGTCTTAACGACCGTTCCACAGGTGCATGTTCATTAATTGTTTATGGTTCATTGAACAAGCATGGGAAACAGTGTTTAAACCCTTTACAATGAAGATCTGTGAAGTTATTTGGATTTTTACAAAATATCTTTGAAAGACAGGGTCCTGAAAAAGGGATGTTTCTTTTTTTGCTGAGTTTATTAGATCATGCTGTTGATTGTGGCCTGTGGAATGTTGTCCCACTCCTCTTCAATGGCTGTGCGGAGTTGCCGGATAAGGGCAGGAACTGGAACACGCTGTTGTACACGTCGATCCAGAGCGTTCCAAACATGCTCAATGGGTGACTGGTGAGTATGCAGGCCATGGATGTACTGGGACATTTTCAGCTTCCAGGAATTGTGTACAGAGCCTTGCAACATGGGGCTGTGCATTATCAATCTGAAACATGAGGTGATGGCGGCGGATGAATGGCACGACAATGGGCCTCAGGATCTCATGACATTATCTCTGTGCATTTAAATTTCCATCGATAAAATGCAACTGTGTTCATTGTCCGTACCTTATGCCTGCCCATACCATAACCCCACCGCTACCATGGGACACTGTTCACAGCGTTGACATCAGCAAACCGCTCGCTCACAACTGCACTGGATGAATCCAAGTCGAGCACACAGATGAGCTTCCCCTAAGGCGGTTCCTGACAGTTTGTGCAGAAATTCTTTGGTTGTGCCAACCCACAGTTTCATCAGCTGTCCGGGTGGCTGGTCTCAGACAATCCCGCAGGTGAAGAAGCCGGATGTGGAGGTTCTGGGCGGGCGTGGTTACACGTGGTCTGCAGTTGTGTTACTGGTTGGACGTAATGCCAAATTCTCTAAAATAACATTGGAGGTGGCTTATGGTAGAGAAATTAACATTAAATTCTCTGGTAACTCTGCAGTCAGCATTCCAATTGCACGCTCCCTCAAAACATGTGAGTGGTTCCATGAAACATGGGACCAACATCTTATATGTTGCGTTTGTATTTTTGTTCAGTGTAGTTGATGATCCCTGATCTTAGTGCTGTGATGCATTTGGGAAACCCAGCCCAGGAGGGTTGCTATGTGGCGGAAGCTGTGTGCGTGGGGCCCTGGTTTGCATACATGGTTACCCGCTCATGTTTTTGGGAAGGAACTGCTCTGGGCCTCTGCCCCCGTCATGTGAGCATGAGTAACAGGCAGCAACTCTGGGTTTCTTCCTCTTAACCCTCTCCTCTCTGACCTCAATCACAGGCTGATGAATTGCAACCAAAGAGAAAATGCCTACTAGTGTACAATAGTGTTTACTTCAACCATGGGGTTTAATAGGCTCTGTCCCAAATGGAATCCAATTCCCTATGACGTGAACTACTTTTGTCCAGGGCCCATAGGGCTCTGGTCAAAAGTAGTGCACTCTATAGGGGGTAGGATACCATTTGAGACATAAACATTGTATTAGCGTAAGTGGGCCTTAAAAGTTAAATTCATCCTGACATATTTTTTAAGTTCATAATCAAGCATGTGTCAAGGCCAAGCAGGATGAACCTTGATTATGTACCGGCCTTTATATAGTGCCTAAAGATGCATAGAATCTTCAATTCAGATACATTTCCCCATGGGGATAAAGTAATTTGGTTGCAGCTCTGTGCATACATAACACAATCGAACTAAGGACCTATACGGACAATAAATACAGGTAGAAAAAGTGCAATTCGTGAGCGATGTTTAATCTGCACACAACAGAACACTATATAAACTACAATGTCAGCCATAGTCCAACCCGCTGTTCCTACTTGTGGATTTAAACATTCAGTAGCCTTACTGCCACTGGGATAGAGGATAATTTGGCCCTATTTATTTTGTGCCCAGTTGGATGCTTTGTAATATTTTGTGCAGAATGCTAATGAATATCCATGGAGAACAAGTTCTTGACCGTTTTGTTATGGGTCTCATTTGAATTTCCTTGACTCCGTGTCCCATCTCTTCGCTTACTTCTCCAAGCGCATCAGAGAAGGCCCAAGGGGAGGAACCTCTAACCTTCTCCTCCAGTGCGTTTTGAGGAGGCAAGTAGAGGACATGAGATCACAATTGAGATTGACCCTTGGTCCTCACAGAGCAGGCACAACAAGCCTGTCCTCTAGTGGTTACAAAAAGGAATAAATGACTTAATGTGGATAAAACTGTGGGAATGTTTTTCACAAAGAGACAATGTAACATTGTGTCAAATATAACGATATCAGGTCAAAACATTAGTATTGTGCCACAAGTTAAGTATTTGGGCGTTATTATTGATTCTAATCTTTCTTTTAAAGCACATATTAAGAAAGTGTGTAATAGGGTCAAGTTTAGCTTAGCTAATTTTAGATATATTAGAAATGCACTTACTTTTAATGCTGCTAAATTATTTATGGATGCCATGATTGTGTCACATCTAACATATTGTCTGACAAGCTGGGGACAAACTAACAGCTTATCACTAAAGCCATTAGCAATTCTTTATAAAAAAACTCTCAAGGTTTTGGACCAGAAGCCTAACAGTTTACATCATTGTATTATCCTTAATAATCATAGACTGCTAAGCTGGGAAGATGTAATCAAATATAAAAACATCTGTTTGGTCTACAAAATTCTGCATAATACCGCTCCTGCTCCCTTTAATTCATTTATAATCCAACGTAATAATAGCAGGCAGATTACCAGAAGCACCACACGAGGTGACCTTTTAATTCCATTCAGAAAAAGCACATTTGGTCAATTATCATTTTCTGTTACAGCAATACAAAACTGGAACTCACTGCCCACTACAATTAAAGACATACATACATATTCCACCTTTACTATACACCTTAAAAACTGGCTGTCCGACAATTATAACTGCACACGTTAATTTCACGTGACATGGTCATGCTGCTGCCACTTGGATCTTTGCTGCCTGCCTCAATGTTATGTCCTGTATGTGCTTCAATGTGATCTCTGTGTGATTATTCTTTATGTCGATTTGTACTGTTTTATTGCATGACCTGTTTTTATGTTTCTGCAATCTGTGCTTGCTTGTTTCTTGCTTGCCTCAATTGTGTGCCACACGTTTAGTATGTCTACTCCCTCTTGTTTAGTCCCGTTGTAAAAAATAATTGTAATGTATTTTATTTGATGTATGCCTATTGACAACTGGCCGGGGACTACAGCTGGAAATTAGCCGTAGAGGCTAAAGCTGCTCTTTTTATCAAAAGGGACTGTCCACGTCATTATAAACTAATAAACTAAACTAAACTAAACTGACATGTTGCATGTTAATATGAAGAAAAACAAGAGACGGTCAAGCAATACGTTATTACTTTAATACCAAACTGCATATATTCTTTACAATTCTATGATTACAGTTTAAAAATAAACGAGCAGCAATAAGCCATTATATAATTTAACCCCCCCAATGAACTAGTGTGTGTGTTCGTGTATCACAGGAGGTTGGTGGCACCTTAATTGGGGAGGACGGGTTTGTGGTAATTGCTGGAGTGGAATAGTATGATTTCTATGTGTTTGATGTCATTCCATTTGCTCCCTTCTGGCCATTATTAAGAGTCGTTCTCCCCTCAGCAGCCTCCACTGGTGTGTGTGTGCTCGCATAGGGGTTGTGGGGTGAGGGTGGGGGGGTTCTGGTTGGTTACACACTACATGTTAGTACTGAAAAAATGAAGACCACGTCTTGCTTTCCATTAAGGCACTGTTGCCCATCAAAGTAAACATAAAGCCTAGCCACACACCGCAGAGCACTGAGGACAGCCCATTCTAAAACGGACTAATTAACCATAATGTATAATCAAATCAGAAGCAGTAAGAGAATACCTGAAGCTGCTTGAGAGTTGCTACTACTGAATGAAGGAAATAAAAAGTCTAAATGTGCTTTCCTAAAATAATGTTGCAGACAGTGAAAATGTTGGTCCCTAATTCTCAGACAAGGTAAATAAAATATAGATTAGTGGTCAATATTAAGAAAGAGGATTGTTTAAAATTGTTTCTTATTAACAAATACTTTACTGGGTAGATACAGTTATGGCATTTATATATCTAACAGGGTCTTAACAGGGTTAACTGTAATGTTTAACCCACCCTTACATCAGATACACATCTCTCCAGATACCTCCGTCAGATTGAGACAGTAAATCAGAGGCACATGCCTCTCCTAGCCATGCCAGACAATCCTTAATGCAACTTACAGTAAGACCTTACCAATTCTAACTGTACTCTAATCTAATTTTCCTGGAACATTGTCATGGTTAAGGTTCCACAAAAGGCACTGTGTAATTGTAAAAAGGCAACCAGTAGCTAATATTTTTTTATTTATTTTTTATTTAACCTTTATTTAACTAGGCAAGTCAGTTAAGAACAAATTCTTATTTACAATGACGGCCTAGGAACAGTGGGTTAACTGCCTTGTTCAAGGGCAGAACGACCTTGTCAGCTCGGGGATTCGATCTAGCAACCTTTCGGTTACTGGCCCCACGCTCTAACCACAAGGCTACCTGCCGCCCCTGATTATTATCTACAAAATAATACTTGAAGTTAAGATTTGTTTATTTTTAAGTCGTCCTATGCAAATTAAAAGTGCTTTTTTGTCTTGTTGAAAATACAAAAAAAAGACATGCCTAGCATTTCACCCATATTACAAACTGGACTATAATTGGCAGTGAGTAGAAGAAAGAAAAATCACATCGAAAAGCACTTTAAGATCAACATCTGAATTGTATTTTAAACAAAGGGTTTGGTTGTACAAATGGAAGGTTGTGGAGAAAGTCTGGCACATATTGAATTAAGATTGCATTGAGCGCAAAAACTGGCATCGAAGCGGCTTGTATAAACATAGTTGCATACATGGCACGGCAGGGATAGGGTCAGCTCCAATTCAATCCATCCAATTCCTTTGACGAATTGAAATTCAATTCACAATGTCATTGTCACTGTTTGTCATTGACTTACAATTCCCCTGATGAATTGAATTGACAGAATTAGCATGGAGCAGACCATATCCCGTGGTAGACAGTATAAATAGGGAAACCTAGCTCTACTACACTGGGCTTGATTGTTGCTTTCCTCTGGATCCTGGTGCCTGTATTAACAAAGCGTCTCAGAGTATGACTGCTGATCTAGGATCAGGTAATCAGATCCCGCCGGTCCATATAGTTATCTAAACTGTAAAACTGATCCTAGGACCTACTCTGAGATGCATTATGAATACGGACCCCGCAGTCTGGACTCTCTGGAGTCTCTCCCACATACAGACATCACTCCGCTCTGATCAGTTCAACAGCTCCAGATAGGTGATGGGCACTTTACCCTTCTGGGTACCCCGCTCGCCCATCAACCAATCAGAGTCCATGCCTGGGACACTGCTCACCATGATAACCTGGACCAGGAAGTAAACAAAACATAACACACCCCTTCTCAGTCATGCAATAAACAAATCTCATCAGCAAGAACCTCAGATGTTGCAGTCGGAACAAACAAGAGGGCAAGAGAAAGAAAGAGATGAAGAGATAAGGTGGGAAGGAAAGAAGGAGAGGAGGAAGAGAAAGCTAAAAGGCAAAGAGCGAGAAAGAAAAACCAGAGAGACAGAAAGGCATGCCCAAAACCAGAGCCCATTAAAGCTTTGAGAAGTGCTCAACCCCAGTCCCATGTTACCTCATCAGCGAGCAGGGAGAGTTCACTGCTGCCAGCAGCATCGTAGTCATAGAGAACGCGGGCTTTACGGCTGCCGCTGGAGATCCGGAGCTCACTGAAGCCTGACAAGCCCCGGCCAGGAGAGGGGCTGAGCATGGAGGCAGACAAGGGGATAGTGGGTACTGAGATACTGGCCCCCCCGGAACTACTAGACGACTGGTTGTTGTTGGAGGAGAACGTAGACGGGAAGCTGGGGAGAGAAGAGGACCACCACTGGTAAAACAAAAAGAAGGCTAACCACATTTAAGATCAGATCCTCACACCTTACAAATAGATGTCATGCTGTGCCAACAAAACTGTAGTAGAATAAACCACACACACTTAGATGGAGGTGATTTGTCAGAGTAGGTAAACATACCTCCCCAGTTGCTTCTGGAGGTCTACCATGTACTGGTAAGACTGGGCATAGTATGTAGTCTGGGCCTCCACAAAGTCAGTCAGACAGCTGAGGTGGTGTGCCTATTGAAAAGAGAGTACAGGGATTTTGGGGGGGGGGAGATAAGGGGAGAAAGATATGCATGTCTACCAACAGGAAAACTCCTCTACAAACAGATATTTATGAATTAAACCAAAGATGCACGCTGGTACAGTAGTCGACCCTTTGGGTTAGACAGAGTCTAGGTCATGCTGGCGTCATGGAGGGTTGTGGGCAGGGACATGCAGGGCATCCTATTCCGCTAGGATCTGGTCAAAAGTAGTGCACTATAAAAAAAGGCAACAGGGTGCCATTTCAGACAAACGCCGATCGAGGTCATGCGAGTCGTGGGGTCAGAGGTCAGGGTACGTACATGGGTGCTGCTGACCCCCTCCAGGAGCAGCCTGGTGATCTCAGCCTGTCTATCAAACTCACTCTGGGACATCCTCAGGTCCTGCTCCGCCTGGTGGGGGGGAGAGGGGGGAACACAACACACAGTCATCACAGAAACACAACACACTTTTCAGGGATGAAAATATGGTAAACCAGCTTATTATGGGTGTGTTTTGGAGCAATTTATTGTGCATAAACCTGTTTGTGAAGACCGCAATAGGAAGTTCAGGGCATTTGTTTCAAGCCCAAGTGAAACCAGGACAACCTTTGTTTTTCATTAGGCTGTGTGGTAACTCTGTGGTTCAGGAACAGGAGTTATCAGGCAGAGAGAGGATAATGACATATTCTTCTGACTCATTTGACTCTAGTAGTTGCATGCAGAGGAAAAGACCCATAAACATTGACTGATGGCCACTGTGACATTGACAATGGTGTTGGACCCCTCTGTTCCTTCCAGCTTTACACTATTATTCCAGAGAGAGACCGCGAGATGGCAGAGAGAGAAGGAGACCGAGAGTAGAGAGAGAGATACGGAAAGAGAGGATGGGAGACAGAGACAGACAGAGACAGAGCGCAAGAGACACACAAACAGCTGCTAACCATGACGCCAGCAGGAGGCGTTCCGGTCCTCAGTTCCAACATGGCTGCTGAACATTCCACTCACCTCTTCCTATGGCCACATCTGTTCGTGCGGTGAAACAGTGACAGAGTAATTCTATTAGAGCTACAGCTGCTGCGACACCACAGCCAACACAACACAGCCTGCTATCCCTAGACTGTCAACAGCCAACACAACATACTATCCTGATATTGTGTGTGTGTGTGTTCACAGTACAATAGTCTGACTACAACACACAATAGTGCCTGTCAGTTTACTAGTATTCACAGATCGACAGACTGATACACAAGCTGTACTACAACCACATGGCGGCCTTCTCTTGCCGTTGTCGACATCCTTTAGGAAAACAGCAGACGGCTTTACCAACAAATTGACTGGGGCCTCCTACAGTACAGTCCAGTACAAAGATACACAGCTAAGCTAAATGTAACTTTAGTTTCGCTGGTTACCTTAAAAGAGGCAATCTGGGATTGGTACAACATTGGTTACATTTCTCCAGCCCCATCCCTCATCTTTTTACCAAAACATTGGCGGGGTGACTGACCACTTTGCTGTTGTTTGAATCCCAGAACGCCCCGCGGATCACGAGGATATGTTTTTTAACCATCACTGCTACTTGTTTCACAACGTCCCCCTTCATGGTTTGGTAATTTGCTGTGCCTGTTGTAACAGTCAACAGCTCAATCCTCTGAAGGACATGGTCAGTCAGTCATGATGACACATCAGATCATATCAGTGAGACTGGTAACAACAAGGCTTGCAGGGGAACCAAGGCCACAGCTAAGGTCTAGCTAGATAACGAAGGGTGGACCACAAGAGATGGCAGACCTACACAGTCGCCATCTGATGAGGGAACACCACTTTACATCAGCCTTTTACCTTAGATACTATAGTGGAATACGCCTGTTTCAAGCTGTTATGTAGTACAGTATTTGACATCCAGTTCTCTTGTATAATAGGTTAAGTGCTGTAAGTAAATTACTAAAGCAGGGTTCCAAACTATTCCCACGCATAATAGAGATATGTGATCTTATAGAAAATGTAAGCAACGTCTGAAATTATTATGTTTTAGTCGAATATGTTTGTTCAGCCTTCATGCGGTTAATTTGCAGTCTACAAATTATTTGTAATTATGTTCCGGCCCCCTGACCACCCTCTCAAGGAAATAAATAGGGCCGCGGCTGAATTTAGTTGGTGATCCCTGAATTAGAGTATGCATGTACCTGGCTGGGTAGAGGCTAGTTAGCATTAGCCTAGAAACTATTCCAGTATGACACAGGCCATGCATTCACATGAATGAAAAGGCAACCGTCCTTCAGCCACCCATGTGACGTGCAGGAGACTGAACATGTAGCAAGAAAGAGAAGACATACACAGAGGAGAGGACAGAGTAGAATGGGAGTAAGGAGGAGGAGTGCTACAGGAAAATAGGATGGTGGGAGAGAGAGAGAGAGGAGCTCCAGAGAAAATGAGATGAGGAACTGGCCCTTCTCATAGCGAGCCATGTGACAGTGTGCTGGTCAGGGAGGGGGAACAGGTTCAGCCAATGTTGTGTAACCAAGGCCACAGCGTTGTAGGCCAGTCTAGTGACTTGTGTCTGGAGACTTAACAGACTACGCCCAGATAACTTTCACCCGTCCGACAACATCTCCCTCAACAAGGTTTTTTGTTGTTCTTCTTAGTAATTGAGTTATCTACAAATGAACACTGTCCTTTATTACCACCCATTTCAGACGTGTGTGTGTGTGTGCGCGCGCGTGTTTTGAAACTAAAGGGACAGTAAAAAGTCCACTCACCACTGCTCTAGCGTCAGGAACTCTGGCTTTCTTTAGCCTGGTTTTTGCCGCGTCCAGATCCAAACGCTTCACCTGCAAAAGCTTCCGTTCTTTCTGCACACAACAAAAACAAACAATGGCAGATTACTCTCAAATCTGCTGCATTATCACATTTGGAATCAAAAAGGTTGATGTTAATAGGACTGCCTGTTGCTCGTCATTACATACAGTAATGACAATGAAACTAGACTAGAGTGTACTGTACGAGGGCCTGCAGAGAAACAGCAAGATAACGTCATGCCCAAATATGATTGGACTGACTATTACATCTATTAGGCCAATTAGCTTTCACGTGGTGGGCACTGGCAGAGAAAAGGGACCTTGACTCTTTTAGATTCAATTACTTCCAACCACCTAGCTTCAATCCAAAAGGTCATGACCCCCCGGTGGAATGAATGGGCACTGATCAAAAGTAGTGCTGCACTACATAAGGAATAGGGTGACATTTGGGATGCTGAACGGATCACCCCCGTTGATACTCACCAGGATGGTTTTGAAGTCTCCCTCTAGAAAGTTCCTGAATGGCGTGAGGAAGTTGATGGCTGAGCTCTGGATGAACTCTCTCTCCGCTCCTCCAATCTGCTTCTCCGTCTCGCCGCATTTAATAAGTGCGTTTCCTGTAGGGACAGGAAGTAGACCAGGTTTAACCAGGAAGTAGAAATGAAAGGTTTAACGACAGAGACGTCCAGGAGGACACAGACGCTGGACATTTCAGCTGCTATTTTTTTTTAGGATAATAACACATAGGAATTCCTTGGCACCTGGCCAATGTGAATGCTGTGCTCAGCTGAATGAGGCAACTCCATATAGATTTTAAATATGTCCAATACAATTGATTCAGTCACAGGCTACATCAATATCCATAAACGCTCATTCCATTTTTTATTTGATCAACTGCATCGTTGATAAGGTATAGCACTTATTAATGCACCCCAGGTACAACTCACTCACCATAGGCCGTTCCAGGGCCAAACTCACTCCCCGACTCGATCATGTACTGGCCAAGCATCTCGTGGTTGTTCATCCGCGTGGGGACTTTCTTCTCCAGTTTCTCGTACAGAAATTCCTCTATTCTGACATCTGAAAATTGAACAATAAACTCAATTAGAGAGAAAGGAGAGTCACGAGGAAACAAGACTAAGGAGCAATCTTGTGCTGCATGACCTGACAGCCAGATAACAGGGATATCACACAGGCTATCCAGGCAAACCCAGTCTGCGATCTAGTCTAGTAAATCTTCAACAACATTACTGGGGTTCAAAGAGCCTTATAGTAGGCTAATTGAGCCAGCATAGACCTACATAAGACAGTACACTGACTACACAAGTAGTCAGACACAAGGCTAACACCATCTTTGATGGAGCCAACTGCTTTATCTACTAAACCAGAAACTATAGGACTAGGTGTTGAGTACAATGATAATGACTATGCCTAACAGCAAGCAGAAGTAGGTGTGCTTTGGTTGTGAGTGTGCCTGGAGATAAGATGTGTGTGTGTGTGTGTGACCCTAGCAGCAGACTGAGCTATGCAGCACCATGGTGTAAACTCAGAGGGTCCACAGCTGAGCTTACAGTCGCATAGACACCCAACTGTTGTTTAACAGTCAATACTCATAAGTACACATGGTGTGGTTCTTTGAAGAATTGGCAATACGGCTGCGTTTACACAGGCAGCCCAATTCAGATCTTTTTGACTAATCACATCAGATCTTTTTCAGATCTGATTGGTTAAATACCAATTAGTACGAAAAGTTATCAGAATTGGGCTGCTTATGTAGCCTAGGCTTAGAATGTAAAGGATTATGACTGTCCAATTGTGGCACAAAAGCTGGATAAAATTTAGCCTATTGGCTATGAAGGGAAAGTGGCTAACCTGTTACTGCTTCTTTACTGAGGAGGAACCAGGCGCAAAAACCAACCGTTATTCTTACAACCTGTTTCAAGGGAATCTGTCTAAGGCGGAATAACCTGTTTCATGGGAATCTGTCAAAGGATACATTAGCCTAGATTTTTACTTCCATGTAGGCAAAAGGTAGCCTTTGTCTTGGTATTCAAAGACAAATTATAATGTTAAAGTAAAACAAAAAGTAAAACAGCAGCACTGTCTACTCTTCTCCTTTGTTAACATCCAGAGTAGGCTAATCGTGTATCAGTTGAATCCCTCAAGGAGTTGAATTTGTACTGCAGCAGCAGATGCATGAATACCTTGGCTCTCACTGTGTCTATGGCACAGTCATACCTAATAGATTTGTGTAACATCTAGGGCAAGCCTGTTTCCCAGACCTAATCTACAGCTGACTGAAGCCAAGACAACACACAGCCATAGAACCTACAGTATTAGACACCATACTAGACCATAGCATCCTCCTGGACGATGACAACATTCCGCATGTAATGCTTCTTAACTGTTTAATGCCATTTCAGGACATGTAACAGTTACTTTTAAAATTAAATAAAAAGTAACAAAATAACAGTAACAAGGCTATATACAGGGGGTACCGGTACCGATGTGCGGGGTACAGGTTAGTCGGGGTAAAATGTAGGTAGGGGTAAAGTCACTTTGCATAGATAATAAACAGCGACTAGCAGCAGTGTAAAAGGGGGATGTAAATAGTCCGGATGGCCATTTGATTAATTGTTCAGCAGTCTTATGGCTTGGGGGTAGAAGCTGTCAAGGAGCATTTTGGTCAGAACAGTCTATGACTTGGGTGACTTGAGTCTTTGCCATTGTTTGGTCCTTCCTCTGACACCGCCTAGTATATAGGTCCTGGATGGCAGGAAGCTTGGCCCCAGTGATGTACTGGGCCACACGCACTACCCTCTGTAGTGCCTTAAGGTCAGATGCTGAGCAGTTGCCATACTAGGCGGTGATGCAACCGGTCAGGATGCTCTCGACGGTGCAGCTGTAGAACTTTGAGGATCTGGGGACCCATGCCACATCTTGTCAGTCTCCTGAGGGGGAAAAGGTATTGTTGTGCCCTCTTCACGACTGTCTTGGTGGGTTTGGACCATGATAGTTTGTTGGTGATGTGGACACCAAGGAACTTGAAACTCTAGACCCGCTCCACTACAGGCCTGTCAATGTTAATGGGGGCCCGTGTCGGCCCTCCTTTTCCTGTAGTCCACAGGTCTCTGACCTCCACCCTATAGGCTGTCTCATCGTTGATCAGACCTACCACTGTTGTGTCATCGGCAAACTTAATGATGGTGCTGGAGTCGTGCTTGGCCACGCAGTCGTGGGTGAACAGGGAGTATGGGAGGGGATTAAGCACGCACCCCTGAGGGGCCCCCGTGTTGAGGATCAGCGTGGCAGATGTGTTTCTGCCTACCATTACCACCTGGGGGCGGCCCGTCAGGAAGTTCAGGATCCAGTTGCAGAGGGAGGTGTTTAGTTCCAGGGTACTTAGCTTAATGAAGAGCTTTGTGGGAACTAGGGTGTTGAACAGCATTCTCACATAGGTGTTTCTTTTGTCCAGGTGGGAAAGGGCTGTGTGGAGTGCGATTGAGATTGCGTCATCTGTGGATCTGTTGGGGGCGGTATTGCGAATTGGAGTGGGTTAGGGTTTCCGGGATGTTGTCGTTGATGTGAGCCATGACCAGCCTTTCAAAAGCACTTCATGGCTTCATGAGTGCTACGGGGTCATTTAGACAATATACGCCGACTGGTGTCTAAGTCCTAACTAGGGAACGTTCAATTCTGGTCGGTTCATATGCGAAAAATCCTAACATTGGATACTGATGTTACAGTTTTCCAACAACATGATGGTGGTAGGCGTTTTTTGCCAACGACAATGAGACAGTCTACATGGAGGAGGTCAGAGACGCCAGGACAACAACCTCTCCCTCGACGTAAGCAAGGCAAAGGAGCGGATTGTGGATGACAGGAAACGGAAGGCTGAGCACGCCCCCATTCACATCGACGCGGCTGTAGTGGAGCGGGTCGAAAGCTTCAAGTTCCTCGGTGTCCACATCACTAAGGACCAATCATGGTCCAAACACATCAGCACAGTCATGAAGAGGGCGCGACAATGCCTCTTCCTCTTCATGAGTCTGAGAAGATTTGGCATGGGCCCTCAGATCCTCCAAAGTTCTACAGCTGCACCATTGAGAGCATATTGACTGGCTGCATCACCGCCTGGTATGGCAACTGCTCGGCATCCAACCGCAAGGCGCTACAGAAGGTAGTGTGTACGGCCCAGTACATCACTGGGGCCAAGCTCCCTGCCATTCAGGAGATCTATACCAGACGATGTCAGAAGGAGGCCCTAAACATTTTCAAAGGCTCCAGGCACCCAAGTCATAGACTGTTCTCTTTGCTACCGCATGGCAAGCGGTACAGGAGCGCCATGTCTGGGACCAAAAGGCTCCTGAAGCGTTAATCAAATGGCTACCTGGACTATTTGCATTGACCCCCTTTTTTTGTTATTTTTGCACTGACATTCTGACATTTTTGCACTTGCTTCTATACGCACTCACTGGACTCTACCCACACACTACAATGACACTCCAACACACACGCGTGTATATTGATGCCATGCACACACAGACACACCTCACATACGCTGCTGCTACTCGGTTAATTATTGATCCTGATTGCCTAGTCACTTTTACCTCTACCAGCATGTACATATTACCTCATTTTTTATTTATTTTAACCTTTATTTAACTAGACAAGTCAGTTAAGAACAAATTCTTATTTACAATGACGGCCTACCGGGGAAAGGTGTGTTAACTGCCTTGTTCAGGGGCAGAACGACAGATTTTTACCTTGTCTGCTCGGGATTCGACCCAGCAACCTTTCGGTTACTGGCCCAACGCTCTAACCACTAGGCTACCTGCCACATTACCTCATAACCCTGCACATTGACTCGGTACCGGTACTCCTTGTATATAGCCTCGTTATTGTAATTTTATTGTGTTACAATTAATTTTTTTCTTTCTTACTTTTTAACTTAGCATTGTTGTGAAAGGGTTCGTAAAAAAGCATTTCACGGTAAAGTCTGCACCTGTTGTATTCGGCGCATGTGACAAATATTATTTGATTTGACATCAGTGAGTGCAGTCTTACTTGGGTTTGGTTGTAGTAGAACCTCTGTCTGCTTCATGATTCTCTCCGTGTTTTGCTTGGTGCATTCTGCTCTGCACAGAAGGTTCTCCAAGTGAGCATCCAACTCAGTCTTCTCAGCTTGCCCAAGTTTTTCCTCTGTAAACTGAAGATGAAATGAAAGGGTGAATCTCTAGTGGCTACAAACTCACAAAAGTCAGATGGCTGTCAAACTAGGCTACCTGTAGCTCAATGAAAGTGAAGATTTTATTTGACATAAGTACTTGGCACTGTCTATTTACCTCTTCCAAGTTGGCTTAGCTTGCCTGACTAGCTAACCCAATCATAGCTCTGATCCAGGACGTTAGGTGTGGCTGAAGCATTCTTGCGGTACTGATGAACCAAGTCTGGAAACAACAGGACCCTGAACAGCTTCTACCTCCAAGCCATAAGACTGCTAAATAGTTAGTTAAACAGTTACCCAAATAGCTACCCGGACTATCTGGATTGACCCTTTGCATGTTGACAGTCCATGTCACAGCAAAAAACAAGTCATGAGGTTGAAGGAATTGTCTGAGACAGAATTGTGTCGAGGCACAGACCTGGGGAGGGGTACCTTCTGCAGCATTGAAAGTCCCCAAGAACAGTGGACTCCATCATTCTTAAATGGAATAAGTTTGGAACCACCTAGACTCTTCCTAGAGCTGGACAGCCGGCCAAACTGAGCAATCGGGGGAGAAGGGCCTTAGTCAGGGAGGTGACCAAGAACGCGATGGTCACTCTGACAGAGCTCCTCTGTGGAGATGGGAGAACCATCTCTGCAGCCCTCCACCAATCAGGTCTTTATGGTAGAGTGGCCAGACAGATGCCACTCCTCAGTAAAAGGCACATGACAGCCCGCCTGGAGTTTGCCAAAAGACACCTAAAGGACTCTCAGACCATGAGAAACAATATTCTCTGGTCTGATGAAACCAAGATTGAACTCTTTGGCCTGAATGCCAAGCTTCACGTCTGGAGGAAACTTGGCACCATCCCTACGGTGAAGCATGGTGGTGGCAGCAGAGCCCAGACTTGAACCAATCAAACATTTCTGGAGAGGCCTGGAAATAGCTGGGCAGCGACGCTCCCCATCCAACCTGACAGAGCTCGAAAGAATCTGCATTGAAGAATGGGAGAAACTCCCCAAATACAGGTGTGCCAAGCTTGTAGTGTCATACCAAAGAAGACTCGAGGCTATAATCGCTGCCAATGGTGCATCAACAAAGGACTGAGTCAAGGGTCTAAATACTTATGTAAATGTGTATTTTTTTTCCATTTCTAAAAACCTGTTTTTGCTTTGTCGTTATGGAGTATTGTGTGTAGAGTGATGAGTGAAAATAAACGATTTAATACATTTTAGAATAAGGCTGTAACGTAAACAAAATGTGGAAAAGTGAAGGGGTCTGAATACTTTCCGTATGCACTGTACGCTGCTGCTACTGTTTATGTGTCCGTTTATTCCTAGTTATAAACTGGGTGATTCGAGCTCTGAATGCTGATTGGCTGACAGCTGTGGTATACCACAGGTACGACAAAACATTTATTTTGAATGCTCTAATTACGTTGGTAACCAGTTTATAATAGCAATAAGGCACCTCTTGGGTTTGTGGTATATTGGCCATATACCACTGGCCTTATTGCTTAGTTTTAAGTCACCTTGTCCGAGTCAAATTTACATGGCTATCAAAACATCATGCCAGAGTAAGCCTACATAAAACACAGCCCTTATTTTAATTGTTTCTAAAATTCTCTATGGGAAAAATGTATGTAGGAAAAATGATTGGAACCATTTCCCTGTTTGACCGCTAGGTTTTATGGGTTTATGACACCTCCACTGTGGGGCTCTATAGAGACGAGATCATGACTTGGAATTAAATAGTAAAGTCATCAAATAAAACAAATGTAATAGACAACTGAAATATTTTATTCAAGTAAAGTAATGTTAATACGTGATAAGCAGTAATTTGCAGTCACTACCATCATGGGCATTTTATGAATTGTTTTATTCTGTGTTGCTAAAGCATGCATCCCACATAACGCATTTAATGTTGAAAAGATAATCGAAACCAAAATCGAAACCCCCCTATTTTGTTTAGTGACTGGCTTCAATATACTTTCCTTAGTCACCAAAGTAAAAATGTTGCTAGTGATAAGCTTATCTTCGTGGAAACTGTCGTTTCTCGGAAATATATTAAAAAAAACATATAAAAAAGACTAACGCTTTCACTTTGTTTCCGCCAGACTAGTATGCGCACGTCTGATCTATACTACGAGACATGGAAGAGTATGGACAGCGCATTCAGAGAAAAACACGCTCCAGAAACACCTTTACTTTGGTCAGTGACTAAGTCTACTGAACAAACTCGGATAACACCACATAGGGAGGGAGACGTGGAAAGATGCAGGGCATCAACACCACACAGGGAGGGAGACGTGGAAAGATGCAGGGCATCAACACCACACAGGGAGGGAGACGTGGAAAGATGCAGGGCATCAACACCACACAGGGAGGGAGACGTGGAAAGATGCAGGGCATCAACACCACACAGGGAGGGAGACGTGGAAAGATGCAGGGCATCAACACCACACAGGGAGGGAGACGTGGAAAGATGCAGGGCTCAAGCCGCACCTAACTCCTTGGACCAGAGTTTACCCAATCACTGCCTAACTTCCTCCCGTTCCAAGCTAGAGCGGATGTGCTGAGTTTACTATTCTAAACTTTTGGTAAAACAAAACATGTGTTTGTTAGTTGGCTGTTATCAAATGAAGTGTATCAAATTAAGTAAGTCATGTAGAAGTAAATGACACTAACATTACACACACACATCTTTAGCCAAAAATGACAAATTCCAAACTAGCTAGCTAACTAGCCTAGCAATAGCACATCGCCATCAGTCGCAGGCCTGAAACAGCAGCGGAGTTTCCAAAGTTGATGCCTCGCTCTCAACATTGTTAGCTGGCTAGTGACAATGTGAAGACCGCAAAAGATCTGAAGTCAGAAAATAACAACAAATGTGTAAACTTACTTGAACCGCACGACTGAATAAAGTACCGGCGTCTGCTGCTAACCGTTTGACGTTGAAATCCATGTTTAGTTGTAGATTACACTTTGTGCTCAAAAAGCTGGCAAATTACTTATCCATCCAGAGGAATGGTAAACACATTAATATGTTCCTAGCTAGCTACGTTTCCCGTGGTTAGATTTTTGACAAGAAGCAGCTAAGAGTTGACTGTTTCGTTTTAGGGAGTTTTCCTACAGTCGATGTGTGGCATTCGTAGATAGAGTAGGCGGGGCTGGCAGTGTAGTCAGAGTTGATTCAAAACATTTTGTCACCACTAGGGGTCAGATTTGTCTCAGATTTTAGCTGTTGCCTTCACTCTTCTATGGGCCATATTAAACTTGAACCTAAAAAACATGCTTAATTAGAACATCTCCATTAAGAGTTATTTTTAGTCCAGGACTAGCCTTATTCTTGCTCTTGGAAACCAGCCCTATGTGTTCAAGGCTAAGCTTTTGCACTGATTTGACTTCTTAATATTGTTCCAAGGGTCTTGATGGTGTGGAGGCACTGTTCAATGCATGGGATATACATTTACATTTTAGTCATTTAGAAGACGCTCTTATCCAGCATACATTTTCCTACTTTTTCATATACAGTCAGTGACATGCATCGTGCTATAGCCTAGCCATACTAATTTGAGCAGTCAGAGATTATTTCTGGGGTGCTGTCACGACTAGCGCTTGAAGTGAAACGTAAAAGGTGCCAGGTGTTTGTTTACTAGTTCATATTTTACAGCTGCTGGATGGTAGGCCACTCCATTACCAAACAATTAGGGGGCCAGGCCAGTTGGTCGGCACCGGCTCACTACTTCAACCACATTGCCGTGGTCACTTTCACTTTCAAAATGACACTTACTTAGGATATCAGTGTACAATTTGTATTTTTTATTTACCATTTATTTAACTAGGCAAGTCAGTTAAGAACAAATTCTTATTTACAATGACGGCCTACCCCGGCCAAACCCTCCCCTAACCCGGACGACACTGGTCCAATTGTGCACCGCCCTATGGGACTCCCATTTACGGCCGGTTGTGATAAAGCCTGGGATCGAACCAGGGTCTGTAGTGACGCATCTAGCACTGAGATGCAGTGCCTTAGACTGCTGCGCAACTCTGGAGCCCAAATCTCCTGCTCTGTGAAGCAGAGAGTGAGCCAGCTTTTGTTTATCAGGGGAAAATGACACGTTGGCCATGCAATGCAGCGTGTGATCTGTTTCTCATTAGTGTGAGTCTGGTCTGGGCTGTAGTCGGCTGTTTTGCTTCCCCTTTCATCTTTTACAGTGTTTGGTGGTGGAATCTGAAGCCTAGCACACACACACACACACACACACACACACACACACACACACACACACACACACACACACACACACACACACACACACACACACACACACACACACACACACACACACACACACACACACACACACACACACACACCTCTGGGCAGAGTCTCTTCTATATATGGGCGTGGTCTTCTCTCTCTGACAAGCTGGCTCAGCAGAGGCCTTCTGCCACACAGCTGATAAAGCCTGGAGACCATCACTACAGTATTTCCGTCGCCAGGGAGACAGGAAAGGGAAACTCCCTCTGTCAGATGTTACAACATGAGATAAGTTGACTTTGTAGGGAACTCCGGAGCTTGAGATGTAGTCTAAACACTTTGTGCTGACTGACCGAACACAATGCACCAGATGAACAATATTGCCCCCTCTCTCTCTTTATCTCTCTCTCTTTCTCTCTTTATTTCTCACTCTTTCTCTCTCTCTTTATTTCTCTCTCTCTCTCTCTCTCTCTCTCTCTCTCTCTCTCTCTCTCTCTCTCTCTCTCTCTCTCTCTCTCTCTCTCTCTCTCTCTCTCTCTCTCTCTCTCTCTCTCTCTCTTTATTTCTCTCTCTTTATTTCTCTCTCTCTCTCTCTCTCTTTATTTCTCTCTCTCTCTCTCTCTCTCTCTCTCTCTCTCTCTCTCTCTCTCTCTCTCTCTCTCTCTCTCTCTCTCTCTCTCTCTCTCTCTCTCTCTCTCTCTCTCTCTCTCTCTCTCTCTCTTGCATGTCAATGTAGAACTGCTGCAAAACAGTGCACAGACCAGATTTGAAGATAAAAAAACAAGACACCTTGAAGATCTGGAGACAATTATCTCCGATACAGCCGGTTACCTGCTGTGGTGCCTGCTGGGTAAGGGGAAGTAGGTGAGAGGGATAAAATGACTTCCCCTCATTACTCATAGACAGACACACATTGATACACTGATGTTCCTCCTGTTGGAAGGGCTGCGTTGTGTTGCCTCAGTTTACTGATGACTAGCAGTGAGTTTACCAATACACACCTAGTGAAATATTTAACATACAAAACAACACAAGAGGAAAATGTAATGATGAAGTAGCCTTAAAATAAAATGTGCTGTCACTATTTTGTCAGTACACATAGGTATTGAGTCTTCTATGGTTATCCGACTTATACAGATTGAAATGTACACATTGTTAAAGGCTGGACTCTTGTAATGTAGGCCTATGCAGTTTAAAGAAACTTAATAAGCCATTAATAGGTTGTAGTTTTGAATGCTGATCTGACTAGCCATGGCCTCTGGTTAGAGAGAGCAACGCAGCTGTTTTAAATTATGCCAGCCATATAAATAAGTAAAAGTCGATGTTAGCAAAGTCACTATCTATTATTTTACAAGTGCATATAATGTAATTCAGTCACACTGCCCTAAATTATAACATCTAGTAGTCAACTTTCACCACATCTTATAGCCAGAGCCATGCAAACCAATGAAAGGATTTACACTGCATTACATCTTATATTCCTGTTTTCATAACCGCACTCCATGTCAAAGATATTAAGATATTGGCTTCATTTTATGCAGAGAGTATATTCAAAATCATCAGAGGAGACATTGAGAACATGGTAATATGGAAGTCAGCAGTTTTAAGAAAACAGACTAACTCCTTTGAGGGAGGGATAAGTTGCAGTCCCTTCAGTTGTTTCAGCTCGGTAAATCTTTGTGTCTCTGTTATTTCACTTCAACAGAACCCATGCCAGAGAGCGAGAGAGAGAGAGAGAGAGTATTGGAACTTGCTGAAATTCATTTCCTCTTTAGCAAAATACATTTCTGTTCTTTAAATTATTGCAAGCCCTCAGTTTCTCTAACCGGAGCAGATTATTTCAACTTAAAACCACCCAAAACATGACAAGAATATTCCATATTCCATACACTCATCCTTTTGCAACATACTGCAGCTTTGACAGAGCAACAAGGTTCAAGTTACATCCGTCAAATGTTACTTTAGAATGTAACTTTCATAAACTGTTTTGTCAAAGTACAACTGTGTTATAAAATGGGCTTACAAAGCAGTTGTAAAAAGATTTACATCATCAATACATAATTCAGATTCCTAACAATATGTTGGACTGGTTATGTTAATCAGTTTTAGCAATACATTAATTTAGTAATATACATTTGCATAACTGCCTTTAACGCGATGTGCCAAATCTAGGCTTGCTGTGAGCCTACAACTTTCTTAGCCAGTCCCAGCAGCACAGGATATCTGAGGGTCCTGTTCTTCCAAGACTCTGGGATTCCCTGAAGACCTGTCTGGAAAGACAAGGGAGGAGGACCAGATGAAGGCTACAGTATATAAAATGCTGAGCCTTCAGAGCAGACACAAAGCAATCCACCCGAGGTCAAACTCATTACCCAGGCTGAAACTATGGACACGGGATACAGTTTTTTTTTTTATTGCTTGCTCATTATATAGGCTACACCTTATAGTCAGCGTTTATACATTGGATGAAGGTTGACTTATAGAACAAATAACTTGAATGATTAGGTTTGAATATCCCGCTGCGTGGAATGTCTTACAATCAAATGACCTTGTAACAACTATGTAAATACTAGCAACTTGAAATACTAGCTAGCTGCTTCTGATGAATAAATGTTCCATATTTTGATAATATTAGCATGGGCCATACAGTATAACTGACTGTAAGTTGCTCTGGATAATAACGCCTGCTAAATGATGTAAATGTAGTGTTTTGCTCCAACCCTACCTGTGCTCCAAAACAGGCCCCTATGAATGAGGCCCTACTGGCGGTGCATCCCCCGCGGCGCATGGTTCCCCTGACTGCCTCCTCCAGCTGGCTCAGTGTCAGGACCCCGTGCAGAGCTCCCTGGAATGCACCTGGCAAGGCTGGGGATAGAAACCGCAGACACAGATAAGGACCAAGTGGTAATTGTCTTCATACTATTTACTCATGTCATCAATCATTCAATATGTTTCTTAAGTTTTATTGGGCAGTGTATGTGGTTACATTTCCCATGTCAATAAATCCTTTTGAACTGAGAGGGGAAGGGAGGAATACACCAACATGAGTTACACACATCCTCACATGAGTTACACACATCCTCACATGAGTTACACACATCCTCACATGAGTTACACACATCCTAACATGAGTTACACACATCCTCACATGAGTTACACACATCCTAACATGAGTTACACACATCCTCACATGAGTTACACACATCCTCACATGAGTTACACACATCCTCACATGAGTTACACACATCCTCACATGAGTTACACACATCCTCACATGAGTTACACACATCCTAACATGAGTTACACACATCCTCACATGTGTTTTAGCTTCAAAGATGCAGGAGCCCCCGTCTCCCACTTCAGGCGGTAGGGAAATTTAAGGACGGGTTCATTAATGACAGGATCAAAGACTAGAGAGTAGGAAAGCACTTTCTTAGACCAGGGTTAACTAACTAACTAGCTAACGGATGTGCTGACAGGGATGGTGTGGTTACGGTGCCAAGTCGACAGACTGGACCCTGCTGGTGCCACAGCCGTGCTGGCGACGCCACCTACCTTGTGTGTGTGTGTGTGTGTGTGTGGGGGACCTACCTCATGTGTTAGTGAACACAGCAGGTATCAGCTCTGGGGAATGCTTGGCTAAGTTGTCCTTCACCTGACAGATATGTCCTGCAATGGTGAAAGGCAGAGGGAAACGCAACATTTAACACTTCCCATATGCATTTTTTATTACCATACTTTGGGGGAAAATTACATTTCCTTCATTAACCTGCCACTCAAGATTCTATGTCCATTTACATTTTACAGTTACAGGCTGTTCCCACCATTGTATTAATATTTAATATACAATATGTATAATCTAACGCTCATAGGAGATTAGTAAAATAAGTCAGTTGAGATCTACATTCTTACTTAACATTCTAGCAAGGCTGCACATCAAATGGCACCCTATTCCCTAAATAGTGCACTACTTTTGACCAGTACTCTATGGGCCCTGGTCCAAAGGAGGGCAGTAAATATGGAATAGAGTGCCATTCGGGATGAAGCCCTAATAATGCATGAGCAGAAAGATTGTGAATGTTTATAAGCGGGAGTGGCATTAGAGTTGTACCAATAACAGCCCTGTCCAGATCCTGAGGGCTTTTTCTGTTAGGGTCGTTGAGCTGGGCCAACACTGAGTCCAGAGCATTGGGGTCAGAACCATTCAGGATGAAATGCTCCAGAAACCTGACAAGAAATGCATACTGATCAAAATTATAAACTCAACAACATGCAACAATTTCTAAGATTTTACTAAGTTACATTTCATATAAGGAAATCAGTCAATTGAAATAAATTCATTAGGCCCTAATCTACGGAATTCACATGACTGGGAATACCGATATGCATCTGTTTGTCACAGATACCTTAAAAAAGGAAGGTAGGGACGTGGATCAAAAAAACAGTCAGTGTCTGGTGTGACCACCATTTGCCTCATGCGGCGCGACACATCTCCTTCGCATAGAGTTGATCAGGCTGTTGCTTGTGGCCTGTGGAATGTTGTCCCACTCCTCTTCAATGGCTGTGCGAAGTTGCTGGATATTGGCAGGAACTGGAAAATGCTGTCGTACACATTGATCCAGAGCATCCCAAATGTGCTCAATGGGTGACATGTCTGGTGAGTATGCAGGCCGTGGAAGAACTGGGACATTTTCAGCTTCCATGAACTGTGTATAGATCCTTGCGACATGGGGCCATGCATTATCATGGAGAAAATGAGGTGATGGTGGATGAATGGCACGACAATGGGCTTCAGGATCTCGTCACAGTATATCTGTGCCTTCAAATTGACATTGATAAAATGCAATTGTGTTTGTTGTCCATAGCTTATGCCTTGCCATACCATAACCCCACCGCCACCAATGCGGCGTTCTGTTCACAATGTTGACATCAGCAAACACACACAACGTCGCCCACACGACGCCATACACGTGGTCTGTGGTTGTGAAACCGGTTAGACGAACTGCCAAATTCTCTAAAACGACATTGGAAGCGACTTATGGTAGAGAAATTAACAATAAATTCTCTGGCAACAGCTCTGGTGGAAATTCCTCCAGTCAGGATGCCAATTGCACACTCCTTCAAAACTTGAGACATCTGTCGCATTGTGTTGTGTGACAAACTGCACATTTTAGAGTGGCCTTTTATTGTCCCAGCACAAAGTTCACCTGTGTAATGATCATGTTGTTTAATCACCTTCTTGATATACTACATGGATTATCTTGGCAAATGAGAAATGCTCACTAACAGGGATCTCGTAAATTGTACCTACCGCAACCATAGTCAGTATTTTATTTTTGTAAAAACATTTTTTTACCTTTATTTAACTAGGCAAGTCAGTTAAGAACAAATTCTTATTTACAATGACGGCCTACACTGCCAAACCTGGGCCAATTGCACACCACCCTATGGGACTCCCAATCACAACCTGTTGTGATACAACCTAGATTTGAACCAATGTGTCTGCATTGACTCCTCTAGCATTGAGATGCAGTGCCTTAGACCGCTGTGGCACTTGGGAGCCCATTAAGCATGGATTGTGTTATGAAGCATGTTAATGGATGTGAGTAATGAGATAAATTACACAATTTATGAGGCTTTTATGCATTAAGAGCCATTTTCTGTTCTATAGGCCTACAGTACCTTGCTGCAGCCAGTGTCATGGCCACACACATATCGTTGTTCTGGGTTACACGTATGGCCGTCTCCACCTTCTCCAACATCTCCGGCATCCCAGCGAACATCGCCACAACGGGAGCCATCTTGGTGACCCCGTCCATCTGACAGTCCACATCACATCCTGGAATGGAGAGTGAAAAAGTTCAGTGACAGAAGGAGGAATCAGTGACAGAAAGAATCAGCGATATGACGGCTCGTACATTTTTCAAACAGGTTGTGTATAATTGTAACTCGTAATAAATTAACCCAGGACAGACGTGCTTCCTTTCAGCTGGTGATCTTTATGTTACTGTACCTGTCTCTTCTGTTCCTGCATCCACGTTCCTCATGAAGGCTTTGAGGCTTGCGTTTCTCCAAGGGCCATCAATGGGGAGGACAGCTTTAGGACCTTTACATTTCAATTGAGAGTGAACAGCTTTAGCTGACTGAAAAAAATATGAACTCAACAAAAAAAGAAACGTCCTCTCACTGTCAACTGTGTTTATTTTCAGCAAACTTAATATGTGTAAATATTTGTATGAACATAACAAGATTCAACAACTGAGACATAAACTGAACAAGTTCCACAGACATGTGACTAATAGAAATGGAATAATGTGTCCCTGAACAAAGGGGGGTCATCTCACAGTTCTTGCTGTGAGACGTTACCCCACTCTTCCACAAAGGCACCTGCAAGTTCCCTGACATTTCTGGGGGGAATGGCCTTAGCCCTCACCCTCCGATCCAACAGGTCCCAGATGTGCTCAATGGGATTGAGATCCGGGCTCTTCCCTGGCCATGGCAGAACACTGACATTCCTGTCTTGCAGGAAATCACGCATGGCTGGTGGCATTGTCATGTTAAAGGGTCATGTCAGGATGAGCCTGCAGGAAGGGTACCACATGAGGGAGGAGGATGTCTTCCCTGTAACGCACAGCGTTGAGATTGCCTGCAATGACAACAAGCTCAGTCCGATGATGCTGTGACACACCGCCCCAGACGATGACGGACCCTCCACCTCCAAATTGATCCTGCTCCAGAGTACAGGCCTCGGTGTAACGCTCATTCCATCGACGATAAACGCAAATCCGACCATCATCCCTGGTGAGACAGAACCGCGACTCATCAGCAAAGAGCACTTTTTGACAGTCCTGTCTGGTCCAACGACGGTGGTTTGTGCCCATAGGCGACATTGTTGCCGATGATGTCTGGTGAGGACCTGCCTTACAACAGGCCTACAAGCCCTCAGTCCAGCCTCTTTCAGCCTATTGCGTACAGTCTGAGCACTGATGGAGGGATTGTGCGTTCCTGGTGTAACTCGGGCAGTTGTTGTTGCCATCCTGTACCTGTCCCGCAGGTGTGATGTTCTGATGTACTGATCCTGTGCAGGTGTTGTTACACGTGGTCTGCCACTGCGAGGATGATCAGCTGTCCATCCTGTCCATCCTGTCTCCCTGTAGCGCTGTCTTAGGTGTCTCACAGTACGGACATTGCAATTTATTGCCCTGGCCACATCTGCTATCCTCATGCCTCCTTGCAGCATGCCTAAGGCGCGTTCACGCAGATGAGCATCTTTCAGTAGAAAGGCCTCTTTAGTGTCCTAAGTTTTCATAACTGTGACCTAATTGCCTACTGTCTGTAAGCTGTTAGTGCCTTAACGACCGTTCCACAGGTGCATGTTCATTAATTGTGTATGGTTCATTGAACAAGCATGGGAAACAGTGTTTCAACCCTTTACAATGAAGAGCTGTGAAGTTATTTGGATTTTTACAAATTATCTTTGAAAGACAGGGTCCTGAAAAAGGGACATTTCTTTTTTTGCTTAGTTTTACATGTTCAATAATAACCATACCAACCATACTTTAAAAACCCTGGCTTCATGATGTGTCATTGTCCGGAACATATTTTTTT
Organism: Brachymystax lenok tsinlingensis; assembly: GCA_030435695.1. Classification (NCBI taxonomy): domain Eukaryota; kingdom Metazoa; phylum Chordata; class Actinopteri; order Salmoniformes; family Salmonidae; genus Brachymystax; species Brachymystax lenok. The sequence continues at coordinate 20,410,538 of CM059782.1, forward strand.
CCAAAGGGGATTCCCCATAAATTACCAAAGGGGAAAACAGAACTCTGTGTTATAAAAAACTGACAAAAGCACACAACCACTCTACCCCTCTGTGGGACCAGATGCCTAGTCAGTTATTCACTTTTTTTTTTATACTGTTTCTCTTGTCATTGGTCAGATGATGGGGCACAGAAAAGCAACAGTTTATACACATACAGGAAATGACTGCTGATTGGTTGCCTACCGTTCTTTTGTCTGTATGGGTTATTGAGAGGAAGATCATACACAGTGTCTGGGCCAAAGAACTTGTAGATGCGCTTGGTCAAGTCCTCCACGTTCACATCTAGTGATTACCAACAAAAACATAGAGCATATGAGTATATTATGTAATTCATGGAGTGAACACGATACAACAAAGTTGACATGAAGTGTTCTTTATTTAGCAAGACATTAGGCCATTGGATATTCGTCCTATTGGGTGTCAGTATGCTACCTCCACATTGACTGAGTGACTCTAGCAGTACGTAGGCCTGGTCTCCGTAGCACGTCTGCTCTCCGGTCTCTCTGCGGTAGAATGGGTTAGCAGACTGAGGGCGGAACTCTGGACACGGTTCCAGATCTGACAGAACCTCCTTCAGTCGCTCTGGGTTGTAAATCCAATGCATGGGCTGGGCTGTGAGGGTAGGGTACATAGAAAGGACAAAGTTACTGGACTGATATTAGTGTAGCCTTAGTTGTATTTTGACTTTTATTTTGGCAAAGACCTAATGTTTTTACTCATTGTTTTAGTCTGTCACCCTTATTTCCTGTGGATGTAGTATAAGATATCTACAACCAGAAACAGGGGTTTCATCAGCTTGGATCCAACCCACTTCTCTGTCATAATATTCAGTCTTCAGTATGCGTTATGTACTGTGGTTATTAGACATAATGATATTGGACACTTTCCAATTCTAGATCGAGTCCAGATCATGAATTGCCATATTGTACGTGTACGGCTTGTAATATTGCATATAGCAAGAGTGCAATGTTATTTCAATCCATATGACATTGGTTGTATGTACTTTAATTCTAATGGAACATTATTGATTTCATAACACTGTTGTTTAACTTTGTTGAGAAGTCAGAGTCGGGTAACACCCTTTTATACTCTTAATATCATCAGTGGCAGATGTGGAGCTGTCTCATACTGATTAACACCAAGATATTACATCAGAGCTATGTTTGAGCCAGTGCTGCAGTATCTTATTGGGATATTACTGTTAATGAAAAGATATCAGTCCCATGAAATTACCTGCTGCATCTGCCACAGCTGCTCCAATGATTGCCCCTATGGCTCTCTCTGCCACAGTTGAAGCCATCTGTGTCGTTTAGTCCAGTAGAAACAGAATTAGCGGTTAAAATGGCTTTCTCTTGAAATGTACTTCAGCTTTTCAGTTTTTCTCAGTTTGTATTGTACTGGGTGACAAAATGTGAATTTTGAATAATTGAAATTGAAAACATTATTACTCGATACTATATTGGCAAGAAAAATAACAATATTTAACATGGCTGTAATACAAAATATATGAATCAACTAAGAAATGTAACAGACGGTTGACCATACCGCCCTCTGTACTGCACGTCATACATTCAAAACAATATGAGTCAATTAGCACACAAGATTAACAATTTCCTTACCATAGTTTTCTTCTTATTCTCCCCCCAACATCACACTGATGTTGTTTTGAAAACTTGACTGACGCTGTGTCATCTGACGCTGGAGGACTGCCCAGATATACTGAGACGGTTATAACACTGCAACGATGACTCATGAAAAAGGCCACAGGTCTGAGAGAGACCGGTAGGGGGCATATATTCTGATCTGTTATTGCATCGCTCACGTTAAAGATAAGATGGTTTAATAAAATATGTTACTCAGTGAAACCATGGTAACCTTTTTTTAATATAGTGTTTGCTCCCAGGATACTCATGTGGGTGATCCCACTCCCCCCCTCCCCACTCTATTCCCATGTTTGTATGCTTTCCACTCCACTGCTTTGCCCATCAGTTGTACACAGCTGATGCCCTCTGGCCGTCTGATCTGATCCCCCTCATCCTAACCCTCTCCTGGGTCTCCCAGCCCATTGATTCGTCAGGTCTCTCCTGGCCCTTTCAGACCAGCCACATACTGAGAGTGTTAGGGTTATATCATTCAGACGATCAATACAGGAGACAAAACAATGAACACAACCTATGGTGCCTCTTCTATCACTTAGGGGCTATAATGCAAGCTCTCAGATCCATTTAGACCGTGTCTGTTCTGTCCAACAGTGTTTGGACAATTCATCTGTAAGACAATAAACCTATATACTAACCATAATACACATATAATAACTTTATCTACAGTGTATATACACATTTTAAATCATGTTTATATCATAGAATTATACTATGGGACAAGGCCTAGGTAAAATCGAACATGGCACAGCATGAGAAATGTTTGTTCCTGCAAGAGGCTAATCTTACATTTTGGATGTAGCTTAAATAAAACCACCTGCCCACCCGACCAATCCAGCGACATCATCTCAGGATGTGGAGTGAAAGGAGCCCTGTGGTGTAAAGATATTATCCATTGTCACCAGATGAAATGTCAGTGTGAGCAGGGGCCGAGGAGAGGGTTTCCATATATTACAAACATAATGCCGGGCTCGGGAGAGAAGTGGATTGTGGGAATGTGGGCTATGTGACAGGGCCTGGGTGCTCAGGAGAACTGAGCTTTAGGGCTTTGATCATCTGGCTGCCCAGTGGGGGTATGCCACTATGCCATCCTGTGCCAAGCCTCCGAAATAGCGGCAGGGACTGAGAGAGGAACAGGAGAGGGAAGAGGAGATAGCTTAAAAGTGACCCTGGCCTGAACACATAGTGTCTCTGTCTCTGTCTCTCTCTCTGTCTCTCTCTCTGTCTCTCTATCTATCTGTCTGTCTGTCTCTCTCTCTCTCTCTCTCTCTCTCTCTCTCTCTCTCTCTCTCTCTCTCTCTCTCTCTCTCTCTCTCTCTCTCTCTCTCTCTCCTCCCTCCACTTCATTCCTCTGTTGGCCCAATATCCAAATATGAGTGCTCTCGTGAATCAAAGCAGTACGAAAGTTCAGGACAAATATGTACAAATACGGTCAGCGCTGTTCAGCCGATCTCCATCGACTGTGTCTCGTATCTCATATTGTATGCCCCAAATCTAAACATGCACTCAGACTCCAACCTAAATACATCGAAATGAGAGGCTACTTGTTTAGATGACCAGATACTCTCATAAGACAATGGCACACTTTGGGTATGTCCTCTATGATGAGGATTACGATTCAAAACATAATTCACATTATCAGACAAGGGGAATAGATTAATTTAAAGCCTGTCTGTATGTGTCTATCTATGTTGATGAATCTCAATATTCATCTCAATACAGTGCCTTCGGAAAGTATTCAGACCTCTTGACTTTTTCCACATTTTGTTACGTTACAGCCTTATTCTAAAATGGATTAAATAGTTTTTTCCCCTCATCAATCTTCACACAATATCTCATAATGACAAAACTAAAACAGGTTTTTTGACATTTAAAAAAACCCCGGAAATATTACATTTACATAAGTATTCAGACCCTTTACTCAGTACAGTGTTGAAGAACCTTTGGCAGCGATTACAGCCTTGAGTCCTCTTGGGTATGATGCTACAATCTTGGCACACCTGTATTTGTGGAGTTTCTCCCATTGTTCTCTGCAGATCCTCTCAACCTCTGGCAGGTTGGATGGGGAGCGTCGCTGCACAGCTACTTTCAGGTCTCTCCAGAGATGTTCGATCGGGTTCAAGTCTGGGCTCTGGCTGAGCCACCCAAGGACCTTCAGAGACTTGTCTCGAAGCCACTCCTGCATTGTCTTGGCTGTGTGCTTAGGGTCGTTGTCCTGTTGGAAGGGGAATCTTCACCACAGATTTTCATCAAGGATCTCTCTGTACTCCGTTCATCTTGCCTTCGATCCTGACTAGTCTCCCAGTCCCTGCCGCTGATAAACATCCCCACAGCATGATGCTTCCACCACCATGATTCACCGTAGGGATGGTGCCAGGTTTCCTCCAGACGTGACACTTGGCATTCAGGCCAAAGAGTTGAATCTTGGTTTCATCAGACCAGAGAATCTTGTTTCTCATGGTCTGAGAGACCTTTAGGTGCCTTTCGGGAAACTCCAAGCGGGCTGTCATTTACCTTTTAGTGAGGAGTGGCTACCGTCTGGCCATTCTACCATAAAGGCCTGATTGGTGGAGTGCTGCTGAGATGGTTGTCCTTCTGGAAGGTTCTCTCATCTCCACAGAGGAACTATGGAGCTCTGTCAGAGTGACCATCGGGTTCTTGGTCACCTCCCTGACCAAGGCCCTTCTCCCCCAATTGCTCAGTTTGGCCGGGCGGCCAGCTCTAGGAAGAGTCTTGGTGGTTCCAAACTTCTTCCATTTAAGAATGATGGAGGCCACTGTGTTCTTGGTGACCTTCAATGCTGCAGAAACGTTTTGGTACCCTTCCCCAGATCTGTGCCTCGACACAGTCCTGTCTCAGAGCTCTACGGACAATTCCTTCAACCTCATGGCTTGGTTTTTGCTCTGACATGCACTGTCAACTGTGGGACATTATATAGACATTTGTGTGCCTTTCCAAATCATGTCCAATCAATTGAATTTACCACAGGTGGACTCCAATCAAGCTGTAGAAACATCTCAGGGATGATCAATGGAAACAGGATGCACCTGAGCTCAATTTCAAGTCTCACAGGAAAGGGTCTGAATACTTATGTAAATAAGGTATTTCTGTTTTTTTTAAATCAACGTTTGCAAACATTTCAAAAAAACTATTTTTGCTTTTTCATTATGGGATACTGTGTGTAGATTGATGAGGAACCATTTTTATTTAATGCATTTTACAATAAGGCTGTAACGTAACAACATGTGGAGAAAGAGGTCTGAATACTTTCCGAATGCACTGAATGTATTCATCTGAAGAATGATGATAACTAGCTGGCAGTCAGATGGTCCTGCACGTTGTGCGGTGGTGTGTGGAGTCTCTGGGAGATAGATATCTGTACTGTAACAGGAGCTGAGTGATGGTGAGAGGACAGAGGAGGGTTGTGTCCCAAATGGCACCCCATTCCCTATGTAGTGCACTACTTTGGGCCCTGGTGGGCCCTGGTCAAAGTAGTGCACTATATAGGGAATAGGGTGCCATTTGGGACGCAGACGAGATGTGCCTGGTCTGGACATAGGCCACCTCTCCAGTCATATGCTCTGCTGCGCTATCCTTGGCATCCAGAAACAACCATGCTACGCTACGCCATGCCAGCTGCTTACTGTTCAATCACTTCACTTTCCATCCTCCTCCTCTTCATCCCTCAGAGAGAGAGGGAGAGAAAGAGAGATGGAGAGAGCGACAGAAAGAGATATCTCTGCAGAAAATGTAAAGAATTGAATAACACAGAGAACAGTGTTTAGTGGATGTCTAAACTTTACATGTTGGTGATAAGAGTACGGCTGGAACAGGCCTATACTGAATTCCATGGTTGTCCTCATACAATGTAAGAAACTGGTACCTGGCAGAGATGGGAGTTGTGTTAGCCCACACACATTCCCCCAGTGGATCATAGCCTATACCTGTCACGGTCTGATCTGTTTCACCTGTCTTTGTGATTGTCTCCATCCACCTCCAGGTGTCACCCGTTTTCCCCATTAGTCCCTGGGTATTTATTCCGGTGTTCCCTGTTTGTCTGTTGCCAGTTCATCTTGTCTTGTCAAGTCAGCCAGTGTGTTTTTCCATGCGCCTGCTTTTTCTAATCTCGCTTTTGCTAGTCCTCCCCGTTTTGACCCTTGCCTGCCATGACTCTGAACCCGCCTGTCTGACCATACTGCCAGCCCTGACCTCGAGCCTGCCTGCCACTCTGTACCTCCTGGATTCTGACCTTCCCGTGTCTGCATCTGGGTCTCGCCCTGTGGCCTTATAATACCTGTAATGAATAGGTCACACATAGTAATTATTTTGGGATTTTGGACCCTTGCATTGGTCCCTCAGTCTCATTCAAACACTGAATATTAATGCCAATTTCCATTCTTTTTCAGATCTCTAGCTGCTGCGTTCTTGGGAGAAAATTGCGATTTTTGTAATTAAGTCACAACAGTACATGTACCATTATACCCAAGCATGAAACAATTCATTTTCAAAAACATGTAGGATTTCCTGCTTTGTTTCATATTTCCCTGGCAATCGAAATGCATAGAGGACCAGTGAACAGGAGAGAGGGGGCGAGGGAGAAAGAGAGAGTGAGAGAACCTGGGCCCTGGCAGTAACCCCAAAAATAGTAAAATGTTTTTCCAGAGAAGATCCAGATCTCAGGGAATTAGACCAAAGTTGATGATGCAGTGAATGAACTTGAGAGAAAAATTAAACGCCATTAAAAAATAAATTCCTATTAAAATTTGGCTAAGACTAATGTGTTTGTCAATGACCCAATTGCACCCTATGGCAGCGAGGTGTGGGTCCGCTTGCAAAACAAGATTTCACCCAATGTGACAAACACCCCAGAGGAAAACTACAAACAATACATGCAGGGCAGAATTAGGCCAATATCCACTAATAATAAAAAACTAAGAAAATAGCAATTAAGTTTTGGAAACATCTAAAATACAGTGACCCCTCTCATATCATTACCAAGCCCTGCAATATCAAGAGCTGAGCAATGAAAAGAGTCCCCGCAGCTGCATTTCCTGACAAAATGTCAAAAATATAAAACAATTAGTGAGTGTAATTTCCCCAAATTTGAAACCCTTATTCAAGGTTTCAAATACCTCTCTGATGAGGATAGGCTACCCATCCTGTTGGGGGAAGACGCAGAGGGCTGTGGGTTGGCAGCACACAACATTGCTGCCCGCCAGAAGATGAGGGACAGTGTCTGGCAGACCAATCAACCTGCACATGTGCTCATTATTATTGTTTAATGTATGGTTATTTTGACCCTTGGTTATTGTTGTTACTGTTGTCCCGTTGACAATATTGATTATTATTATTAGTTATTTTAATATTGTAAATCTCCAAAGTAAGCTTTGGCAATATGTACATTGTCATGCCAATAAAGCACATTTAATTTAATTGACAGAGAAAGAGAGAAAGAGAGAGAAAGAGAAAGAAAGAGACTTCCATTTTCCCCAACACACAAGTGGTTATCTCCACCCTGTTACCACGAAAATACTTTCCCCCTGCCACCATACAACGGGTGAATGCAAGCATTTCGCGAGACTGTGCCTCAACCTAATGTATACCTGGCCCACCACTCCACCCTGGACTGGAACAGCCTTTATGAAAGGGTCCACCTCTACAAGGTAGCAATCCCAACTTTTGCCAGGTCCCTGAAGGACGTCACCCTCAACCGTAGCCCCAGCACCTCACACAGGAGCAACAGATTAACGGACCCCCCGCCCACACCACCTATAGCTCATCTCTTGGTAGTAGTACTGTAGACTACTTTATCACTGACCTCAACCCAGAGTCTCTTAGAGCGTTCACAGTCAGCCCACTGACACCCCTATCAGACCACAACAAAATCAGAGTCTACTTGAACAGAGCTATGCTCAATCATGAGGCATCAAAGCCAAAGGAACTGAATAATAAGAAATGCTATAGATGGAAGAAAGATAGTGTGGAAATCTACCAAAAAACAATTAGGCAAACACAAATTCAATCCCTTCTAAACAATTTCCTGGACAAAAGGCTTCACTGTAATATTGAAGATGTAAACTTGGCAGTAGAAAACCTAAACAGTATATTTGACCTCTCAGCTTCCCTACCAAATCTAAAAATGTCAAGCAGACAGCCTGAGAAAATGAACATCAATGACAAATGGCTTGATGAAGAATGCAAAAACCTAAGAAAGAAATTGAGAAACCTATCCTACCAAAAACATAGATACCCAGAAAACCTGAGCCTACACCTTCATTATGGGGAATCACTAAAACAATACAGAAATGCACCACGGAAAAAGAAGGAACAGCATGTCAGAAATCAGCTGGATAGTTATCTATCCAAAATGGAGATGTACGGATAAACCACTTCTCCAATCTTTTTGGCTCTATAACAAAGCACAAACAGCAAAAACATATACATGATCAAATACAAATCTTAGAATCAACTATTAAAGACTACCAGAACCCACTGGATTCTCCAATTACCTTGAATGAGCTACAGGACAAAATACAAACCCTCCAACTGTGGGGTTGATGGTATCCTAAAATAAATTATAAAATATACAGACCACAAATTCCAATTGGCTATACTTAAACTCTTTAAAATAATCTTCAGCTCTGGCATCTTCACCAATATTTGGAACCAAGGACTGATCACAAATGTGACCCCAATACCTACCGGGGGATATGCGTCAACAGTAACCTTGGGAAAATCCTCTGCGTTATCATTAACAGCAGACTCGTACATTTCCTCAGAGAAAACAATGTACTGAGCAAATGTAAAATTGGCTTTTTACCCAATTATCATATGATAGACCACGTATTCACCCTGCACACCCTAATTGACAAACAAACAAACCAAAACAAAGGCAAAGTCTTCTCATGCATTGTTGATTTTAAAAAAGCAGACATGCTGCTTAAGCCCACCCTCTTCAACATATATGTACAGTATATCAACGAATTGGCGAGGGCACTAGAACAGTCTGCAGCACCCAGCCACACCCTACTAGAGTTTGAAGTCACTATATATTTTACCACTTGGTGATGTCATTCGGAAACATAATGTTAACTTTCACTGCAATGCGGATGACACACAGCTGTACATTTCGATGAAACATAGTGAAACCCCAAAATTGCCCTCCCTGGAAGCCTGTGTTTCAGACATAAGGAAGTGGATGGCGGAACATTTTCTACTTTTAAACTCTGACAAAACAGAGATGCTAGTTCTAGGTCCCAAGAAACAAAGAGATCTTCTGTTGAATCTGACAATTAATCTTGATGGTTGTACAGTCGTCTCAAATAAAACTGTGAAGGACCTCAGCGTTACTCTGGACCCTGATCTCTCTTTGTGAACATATCAAGACTGTTTCAAGGACAGCTTTTTTCCATCTACGTAACATTGTAAAAATCTGAAACTTTCTGTCCAAAAATGATGCAGAAAAGTTAATCCATGAGTTTGTAACTTCTAGGTTAGACTACTGCAATGCTTTACTTTCCGGCTACCCGGATAAAGCACTAAATAAACTTCAGTTAGTGCTAAACACGGCTGCTAGAATCTTGACTAGAACCCAAAAATGTGATCATATTACTCCAGTACTAGCCTCTCTACCCTGGCTTCCTGTTAAGGCAAGGGCTGATTTCAAGGTTTTACTGCTAACCTACAAAGCATTACATGGGCTTGCTCCTACCTATCTTTACAATTTGGTCCTGCCGTACATACCTACACGTACGCTACGGTCACAAGACGCAGGCCTCCTTACTGTCCCTAGAATTTCTAAGCAAACAGCTGGAGGCAGGGCTTTTTCCTATAGAGCTCCATTTTTATGGAATACTCTGCCTATCCATGTGAGAGACGCAGACTCGGTCTCAACCTTTAAGTCTTTATTGAAGACTCATCTCTTCAGTAGGTCCTATGATTGAGTGTAGTCTGGCCCAGGAGTGTGAAGGTGAACGGAAAGGCACTGGAGCAACGAACCACCCTTGCTGTCTTTGCCTGGCCGGTTCCCTTCCACTGGGATTCTCTGCCTCTAACCCTATTACAGGGGCTGAGTCACTGGCTTACTGGTGCCGTGGCGGAGATCTTGTTGGCTATACTCAGCCTTGTCTCAGGATGGTAAGTTGGTGGTTGAAGATATCCCTCTAGTGGTGTGGGGGCTGTGCTTCGACAGAGTGGGTGGGGTTATATCCTGCCTGTTTGGCCCTGTCCGGGGGTATCGTCGGACGGGGCCACAGTGTCTCCCGACCCCTCCTGTCTCAGCCCCCAGTATTTATGCTGCAGTAGTTTATGTGTCGGGGGGCTAGGGTCCGCCTGTTATATCTGGAGTATTTATTCTCTTATTTGGTGTCCTGTGTGAATTTAAGTATGCTCTCTCTAATTATCTCTCTCTTTCTTTCTTTTTCTCTCTCTCTCTCTCTCTCTCTCTCTCTCTCTCTCTCTCTCTCTCTCTCTCTCTCTCTCTCGGAGGACCTGAGCATTAGGACCATTCCTCAAGGCCTACCTGGCCTGATGACTCCTTGATGTCCCGAGTCCACCTGGCCGTGCTGCTTCTCCAGTTTCAACTGTTCTGCCTGTTTTATGAACATTTTAAAATCTTGTCCATGTTCTGTTATAATCTGCACCCGGCACAGCCAGAAGAGGACTGGTCACCCCGCACAGCCTGGTTCCTCTCTAGGTTTCTTCCTAGGTTTTGGCCTTTCTAGGGAGTTTTTCCTAGCCACCGTGCTTTTACACCTGCATTGCTTGCTGTTTGGTGTTTTAGGCTGGGTTTCTGTACAGTACTCTGTGACATCAGCTGATGTAAGAAGGGCTTTATAAATAAATTTGATTTGATTTTGATTTGATTTGAAATGTCTACTGTTTGCTGAGGATCTGGTGCTTCTGTCCCCAACCAAGGAGGGCCTACAGCAGCACCCAGATCTTCTGCACAGATTCTGTCAGACCTGGGCCCTGACAGTAAATCTCAGTAGGACAAAAATAATGGTATTCCAAAAAATGTCCAGTTGCCAGGACCACGAATACAAATTCCATCGAGACACTGTTGCCCTAAAGCACACAAAAAATTATACATACCTCGGCCTTAATATCAGCGCAACAGGTAACTTCCACAAAGCTGTGAACAATCTGAGAGACAAGGCAAGAAGGCCCTTCAATGCCATCAAAAGGAACATAAAATTTGACATACCAACTAGGATCTGTCTAAAAATACTTTAATCAGTTATAGAACCCATTGCCGTTTATGGTTTTGAGGTCTGGGGTCCGCTCACCAACCAAGAATTCACAAAATGGGACGGACAAACATAAAATTGAAACACTGCATGCAGAATTCTGCAAAAATATCCTCAGTGTACAACGTAAAACACCAAATAATGCATGCAGAGCAGAATTAGGCCGATACCCGCCAATTATCGAAATCCAGAAAAGAGTTGTTGAATTCTACAACCACCTAAAAGGAAGTGATTCCCAAACCTTCCATAACAAAGCCATCACCTACAGAGAAATTAACCTGGAGAAGAGCCCCCTAAGCAAGCTGGTCCTGGGGTTCTGTTCACAAACACAAACAGACCCCACAGAGCCCCAGGACAGCAACACAATTAGACCCAACCATACCATGAGAAAACAAAAATATAATTACTTGACACATTGGAAAGAATTTACAAATAAACAGAGCAAACTAAAATGCTATTTGAGAAAGGCCACTGAAGGCAGACCTTGCTCTCAAGAGAAGACAGGCTATGTGCACACTGCTCACAAAATGAGGTGGAAACTGAGCTGCACTTCCTAACCTCCTGCCAAATGTTTGACCATATTAGAGACACATATTTCCCTCAGATTACACAGACCCACAAAGAATTTGAAAACAAATTCAATTTTGATAAACTCCCATATCTATTGGATGAAATACCACAGTGTGCAATCACAGCAAGATTGGTGACCTGTTGCCGCAAGAAAAGGGCAACCAGTGAAGAACAAACACCATTGTAAATACAACCTATATTTATGATGATTTATTTTCTCTTTTGTACTTTAACTATTTGTACATCATTACAATTATTTTTGAACTTTTGTGAGTGTACTGTTTACTGTTAATTGTTATTGTTTATTTCACTTTTGTTTATTATCTATTTCACTTGCTTTGGCAATGTAAACATGTGTTTCGCATTCCAACAAAGCCCCTTAAATTGAAATTGAAATTGAGAGAGAGAGAGAGAGAGAGAGAGAGAGAGAGAGAGAGAGAGAGAGAGAGAGAGAGAGAGAGAGAGAGAGAGAGAGAGAGAGAGAGAAGCTTCCCAGTGTTCATCGTGACAGCAAGAGGAGACAGGAACTGGATATCCATGACATTGTTCCTCTGAGCCTTTGCCGTTTCACTCTTATGTGAGCAACGCCATAGCACCAATACTTCACCCCACCTCCCCTTATTCTGACTGTCACAGCTATTTACTATTGCTGGAGCATGGATCAGATAGCCTGCATCCAAACTGAATTGCTCTGTTTCACTACTGTTTCACTTCACAATTTAAATGGCGGGAAGGCCAGACTGAAATTGTGAAGTGAAACAAGACAATTCAGTTTAGATCCAGGCTATGGCTCTGACACAACACTGGGGAAGTGGGCTGTACCTTTAAAGACCCTGTGCAGTCCAAAAATAATTTCCTGTGTTTCATATATTTCCACACAATGCGATTGGAATAATACTGTGAAATTGTGAAAATTATGATAATGCCCTTTTAGTGTAAGAGTTGTTTGAAAAGAAATGGCTACAATTTCAGCCTGTTTTGGTGGCAGGGAGTTTTTGGACTTCCATGGTGACATCACTTTGTGGTAAATTAGTTAATAGATCAATTAGAAAGCAGTAACGGTGCGTGGTAAAATCACTGGGGAAGCCAAGCTCCCACGCAAAAAAGTGTGGTGATAATTGAGTTGTTTGCTCTATAACCTATTAGTTCATATGCCTTGCGACCGTGATATATAGGCCTAAGGCCGAGTCAATAAGAAGACACAGTGGCAGAATAAATTAAACCACACCTTTGTTTCATCACAAACTGGAGAGAAACGTCTGTCCTGTGATGTCCACAAAGCATATTGCATGTAACAGACAGTTACGTGACACACAGCATGGTGAAGCAAGTTCATGTTTCCGATATTTCCGGACTACTAAATAACCGTTGATTTAGAACCACGGAGAGTTACCGCAAGTCGCAAATAAAACAAGAGCTTCCTCCACTATTCCAGCACCATTTAAACTTCAACATCATCACATTTTTTTGTGCGTGTGTGCATGTCTGCATGTGTTCATGCAAGTAGAAAAAACGTGTTGACTCGCCCTACTTGCAGAGAAACGCCAATACCATTCTCCTCTCTTTCATGTTGACGAAACGGTCTATCACTCTGTCATACAGTACACACTTTTAGTTTTTGTTGTCCTAGGCTACAGTACCTGGCCAATGCTTGCTCGCTAGCCTAACTTACTTTAATGGGCAACAATGCGCCAATCCAGCTAGTTAACATTAGTCTACTACATCTAGCTACATATTGAACTTCCATCCTCTCAGGCCAGGGGCACAATTAAATAATTTATGATTGGATCAGAATCACCGTTGTAATCAATGGCCAGTACGGAGATCTAAGTAAAACCACAAGTTCAAATCCCTAACTCCATCCATGGCTAATTTAGGAAACGGACAGTTTTATCTAGCTAGCTAGCCACTGGAGGACAACAACACAACGAGATGCAACATTTCAAGTTGTTTCTGTCAACTGCGTTATGCTCTGGGTGTGATTGGAGTGAAGCCAAATCCAAACTGGCTTCCAGGACCATTCACAGTTGAGCTCACTTAGTTTAGCTCAATGCTGATTGGCTATTATTTTACACTTTTTTATCAAGGGAGGCCAAATGCTCGCTGGCTTCCCTTAAATTCAAAGCTACGGGTGGCAACAATGTCATACTCTTTTTGACCAGACAGCATAAGATAGTCTACACACACAGAAACAGACAGGTGCAGTTTTGCAAATTGAAGGAAAATTATAAAACACAGAAAGACGAAAGCTAAATTATTTTATATGTTTGGCATCCATGAACACACGCCACTGTAAGAAAATGAGTTCCAAACCTCTCTGCCAATAACAGCTCATTTTAGTTTCCCCCTCCCCACTCAAACCACTCCCAGACAGTCCAAACAAAATTATTGCTTGAGAAATTGCTCTTTGCTAAAAAGCAATTTTTGTTTCTTTTTGACCATTTTAATTGAACACAATCACAGTAAGGTACTTAATTGTTACCCAGAAATGATTTGATATTGAGATAAAAACAACTGCTTTGGACCTTTAAGGCATAACACCGAAGGAAAGAGAGCTCTGATGGACATTTACAGTAGGTGGTGGACAGACCAAAGCATGTACTAGCCTACTAATAAAACCCCATTCCATGATCCAGACTTTGACCTTCCTCCATTCCAGTATAACAAATCCTCTCATGCACATATATTTACCCACAAAATGGTTTTTGTATTTGCTATTCAAATCATTTCCCCCCACCTTCAATTAATGGATAACAACGGAAGCCATCTGATGCACTGCAGACCACAGCACTGCTAAATGGAGAATGGGGGACATAGATTATCAAACCATAACATATTTATATTTTCATCAGCAGAATCATGCAAAGTGTAGTCTAATTTGGGTATTTGGTATTTACTAGGATCCCCATTAGCTGCTGCAAAAGCATCAGCTACTCTTCCAGGGAATATATAATGTTTATCTTGACGATTATCAAATAAAATAAAATATGTAGGCCTACATAAACAAATTGTGCATTATTGGAGTCTTCATTCAAGCAGCAACATATTTATCTGACTGATAAAGATGCATTAATTTATTCCTATCAATTATTAATAGACTATCTCTTTGAGGTCACCAGTGCTGCGACAGACAATTTACATATTTAACAAAATTTTACCAAAATCTATGTTTTCGATAAATTGAACAGACAAAATCCATTCTATTTATGTTAAATAATTCAAATAATTTTATGGAAGTAAATTTTTCTAACTAAAGTTAAGTCATTTAATATTCATCCTCTCCGAATAGACTACGGCTACTTCTAAATTGTTCTTCATAGGCTACAATTTTCCAAAAAGCACTTTGTGTTTTTTTTGTTTTTAGGAATGTTCTGAGGTGGGTGACACAATGCTAATATCAATGCAGTATTAACTATATGGAACATATGAGTGGCAAGCGGAAGAGGAGAGGCGGAGGGTTGGTATGGACGGAGAGAGAGAGAGAGAGAGAGAGAGAGAGAGAGAGAGAGAGAGAGAGAGAGAGAGAGAGAGAGAGAGAGAGAGAGCGCAGAACAGTGTTGCTCTTACGGTCAGCTATGGAATGGTTCAGTCATCAATGGACAGAGTACACACGTAGCCAGTAGCATAGCCTCTTTCAATGTACCTTTATTTCTGCTATGAAACGGAGGGAAGTATAATCAAATCCGGTTACCTAGTTTCGCTTTCATCGTTTATATTGCAGATTGAGAATGGAGACAACGTTGTGTTAGCGCGCGCTATTAATTAGACTCCATTAGGCTTCTATTGCTTGCGGAAGATTTGTTTGATCTCAACCATACAATAAAAATGATGGAGTTTTGGAGGCAGTGCGCATTATGGCTGATCAACTGCAAGGTGCTTCCACCCAACCATCGGGTAACATGGGAGTCCGCCCAGGTATTCGACCTGGCTCAGACACTCCGAGATGGAGTGCTCCTGTGTCAGCTTCTCAACAACCTCCGACCCCAGTCCATCAACCTCAAAGAGATCAATCTCAGACCGCAGATGTCACAGGTAAAATAAGAAACGTGTTTACAATAATTTCATATCAAAAACATTAAACGCTTCAAATACTCTGCTAAACTACATTGCTCAGATTTTCACGCATCTAATGGAGTAATAAAAAACATAGAACACCCTGCACCAAGGGAGGGAAAACCTGTTGGCAGTTTGAATCACATTAGTTTAACTTAGTTCGCTGTGAACTTGGGAATTGGTTCATATCCTCGACAGTGTTTTTTTTTTGTCAACGAGGGAAGTTCCGTTATTTTGATCTCTTAAAGCAAAGCTGTACCGTTATCTGAACTATGGCAACCAGGTCTCAGAGCATTTCCTATTATTCTGTACATAAATCTGACACGCCATTTAGTATGATATGTTAGGTTTCGATGGTATGGATTAATTTTGGATGTCCGTCATCCATTTCGTATGATATGTTACGAATTACAATTCCTATTATATGTTAAGATTATGCAAAACGTACAGTACAGTATGTCACAGATTTGTAATGTAGATTATGTTACGAATTTTCAAAAGGTATGATATGTTAGGAATTCCAATGTGTTGTAATTGCAAAGTAGCTCAAATGTAGTAAGTAGTTGAAAAGTTGCTGATTGAATGAAATGCTAAAGTTGATGAGAATTGAACCTTTGGGTCGCATTATACGCCCACCTATACACCCCGACCAATCATCCTCCTTTCGTTTTTGCCTTAATTAACCTTCTGTCTTATATAACCATACATCTAGTCTATGAGACCAGGCTGTCTATAGGATATGAGAGTCACACATTCAGCTGGAGGTAGAGGGGTTGCTTTGAGGATATGGCTTTATATACATAAACAAAACCGTTTATTTATTTATTCATTGCAAATAAGATGGGCTAACATTGAATGTAGATACATATTTGAAATCAGTTATTATGTTTCCCCCTCCCCCATATTTTTATTTATATTTATTTAAATAAATAAATAATCAAATGAATACTGCCCCACAAAGGCAGTAGAATTACATGGGCCAACTATCACATTTCTCTGTGACAGTACATTGCACTTTTTGTCTATTATAAATAAGTGGTACCTGGTCTTTTCTGTGCTTTCCTCATTTTCCCTTCACTGTAACAGTTGTTTTTTGATTTGTGCTCTTACGTCTCTACACTTTCATCCTTTCATATTGATTTATTGTCCCATGTTGAGTCAATAGCCAGTACAAAGTACAGGTATATGACAATATCTATTCGGTTCCTATCACACAGTAAGGCTGACAGACAGACATACAGACATACAGAGAGACAGATAGGTAGACAGACAGACAGACAGGTAGCGTGACTGTCAGGTACAGGTACAGCTCCCCTGTCTTCTGCGTTATTAAAAACAGAGGCTCCTGCCTCCTGCCATGTGTTCCTCTTCTCTCCTGGTTGTCAAAGACCATCTGCTCCTGTCCTGTCCCATGCCAAGCCTGTCCTGTCACAGCCTGGGTCACACCAAGCATGTCACAGACTGGCCTGGCTCTGGGCTGGGCAGATTATAATTCTCCTTCACATCACAGCTAAATCTATGTCTCAATGACAACTCTCAGGGGAGAGAGGGGACGGTCACTCCATGTGACGAGTCTGGACCAACCTTTAGAGCACCTGACGGCCACACACAACGAAACATCACACACACACACACACACACATGCAAGCACATATGCACACACACACTCAGTCATCACACACACTCAGTCATCGCACACTCGAATGAAGCAGCCAATGAGTAAGCTGCTTCACAAACCAACTATCAGTGTATAGCTGACAGACAGATTGTGGATTGTGTGACAGAGTGAGTGCACTCTAAAACAATTCTACAATTCTCATGTCAATATGATATACTTCTACAATAGATTCGTAATCAAGTTTGTTTTTAAAATGGTCAAAGTCAAGTGGACCATTACATTTGCTATTGTTATTGACATGTTGTATTGCTTTTAGTGCCTCAAACAAATGACCACGTTTGCATGGTGCTTTAAGAGAGGAAACTAGATTGTGTTGGTAAGAAGAGAGGTTGAGCTGTGTATTACTCCCAGGGTTAGACAAGGCCAACGGCTACAATTATTGATCGAGAGAAGATCATTATTTGCCAGCATCCGCTCTAAGTCATGACATAATGACACTATGTAGCAGGCACATTGGATGTGGCCTATGCTTACCCATTGTAACACTGTTATGTTTAGACTGGCTGGATGCATGCCAGCTTGGATTAGTCATTATGATTCAATAAGGATGATGCATACAAAAGTGTAAACACCTACATCACGCACATCACTGAAGCAAATAAGGTTAATATTTGCAATTCTGCTCTGCCTACTTTCTCTTGATTGTAGACCAAGAGGACATAATATTTCTGTCCTTAGGCTTAACACACTACTAGTGTGCTACACCCATTCATACAGCATGCTAAGACCAATTCCCTTTGGTTGTACATCACTATCCAACAACAGAAAGTGGAGTGGAAATAAATTAAAAAAAACTCTGCAACTTTCTATCTGCGTCCAAAATTAACCCTTACTCCCTATATGGAGTACGACTTTTCACCAGGGCCCAGTCAAAATTAGTACACTAAATATGGAATAGGGTGCTATTTGGGAAGCACCCACTGCCCCCAGCCCTCAGTGCTCCATGGAGGTGTAATTTACATAACGGAGGGTTGGTTGAGATGCACGAATACCACAGTGAATAATTCATGAATACACAGTGGCAGCAGCTATTTTATCATTGGTCCATTTACAAACACATGGGACGCTAGGCCTCCCCTCACCCAGTGGGACCCTGGGGACTGCGGAGAGACCCAGACAAAGGCCTTTGAGGGCCCAGAGCACAATGGACCTGTCTG
Organism: Brachymystax lenok tsinlingensis; assembly: GCA_030435695.1. NCBI lineage: Eukaryota > Metazoa > Chordata > Actinopteri > Salmoniformes > Salmonidae > Brachymystax > Brachymystax lenok. Next base: position 20,428,942 of record CM059782.1, read on the forward strand.
GTGCACAGAGACATATCAGAGACCCCTCTCTGAACACAGGGGCCTGGACCCTCAAAGCAGCGGGCCCTGTGGCTGTATTAGACCCGTAATTAAAGCACAATTCATCAGCCCCTCTGGAGACTTAGACTTAGCAAGAGGGAAGTAGTGGAGTGTGTAGTGTATCTCTCTCTGATGTAAAGTGTTTTAACAGCGTGTGTCTCTCTGATGTGAAGTGTGTTAACAGCGTGTGTCTCTCTGATGTGAAGTGTGTTAACAGCGTATGTCTCTCTGATGTGAAGTGTATTAACAGCGTGTGTCTCTCTGATGTGAAGTGTGTTAACAGCGTGTGTCTCTCTGATGTGAAGTGTTTTAACAGCGTGTGTCTCTCTGATGTGAAGTGTGTTAACAGCGTGTGTCTCTCTGATGTGAAGTGTGCTAACAGCGTGTGTCTCTCTGATGTGAAGTGTGTTAACAGCGTGTGTCTCTCTGATGTGAAGTGTGCTAACAGCGTGTGTCTCTCTGATGTGAAGTGTGCTAACAGCGTGTGTCTCTCTGATGTGAAGTGTGCTCACAGCGTGTGTCTCTCTGATGTGAAGTGTGCTAACAGCGTGTGTCTCTCTGATGTGAAGTGTGCTAACAGCGTGTGTCTCTCTGATGTGAAGTGTTTTAACAGCGTGTGTCTCTCTGATGTGAAGTGTGCTAACAGCGTGTGTCTCTCTGATGTGAAGTGTTTTAACAGCGTGTGTCTCTCTGATGTGAAGTGTGCTAACAGCGTGTGTCTCTCTGATGTGAAGTGTTTTAACAGCGTGTGTCTCTCTGATGTGAAGTGTTTTAACAGCGTGTGTCTCTCTGATGTGAAGTGTGCTAACAGCGTGTGTCTCTCTGATGTGAAGTGTTTTAACAGCGTGTGTCTCTCTGATGTGAAGTGTGCTAACAGCGTGTGTCTCTCTGATGTGAAGTGTTTTAACAGCGTGTGTCTCTCTGATGTGAAGTGTTTTAACAGCGTGTGTCTCTCTGATGTGAAGTGTGCTGCTGTGTTCAGTCAAAACCAATATCCAGTTGTTGTTGTTTTCTCAGATTAAGACAATTTATGTGTAACAGTTATGAAGAACAAATACAACTAGAAATCGACTCAAACATTTCTTGTGACAGGATTTTTCTTGAACCTGGAAATATTTTGACTGGGCCCTCTCTTTCAAGAGATACGAATAATGAAAGCTAGAGATAAATTAAATGGATATGAGTGGTATTGGCTTTCGTACGTTCTCCATAAAATCCACAAGGTCACAAGTTCCTAGGAAAGGAGTATAAAGTATAAATCTGACATCCACAGAATAGCTTTGGATGTTGTTGTAGTATTTTCTCATGGGAGTGTGTCTGCTTGTGAGAGGAAAGTGCAACAGGTGCAGCAGGAGTGAGGTAAAAGTGGCTTATTTAAAAAAAAAATGTACTGTATGTGTTTATCTGTGTGTGTGTGGATGTTACAACACGGCAGTATGAAAGTGTCAACTGAGAGGAAGTGTAGGTGGGCAAATGGCTGCTGAGACTCTTATGCTCTAGAGTCTAGACCAAAAGGTTTTGTAAGCTGTGGTTTGGTTTCAGTATTAGCTGCACAACGTGGCTTACACACAATGCATCGGCAGCAGTACATATAGGCCTCTTTCTAAAAGACTGTCCCTGAGCTTTGGCACACTAAGGAAGTGAGGAAAAGAGGAAGGAAGTGAAACTTGACATGCCTAAGCCAAACCCACTCTCTCTAAAAAAACACACAGAAGCAACCTAACTTAGTACATGACAAAGCTTCAGAGTTCCCATTTAAGTAATAACATTAGTTCAAGAGGTAGAGAGAAGAGAGGGGGATGGAGAGAAAGAGAGAGCGGAAATGGAAAGAGGAAAGACACTTTGATGATGTCATAATTTCTGATTTTGTTCCGAATGACTCGTCCAAATTCTGCATTCACGTGTATTTCCCTTGCTGGAATAGATTTAGATGTTTTAGGAAATTGTATTCTATGATAGTGGTGGGAAAAGTACTCAGTACCCGGGTTAGGGGAGGGATTGGCCTGGGGGGGCTTTCCTTGGCTCATTGCGCTCTAGCGACTCCTTGTGGCAGGCCGGGCGTCTGCAGGCTGACTTAGGTCATCAGTTGAACGGTGTTTCCTCCATCACATCGGTGCGGCTGGCTTCCGGGTTAAGCGGGCAGGTGTGAAGAAGAGCAGTTGGGCGGGTCATGTTACGAAGGACGCATGGCTCGATCTTCGCCTTTCCTGAGCCCGTTGGGGAGTTGCAGCGATGAGACAAGATCGTAATTGGATCGCAATTGGATATAACAAAATTGGGGAGAAAAAGGGGGTAAAATACAAAATAGATTTTAAAGAATTATATAAAATGTAAAAGTCAAAGTCGCCCATTAAAATACTACATGAATACAAGTCTAAAATTATCTGGTTTTAAATGTAGTTTAGTACAGTGGTGGAAAAAGTACTCATTCTTGAGTCAATGTAAAAAGTAGAAGCAAACACTCTCAATCAAATTCCTTGTATTAAGCAAACCAGGGGGCACAATTTTCTTGTTTATTTAATTTACAGACCGCGAGGGGCTCACTCCAACACTCAGACATAATTTACAAATGCAGTATTTGTGTTAAGGGAGTCCACCAGATCAGAGGCATTAGGGATGACAGTGTGTTATATTGATAGGTGCGTGATTTGGACCATATTGCTGTCCTGGCTGATCATTCAAAATGTAATGACGTTGGAGGTGGCTTATGGTAGAGAAATTAACATTCAATTCTCTGGCAAAAGCTCTGGTGGACATTCATGCAGTCAGCATACCAATTGCACACTCCCTCAATACTGGAGACATCTGTGGCCATTGTGTTGTGTGACAAAATGTTATGAATTATATGTTTAATGACTAAATGTTTTATGTTTAAGTAAATACTAAGAATATTCTATTCTGAAAATGTTATGAACATTGAGTACAAAATTATCATAACACAAAACTGCACATTTTAGAGTGGCCTTTTATTGCCCCCAGCACAAGGTGCACCTGTGTAATGATCATGCTGTTTAATCAGCTTCTTGATATGCCACACCTGTCAGGTATATGTATTATCTTGGCAAAGGAGAAATGCTCACTAATAAGGTTGTAAACAAATTTGTTCACAACATTTGAGAGAAATAAGCTTTTTTTGCATATAAAAAATTTGAGGGGTCTTTTATTTCAGCTCATGAAACATAGGACCAACACTACATGTTGCGTTTATATTTTGTTAAGTATATTTTTACTTAGTTACCTTACACCACTACATGTAACTGGACATTGCTTTATCCCATGTCACGTCCCGTAGAGTTGCAGACCAAGGTCAGTGAATGTCACGACTTCCGCCGAAGCCGGTGCCTCTCCTTGTTCGGGTGGTGTTCGGCGGTCGACGTCACCGGTCTTCTAGCCATCACCGATCCACTTTTCATTTTCCATTTGTTTTGTCTGTGTTTTCCACACCTGGTTTCAATTCCCTCATTACATGTTTTGTATATAACCCTCTGTCCCCCCCCCATGTCTTTGTGTGGGATTGTTCTTTGTAGTGTCTGTGCACATTAGTTACTGGTGCGTTACGGGCTATTTTGTGCCCATGTACTCTCATGTTGTTTGAACCGTTGGGTTGTTTATTAAACTACTAAGTTTATTTCCCAGTTTTGCTCTCCTGCGCCTGACTTCTCTGCAACCAGTTATGCAACCCTTACAGTGAAGCCTTTGATTTGAAATTTGAATGTTGTTTAATGTAATGATGCAGGTTTTCTCCTCAGTGTCATCATGATATGAAATGTATATTAATGCAGTTTTCATGATGACTTTGGCACAAGTCTTTCCATGGTCATGAAATTACAGAAACACACAAATACAACACAACAACATGCCTGGAAATCCCTCAAATGGATCAATTTAAACCATCACCTTTAATCCATAGACCAAAATAAATTATAGTGCTCATAGAAATGAAGAGTCATCTTCAACAGAACTTTTGATTGAATTTGGATATCATCTCTTAGCATATGTCACAAATAGAGGCCATACTTTTCATTTTCCTATGATTTGCCTATGCTATTCAATTAAGCAATAAGGCTCGAAGGGGTATGGTATATGGCCAATATGCCACGGCTAAGGGCTATTCATATGCACGACACAACACGGAGTGCCTGGACGCAACCCTTAGCCGTGGTATATTGGCCGTATATCACAATCCCCCAAGGTGCCTTATTGCTTTTATAAACTGGTTGCCAATGTAATTAGAGCAGTAAAAATACATGTTTTGTCATACTCGTAGTAAACGGTCTGATATACCACATCTGTGAGCCTATCAGCATTCAGGGCTTGAACCACCCAGTTTATAATATAGAATATGTACCTCTGCAGAGCGCCAGTCAAATAAATGGTAATGCTATATGAGGAATTATGTAATTACATTTTATGATTTTCAAAAAGGAAGAGAGTCTGATCTCCAATCAATGTTTATTGCGTTTTTGAAACCTACCAGACTGGTTCATTTCATCAGTATTGTTGTAAGTGCTTTCTGAGAGCTTTTTTGTCAATACTGACATAGTTACATTGAAAACAATGGCCATTGATGATAGCATTTAACTCTATTTAAATCCATGTCTAATACAAATCCGAACACAAAATGAAACACATGAATGTCAATGTCCCCATTTATTATATGTTAACACAGGTTTTTATTTCTTTGTCCTTGTCATGGTCTTAGTAGACATCAGACTCGTTATTCATGAAGTGTGTCAGAGTGCTGATCCAGGATCAGCTCTCCCCTGTCCATGTAATCTTCTTCAATATGTCCTAAAAGGCTAAACTGATCCTAGATCAATACGCCCACTCTGAGATGTCCAGATGATGCACGCGAGGGAGAGATGTTTCTGTAGCCTGCAGCACCACTGCAACCTTTACTGTACGTCCAATCTCCAGTGGAGCATTGAAAACCTCGAGCCAAATTAAATTGACATTATTTTCTATCCTGCTAAAAATAGATCGAGCAGTCAGTCAGTCAGTCAGGCAGTCTGTAATGATAATGCTTAAAGCAAAGAGCACTTGGCCTTGCAGTGTGTAGCCTAGTGTTTCAATCTACACACAATACCCCATAATGACAAAGCAAAAACAGGTTTTTAGAACCTTTACTCAGTACTTTGTTGAAGCCCCTTTGGCAGCGATTACAGCCCTGAGTCTTCTTCTTCTTGGGTATGACGCTACAAGCTTGGCACATCTGTATTTCGGGAGTTTCTCCAATTTTTATCTGCAGATCCTCTCAAGCTCTGTCAGGTTGAATGGGGAGCATTGCGGCACATCTATTTTCAGGTCTCTTCAGAGATGTTAGATCGGGTTCAAGTCCGGGCTCTGGCTGGGCCACTCAAAGACATTCAGACACTTGTCCCAAAGCCACTCCTGCGTTGTCTTGGCAAGGATCTCTCTGTACTTTGCTCCGTTCATCTTTCCCTTGATCCTGACTTGTCTCCCAGTCCCTGCCGCTGAAAAACATCCCCACAGCATGATGCTGCCACCACCATGCTTCACTGTAGGGATGGTGCCAGGTTTCCTCCAGACGTGACGCTTTGCATTCAGGCCAATGAGTTCAATCTTGGTTTCATCAGACTAGAGAATCTTATTTCTCATGGTCTGAGAGTCCTTTAGGTGTCTTTTGGCAAACTCCAAGCGGGATGTCATGTGTCTTTTACTGAGGAGTGGCTTCCGTCTGGCCCCTATACCATAAAGGCCTGATTGGTGGAGTGCTGCAGAGATGGTTGTCCTTCTGGAAGGTTCTCCCATCTCCACAGAGGAACTCTGGAGCTCTGTCAGAGTGACCATTGGGTTCTTGATCACCTCCCTGACCAAAGACCTTCTCTCCCAATTGCTCAGTTTGGCTGGGCAGCCAGTTCTAGGAAGAGTGTTGGTGGTTCCAAACTTCTTCCGTTTAAGAATGATGGAGGCCACTGCATTTTTGGGGACCTTCAATGCTGCAGAATATTTATTTTACCTTCCCCAGATCTGTGCCTCGACACAATCCTGTCTCAGAGCTCTATGGACAATTCCTTTGACCTCATGTCTTGTTTATTGGTCTGACATGCACTGTCAACTGTGGGACCTTATATAGACATTTGTGTGCCGTTCCACATCATGTCCAATTTATTACATTTACCACAGGTGGACTCCAATCAAGTTGTAGAAACAGGATGCACCTGAGCTCAATTTCGAGTCTCATAGCAAGGTGTCTGAATACTTATGTAAATAAGGTATGTCTGATTTTTATTTTGTAATACATTTCCCCTTGTCATTATGGGGTATTGTGTGTAGATTGATGAGGACAACGTTTAATTTAATACATTTAAGAATAAGGCTGTAACATAACAAAATGTGGAAAAAGTCAAGGTGTCTGAATACTTTCCAAATGCACTGTATATACTTGTGGTGGAGAAGAGTGTTAAAAATTACATACAGAAGCACACTATGGTACGCTCGCACAGACACACATGAACGCAGGGTCAGACACCAGTTGACCTGTCTCACACACCCTCTGCAGCTGGATACCAGATTCATGATTCATTTTACTGGATGGGTAGGAGGAGGAGGGGAGTGGGAGTGAGGGGACAAGGAGCAGGATGAGAGGTGAGGAGTAGGAGGGGGAGGAGGAGGGGCGGACAGTATTCATGCTCCAGTGAGAAGACGATGGTCGTACGCCTTGCCTCTTTCGAGAGAACAGAGAGCCTTGGATCAGTGCATTACAGCTGATGAGCAGTAAAGGTTTATGTGTCCCCTAACACACACTACTGTGCTGTGAAGCTCCACATACCCTGGCCTGGCCAACACACTACTGTGCTGTGAAGCTCTACATACCTTGGCCTGGCCAACACCCTACTGTGCTGTTAAGCTCTACACACCCTGGCCTGGCCAACACACTACTGTGCTGTTAAGCTCTACACACCCTGGCCTGGCCAACACACGACTGTCCTGTGAAGCTCTACATACCCTGGCCTGGCCAACACACTACTGTCCTGTGAAGCTCTACATACCCTGGCCTGGCCAACACACTACTGTCCTGTGAAGCTCTACATACCCTGGCCTGGCCAACACACTACTGTCCTATGAAGCTCTACATACCCTGGCCTGGCCAACACACTATTGTCCTGTGAAGCTCTAAATACCCTGGCCTGGCCAACACACTACTGTGCTGTGAAGCTCTACATACCCTGGCCTGGCCAACACACTACTGTGCTGTGAAGCTCTACATGCCCTGGCCTGGCCAACACACTACTGCCGTGTGAAGCTCTACATGCCCTGGCCTGGCTAACACACTACTGTCGTGTGAAGCTCTAAATACCCTGGCCAACACACTACTGTCCTGCGAAGATCTACATACTATAGCCGGGTCAACACACTACTGTCCTGTAAAGATTTACTTACCATGGCCTGGCCAACACACTACTGTCCTGTGAAGATATACATACCCATGCCTGGCCAACACACTACTTTTTGTGTGGAGGTGCTGACTAACGGCGAATAAACTATACACTATCAAAATAAAGTCTCACACTACATATACATATACACTACCAACAGTTTAATGGGTATTTACCAACGTTTCGGCATCACTGTGCCTTCCTCACTGTGCCTTCCTGAGGATGCCGAAACGTTGGTGAATACCCATTAAACTGTTGGGAGAGTATATATGTAGTGTGCAACTTTCTTTATTTTGATAGTGTATAAGATTTCCATGAAGGACATTTACCCATGAATCTCTCTGTCCTCCACCACATCCCAGCCAACCTATCACAACCCTCCATCTCTCATGACCCCATCACAGAATTTCTGCATCACTTGACCCGCTCCGTAAACAGACAAGACAGAGCACCTGGATCGCACCACTAACGTAAACCGTACTGCTATCCATCAAGACGTGCACATACATAACCTCTAGCTTCAGCTGGATGTGGGTTGGGAAACATTTAATGGAAAATGCAGAAAGATATAGAAACCTTGTTACTCTTTATGGGCGACTTCCCACCCTTTTGAAATACCTTGGGCTGTACATGAAAGCACATAAGAGGCGTTGGAGACGCCAAATGTTATTAGTCTGTGGATGCGTCCCAAATGGCACCATATTCCCTATATAGCGCACTACTTCTGTGTACCGGTAAAAAGTAGTGCACTATAAAGGGAATAGGGTGCCATTTTAAACGTAGCCTACTGTATGTCCCTGGGTTTGGATCAGCTGCTGTGGACCGTAGCTAGCAGGCCAGCCAGCTGAGGCCAATCAGTCATCTCTCATTAATAATGTAATAAAACAGGGCTGTCATGAAGAGCTGTGCCTGTCAGTGCTGTGTTAATTAAGACTGTACTGTTAAATAGAAGAGTCAGGGTGAAAGTTATGATCTCTCTCGACCCCTCCTCTCTGTCTTTCACTCTCGATTTCTCAATCTCTCTCTCTCTGTAGCCTTAGCGATGAGTAATGAAAGTGAATAAAATATATGTGTTTTAGGTGCAGTGTAAGATAGGTGCAGTGTAATATGCTGTTAAGTAGTACGGTGCCCCTGGAGAAAATTTGGGTTAAGTTCTTAGCTCAATGACACATCAACAGATGGTATTCGAACCATAAATCAATCAATCAAATTGATTTATGAAGCCCTTTTTACGTCAGCCGATGTCACAAAGTGCTATACAGAAACCCAGCCTAAAACCCCAAACAGCAAGCAATGCAGATGTAGAAGCACGGTGGCTAGGAAAAACTCCCTAGAAAGGCAGGAACATAGGAAGAAACCTAGAGAGGAGCCATGCTCTGAGGGGTGGCCAGTCTTCTTCTGGCTGTGCCAGGTAGAGATTAGAACAGAAAATGGCCAAGATGTTCAAATGTTCATAAATGACCAGCAGGGTCAAATAATAATAATCACAGTGGTTGTAGAGGGTGCCACAGGTCAGCACCTCAAGAGTAAATGTCAGTTGGCTTTTCATAGCCGATCATTCAGAGTTAGAGACAGCAGGTGCGGTAGAGAGAGAGTCCAAAACAGCAGGTAGCACGTCCAGGGGAACAGGTCAGGGTTCCATAGCCACAGGCAGAACAGTTGAAACTGGATTAGCAGCATGACCAGGTGGACTGGGGACAGCAAGGAGTCATCAGGCCAGGTAGTCCTGAGGCATGGTCCTAGGGCTCAGGTCCTCAGAGAGAGAGAAAGAGAGAGCGAGAGAATTAGAGGGAGCATACTTAAATTCACACAGGACACCGGATAAGACAGAAGAAATACTCCAGATATAACAAACTGACCCTAGCCCCCCCGACACATAAACTATTGCAGCATAAATACTGGAGGCTGAGACAGGAGGGGTTGGGAGACACTGGCCCGTCCGACGATACCCCCGGACAGGGCCAACCAGGCAGGATATAACCCCACCCACTTTGTCAAAGCACAGCCCCCACACCACTAGAGGGAGTGGATAGTATACCTTTCAGTTACTGACCCAACGCTCTTAACTGCTAGGCTACCTGCTGCCCGAATAAATGAATTGCTGGCGTATGCCTCAGTTAGTTTTTTTATTTGAGTGCAGACTGCACTGACGAGTATTATCCTTCAGACTTTAAAACACTTCAGGTCACCTCCAGGTCACCTTTCTTGGTGTGAGAGAAATACGTCATTGTGTGGCAGTTACTGGAGTCTAGTGTGTAGTATGGAGTATACTATCCACTGCCTGGGAGGTTTATGGACAGAGTACAATCTGAGGGGGTGTATCTCTGGATTGTGCATCCTGCTGTTTTAGCTGTCTGTCTTCTGGCTGGGTTTGACCCTTAGCTGGACCTGGTTGTAAAAGGCGGACAGATGTTCCTCTGCAGTCAGCACATATTCATTCGCCTACACTCCAACTCAGGTTTCCTGATGACACAGCTGAGAACAGGTCCCAGCTCTCACATCAATGTATGTGACATATACAGTACCTCAGGTCTGGCCTGCGTCCCAAATGACCCCCTATTCCCTATGTAATACCCATATGGCTCTGGTCTAAAGTAGTGCACTACATAGGGAATAGGGTGTGCCATTTTGGATGGAACCATGGTGATCTGTTTCCATGTCATATGCCCATACATTAAGCTATACATTACCATGGTCCATGGCCCTCTGTTTTCCTTTCGTATGACACCATTTCTTCTCACCTGATACAATCTCAAGAGACGGTCATAAGATACAGTAGGTATGAGTCATAGAGAAGGCATGCAGGGGTTATGTCATTCTGATTCAATACCCTGTTGAATACGATGGTATTCATTGCTACAGGGCTAAAGTTAAACCATTGCTCTATCTATCTTGTCTATGTGGGATGCTCCAAGCAGAAGCACACTAGCCTGGAATCCAAACTCATATGCTCCATTTTACCATTGTATCAGTTTGGATTCCAGGCTAGTAGCACACAGACAGAGGTTGCATCTAAATGGTACCCTATTCCCTACATAGTGCACTGCTTTTGACCAGGGCTGATATGGCTCTGGTCAATAGTGCGCTATACAGGGAAACAGTTGCCATTTCAGATGCAGCCTGGCACTCTCGCTCCCTGTTGGCTGGGCTGGGTTGTCTGTGGGCATATCAGATTGAGTGAAAGGACAAACAGAAAGAGGCCTCTCAGGTCTCTAATCTCATTCACTGTACATCAGTACGTCCTCTGCTTCCTCTGTGACAGAGTCGGCCATCTAACCGGCTGTTAATTGACACTCATTAACCAAAAGAGATGAGATGAGTCTAACTCAGTTTGGCTTTTCATGTGGGAGATATTAGACCAAATAGAGTAGGATTTGATTAGGTAGTAGCTGGTAGGCTAGGCTACATACAATACACACTGGGGTTTTAAAAGACCCCCACACTGGTTGCCATGGAGCTTTGGAGCGTATTGAAGGGAATACATAAGCAGAACGAAATAAGATCCTTATTATGGAGCTAAAGCGCTCTGAACAGATTCAACACAATAATACCACATGACTTGAAAAGCAGAATGGGGGAATGGATGGGGGTAGAGACCATTTTCCCTTGGTCTTATTTCTGCAGATGGTTTCGGCATGGTGCTTCAGATATGAAATGCTACACCTTCGTTATACAGTGTTGTGGTGAATTCTCCCTACACTTACCCTTGCACCCTTCCCTACTCTACAGGTTAACACAATAACACAATAACACACACACACACACACACACACACACACACACACACACACACACACACACACACACACACACACACACACACACACACACACACACACACACACACACACACACACTCTAACAGAGGCCCATGGTTCCATGCTCAGTCAAGGCTCACTGATTCGGGAGATGTCTGCCGGGATGCAACAATAAGCCGTGGTGTGAAATCGTCATTCCATGTCAGGAGGATGGTTTTGAGGTTACCCACACCAGTCAGGCCTCTCTCTGTACTGTACAAGAGCCTTAGGGGGGCTGAGTGTTCCTAATGCAGAAAACAGCTCAGTGTGAAATTATCCCGAGCCTCCCTGGTGCTTGCTCACCAAACCTGTCACTCCCTGCACCCAGCATGCTTCACCCCAGTGCTACAGAAAGGGTTTCAGCCCACTGAGCCCAGTGCTGTGGGTTTCAGATGCCTCTCTGTGAGGCTGCTGTTTCCTTCAGATACTAAAGCTCTTCGGGGTTGCTCAGAAGCCCTCGGGCGGCCGTCTCCAAGATGTGCTCCTCAGATAAAACGCCATGCATACAAGTGTAAACATTCAACATTATTTACTAGCTGCCTGCGTGCCTTTTGCTCTGACTGTCTTATCTGGGGTTTTCTGCCCCAAGGACTTTCTTGTGAAGTCATCTGTAATGCCTGATGCGGTTTGAGTGGAGCAGAATTTCATATTTGATGTTTGTGCCCATCATCTTCACAGACGGCTCTGATCTTGTGCCACAGTTCAGGAGGATAGCTCAATATTGGATGGAGAAATATGAATAGAGAAACTGTTATAATGAATAGAGAAAGATGACTTTGCCTCTCTCAGTTGTTTGACTTGTGTATTCTGTTTTTAACAATGCAATGTTTACTAGTATTGTAACACTGTTCTAGTAACACCGACTCGTTGACTGCATCTACTGTCGAGCCTAGTAGAGTTACAGCATCACTCAGACAACAGCATCACACAGACAACAGTATCACACAGACAACAGCATCACACAAACAACAGTATCACACAGACAACAGTATCACACAGACAACAGTATCACACAGACAACAGTATCACACAGACAACAGTATCACACAGACAACAGCATCACACAGACAACAGTATCACACAGACAACAGTATCACACAGACAACAGCATCACACAAACAACAGTATCACACAGACAACAGCATCACACAGACAACAGTATCACACAGACAACAGTATCACACAGACAACCGCATCACACAGACAACAGCATCACACAGACAACAGCTGTGCTGTTGTAAAAATGAGAGAGAGAACAACCGATAAAAAACACTTCCTGTGAAAGACTGCCTGTGAGTAAAGACCAACCGAAAGAAGTAAGCAAACAACCCCATCTCTTAAGGGTTTTAGAACAGCCCTGAAACAGGGTTTGTTAGAGCCTGGTGACTGGTTATTCACTCAGTACGTGTTTGTGACGACGGATGTCATTCTAACAGCCTGTTGTAATAAAGTCTTGTATTGGAGGATGTTGCCATCAGCATATACCATAACAGGACACCATTTAAGATTGTAATCTTCATACAGTAGCTGTTGTTGTTGGGGATATCCTGTGTTGAGTGACGTAAGTCCATCATTTGGCGATATGGTTTAAATATGCACATTTCATGATGTCATTGCAATTCATAAATGTCAATTATCCTGCAATTCACAAAACCTGCAGAGAAGCAGCTTATTGCAACCTACAGAAATTAACAAGTACACAATGCATTGTTACAGATGAGAGAGCATTGCAGTTCAGATCTGGTTGGGAATAGTAGTCTACTCTAGTAATGACGGGGGTGTGTTAACAGCATCCTCCTATGAAACAGTCTATGACAACATCCTCTCTTTCATCCAGAGTTTATCACAGAGTAGCTAACCCACTGTGTGTCAACCATGTTTTATGTCAGCCAATTATCTTAACGGGCCTCCTCGTTTGTCTCTGTCCCAGACACAGCACTCTGATCAAAAGGCTAAGATTACACTGAGTGTGATGTTCACCTCTCCCATCTTCTCAACTGTAAGACGGCAGTAGCATCCATCGCGTCAGCATTTTACCTTCACTAAATCTATTTTTATTCAGCCAACGTTATGTGGCAGGGTTTGAGGCTACTGACTCTGTCTATGTGCGGTTCTGTCGGAGATTGATGTGGATTGGAAGAGGCCTGTCTATTGATCTTCATTAGGTTCATTACTTAAAATTCGGGATGTGCACTAGGCAGAAATGTTTGGCAAGTCAGTAAATTATCTTCTTATTAATTATACTGGATGGAGTCTTGACTTATTTGATTCTGTCAGGATGTCAGGCTGCTGTTTTAGACAGACAATAGCCCCATCCATTTTCAAACTCAACAAAGAGTTTCTGGACTTTGACTGTTTATACGTGACTCTGGCACTAAGACGACACTCAATGAGCTGAATAAGGCCATAAGGAAACAAGAAAATGCTCTTCCAGAGGCGGTTCTCTTTGTGGCCGGGGACTTTAATGCAGGAAAACTTAAATCCGTTTTGCCTCATTTCTACCAGTATGTTAAATGTACAACCAGCCAAATGACACAAGCCTACCAGACGAGCTAAATAACTTCTATGCTCGCTTCGAGGCACGCAACAATGAAGCATGCATGAGAGCATCAGCTGTTCCGGATGACTGTGGGATCACGCTCTCCGTAGCCGATGTGATTAAGACCTTTAAACAGGTCAACATTCACAAGGCCGGGCCTCCCGAGTGGCGCAGTGGTCTAAGACATTGCAGTGCTAGCTGTGCTACTAGAGATCCTGGTTTGAGTCCAGGCTCTGTCGCAGCCGACCGCGACCGGGAGACCCATGGGGCGGCGCACAATTGACCCAGCGTCGTCCGGGTTAGGGGAGGGTTTGGCCGGGAGGGATGTTCATGTCCCGTCGTGCTCTAGCGACTCCTGTGGCGGGCCGGGCACAATGTACGCTGACACGGTCGCCAGGTGTACAGTTGCCATACCAGGCGGTGATGCAACCAGTCAGGATGCTCTCGATGGTGCAGCTGTAGAACGTTTTTGAGGATCTGGGGACCCATGCCAAATCTTTTCAGTCTCCTGAGGGGGAATAGGCGTTGTCGTGTCCTCTTCACAACTGTCTTGGTGTGTTTGGACCATGATAGTTTGTTGGTGATGTGGACACCAAGGAACTTGAAACTCTCGACCCGCTCCACTTCAGTCCCATCGATGTTAATGGGGGCATGTTCGGCCCTCCTTTTCCTATAGTCCACGATCAGCTCCTTTGTCTTGCTCACCCGGACTATTTGCATTGTCCCCACCCCACCCCCCATTTTTACACTGCTGTTTATTATCCATGCATAGTCACTTTACCTCTACTTACATGCACATATTACCTCAATTACCTCGACTAACCGGTGCCACCGCATATTGACTCTGTACCGGTACCAGCTGTATATAGCCTTGCTACTGTTATTTTATTGTTGCTCCTTAATTATTTGTTATTTTCTATTTTTCTTATTTTTGTATTTTGTATTTATTTTACTTCAGTTTATTTTAGTAAATACTTTCTTAAAACGACATTGTTGGTTAAGTAAGGTCTATAAGGTCTACTCCTGTTGTATTTGGGAACATGTGACAAATAACGTTTGATTTGATTTGGCCGGGAGGGATGTTCACATATACAACAATGGCAGTATGTTTATTGTCGAAGCCAGGTGGAATGGGAATGTTTTGTGTGGCAGCCATGTTGAAGTGTGAACCAGACATGAACCTGTTCAATATGAATGTTTAGGCCCTCTTGACAGTTTGTGGCAAACAGGTCAGGACCAGCGTTGATAAATGATCTAGTGAGACTGGAGTCCAATTCTGAGAAGTGGTATGGTCTGTGTTACTCAGCCTTCAAACATGCTGAATAGACGGACGGGTATTTCTCAAATAGGCTTACATTTCTGTCTAGACTTAAACAAATACGCATTTAATATGAGATCAAGCTATGCAATGAAGCAAGTCTGTCATCAGAATAAAGTGACTCATTTTACTTTGTGTGACTATGTGGTAGACTGTATGGTCAATCATCTTATGTTATCATCCAACTAATAATCAAAATAACCCTTTACTCTGTTTCCAGTTCCTGTGCTTGAAGAACATCAGGACATTTCTCTCTGCCTGCTATGAGATATTTGGCATGAAGAAGAGTGAACTCTTTGAGGCCTTTGACTTGTTTGATGTGCGGGACTTTGGAAAGGTAAGCAACAGGATTCATGCACTGAGTATGTTTACATGCAGACTAACAATTGGATATCAAACTGATTATGGCAGTAGGCCGAGTATGGAAATAGTCATGTAAACACCTTACTCTGCTTATGTTAATTGGCGTGAGGTCATGTTTTGAATTATTAGGACATGTAAACAGCTTAATCGGCATTCTAGCAGTGTATTTGATCTGTGCATGTGCCAGCCCCAGCCGATCGATCCTCCCTCTTATTACGAATGAAGTGAGTTTGGAAAAACTGAAAGTATGCATCTTAGAAAGAGTTTTCACGAACAAACTTTATATGTCCAAACTCAGAATCAAAAAAGGTTCGCAAAAATAAAATGGTCCCTGTGGTAGAAGGTTTATTTTGATTGGTGATTTGTCCATGTAAACAGCATTATTAAGGAAGCCATTCTTGCAAAGCATGTACATGTTTTAAACAAACTATTATATTAATCTGACTATCCACAATAATTGTATTATTGTGTGCATGTAACCGTCCATGCTCACTGTTTCATTGTGCATACTCTACTCTCCAATCACATATTTTGCTTTGAGTTTTCCATCTCTCAAGCTGGAAGGATCATGTTATACTTAACTGTTGTCAGCTTGGGAACACCTTGAGAAGAATAGTGCACCTGACAAAGAGTTATGTAAGGAGATTAGTGTACTCTTTAGTGGGCTGTTTTAGGAGAATAATGTATATCGTCACTGACTGTATGAGAGAATACTACCTATCACAGTGGATTACTTGAAGAGAACAGTATTGGCACGCTACAGTTGGATTCCAACTGTATGGACACACATTTACCTCACGCTGTATGGTACGAGCATTTATCATCCTCCGTAGTTACTGACACATAGGACAATGCTTCAGTTTCCACTCATTAAAAAGAAAACAGTTCAGTTGTAATGGGGTTAAAAGCCTTGTTTTGTCTTGGTTCATTGTTGTGATATGGCTACGTTTACACAGGCAGTTCAGTTTACACTAATTGGTCTTTTGACCAATCAGATCAGCTCAGAAAAGATCTGATGTGATTGGTCAAAAGAGCAATTACTGGGAAAAAAATCTGAATTGGGCTGCCTGTGTAGACGCAGCCTTTCTGTCAGTGCTGTGTTGTCAGTGTGTGAGGGAGGCGGTGGCTCTTAACAGCCATGCTGCTAGTTTCATAAAGTCCCCAGTGTGCTTTAATTAAAAGCAGAGGGAGGTGGAGAGGGGAGGGGAGGGAGGCAGGCAGGCGGCTGGCCTCTGATGTGGGAGGGACCGGATAGATAGACAGACATCTCGGTAGACATCTCCCGAATCAGTGAGCCTTGACTGAGCATGGAACCATGGGCCTGTGTGTGTGTGTGTGTGTGTGTGTGTGTGTGTGTGTGTGTGTGTGTGTGTGTGTGTGTGTGTGTGTGTGTGTGTGTGTGTGTGTGTGTGTGTGTGTGTGTGTGTGTGTGTGTGTGTGTGTGTGTGTGTGTGTGTGTGTGTGTGTGTGTGTGCGTAAGAGCGAGAGAGACTGAGAGAAAGAGAGAAAGAGAGAGAGGGAGAGAGAGAGATAAAGAGACTCACAGACAAACAGAGTTTTTGATTATGCTTTTGCCTCAATGACATCTGCCAGGCTCCAGGCAGCTCAGCTTGGAGTGCCTCTATGATCAATAGGAACCTTTAGCCTGAATGCCCAGATGGTTCTTGGGTAGAAACTCTACTAACCTTTGACCTCGAGCTCCACCTGGGCTCAGAACTCCTCAGAACTTCTCACAGCTCATCAGAACTCTTAGGGCATCCAGGAAGTTAACTATGTGGTACTACATGGAACTCCAATCTAACGAACTAATACATTTACAAACTGACAAGCTAACAGACTAACAAAATAACTGACAAACCAACTAACTAATTCCTTAACTAGCTATGTATGTGAAGCAACTAAATGGACTTTAGTAAAACAAAAAATGACAATCATTAGAAAACCGCTAGGCTAATACACAGGTTATTTTCAATATAGGATTAGTAGTTGGGCAGAATCCACACAGATTTTGATTTTCTTTACAGAGCAGAATCTGTTGTGACGGTTGTTAACGTGTTTAAAGGATTTCTCCTGGTATCCTGCTTGCTTGGTTGAGTTAAGTCATTTATAATTAAAAACACAGTCTGACTGCTGCCAGTCAAGAAGACACTCTTCCTTCCTTCACACGTCAAGATACAAATCCCCAGAATATTCCATACACAAATCAACAGCTCCTTGTTGAATATGTACAGTATATACAAATATAGCTCTTCTTAATCCTTCTCTACCATAGAACATAGAACTGGAAAAATGACAGTAGCTGCTAGAAGGATTGGTTCTTTCCCCATCATGTGTCCGGTGGCATTCCTATTGCTGTATCAATAAGGACATGGAGGGTTGACTGATTTATTTAATAGTCGATTGATATCCCATTCTATACATCCCCCTCTCTCTCTCTCTCTCTCTCTCTCTCTCTCTCGCGCTCTCATATTTCCATGCCTTTTGAGTATGTGTGTGTGTGTGCTTATGTGTGTGTGTAAGAGAGAGAGAGAGACCGAGAGAAGAGAGAGATAAAGAGACAGACAGACAGACACTGTGCATGTCACTATTTCTATTTTTTATTAAATGTTTTATCTTATCTTCAACTCTGTATTGTTGGAAAATTACCCCTAAGTAAGCATTTCACTATAGGTCTACACCTGTTGGTTCTGAAGCACGTGACAAAAACAATTTGATTGGATTTGATTTGACAGACCTATAGACAGACAGACAGAGTTTTTGATTTTGCCTCAATGACCTATAACATCTGTCAGGCTCCAGGCAGATCAGCTTGGAGTGCCTCTATGATCAATAGGAACTCTTAGCCTAAATGCCTATATGGTTCCAGGGTAGAAACTCTATTAACCTTTGACCTCTAGCTCCACCTGGGCTCAGAACTCCCCAGAACTCCTCACAGCTCATCAGAACTCTTAGGGCATCCAGGAAGTTAACTATGTGGTACTACGTGGAACTCCAAATTAACAAACTAACAAACTAATAAACTTACGAACCAAGAAGCTAACGGACTAATGAACTAACTAACTAACTAACAAACCAACTAACTCACTAACTAGCTAAGTATGTAAATCACCAAAATTACATAACCATTAGAAAACATTATTTTTGATATAGGATTCTGAAAATAAATGAACTAAAGGTACTTTTTTTATTGTTACATAACCATTAGAAAACAGCTAGGCTAATTCACTGTTGTTGTTTTTTGATATAGGATTAGTAAAATATCAGACAACACAGCGGTTTGATGTACAGTACATATCATAATCTGTTGTGACGGTTGTTAACGTGTTTAAAGGATTTCTCCTGGTATCCTGCTTGTTTGGTTGAGTTAAGTCATTTATAATTAAAAACACAGTCTGACTGCTGCCAGTCAAGAAGACACTCTTCCTTCCTTCACACGCCAAGATACAAATCCCCAGAATATTCCATACACAAATCAACAGCTCCTTGTTGAATATGTACAGTATATACAAATATAGCTCTTCTTAATCCTTCTCTACCATAGAACATAGAACTGGAAAAATGACAGTAGCTGCTAGAAGGATTGGTTCTTTCCCCATCATGTGTCCGGTGGCATTCCTATTGCTGTATCAATAAGGACATGGAGGGTTGACTGATTTATTTAATAGTCTATTGATATCCCATTCTATACATCCCCCCTCTCTCTCTCTCTCTCTCTCTCGCGCTCTCATATTTCCATGCCTTTTGAGTATGTGTGTGTGTGTGCTTATGTGTGTGTGTAAGAGAGAGAGAGAGACCGAGAGAAGAGAGAGATAAAGAGACAGACAGACAGACACTGTGCATGTCACTATTTCTATTTTTTATTAAATGTTTTATCTTATCTTCAACTCTGTATTGTTGGAAAATTACCCCTAAGTAAGCATTTCACTATAGGTCTACACCTGTTGGTTACGAAGCACGTGACAAAAACAATTTGATTGGATTTGATTTGACAGACCTATAGACAGACAGACAGAGTTTTTGATTTTGCCTCAATGACCTATAACATCTGTCAGGCTCCAGGCAGATCAGCTTGGAGTGCCTCTATGATCAATAGGAACTCTTAGCCTAAATGCCTATATGGTTCCAGGGTAGAAACTCTATTAACCTTTGACCTCTAGCTCCACCTGGGCTCAGAACTCCCCAGAACTCCTCACAGCTCATCAGAACTCTTAGGGCATCCAGGAAGTTAACTATGTGGTACTACGTGGAACTCCAAACTAACAAACTAACAAACTAATAAACTTACGAACCAAGAAGCTAACGGACTAATGAACTAACTAACTAACTAACAAACCAACTAACTCACTAACTAGCTAAGTATGTAAATCACCAAAATTACATAACCATTAGAAAACATTATTTTTGATATAGGATTCTGAAAATAAATGAACTAAAGGTACTTTTTTTATTGTTACATAACCATTAGAAAACAGCTAGGCTAATTCACTGTTGTTGTTTTTTGATATAGGATTAGTAA
This sequence comes from Brachymystax lenok tsinlingensis, assembly GCA_030435695.1. Lineage (NCBI taxonomy): Eukaryota > Metazoa > Chordata > Actinopteri > Salmoniformes > Salmonidae > Brachymystax > Brachymystax lenok. Next base: position 20,448,914 of record CM059782.1, read on the forward strand.
AATATCAGACAACACAGCGGTTTGATGTACAGTACATATCATAATCTGTTGTGACGGTTGTTAACGTGTTTAAAGGATTTCTCCTGGTATCCTGCTTGTTTGGTTGAGTTAAGTCATTTATAATTAAAAACACAGTCTGACTGCTGCCAGTCAAGAAGACACTCTTCCTTCCTTCACACGCCAAGATACAAATCCCCAGAATATTCCATACACAAATCAACAGCTCCTCGTTGAATATGTACAGTATATGCAAATATAGCTTTTCTTAATCCTTCTCTACCATAGAACATAGAACTGGAAAAATGACAGTAGCTGCTAGAAGGATTGGTTCTTTCCCCATCATGTCACCGGTGGCATTCCTATTGCTGTATCAATAAGGACATGGAGGGTTGACTGATTCGTTTATTGATATCACACCTCATACACCCTCTCTCTCTCTCTCTCTCTCTCAATTCAATTCAATTCAATTCAAGGGGCTTTATTGGCATGGGAAACATATGTTTACATTGCCAAAGCAAGTGAAATAGATAATAAACAAAAGTTAAATAAACAATAACAAATTAACAGTAAACGTTCCACAAAAGTTCCACAAGAATGAAGACATTTAAAATGTCATTTTATGTCTATATACAGTGTTGTAAGGATATGCAAGTAGTTAAAGTACAAAGGGAAAATAAATAAACATAAATATAGGTTGTATTTACAATGGTGTTTGTTCTTCACTAGTTGCCCTTTTCTTGTGGCAACAGGTCACAAATCTTGCTGCTGTGATTGCACACTGTGGTATTTCACCCAATAGATATATGAGTTTATCAAAATTGGATTTGTTTTCAAATTCTTTGTGGGTCTGTGTAATCTGGGGGAAATATGTGTCTCTAATATGGCCATACATTTGACAGGAGGTTAGGAAGTGCAGCTCAGTTTCCACCTCATTTTGTAGGCAGTGTGCACAAAGCCTGTCTTCTCTTGAGTGCCAGGTCTGCCTATGGTGGCCTTTCTCAATAGGAAGGCTATGCTCACTGAGTCTGTACATAGTCAAAGCTTTCCTAAAGTTTGGTTCAGTCACAATGGTCAGGTATTCTGCCACTGTGTACTCTCTGTTTAGGGCCAAATAGCGTTCTAGTTTGCTCATTAACATTTTTTATTTATTTCCAATGTGTCAAGTAATTCTCTTTTTTGTTTTCTCATTTGATTGCGTCTAATTGTGTTGCTGTCTTTGTGCTCTGTGAGGTCTGTTTGTGTTTGTGAACAGAGCCCCAGAACCAGCTTGCTTAGGGGACTCTTCTCCAGGTTCATCTCTCTGTAGGTGATGACTTTGTTATGGGAAGGTTTGGGAATCGCTTTCTTTTAGGTGGTTGTAAAATTTAACGTCTCTTTTGATCATTAGCGGGTATCAGCCTAATTCTGCTCTGCATGCATTATTTGGTGTTTTACGTTGTATACAGAGGATATTTATGCAGAATTCTGCATGCAGAGTTTCAATTTGGTGTTTTGTGAATTATTGGTTGGTGAGCGGTCGCCAGACCTCACAACCATAAAGGGCAATGGGTTCTGTAACTGATTCAAGTATTTGCCCGATCTCTCTCCTTCTCTTCCTCTCTCTCTCCCTCCCCACACCTTCTTGTTGTAAATGAGTTACTGTATGTTGATATGTCATTGATCTGTGATGAACTGGTTCTGTGGGGGCGTTTGCTTATTTAGTTCCGATAGAAACATTTTGGATGTTCTGGCCTCAACCTTAAGTGCAGTATAGAATAGATGGCCCTTCATTTGATTTGGTGTTATGCTGTATTCTTGACACATACTGTACATTTAAATCAAATTCTTAGCAATGCAATAGATCTTCTCTAGTCAGTCGAGTGGGTTCCACTCTGTGCAGATGGAATTGGATAGCCATGAAGTGAGATGGTTACCCTGGATATAATCCCTGCCACGCCAGGCTAGGCCTGCGTCCCAAATGGCACTGTATTCCCTATATAGTGCACTACTTTTGACCAGGGCCCATAGGGCCCAGTTCAATAGTAGTGCGCTATGCAGGGAATAGGGTGCCATTTGGGACTCTACCAAGCTCTTCAGGTGGTAATGGAGTGGAGAGAACAGGAAATTGGAGAATCTGCCTGTCATTCACCTTCTACCGTTAGAAACCATGCTTTGACATGTTGTCTTCAAATCAAATCAAATCAAATGTATTTATAAAGCCCTTCTTACATCAGCTGATGTCACAGAGTGCTGTACAGAAACCCAGCCTAAAACCCCAAACAGCAAGCAATGCAGGTGTAAAAGCACAGTGGTTAGGAAAAACTCCCTAGAAAGGCCAGAACCTAGGAAGAAACCTCGAGAGGAACCAGGCTGTGAGGGGTGGCCAGTCCTCTTCTGGCTGTGCCGGGGTGCATATGGGGCAGAAATAGACATGGCAATACCGTTGCAATATAGTCCTCCCTTTCACAAGAAAAAAATTACCATGATGTGATACATGCATTTTGAACTTCCCATCCATAGGCTACTGAGATGTGCTGCCTGTCAACCCTGAGCATTGATAATTGATCATGCTGATAGCAGAAAGTAGGCCGTGGCCTGTAGAGAAGCCAGGTTTAGACATTGCATATAATTTAACAGATTCATTTCATGTCATGCTGTTCATAGAAATAATTTATTATACACTATATATGCAAAAGTATGTGGACACCTCTCAAATTACTGGATTCTACCACAGGTGTGGCTATTTCAGCCACACACGTTGCTGACCGGTGTATAAAATCGAGCACAGACCCATGCAATCTCCATAGACAAACACTGGCAGTAGAATAGCCTTACTGAAGAGTTCAGTGACTTTCTACGTGGCACCGTCATAGGATGCCACCTTTTCCAACAAGTCAGTTCGTCAAATTTATGCCCTGCTAGAGCTGCCCCAAGTTCTGCCTCTGTAAGCAATGTCAGCACAAGTTTGTCAGGAGCATCATGAAATGGGTTTCCATGGCCGAGCAGCTGGACACAAGCCTAAGATCAACATGCGCAATGCCAAGCATTGGCTGGAGTGTTGTAACGCTCGCCGCCATTGGACTCTGGAGCAGTGGCAATGCCTGGAGAACGCCACCTGCCCCAATGCATAGTGCCAACTGTAAAGTTTGGTGGAGGAGGAATAATTGTCTAGACCTGTTTTTCATGGTTCGGGCTAGGCCTCTTAGTTCCAGTGAAGGGCAATCTTAACACTACAGCATACAATGACATACTAGACGATTCTGTGCTTCCAACTTTGTGGCAACAGTTTGGGGAAGGCCCTTTCCTGTTTCAGCATGACAATGCCCCCGTGCACAAAGCGAGGTCCGTACAGAGGTGGTTTGTCGAGATCGACGCGGAAGAACTTGACTGGCCTGCGCAGAGCCCTGACCTCAACCCCATCAAACACCTTTGGAATGAATTGGAACGCCGACTGCGAGCCAGGCCTTATCGCCCAACATCAGTGCCCGGCCTCACTAATGCTCTTGTGGCTGAATGGAAGCAAGTCCCCGCAGCAATGTTCCAACATCTAGTGGAAGTCTTCCCAGAAGAGTGGAGGCTATTATAGCAGAATAGGGGGGACCAGCTCCATATTAATGCTCATGATGTTGGAATGAGATGTCTGACGAGTATACTTTTGGCCATGTAGTGTAATTTACTGGTTTCTCGCAGTCATTTATCCCGGGAAAAGGGAGTGGGTTTGGGAGGTTCCCACTATTCAACCCTAGCCTAGTCTCTGTCTTCTATAGCCGTGTTTGTGTTTCCTCTGCTCTCACATCGTAGCATTGGGAAAACACACACAGATGCAATCTGCAGTACTTTCTTTCACTTCACTTCAAAACATATGTTTAGCACATCTGTTATGTAGACATACTGTGTGTGTGTGTTATGCAGACATACTGTGTGTGTGTGTTATGTAGACATACTGTGTGTGTGTTATGTAGACATACTGTGTGTGTGTGTGTTATGTAGACATACTGTGTGTGTGTGTTATGTAGACATACTGTGTGTGTGTGTGTTATGTAGACATACTGTGTGTGTTATGTAGACATACTGTGTGTGTGTGTGTGTGTTATGTAGACACACTGTGTGTGTGTGTGTGTGTATGTAGACATACTGTGTGTGTGTGTGTGTTATGTAGACATACTGTGTGTGTGTGTGTGTTATGTAGACATACTGTGTGTGTGTGTGTGTTATGTAGATATACTGTGTGTGTGTGTGTGTGTTATGTAGACATACTGTGTGTGTGTGTTATGTAGACATACTGTGTGTGTTATGTAGACATACTGTGTGTGTGTGTTATGTAGACATACTGTATGTGTGTGTTATGTAGACATACTGTGTGTGTGTGTTATGTAGACATACTGTGTGTGTGTGTTATGTAGACATACTGTGTGTTTTATGTAGACATACTGTGTGTTTTATGTAGACATCCTGTGTGTGTTATGTAGATATACTGTGTGTTTAATGTAGACATACTGTGTGTTTTATGTAGACATACTGTGTGTTTTATGTAGACATACTGTGTGTTTTATGTCGACATCCTGTGTGTGTTATGTTGACATACTGTGTGTTTTATGTAGACATACTGTGTGTTTTATGTAGACATACTGTGTGTTTTATGTAGACATCCTGTGTGTGTTATGTAGACATACTGTGTGTTTTATGTAGACATACTGTGTGTTTTATGTAGACATACTGTGTGTTTTATGTAGACATCCTGTGTGTGTTATGTAGACATACTGTGTGTTTTATGTAGACATACTGTGTGTTTTATGTAGACATACTGTGTGTTTTATGTAGACATCCTGTGTGTGTTATGTTGACATACTGTGTGTTTTATGTAGACATACTGTGTGTTTTATGTAGACATACTGTGTGTTTTATGTAGACATCCTGTGTGTGTTATGTAGACATACTGTGTGTTTTATGTAGACATCCTGTGTGTGTTATGTTGACATACTGTGTGTTATGTAGACATACTGTGTGTTTTATGTAGACATACTGTGTGTTTTATGTAGACATCCTGTGTGTGTTATGTAGACATACTTGGTAGCTCCGAGAGTGAAGGGGAGCGTTGGTTAGATGAGACATAGCTGTCACAGGACTACTTATATAGGAAAGGTGAATGGGAAAAATTATACAAAAACAATCCAGTATGTGTCATTTTATTACGACACCAACTACAAAATTCCTGTAAGGGTCATGTTTTGTAGCACATACATCATTTCAACCATATGTTGATTTCATGCTATTACTAAATACATAGTAGTTCTACAGTATTTTTGTTTGTTTATTGCAATGTCCAATTATTGAAACCATGATTATTTTCTAATGGTCATTTTGGACCCTGGGCCCTAAGCACATTGATGGTGTCCCCCTCACAAAGGGATGAGCAGGAAGCCACTGAAGGTGTTGTAGAAAAACATGGTATCGTAGAGTCCCATGTGTTGGGGAAGGACTGTGGAGATCACATCTCCACACATGCTCGCCAGAACCTTTAAGGTCACTGGCACCATTCAGACTAAATGCATCCTTATTCTTAACAAGGATTATTCCAATGGGCTACTCTCACTGGTGCTGTAAAGACACCTGCATCAGAGGAGAAGCAGGAAGACATTTGAGAATACACAATAATTGTGAAATACAGTAGTTCCAGTTAGTAATGTACTGTTACTGAGTTTTAATTCCATATTCAATAAAAAACGATTTTGGGGTTTGTTCCCAAAAATCACTGTGTTCATGTAAGTTGCAGCTGTATTGGTGGTGAACACAATGTACCTACCAGTCTTTGCATTGTATGCTGCTCCAATGTTGGTGATTATATTTTTGAAGATCAGTTGGGAAGCCTGATTAACACCAAAGGGCCCTATATGTTCATCAATCAAATCAGTCAAACCAGCAGAGAAGGCCACCTTTGGTGTGTCTGTAGGGTATGGTAGAGGAAACAAATTGGGTTAGTTTGTGTGAACTTCTGGATTTTCCACAGATTTCCATACTTACTGGATACTGAGTATATTTGTTTTACAGTACCTGTGTTCTTGCTCTCCAGTTCCTCTATGAGGTTCTCACTGGCTGTCACTCTGGCCTGTATAACTGCCTGTTCTGCAGCTTGAGTTGAAATCATAAACAACAATAGCTTTAAACGGTGTTCCAGTTTCTGTTTGTTTATGGATTTTATCTTAGTGGTTGGCTTATAAGCCAAGGCTTCTGCAAGCCAGAACGGTTCACAGGAGCAGGAGCCAATCTCCTGTTTCTGTAGCGTGAGACAGCTTGATTGTACAAGTACAACCCTCTGGACCCGTAGCCTAGTGGTTAGAGTGTTGGACTTGTAACTGGAGGGTTGCAAATTCGAATCCCCGAGCTGACAAGGAAAAAGATCTGTTGTTAACTGCCCTGAACAAGGCAGTTAACCCACTGTTCCCTGGGTGCTGAAGACGTGGATGTCGATTAAGGCAGCCCCCTGCACCTCTCTGATTCAGAGGGGTTGGGTTAAATGTGGAAGACACATTTCGGTTGAAGGCATTTTGTTGTACAACTGACTAATAATGGTGACTTTGACAGAATGCTAGTCTATTGCCGGGCCTACTCCCAATTTATCTCCTGAATGCTGAATGCAAAGAAGACATTGGGTCCCATTTTTAGTCTTTGGTATGACTCCCAACCTTCCAATCTCAGGGCAGACAGTCTAACCACAAGTCCACTGAGTTGGTGGAATTTCTATGTAGAGCAACTTTAATCCGGATTGAATTCTACATTTTGCTTCACTGCAAATGACCTAGCACATTCGTTTACATTTGATCCAGACTTAACGTGATATGATCTCTTTCTTCAATTCCTCTACCTGGCTCTCACTGACACAGAGTCTGGTCTGAAGGGCTGACAGCTCCGCTGCTTGTTCTGGCATTACGGGGAAAAAAAGCATTCTTAAATCTGATGATCTGTAAATGGACAAACGTTTTAATTATGCACAAAATCACATATTTGTATTATTACAGCACCTGCATTCTCTCTCTCCAAGTTGACCACCTTAGCAGTCAGGGTGTGCACCATGTTTCTCAGTGCTTTCAGCTCATTCCAGATGTCAATATTGGTGGTCTGGTCAGTTGTTGTTTGTGGGTTGTTTCTCCACTCTACGTGACCCCATGCCCCAGACAGACAGAACAGCAACGCTGACAGAACTACAACACCTCTCATTTTGAATGCCCTATTCAGTAATGATGCGGTCTATGAGTCTCAGTGCCCATCTTTATACACGCAGAAGTGTACGGAAAAGTAATACGTGAGAAAGCAACACGTTGTGGATGGAACATTTACAGAAAACACCTTGGCCGTGAGCTAAACAGGTTTTAACTAACCAAGCCGTCGCATGAGAAATCCACACATGGAACTTCAGTCAAACATTTGTTTTAGGTCGAAGGACTCGGAGAATAGGGAACATGGAGATTGATAGTCTATGTCGGGACATTCTAATCTGATGTTCTTTATCATAATTAAGAATATTGACACACACCTAAAAAGTTTCTCAGGTGATGACTAACGCAAAAAATATATGTATCATTTTAGAGACATATTCTGTCAGAGAAAAGAATGACATGTCACCAATATAAATATAAGCTACTCACATGTTATTAACACTGCTGTGAGGGCATAACTGAAGAAGTTGGATCTGTCCAATTGACCGTCTGTACATCTCCATGTCTCTGAGGGACCATACCGTAGGTCATCAATCATATGACTCCATATGGAAACATCCGGCCAGCACTTTCTATTTCAAAATCAGCTGATATGTTAGGAAGATATAGAGAAGAGACATTACCTCATAGACTCCATCTACCACAGCTGTAGACGGCATATTACAGTCTCTAGATGATTCAGCCTCTAACTCGGATCACAGTTCAACAAGATTCCGGAGTTCACTGATTGTCTTTCACACACTGTGCTGTACTGTACTGTAGGCTACATGCTTTAGTCAGTTTAAGCAAGCTTCAGGACAAGCAGTGTGTTGTCAATATTGAACGGTCAACTCGCTCTTTGTACATGTTGAATGGTGTGTGGTGAATGTTGAAAAGAAACATCCGCAGTGGTGAGTGGTGGGTTTGTAGATGTGTTCCCATTCCTAGCCCAGAGAGTATGTGTGTGTAGGTGTGTGTGTGTGTGTGTGTGTGAGTGTGAGTTAGAGAGAGAGAGAGAGAGAGAGAGAGAGAGAGAGAGAGAGAGAGAGAGAGAGAGAGAGAGAGCGTTTGTGTGTAGAAATGCCTGCCTGACCAGCATTTTGAAAGGAGGGCAAATATCATTAAGTACGCCACAGGATACTAATGAACAGTTCCTGATTTAAATTTTACAGCCCCCCCTCTTCTTATTCCCCCTCCTCTCTCTCTCTTTGATTGATTTGGCCAGTGGCCCTGCTGTCACCCTCCTCACACAGAGACTATGAACTTAGCTGGTTCAGCAACCATGTATGATGAACCACACCAGACCTCAGGAGGAGGAGAGGAGAAGAGAGGAGGAGAGGAGAGAAGTGGAGAGGATAGGGAAGGGGAGAAGAGGAATGTAGAGGGGAGAAGAGGAGAGGAGAGGAGAGGATGAATAGAGGAGAAGTGAGGAGAGGAGAGGATGAATAGAGGAGAAGTGAGGAGAGGATGAATAGAGGAGAAGTGAGGAGAGGAGAGGATGAATAGAGGAGAAGTGAGGAGAGGATGAATAGAGGAGAAGTGAGGAGAGGAGAGGATGAATAGAGGAGAAGTGAGGAGAGGATGAATAGAGGAGAAGTGAGGAGAGAAGAGGAGAGGGGAAAAGACAAGAGGTGAAGAGCAGAGAGGCAAGGAGAAGGGAGCGGTGGGGGGAGAGGGGAAGAGAGGAGACGAGAGGGGAAGAGAGGAGAGGTGAGGGGAAGAGAGGAGAGGGGAAGAGAGGTGAGGGGAAGAGAGGAGAGGGGAAGAGAGGAGAAGAAAGGGGATAAGATAAGAGGATAGAAGAAAAGAAGTGAGGTGAAGAGCAGAGAGGAGAGGGGTAGAGAGGAGATGGGAAGAAAGGAGAAGAGAGGGGAGGGGAGGGGAGAGGAGGGGAGAGGAGAGGAGAAAGGAAGGGAAGTGAGGGTAACAGAGGAGATGGGAAGAGAGGAGAAGAGAAGGGAGAGGAGAAGAGAGGGGAAGAGAGGAGAGGTGAGGGGAAGAGAGGAGAGGTGAGGGGAAGAGAGGAGAGGAGAAGAGAGGTGAGGGGACAAGAGGAGAGGAGAGGGGAAGAAAGAGATGGGAGGAGGGGAGAGGAGAAAGGAAGGGAGGAGAGGTGAGGGGAACAGATGAGATGAGAAGAGAGGAGAAGAGAGCCGTGGGGGGAGAGGAGAAGAGAGGGGAAGAGAGGAGAGGGAAAGAGAGGATAAGATAGGGGACGAGAGGAGAGGTGAGGGGAAGAGAGGTGAGGGGAAGAGAGGAGAGGGGAAGAGAGGAGAAGAAAGGGGATAAGATAAGAGGAGAGGGGAAGGGAAAGAGAGGTGAAGAGCAGAGAGTAGAGGGGAAGAGAGGAGATGGGAAGAAAGGAGAAGAGAGGGGAGGAGGGGAGGGGAGAGGAGAGGAGAAAGGAAGGGAGGTGAGGGTAAAAGAGGAGATGGGAAGAGAGGAGAAGAGAAGAGAGGGGAAGAAAGGAGAGGGGAAGAGAGGAGAGTGAACAGAATCTGCCTTACCAAATAATGGTTAAATATATCACAGTCACTGAAGACAATAATCAATATCTGCTCCATTTTACTCTCTCTCTTTCCCCCTCTCTCCTTGCTGGTGGCAGTGGAGTGCCCTTCAGCTTGTCCTCTCTCCAGCCCGACCAGGCCAGCGGATGCTCAGGGTTGGGTATCAGATGACAGCTGCTAGGTAATAGATACTTCGGGGACAGGCCAACCTACCAGGCACGCAAGCAAGCATAGAGACAGACAGGAAGGCAGGAAGTACTGTGGTCGGATCTCTCAACTCAGTGAGTGTATGAAATCACATAGGGTGTGATGACATATACACTTTATACTGTGTATTTATTTATTTGTATTTAACTAGTCACTTAAGTCACTTAAGAACAAATTCTTATTTACAATGACGGTCTACTCCGGCCAAACCCAGACAACGCTGGGCCAATTGTGCGCCGCCCTATGGGACTCCCAATCACAGCCGGAAGTGATACAGCCTGGATTCGAACCAGGTACTATAGTGACGCCTCTTGCACTGAGCCCGGAGAGTATGTGTGTAGGTGTGTGTGTGTGTGAGCGTTTGTGTGTAGAAATCACACTGATGTACATGACAGAGGGTATGTCCAGCTTGCATCACAGAGAATGTCCTTTGAATACTGTGTAGTGTTACAAAGGCTGCTTCAAATTCAAGCTCATACACGAGAAAGTTATGCACCCACTATGAGGCCCACTGAGAGTGAAAGGATCTGTTCATGTTACATGTCTGAGAGTGTTATGAATGTTTATAAAACATGTTATTTGGATCCTGGATGCTGATTGGACGTGCGGCGTTCCGAGCCGTGCTGTATTAGCCATCAGCGACACATCTATGCCTGCCAACAGTTCCATCTGAAAATGATCACTGTGCCTCCATCAGAATATCATGTTCATGTTGCTGTCTGAATCATCTCTTGTATTGATCTCAACTCAACACATTATTTCACCTTGCTTCCAGCCTAGCATTTAGTATGGTACAGCGGGGGTTAATAGAAGCAATGCAGCTAGTGTACTGTCATGTCAGGTTCAATGTTTGACGTGATGAGTTAGCTGAAGTTGGCTAGCTAGCTAGCTAGCATGTGACAAGAACGTTATCCAGCCTGCATAGCAACCATTTTGTTTAGATTGGTTGACCAGTTCTTTTGCATAGCAGCTATGCAAAAATAATGAAAGTCTGTAGTAGCATGACCAAAAGAACTAACAACCAGATTTTTGTCCGGACTATAATCTTCTGGTGGAAGAATGAAATTGTATGGATTGACAAAATAACGTTTTAATGGAAATATGTAATTCGTTGTTATTTTAATATGTTGCTATCGTGTCAGGCCGAACAATTCCATTTACTTGTGACTGTATCCATGATACAGCACTGCCTGTTGTGCCTTAGTGCTTAAATGTGAGTAGCCATAGGATGCTGTATGATGTAGCATAACATTTGAGTCAAGGAGGCTCCTCCAAAGTGGATCTATAAAACGGCTTGTTAGTGTGAAACACTGAAACATCCCTGGAGAACAATGTGACACATTGAAGCATCACTGGATAAAAAGGTGACACACTGAAGCAGCACTGGATAAAAAGGTGACACACTGAAACATCCCGGTATAACAAGGTGAAACACTGAAACATCCCTGGATAACAAGGTGAAACACTGAAACATCCCGGGATAACAAGGTGAAACACTGAAACATCCCTGGAGAACAAGGTGGAACATTGAAACATCCCGGGATAAGAAGGTGAAACACTGAAACATCCCTGGATAACAAGGTGAAACACTGAAACATCCCGGGATAACAAGGTGAAACACTGAAACATCCCTGGATAACAAGGTGAAACACTGAAACATCCCGGTATAACAAGGTGAAACACTGAAACATCCCGGGATAACAAGGTGAAACACTGAAACATCCCTGGAGAACAAGGTGACACACTGAAACTTCCCTGGATAACAAGGTGAAACACAGAAACATCCCTGGATAACAAGATGAAACACTGAAACATCCCTGGATAACAAGGTGAAACACTGAAACATCCCTGGATAACAAGGTGAAACACTGAAACATCTCGGGATAACAAGGTGAAACACTGAAACATCCCTGGATAACAAGGTAAAACACTGAAACATCCCTGGATAACAAGGTGAAACACTGAGTGATGTCAGACAGCATGACATCTGGCTATACTGATCCTTCTGCTGGCTACACTGATCTTTCACACACACACTCACACACACACGCATAAACACAGTAAGCTGAACAGAGAGCGGTGTGTTTTTTGTCTCCTTCCTCTTCCCCAGCTGTGCTCTAGTACCCAGTCTGGTGCTCCAGGGCTTCCTCCTCTCGTCTCCTCTTTGGAGTTTCACGTCGTCAAAGCACAACTTTGATGAATACCGGACAAGCCTCTCCTTGAGCTTTGCGTGAGAGAGTCTGCTGTCTGGCCCTTAACGTTCTCTCGATGTTACGGCAGGGCTTTGAGGTTAGTCTAACCGGATTCTATGGAGTGGTTTTCACGTCTCACCCCCTAGCCCTGTAAGAAGCTGAGCAGAGCAGCAGCACCAGTTGTCATCGTGTAGACTGGACGATAAATCATCTAGCGCAAAGGTGACCAAGGTCGGCGTGCTCATTCGGGGGCCCGGACAGGCGTGTTAATCCTTGTTTAATGTACCCAGTACAGGGAGGTGGAGGGTAGAGGTGGTTCAGCGGAGGGCCCAGGCCCCAGATGAGAGCCATATCTCTGGGGAGAGAGTCGTCTCATCTCCCTGCAGCAGGAAACAGCCAGGGGGGAAGGAAATGATCCTTAAACCAAACGAACGTCACACTCGTTAGTCAAAGACAGTTTCTCACAGCTCCTCTCTCTCTCTCCCTCTCTTGCTCTCTCTCTCAATTCAATTCAAGGGGCTTTATTCTCTTTCTCTCTCTCTCTCTCTCTCTCTCTCTCTCTCTCTCTCTCTCTCTCTCTCTCACTTTCTCTCTCACACACACACTTGCCATACACCTGCCACCTGTGGGTGTGTGCTCATCTATGTACATAGGCCTGATAAATGCATGGATTAATGCAGGGTTGCTTATGTGTCACTCTGTATGTACACTTCTTACCTCAGTGTGTGTGTGTGCGTGTGTGATCTTGAGTGCTCCTGGACACACGCACACGCATGCACACACACACACAAAAACACACACACACACACACAGGTGCTATTGTTTTGAGCTAATGTCCCATCAGACTAATGTCCCATCTCTCTGCTCTGTGTGTTCTGTCCCATGTCACGCCCTTGCCTGCCTCACTCCCCTTGCAGCTGTGTGTGTGTGTGTTTCTGTGGGGTTTTCTTATGTGTGTGCATATGTGTGTGTATGCTCACGTGCGCTTGTGTGTGTGTTCCATCCTCAATACTAGTCACCAGGGCAGTGGAGCAGGGTCTGATGAGGGAAGTAAACACAGTGGGAAAAGCAGTTGGACTTCCTCTCTATCCTGCTCCTTCATGACCTAGGGCCCAGGCTGTGTGTGTGTGCATGTGTGTGTCTGTGTGTGTGTGATGTCCTGCTAAGGGCCCTATCGGGGTCTTACTCATGCTTTCTGTGGCAGAGCTGGAGCCCTGGAGGTCAGACATATGTGTGTGTGTGCTCACACGTGCGAACTTGCAGTCCCTTCCGTGTAGCACGCCAGCCCCAGGACAGTCCATAGACATTATTATGTTGTTTACTTTCTTCACTTCTTTAATACTCTAGAATCTCTCTACTCAGACTATACTTCTTTAATACTCTAGTATCTCTCTACTCAGACTACACTTCTTTAATACTCTAGTATCTCTCTACTCAGACTATACTTCTTTAATACTCTAGTATCTCTCTACTCAGACTATACTTCTTTAATACTCTAGAATCTCTCTACTCAGACTATACTTCTTTAATACTCTAGTATCTCTCTACTCAGACTATACTTCTTTAATACTCTAGTATCTCTCTTCTCAGACTATATTTCTTTAATACTCTAGTATCTCTCTACTCAGACTATACTTCTTTAATACTCTAGTATCTCTCTACTCAGACTGCATTCTGCCCTCCTCTGGGCTCGCTCCTGGTTCAGCTCATAGACCAGATCAACTATTTAATCTTCAACAAGTTCAACTCCTCTTAAAAGCTTTCCACTGAGTCTTTCATGAGGAACATTAGCTCTGCTCTCATCTTTAAAGGCATCAAGTACAGACGGACACAAATGGGATATCACTGGGAACATTTACACTTCTTGATAACATTTTAGAGACAGACTCCAGAGATATGTTAGCCAAGTGTTCCAGAGTATAACATAAAATCCCACCCCAGCAGCAGCAGGATTCTTTACCATGCAGAGTAGTAGGCCTTTTGTATGTTTCTACACTGAGTCTTTTGTCAGATGTGCGGCAGTAAGGTAGGGGTTGGTGAGTGTGTGTGTCTAAGTGGGGGCTGGTTGGTCGTCCCTGTATTGATTACCAGTGGTGGAGGAGGAGTGGGTGTTTTCGCTGTCAGTCAAGGTCTGTCAGTCAATGTGTGTGGGACGTGAAAAGCTACTCTCCAGCTACCAGACACGCACACACCCAAACCTCCTCTTCTTCTCATTCCAAACTCAAGGATATAACCTATAGGATAGTGGTTCAAACTAGCATTTATTAGAAATGTTACTTATGGTGGTTGAGGAGAGGCCATTTGGAAAACAGTGTGACTGTACTGTATACCATGTGTGACTCCTGGAGCAAAATACACATATTTTGATGATTAAGTATATTATAACATATTATAAACCATTTTCACTGCTTACATATCTCAGTAAATAAGCTCTCACATCATCTCTTTGTCAAGAACAAGGAACATTTATTAAATTAATCATGTTTAACTGTGGTATGTTGATTACAAGTGAAATAATCCAGAGAATGACTGTGTATTTGGAAGAAAACTGAAAAAGAAATGTTCCAGTCAAGAAGTGGCTTCACTGTGTAATTTGTCAGAATATGCTTGCACAGTATCTACAAGTTCCAGGGGAGTTTTGAATTAAGTTCAGCAAAATTGTGTAAACGTACAACAAATTCTGTTTAACTCTTGTCGAACATGAAGGGCTGAGGTGCCAGCAACATATGGCCTACTGAATGTCTTTAAGAAGCTTACAGCTTTTGCCATTACAATGGTAAAAGCTCTCAACAGTTTAGAGAATTTGGTTTGGTGTTTCACAATTTGACCTTCCTCAAGGTCCATGTCATCATTTGTAATCACTGGTAGTTCTCTCATGTTCCGAACACTAAAGGAATATGCACAAAAATATTTCCATTGCTTGTTTTCCAGTAATAGAAAAAACAACTCATTCTTTTGTGTGTTTACACAATGAGGAAACATGGCTAGGCCGTGATAGCAGCTGGATCTGTACTAACCAAGTTTACTTGTTCCAATTCAGTGATACCCAATCATGACCAATAGGATCTACAGTACTTGTGTATACAGTTCATGTGTCCGCTCTGTTTCTTCCAAAAGTGATTTCTATCACATAAACAGTAGGAATATCATAACCGTGGTGTGGACATGACAGACCAAACATGGAGAAGACTAAGTTCTTACTGTTTGCCATGGAAGAGGAAGGGTCAAATCCTCCTTTTCTTACAAGTAACTCTACAAATAAAAAGAAACACTAGTCTGATCTTGACTAGTTTCTTCTCACAGAGCGTGTGGACTTCCCTGAGCCTGGCGAAAGAGACTAAAACATAACTCTCTTATTCAACTCTCATCCAAAGAGGGAGATGTTTGGTCTCCTAATGGTCCTACTACGTCATTGGAAGAGATAAAGTAGATTTTTTTCAATGTTATTTATTTAACTAGGTAAGCCAGTTAAAAACAAATTCTTATTTAAAATGACGGCCTACCCCGGCCAAACCCTAACCCTAGATGCTGGGCCATTTGTGCGCCGCAGGGTTTTAATGGGCTCCACTAAGGCTATGCTAATAGATGCTAACCCTCATAGAGCAAAGACTTGAGATGGTTATTTGTGGCTAACCCATTATCAAGTGAGTGTGTGCAGGGAGTGCACCTGTGTTATACCATCCACAGTACAATGGGATAGTTGATAAAAACAACTGAACAATGTAAACAGTTGATATACCAGTATTACAAGCAACATATTAGGATCTAATGTTTTAAGCATGAAACACACATAGAATCTCAATGCTGATAGACTGCCGTTAGGTACTTATTACAGTGAGAGGTGGTTTCTTATCTTGCTAGAACAAAAGCGGTACATGCTGTGTGTTGACCCGGTAGCGACGATCCTAGTAGAATCATAATTCTTGTCAGTGGCCAACAACTTGACTTTGAGCCAATCAGAGAGCACAAACCCCCACGTGGGGGAGCCAACAAAAAAGGAAAAAGACTGCATTTTCTCCATATATCCATATGCAGTGTAGGCTACGAGATGGTAGCTAGCTAAGTGCACAGACACAATGCACACTAAACTAAATACTTCCTCCAAGCTAGCAAACCACTGTAGCTGGTATTGACAGTATAATTAAATCACAATGGATTAGCTAGTTTCCATGAAACATCTGCCTGTGTTAGCCAAGTTAGTGCAGTGTCCTTAGTTAGCTAGCTATGTTGTGCTAGCTATCAAATAGCTAACTTTAGCGAGCTAGCTAAATATTGGGATTTGGGCTGGCACTGGCAGTATGGGATTATGGACAGTGAATTAAATTGTTTATTTGTCATCTATCTAGGTAGTTGTGACCACCTTGCTAGTATCAGCAAGGGCTTTCTACAAAATAGCAACATTAACGCAGATAGCTTGGAATTTAGACCATAAGCAATACTCACGGATATGCATTGCCAAACAACACTACTGCCAACTTCTGGTTTGGAGTATTTTAACAAGGCTGCATGTCTGACGACTTCCAAGGTTGTGTGAACACAAATGAGATTGACTGCCGACACTCTGTTCAGACTGCCGACACTCTGGCCCTTTGTTTACCTGAATGATTAGTCCTGAAACAGTTAGAAAGAGGCAGACAGAGGTCATTTGTTTACCTGAATGATTTGTCCTATAACAGTTGTAGTTGTAGTCAATGAGCAAACTTCTGAAGTTTTTAATGTAACACTTTTCCTTCTAAGTTTACTCTTTAGTTGTGGTAAAAGGAAACTGTTTAGAACTCAGGCAGTTCTCCATCTCTGACCTCCCTGTTCGTGTATTTGACTCTGTGATGTCACCTTGTAGTGCTCTGCAGTCCATCCATTGGACACATTGGGAGCCACTTAGGCCACTTAGCCGTCGTCTCTTTCAGACACAAGGGCCTCTGGGCTCTACTGAGATAAACTCAGACTAAAATTAAAGTCTGATCCATAGTCAACAGTACAGGATCAAAGACTCCTTAAGGAGGGGAAGCTTTCAGGAATGTACATAAAGATTTCTACTTCACTGCTCCTTAAGGACATTATATACTGTATATATATATATATATCATGTGGCCACAATGCTTACTCTCCCTTGTTCAGTTACGTTGTCAGTATTTTAGGTCTACAAATGACTCTACAAGAAGCTGAATTATTGGTGCTTGGAAACATAAGTACGGTAATGTGCATTAGTGGCCGCTCTGGGGCTTTGGGGCTAAAGTCTTAGTCCACATTTTCACCCAAAAGGCCCCTCTGAGAAGCCAGTGATTCTGTTTGTTTTATGTCATCCTGCAAAGTGTAAAACATGGCTAGTATTTCAATGATGAGTTTCAAAGGGAATTTAGTTAGGTAATTTAATGGATTGGAGATTCTCCAAGACTACAGAATAGATGCCTGTGTTGGATATGGTGGTTGTCTGTATGGTGGGTGGACACAGTAGGGACAAAGTCTTTTGCATGATCACAGTATAATACACACTTGAACATGTGTGAAATAGGACAAATATAAGCACCCACCTAATTATTTGCATTATTGTTATGATTTAGTACAATCCTCAATGAAAAAGACAGTGGTTCTTTTAGATACGTGCTTGGGGACTACACTACAATGGGGAACAGTGCTTTAATGCCTAGTGACATCTCCAAGCAACAACTTCAGAGCCATGAGCCAATCACCAGGCTGGATATCAGCAGCGTATCTTCTCCATCGAGATCCTATTAAATTACATTCTAATTCCTAATACTATGATCTTCTTACTGGTCACGGGTGCCAGTCATGTCAGGAATAATAACAGTAGATTGTCACGGTTACATGGATTACGTGGCAGTTATGCAGATGAGGTATGAGATTTGAATGAGATGAAAGGTAGATGATTCCAGGGCTCCTCCTGCAAACACAAATATTATATGACGCTTCAGTACAACAAAAGAGTATGAGTATGTATACCAGGTTATTTAGGCCTACAATCAGTATGAAGACCCCATCAACACACCCATTTGGAATTTAACCCATAAACATGTAATTGATTACTTATAATATGTTAGAAACATTTTCCTCACCAAATTGTATCTGACCAAAAGTATTGGAAAATGCACACTACTGGAAGATCATACGTACATAGGCCTGAAGTTACTTTTACTGTAGTTGTGTGAAGAATACCTAAGTACACAAGCAATCTGTCATCAGGGCAATAAGTTGTCACTTTACACAACACACATAGTTGCACTGTGTCACAGCCCTCCTAGTAACTAGACAAATCTCAGTAGACCGTCAGTGCCTTCCACAATGCATAATGTAGGTTTTCCTGCCTCAGTAATAGCAAATTAGGGATACACCATTGTCCTTCTGAGAGCATTAGGTCATTGAATAATGGAGAAAGGAAACTGTCACAGTGCTGCCTGGAGAAAAGGAGCTCAACTCATTAGACAATGGCTGTGTCTGAAATTGCACCCTTTTCCTTATCCCCTATTCCCTATCCCCTATGCAGGCCCTGCTAAAATTTAGTGCACTTTATAGGGAGTAGGATGCCATTTCGGAAGCAGCCAATGTGTCAATGTGCTGCATGGAGAGAACAGGAGAAGGAGTCAAGTGTTTCAGCTGCAGGGCTCTGCAGGCTCTGCCCTCAACTGTCCCCTCTGACCAGACTATCACACTTACCCTGAATCCCAAATCAACCCCTAGCCCATAGCCCCTAAGCCTCTTTGTGGATCTAAGAGGAAGAATTGTAGTAGTGTTTTGACTATGTGTTTCTTCCCTATAGGCTCTCTTCCCTCGCCTGTCCTCTGTGAACATAGTCTCACTAACACACTTATACAGTGAGAGGACTACATCCCAAATGGCACCCTATTCTCTATATAGTGCACTACTTTAGACTCTGGGTCCTGGTCAAAAGTAGTGCACAATGTAGGGAATAGGGTGCCATTTGGGACACACAGTATAGGGAGAAGTGGAGTGTGGAGTTTCTCATTGAAGCTGACAGTACAGTACAAACACCTCGAATGTGATAACGTTTATGCATCGAGATGTCTCTCTTGTCTCTCTTTACTCGAATGTTACATAGCCCACGGCGGCGTTACAGTGCATTTAAGTGTTTGAGGATTTCATGAACAGGTGAAAATATCTGCTGTGTAAGGATCAACGCTGGTAGAGACGAGAAGCAGGTACAGGGAGTGAACATTTTTGGAACAGGACAGGACAGCGTCTGGAGAAGAACACATAACAACATTAATGCAGACACAGGGAACAAATGGGGGAGCAGACAGTTATAGACTGGGCAATCAACAAAGGGAAGGAGTCCAGGTGAGTCCAGTGAGCGCTGCTACGCGTAATCATGGTGACAGGAGAGCGTAATGACGGGCAGCCTGGCACCCTCGAGAGGGAGAGCGGGAGCAGGCGTGACAGCGAGGCTGATGGGCCGGCCGAGGCATGGGCGCTGGACAAGCCAGCTGGGGCGTAGAAGCCCGACAGCAGAGGCGTGGGAGCCTGTTGGGCCGGCTGAAGCATGACGTGAGTTGCGCACCTGCCGAGCCCACCGAGGCAAGATTACCTTTTGAGCTAAGGTGTGGAAGCCTGACGAGCTAACTGAGGCACCCCCGGTTCCCTCGGCGAAGGCACCCGGACCCGATGTCACCAAACAAAACTCCCTGACGCTTCTTTTACCTGTGTCTGCATACTGTAAGGATCGACGCTGGTAGAGACAAGAACCAGGTACAGGGAGTGAACATTTAATTATCAACGGACATGGAACAGGACAGGGTCTGGACATAAAATAAAATCGATGACCTACGAGCAAGATTAAACTACCAACGGGACATTGTCACCATGTTTCACCGAGTCTTGGCTGAACGATGACATGAATAACATACAGCTGGCGGGTTATACACTGTATCGACAGGATAGAACAGCAGCCTCTGATAAGACAAGGGGTGGCGGTCTATGTACAGTTGAAGTCAGAAGTTTACATACACTTAGGTTGGAGTCATTAAAACTAGTTTTTCAACCACTCCACACATTTCTTATTAACAAACTATAGTTTTGGCAAGTCGGTTAGGACATCTACTTTGTGCATGACACAAGTCATTTTTCCAACAATTGTCAGACAGACAGATTATTTAACTTATAATTCACTGTATAACAATTTCAGTGTGTCAGAAGTTTACATACACTAAGTTGACTGTGCCTTTAAACAGCTTGGAAAATTCCAGAAAATGATGTCATGGCTTTAGAAGCTTCTGATAGGCTAATTGACATAATTTGAGTCAATTGGAGGTGTACCTGTGGATGTATTTCAAGGCCTACCTTCAAACTCAGTGCCTCTTTTCTTGACATCATGGGAAAATCAAAGGAAATCAGCCAAGACCTCAGATTTTTTTTTTTTAGACCTCCACAAGTGTGGTTCATCCTTGGGATGCCTTCCAAATGCCTGAAGGTACCACGTTCATCTGTACAAAAATGTGTATGCAAGTATAAACACCATGGGACCACGCAGCCGTCATACCGCTCAGGAAGGAGGTCTCCTAGAGATGAACGTACGTTGGTGCGAAAAGTGCAAATCAATCCCAGAACAACAGCAAAGGACCTTGTGAAGATGCTGGAGGAAACAGGTACAAAAGTATCTACTATATCCACAGTAAAACGAGTCCTATATTGACATAACCTGAAAGGCCGCTCAGCAAGGAAGAAGCCACTGCTCCAAAACCGCCATAAAAAAGCCAGACTACAGTTTGCAACTGCACATGGGGACAAAGATGGTACTTTTTGGAGAAATGTCCTCTGGTCTGATGAAACAAAAATAGAACTGTTTGGCCATAATGACCATCATTATTATGGCCACAGGGCCAGACAGATTACCAATTACCTCGACTAAACTGATGCCCCCGCACGTTGACTCTGTACTGGTACCCCCTGTATATAGCCTCGCTATTGTTAGTTTACTGCTTATTCTTGTTTCTTTTTGGTATTTGAAGAAACTGCATTGTTGGTTAAAGGCATGTAAGTAAGCATTTCACTGTAAGGTCTACTACACCTGTTGTATTCGGCGCATGTGACAAATAACATTTGACTTTCTTTGATTGTATTTGATTTGAAAGCCATTGGTTGAAGTTCCATTTAGAAACATGGTATGGAACATTTATTTTTGTTTAGGGACTTCACAGTCTGTTTTCCTCCAGTTCTTTGGCAATCCGTCTGAGATGTAGAAAACAAGTTTATGACTGTCAGAACACTAATGCTGCTTTTCGACCAGTGTTACACTAGTGTATACCCTTATGTTATAATAGGGAAATTGGGTTTCCATAGCTAGGGCTGACAGTGAGTACTTGTGAAGAGCAGAACCAACAACCTCTGCATAATCAATACAGTTGCTTTGTGAGAAGGTGGTGAAGTCCACAGCTAGCCATTGTTATTTAAATACCAGCTGAAAAGTACCAGTGGCCTGGCTTTGGCCCCAAGTGAGAGCAGGTCCACCGGAGCCATGGCCCAGTGAGACACGGGTGCCTGCCCGTGTAGATGGAAACATAAAAGTCTGAGCCTTTTGGGTTAAACACTGGGGTAAACCTTGTATGGAAATGCACCATAAGGGCTTGGCAGTGGCACCAATGCGTGTGGAGTGTAGTGTAGGTGCCTGTGGCTATGAATAGACGTGTGTGTTGTTGCTCTGTGTGTGTGTCTATCTATGTGTGTTTGGAAATGTGTGAGTATGATGCTGTGAATGCATGCTGTATGTGAGAAAGGGCTGCTTGTGAGTGTGTCTCTCTGAATGAATGTGATTGGGTGTATGTTGTGTGCATGTGTATGTGTGTGTGTGAGTGTGTCAGCGCATGTGTGAGTGTGTGGTGGCCAGCTCCTAGCCTTCCTCCAGGGTAGTAGTAGACAGTGGGGGATGTTGTGATACACCTTGGCAGGGCACCCTTGTCTTTGACCTTTCGGGGGCAGACAGGATGGAGTTATTAGCTTATCACATCCCAGTACTGCAGAAAGAGGGAAAAAGAGAGGGGGGTGGAGAGAGGGAGGGGGAGCGAGAGTGAGAAGGAGGGAGAGAGAGAGGGAGGGAGGGATTGGGGGAGAGAGAGAGGAAGGGGAGAGAGGTAGGGAAGGGGAGAGAGGGAGAGAGAGAGTGAGAAGGAGGGGGAGAGAGAGAGGAAGGGGCCAGAGAGATATATATATATATATATATATATATAGAGAGAGAAAGGGAGGTGGGAGAGAGAGAGAGAGGGTGGAGAGGGTCAGACAGAGAGAGGGTGGAGAGGGTCAGACAGAGAGAGGGTGGAGAGGGTCAGACAGAGAGAGGGTGGAGAGGGTCAGGCAGAGAGAGGGTGGAGAGGGTCAGGCAGAGAGAGGGTGGAGAGAGTCAGACAGAGAGGGTGGAGAGGGTCAGACAGAGAGAGGGTGGAGAGGGTCAGACAGAGAGAGGGTGGAGAGGGTCAGGCAGAGAGGGTGGAGAGGATCAGACAGAGAAAGGGTGGAGAGGGTCAGAGAGGGTCAGAGAGAGAGAGGGAAATAAAGAAACAGAGAGAGAAAGAGGGGGGATGGGGGAGAGGGGTAAATGGAGAGAGTGAACGAGGAGAAGTAAATGAGTGACAAAATGATAGATAGAGAGAAATAGGCAATAAAAGAGTGAGGGAGAGAGAAAACGTGTGTGGCATTCCAAGGGCTCTACATGAGTGATCTGTGCGATCTGTACATTTATCCAAACAACCCTATCGGATAAAGAGATATTATGGACATTAATGAGCTGTGAACTGACTGGCAAACATTTATTCAGTTCTTAGCCAATCATGTTTTCATTGGGCAGTTTATGGGGATGGAGTGTGTTATCAACAGCGTTATATACAAGGAACTCACACACACACACTAGTATACAGTTTCGTTACATTACGTTTTGGTAGTCCATCGTATCTGATGATGACTTCCACTTCTGAGTTAACGGTGAATTCTTTGGTAACTATAGAGTCCAATCCGAGATCCACAAACTTTACTGCAGGTAGGGCATGTGTAGTGTAGACTGTGCTTGCATTTCTTCGTGCACTGGCAGAGCTGGCGCCGGGTGGGACGGTCGGCAGCAGCGTCCTCCAGGTCTGTGGGTTTGATGTTGCACTTCTTCAACAACGTTTTCAGCTGGTCCTTGTAGCTCTTCATCTGCAGGGGCCGCCGGCCAAGGTGTATCTGGCCATACAGGATCTTCCTCGGCAAGCACTCCTGAGACATTCTAATGACATGCCCAAGCCAGCGGGTGACCATGGCCTCTATACTCTTACAGTTGGTGCTGGGTGACCATGGCCTCTATACTCTTACAGTTGGTGTTGGTGACAATGGCCTCTATACTCTTACAGTTAGTGCTGGGTGACCATGGCCTCTATACTCTTACAGTTGGTGTTGGTGACAATGGCCTCTATACTCTTACAGTTGGTGTTGGTGATCATGTCCTCTATACTCTTACAGTTGGTGTTGGGTGACCATGTCCTCTATACTCTTACAGTTGGTGTTGGTGACCATGTCCTCTATACTCTTACAGTTGGTGTTGGTGACCATGGGCTCTATACTCTTACAGTTGGTGTTGGTGACCATGGGCTCTATACTCTTACAGTTGGTGTTGGTGACCATGTCCTCTATACTCTTACAGTTGGTGTTGGTGACCATGGCCTCTATACTCTTACAGTTGGTGTTGGGTGACCATGGCCTTTATACTCTTACAGTTGGTGTTGGGTGACCATGGCCTCTATACTCTTACTGTTGGTGCTGGGTGACCATGGCCTCTATACTCTTACAGTTGGTGTTGGTGACCATGTCCTCCATACTCTTACAGTTGGTGTTGTTGACCATGGGCTCTATGCTCTTACAGTTGGTGTTGGTGACCATGGCCTCTATACTCTTACAGTTGGTGTTGGTGATCATGGCCTCTATACTCTTACAGTTGGTGTTGGGTGACCATGGGCTCTATACTCTTACAGTTGGTGTTGGTGACCATGTCCTCTATACTCTTACAGTTGGTGTTGGTGACCATGGCCTCTATACTCTTACAGTTGGTGTTGGGTGACCATGGCCTTTATACTCTTACAGTTGGTGTTGGTGACCATGGCCTCTATACTCTTACTGTTGGTGCTGGGTGACCATGGCCTCTATACTCTTACAGTTGGTGTTGGTGACCATGTCCTCCATACTCTTACAGTTGGTGTTGTTGACCATGGGCTCTATGCTCTTACAGTTGGTGTTGGTGACCATGGCCTCTATACTCTTACAGTTGGTGTTGGTGACAATGGGCTCTATACTCTTACAGTTGGTGTTGGTGACCATGTCCTCTATACTCTTACAGTTGGTGTTGGTGACCATGGGCTCTATACTCTTACAGTTGGTGTTGGTGACCATGGGCTCTATACTCTTACAGTTGGTGTTGGTGACCATGGCCTCTATACTCTTACAGTTGGTGTTGATGACCATGTCCTCTATACTCTTACAGTTGGTGTTGGTGACCATGGCCTCTATACTCTTACAGTTGGTGTTGGTGCCCATGTCCTGTATACTCTTACTGTTGTTGCTGGGTGACCATGGCCTCTATACTCTTACAGTTGGTGTTGGTGACCATGTCCTCCATACTCTTACAGTTGGTGTTGTTGACCATGGCCTCTATACTCTTACAGTTGGTGTTGGTGACCATGGGCTCTATACTCTTACAGTTGGTGTTGGTGACCATGTTCTCTATACTCTTACAGTTGGTGTTGGTGACCATGGCCTCTATACTCTTACAGTTGGTGTTGGGTGACCATGTCCTCTATACTCTTACAGTTGGTGTTGGTGACCATGGCCTCTATACTCTTACAGTTGGTGTTGGGTGACCATGGCCTTTATACTCTTACAGTTGGTGTTGGTGACCATGGCCTCTATACTCTTACTGTTGGTGCTGGGTGACCATGGCCTCTATACTCTTACAGTTGGTGTTGTTGACCATGGGCTCTATGCTCTTACAGTTGGTGTTGGTGACCATGACCTCTATACTCTTACAGTTGGTGTTGGTGACAATGGGCTCTATACTCTTACAGTTGGTGTTGGTGACCATGGCCTCTATACTCTTACAGTTCGTGTTGGTGACCATGGGCTCTATACTCTTACAGTTGGTGTTGGTGACCATGTCCTCTATACTCTTACAGTTGGTGTTGTTGACCATGGCCTCTATACTCTTACAGTTGGTGTTGGTGACCATGGCCTTTATACTCTTACAGTTGGTGTTGGTGACCATGTTCTCTATACTCTTACAGTTGGTGTTGGTGACCATGGCCTCTATACTCTTACAGTTGGTGTTGGGTGATCATGGCCTTTATACTCTTACAGTTGGTGTTGGTGACCATGGCCTCTATACTCTTACTGTTGGTGCTGGGTGACCATGGCCTCTATACTCTTACAGTTGGTGTTGGTGACCATGTCCTCCATACTCTTACAGTTGGTGTTGGTGACCATGGCCTGCCTCTAAACTCTTACTGTTGGTGTTGGTGACCATGGGCTCAATACTCTTACAGTTGGTGCTGGGTGACCATGGCCTGCCTCTAAACTCTTACAGTTGGTGTTGGTGACCATGGCCTCTATACTCTTACAGTTGATGCTGGGTGACCATGGCCTCTATACTCTTACAGTTGGTGTTGGTGACCATGGCCTCTATACTCTTACAGTTGGTGTTGGGTGACCATGTCCTCTATACTCTTACAGTTGGTGCTGGGTGACCATGTCCTCTATAGTCTTACAGTTGGTGCTGGGTGACCATGTCCTCTATACTCTTACAGTTGGTGCTGGGTGACCATGGCCTCTATACTCTTACAGTTGGTGTTGGGTGACCATGTCCTCTATACTCTTACAGTTGGTGTTGGTGACCATGGCCTCTATACTCTTACAGTTGGTCCTGGGTGACCATGGCCTCTATACTCTTACAGTTGGTGTTGGTGACCATGGGCTCTGTACTCTTACAGTTGGTGCTGTGTGACCATGTCCTCTATACTCTTACAGTTGGTGTTGGTGACCATGGACTCTATACTCTTACAGTTGGTGTTGGGTGACCATGTCCTCTATACTCTTACAGTTGGTGTTGGTGACCATGGGCTCTATACTCTTACAGTTGGTGTTGGTGACCATGTCCTCTATACTCTTACAGTTGGTGTTGGTGACCATGGCCTCTATACTCTTACAGTTGGTGTTGGGTGACCATGGCCTTCATACTCTTACAGTTGGTGTTGGTGACCATGGCCTCTATACTCTTACTGTTGGTGTTGGTGACCATGGCCTCTATACTCTTACAGTTGGTGTTGGTGACCATGGGCTCTATACTCTTACAGTTGGTGTTGGTGACCATGTCCTCTATACTCTTACAGTTGGTGTCGGTGACCATGTCCTCTATACAGTGGGGGAAAAAAGTATTTAGTCAGCCACCAATTGTGCAAGTTCTCTCACTTAAAAAGATGAGAGAGGCCTGTAATTTTCATCATAGGTACACTTCAACTATGACAGACAAAGTGAGGAAAAAATATATTTGTATTTGGTCACATACAAACAAGCAAGATTTCTGGCTCTCACAGACCTGTAACTTCTTCTTTAAGAGGTTCCTCTGTCCTCCACTCATTACCTGTATTAATGGCACCTGTTTGAACTTGTTATCAGTATAAAAGACACCTGTCCACAACCTCAAACAGTCACACTCCAAACTCCACTATGGCCAAGACCAAAGAGCTGTCAAAGGACACCAGAAACAAAATTGTAGACCTGCACCAGGTTGGGAAGACTGAATCTGCAATAGGTAAGCAGCTTGGTTTGAAGAAATCAACTGTGGGAGCAATTATTAGGAAATGGAAGACATACAAGACCACTGATAATCTTCCTTGATCTGGGGCTCCACGCAAGATCTCACCCCGTGGGGTCAAAATGATCACAAGAACGGTGAGCAAAAATCCCAGAACCACACGGGGGGACCTAGTGAATGACCTGCAGAGAGCTCTTACTGTTGGTGCTGGGTGACCATGGCCTCTATACTCTTACAGTTGGTGTTGGTGATCATGTCCTCCATACTCTTACAGTTGGTGTTGGTGACCATGGCCTCTATACTCTTACAGTTGGTGTTGTTGACCATGGGCTCTATGCTCTTACAGTTGGTGTTGGTGACCATGACCTCTATACTCTTACAGTTGGTGTTGGTGACAATGGGCTCTATACTCTTACAGTTGGTGTTGGTGACCATGGCCTCTATACTCTTACAGTTGGTGTTGGTGACCATGGCCTCTATACTCTTACAGTTGGTGTTGGGTGACCATGGCCTTTATACTCTTACAGTTGGTGTTGGTGACCATGGCCTCTATACTCTTACTGTTGGTGCTGGGTGACCATGGCCTCTATACTCTTACAGTTGGTGTTGGTGACCATGTCCTCCATACTCTTACAGTTGGTGTTGGTGACCATGTCCTCTATACTCTTACAGTTGGTGTTGGTGACCATGGGCTCTATACTCTTACAGTTGGTGCTGGGTGACCATGGCCTCTATACTCTTACAGTTGGTGTTGGTGACCATGTCCTCCATACTCTTACAGTTGGTGTTGTTGACCATGGGCTCTATGCTCTTACAGTTGGTGTTGGTGACCATGGCCTCTATACTCTTACAGTTGGTGTTGGTGACCATGTCCTCTATACTCTTACAGTTGGTGTTGGTGACCATGGGCTCTATACTCTTACAGTTGGTGTTGGTGACCATGGCCTCTTTACTCTTACAGTTGGTGTTGGTGACCATGGCCTCTATATTCTTACTGTTGGTGTTGGGTGACCATGGCCTCTATATTCTTACAGTTGGTGTTGGTGACCATGGCCTCTATACTCTTACAGTTGGTGTTGGTGACCATGGGCTCTATACTCTTACAGTTGGTGTTGGTGACCATGTCCTCTATACTCTTACAGTTGGTGTTGGTGACCATGGGCTCTATACTCTTACAGTTGGTGCTGGGTGACCATGGCCTGCCTCTAAACTCTTACAGTTGGTGTTGGTGACCATGCGCTCTATACTCTTACAGTTGGTGCTGGGTGACCATGGCCTGCCTCTATACTCTTACAGTTGGTGACCATGGCCTCTATACTCTTACTGTTGGTGCTGGGTGACCATGGCCTCTATACTCTTACTGTTGGTGTTGGGTGACCATGGCCTTTATACTCTTACAGTTGGTGTTGGTGACCATGGCCTCTATACTCTTACTGTTGGTCCTGGGTGACCATGACCTCTATACTCTTACTGTTGGTGCTGGGTGACCATGGCCTCTATACTCTTACAGTTGGTGCTGGGTGACCATGGGCTCTATACTCTTACAGTTGGTGTTGGTGACCATGGCCTCTATACTCTTACAGTTGGTGTTGGGTGACCATGTCCTCTATACTCTTACAGTTGGTGCTGGGAGACCCTGTCCTCTATACTCTTACAGTTGGTGTTGGGTGACCATGTCCTTCTATACTTTTACAGTTGGTGTTGGTGACCATGGCCTCTATACTCTTACAGTTGGTGTTGGGTGACCATGGCCTTTATACTCTTACAGTTGGTGTTGGTGACCATGGCCTCTATACTCTTACAGTTGGTGTTGGTGACCATGTCCTCTATACTCTTACAGTTGGTGTTGGTGACCATGGGCTCTATACTCTTACAGTTGGTGTTGGTGACCATGGGCTCTATACTCTTACAGTTAGTGTTGGTGATCATGGCCTCAATACTCTTACAGTTGGTGTTGGGTGACCATGGCCTCTATACTCTTACAGTTGGTGTTGGTGACCATGGCCTCTATACTCTTACAGTTGGTGTTGGTGACCATGGCCTCTATACTCTTACTGTTGGGTGACCATGGCCTCTATACTCTTACAGTTGGTGTTGGTGACCATGGCCTCTATACTCTTACAGTTGGTGTTGGTGACCATGGCCTCTATACTCTTACAGTTGGTGTTGGTGACCATGTCCTCTATACTCTTACAGTTGGTGTTGGTGACCATGGGCTCTATACTCTTACAGTTGGTGCTGGGTGACCATGGCCTGCCTCTATACTCTTACTGTTGGTGACCATGGCCTCTATACTCTTACTGTTGGTGCTGGGTAACCATGTTCTCTATACTCTTACAGTTGGTTTTGGGTGACCATGGCCTTTATACTCTTACAGTTGGTTTTGGTGACCATGGCCTCTATACTCTTACAGTTTGTGCTGGGTGACCATGGCCTCTATAATCTTACAGTTGGTGTTGGGTGACCATGGCCTCTATACTCTTACTGTTGGTGTTGGTGACCATTGCCTCTATACTCTTACAGTTTGTGCTGGGTGACCATGGGCTCTATACTCTTACAGTTGGTGTTGGTGACCATTGCCTCTATACTCTTACAGTTGGTGTTGGTGACCATGGGCTCTATACTCTTACAGTTGGTGCTGGGTGACCATGGCCTGCCTCTAAACTCTTACTGTTGGTGTTGGTGACCATGGCCTCTATACTCTTACAGTTGGTGTTGGGTGACCATGGCCTCTATACTCTTACAGTTGGTGTTGGTGACCATGTCCGCTATACTCTTACAGTTGGTGTTGGTGACCATGGGCTCCATACTCTTACAGTTGGTGTTGGTGACCATGTCCTCTATACTCTTACAGTTGGTGTTGGTGACCATGGCCTCTATACTCTTACAGTTGGTGTTGGTGACCATGGGCTCTATACTCTTACAGTTGGTGTTGGTGACCATGGGCTCTATACTCTTACAGTTGGTGCTGGGTGACCATGGCCTGCCTCTATACTCTTACAGTTGGTGTTGGTGACCTTGGCCTCTATACTCTTACAGTTGGTTCTGGGTGACCATGGGCTCTATACTCTTACAGTTGGTGTTGGTGACCATGTCCTCCATACTCTTACATTTGGTGTTGGTGACCATGGCCTCTATACTCTTACAGTTGGTGTTGGTGACCATGTCCTCCATACTCTTACAGTTGGTTCTGGGTGACCATGTGCTCTATGCTCTTACAGTTGGTGTTGGTGACCATGGCCTCTATACTCTTACAGTTAGTGTTGGTGAGCATGGTCTCTATACTCTTACAGCTGGTGTCGGTGACAATGGCCTCTATACTCTTACAGTTGGTGTTGGTGACCATGGCCTCTATACTCTTACAGTTGGTGCTGGGTGACCATGTGCTCTATACTCTTACAGTTGGTGTTGGTGACCATGGCCCCTATACTATTACAGTTGGTGTTGGTGACCATGGCCTCTATACTCTTACAGTTGGTCCTGGGTGACCATGGGCTCTATACTCTTACAGTTGGTGTTGGTGACCATGGCCTCTATACTCTTACAGTTGGTCCTGGGTGACCATGGGCTCTATACTCTTACAGTTGGTGTTGGTGACCATGGCCTCTATACTCTTACAGTTGGTCCTGGGTGACCATGGGCTCTATACTCTTACAGTTGGTGTCGGTGACCATGGCCTCTATACTCTTACAGTTGGTGTTGGGTGACCATGGCCTCTATACTCTTACAGTTGGTGTTGGTGACCATGGCCTCTATACTCTTACAGTTGGTGCTGGGTGACCATGGCCTGCCTCTATACTCTTACAGTTGGTGTTGGTGACCATGGCCTCTATACTCTTACAGTTGGTGTTGGTGACCATGTTCTCTATACTCTTACAGTTGGTGCTGGGTGACCATGGCCTCTATACTCTTACAGTTGGTGTTGGTGACCATGTCTTCTATACTCTTACAGTTGGTGCTGGGTGACCATGGCCTGCCTCTATACTCTTACAGTTGGTGTTTGTGACCATGGCCTCTATACTCTTACTGTTGGTGCTGGGTGACCATGTTCTCTATACTCTTACAGTTGGTGTTGGTGACCATGGCCTCTATACTCTTACTGTTGGTGCTGGGTGACCATGGCCTCTATACTCTTACAGTTGGTGTTGGGTGACCATGGCCTCTATACTCTTACAGTTGGTGTTGGTGACCATTGCCTCTATACTCTTACAGTTGGTGTTGGTGACCATGGGCTCTATACTCTTACAGTTGGTGCTGGGTGACCATGGCCTGCCTCTAAACTCTTACTGTTGGTGTTGGTGACCATGGGCTCGATACTCTTACAGTTGGTGCTGGGTGACCATGGCCTGCCTCTATACTCTTACAGTTGGTGTTGGTGACCATGGCCTCTATACTCTTACAGTTGGTGCTGGGTGACCATGGCCTCTATACTCTTACAGTTGGTGTTGGGTGACCATGGCCTCTATACTCTTACAGTTGGTGTTGGTGACCATGTCCGCTATACTCTTACAGTTGGTGTTGGTGACCATGGGCTCCATACTCTTTCAGTTGGTGTTTGTGACCATGTCCTCTATACTCTTACTGTTGGTGACCATGGGCTCTATACTCTTACAGTTGGTGTTGGTGACCATGGCCTCTATACTCTTACAGTTGGTGCTGGGTGACCATGTGCTCTATACTCTTACAGTTGGTGTTGGTGACCATGTCCTCTATACTCTTACAGTTGGTGCTGGGTGACCATGGCCTGCCTCTATACTCTTACAGTTGGTGTTTGTGACCATGGCCTCTAAACTCTTACAGTTGATGCTGGGTGACCATGCTCTCTATACTCTTACAGTTGGTGTTGGTGACCTTGGCCTCTATACTCTTACAGTTGGTTCTGGGTGACCATGGGCTCTATACTCTTACAGTTGGTTCTGGTTGACCATGGGCTCTATACTCTTACTGTTGGTGTTGGTGACCATGGCCTCTATACTCTTACAGTTGGTGTTGGTGACCATGGGCTCTATACTCTTACAGCTGGTGTCGGTGACCATGGCCTCTATACTCTTACAGTTGGTGCTGGGTGACCATGTGCTCTATACTCTTACAGTTGGTGTTGGTGACCATGGCCCCTATACTATTACAGTTGGTGTTGGTGACCATGGCCTCTATACTCTTAAAGTTGGTCCTGGGTGACCATGGGCTCTATACTCTTACAGTTGGTGTTGGTGACCATGGCCTCTATACTCTTACAGTTGGTGTTGGTAACCTTGGCCTCTATTCTCTTACAGTTGGTGCTGGGTGACCATGGCCTCTATACTCTTACAGTTGGTGTTGGTTGACCATGGCCTCTATACTCTTACAGTTGGTGTTGGGTGACCATGGCCTCTATACTCTTACAGTTGGTGCTGGGTGACCATGTGCTCTATACTCTTACAGTTGGTGTTGGTGACCATGGCCTCTATACTCTTACAGTTGGTGTTGGTGACCATGGCCTCTATACTCTTACAGTTGGTGTTGGTGACCATGTTCTCTATACTCTTACAGTTGGTGCTGGGTGACCATGGCCTCTATACTCTTACAGTTGGTGTTGGTGACCATGTCTTCTATACTCTTACAGTTGGTGCTGGGTGACCATGGCCTGCCTCTATACTCTTACAGTTGGTGTTTGTGACCATGGCCTCTATACTCTTACTGTTGGTGCTGGGTGACCATGTTCTCTATACTCTTACAGTTGGTGTTGGGTGACCATGGCCTTTATACTCTTACAGTTGGTGTTGGTGACCATGGCCTCTATACTCTTACTGTTGGTGCTGGGTGACCATGGCCTCTATACTCTTACAGTTGGTGTTGGGTGACCATGGCCTCTATACTCTTACAGTTGGTGTTGGTGACCATTGCCTCTATACTCTTACAGTTGGTGTTGGTGACCATGGGCTCTATACTCTTACAGTTGGTGCTGGGTGACCATGGCCTGCCTCTAAACTCTTACTGTTGGTGTTGGTGACCATGGGCTCGATACTCTTACAGTTGGTGCTGGGTGACCATGGCCTGCCTCTATACTCTTACAGTTGGTGTTGGTGACCATGGCCTCTATACTCTTACAGTTGGTGCTGGGTGACCATGGCCTCTATACTCTTACAGTTGGTGTTGGGTGACCATGGCCTCTATACTCTTACAGTTGGTGTTGGTGACCATGTCCGCTATACTCTTACAGTTGGTGTTGGTGACCATGGGCTCCATACTCTTTCAGTTGGTGTTTGTGACCATGTCCTCTATACTCTTACAGTTGGTGTTGGTGACCATGGGCTCTATACTCTTACAGTTGGTGTTGGTGACCATGGCCTCTATACTCTTACAGTTGGTGCTGGGTGACCATGTGCTCTATACTCTTACAGTTGGTGTTGGTGACCATGTCCTCTATACTCTTACAGTTGGTGCTGGGTGACCATGGCCTGCCTCTATACTCTTACAGTTGGTGTTTGTGACCATGGCCTCTAAACTCTTACAGTTGATGCTGGGTGACCATGCTCTCTATACTCTTACAGTTGGTGTTGGTGACCTTGGCCTCTATACTCTTACAGTTGGTTCTGGGTGACCATGGGCTCTATACTCTTACAGTTGGTTCTGGTTGACCATGGGCTCTATACTCTTACTGTTGGTGTTGGTGACCATGGCCTCTATACTCTTACAGTTGGTGTTGGTGACCATGGGCTCTATACTCTTACAGCTGGTGTCGGTGACCATGGCCTCTATACTCTTACAGTTGGTGCTGGGTGACCATGTGCTCTATACTCTTACAGTTGGTGTTGGTGACCATGGCCCCTATACTATTACAGTTGGTGTTGGTGACCATGGCCTCTATACTCTTAAAGTTGGTCCTGGGTGACCATGGGCTCTATACTCTTACAGTTGGTGTTGGTGACCATGGCCTCTATACTCTTACAGTTGGTGTTGGTAACCTTGGCCTCTATTCTCTTACAGTTGGTGCTGGGTGACCATGGCCTCTATACTCTTACAGTTGGTGTTGGTTGACCATGGCCTCTATACTCTTAGTTGGTGTTGGGTGACCATGGCCTCTATACTCTTACAGTTGGTGTTGGTGACCATGGGCTCTATACTCTTACAGTTGGTGTTGGTGACCATGGCCTCTATACTCTTACAGTTGGTGCTGGGTGACCATGTGCTCTATACTCTTACAGTTGGTGTTGGTGACCATGTCCTCTATACTCTTACAGTTGGTGTTGGTGACCATGGCCTCTATACTCTTACAGTTGGTCCTGGGTGACCATGGGCTCTATACTCTTACAGTTGGTGTTGGTGACCATGGGCTCTATACTCTTACAGTTGGTGCTGGGTGACCATGGCCTGCCTCTATACTCTTACAGTTGGTGTTGGTGACCTTGGCCTCTATACTCTTACAGTTGGTTCTGGGTGACCATGGGCTCTATACTCTTACAGTTGGTGTTGGTGACCATGTCCTCCATACTCTTACATTTGGTGTTGGTGACCATGGCCTCTATACTCTTACAGTTGGTGTTGGTGACCATGTCCTCCATACTCTTACAGTTGGTTCTGGGTGACCATGTGCTCTATGCTCTTACAGTTGGTGTTGGTGACCATGGCCTCTATACTCTTACAGTTAGTGTTGGTGAGCATGGTCTCTATACTCTTACAGCTGGTGTCGGTGACAATGGCCTCTATACTCTTACAGTTGGTGTTGGTGACCATGGCCTCTATACTCTTACAGTTGGTGCTGGGTGACCATGTGCTCTATACTCTTACAGTTGGTGTTGGTGACCATGGCCCCTATACTATTACAGTTGGTGTTGGTGACCATGGCCTCTATACTCTTACAGTTGGTCCTGGGTGACCATGGGCTCTATACTCTTACAGTTGGTGTTGGTGACCATGGCCTCTATACTCTTACAGTTGGTCCTGGGTGACCATGGGCTCTATACTCTTACAGTTGGTGTTGGTGACCATGGCCTCTATACTCTTACAGTTGGTCCTGGGTGACCATGGGCTCTATACTCTTACAGTTGGTGTCGGTGACCATGGCCTCTATACTCTTACAGTTGGTGTTGGGTGACCATGGCCTCTATACTCTTACAGTTGGTGTTGGTGACCATGGCCTCTATACTCTTACAGTTGGTGCTGGGTGACCATGGCCTGCCTCTATACTCTTACAGTTGGTGTTGGTGACCATGGCCTCTATACTCTTACAGTTGGTGTTGGTGACCATGTTCTCTATACTCTTACAGTTGGTGCTGGGTGACCATGGCCTCTATACTCTTACAGTTGGTGTTGGGTGACCATGTCTTCTATACTCTTACATTTGGTGCTGGGTGACCATGGCCTGCCTCTATACTCTTACAGTTGGTGTTGGTGACCATGGCCTCTATACTCTTACTGTTGGTGCTGGGTGACCATGTTCTCTATACTCTTACAGTTGGTGTTGGGTGACCATGGCCTTTATACTCTTACAGTTGGTGTTGGTGACCATGGCCTCTATACTCTTACTGTTGGTGCTGGGTGACCATGGCCTCTATACTCTTACAGTTGGTGTTGGGTGACCATGGCCTCTATACTCTTACAGTTGGTGTTGGTGACCATTGCCTCTATACTCTTACAGTTGGTGTTGGTGACCATGGGCTCTATACTCTTACAGTTGGTGCTGGGTGACCATGGCCTGCCTCTAAACTCTTACTGTTGGTGTTGGTGACCATGGGCTCGATACTCTTACAGTTGGTGCTGGGTGACCATGGCCTGCCTCTATACTCTTACAGTTGGTGTTGGTGACCATGGCCTCTATACTCTTACAGTTGGTGCTGGGTGACCATGGCCTCTATACTCTTACAGTTGGTGTTGGGTGACCATGGCCTCTATACTCTTACAGTTGGTGTTGGTGACCATGTCCGCTATACTCTTACAGTTGGTGTTGGTGACCATGGGCTCCATACTCTTTCAGTTGGTGTTTGTGACCATGTCCTCTATACTCTTACAGTTGGTGTTGGTGACCATGGGCTCTATACTCTTACAGTTGGTGTTGGTGACCATGGCCTCTATACTCTTACAGTTGGTGTTGGGTGACCATGGCCTCTATACTCTTACAGTTGGTGTTGGTGACCATGGGCTCTATACTCTTACAGTTGGTGTTGGTGACCATGGCCTCTATACTCTTACAGTTGGTGCTGGGTGACCATGTGCTCTATACTCTTACAGTTGGTGTTGGTGACCATGTCCTCTATACTCTTACAGTTGGTGTTGGTGACCATGGCCTCTATACTCTTACAGTTGGTCCTGGGTGACCATGGGCTCTATACTCTTACAGTTGGTGTTGGTGACCATGGGCTCTATACTCTTACAGTTGGTGCTGGGTGACCATGGCCTGCCTCTATACTCTTACAGTTGGTGTTGGTGACCTTGGCCTCTATACTCTTACAGTTGGTTCTGGGTGACCATGGGCTCTATACTCTTACAGTTGGTGTTGGTGACCATGTCCTCCATACTCTTACATTTGGTGTTGGTGACCATGGCCTCTATACTCTTACAGTTGGTGTTGGTGACCATGTCCTCCATACTCTTACAGTTGGTTCTGGGTGACCATGTGCTCTATGCTCTTACAGTTGGTGTTGGTGACCATGGCCTCTATACTCTTACAGTTAGTGTTGGTGAGCATGGTCTCTATACTCTTACAGCTGGTGTCGGTGACAATGGCCTCTATACTCTTACAGTTGGTGTTGGTGACCATGGCCTCTATACTCTTACAGTTGGTGCTGGGTGACCATGTGCTCTATACTCTTACAGTTGGTGTTGGTGACCATGGCCCCTATACTATTACAGTTGGTGTTGGTGACCATGGCCTCTATACTCTTACAGTTGGTCCTGGGTGACCATGGGCTCTATACTCTTACAGTTGGTGTTGGTGACCATGGCCTCTATACTCTTACAGTTGGTCCTGGGTGACCATGGGCTCTATACTCTTACAGTTGGTGTTGGTGACCATGGCCTCTATACTCTTACAGTTGGTCCTGGGTGACCATGGGCTCTATACTCTTACAGTTGGTGTCGGTGACCATGGCCTCTATACTCTTACAGTTGGTGTTGGGTGACCATGGCCTCTATACTCTTACAGTTGGTGTTGGTGACCATGGCCTCTATACTCTTACAGTTGGTGCTGGGTGACCATGGCCTGCCTCTATACTCTTACAGTTGGTGTTGGTGACCATGGCCTCTATACTCTTACAGTTGGTGTTGGTGACCATGTTCTCTATACTCTTACAGTTGGTGCTGGGTGACCATGGCCTCTATACTCTTACAGTTGGTGTTGGGTGACCATGTCTTCTATACTCTTACAGTTGGTGCTGGGTGACCATGGCCTGCCTCTATACTCTTACAGTTGGTGTTGGTGACCATGGCCTCTATACTCTTACTGTTGGTGCTGGGTGACCATGTTCTCTATACTCTTACAGTTGGTGTTGGGTGACCATGGCCTTTATACTCTTACAGTTGGTGTTGGTGACCATGGCCTCTATACTCTTACTGTTGGTGCTGGGTGACCATGGCCTCTATACTCTTACAGTTGGTGTTGGGTGACCATGGCCTCTATACTCTTACAGTTGGTGTTGGTGACCATTGCCTCTATACTCTTACAGTTGGTGTTGGTGACCATGGGCTCTATACTCTTACAGTTGGTGCTGGGTGACCATGGCCTGCCTCTAAACTCTTACTGTTGGTGTTGGTGACCATGGGCTCGATACTCTTACAGTTGGTGCTGGGTGACCATGGCCTGCCTCTATACTCTTACAGTTGGTGCTGGGTGACCATGGCCTCTATACTCTTACAGTTGGTGTTGGGTGACCATGGCCTCTATACTCTTACAGTTGGTGTTGGTGACCATGTCCGCTATACTCTTACAGTTGGTGTTGGTGACCATGGGCTCCATACTCTTTCAGTTGGTGTTTGTGACCATGTCCTCTATACTCTTACAGTTGGTGTTGGTGACCATGGGCTCTATACTCTTACAGTTGGTGTTGGTGACCATGGCCTCTATACTCTTACAGTTGGTGCTGGGTGACCATGTGCTCTATACTCTTACAGTTGGTGTTGGTGACCATGTCCTCTATACTCTTACAGTTGGTGCTGGGTGACCATGGCCTGCCTCTATACTCTTACAGTTGGTGTTTGTGACCATGGCCTCTAAACTCTTACAGTTGATGCTGGGTGACCATGCTCTCTATACTCTTACAGTTGGTGTTGGTGACCTTGGCCTCTATACTCTTACAGTTGGTTCTGGGTGACCATGGGCTCTATACTCTTACAGTTGGTTCTGGTTGACCATGGGCTCTATACTCTTACTGTTGGTGTTGGTGACCATGGCCTCTATACTCTTACAGTTGGTGTTGGTGACCATGGGCTCTATACTCTTACAGCTGGTGTCGGTGACCATGGCCTCTATACTCTTACAGTTGGTGCTGGGTGACCATGTGCTCTATACTCTTACAGTTGGTGTTGGTGACCATGGCCCCTATACTATTACAGTTGGTGTTGGTGACCATGGCCTCTATACTCTTAAAGTTGGTCCTGGGTGACCATGGGCTCTATACTCTTACAGTTGGTGTTGGTGACCATGGCCTCTATACTCTTACAGTTGGTGTTGGTAACCTTGGCCTCTATTCTCTTACAGTTGGTGCTGGGTGACCATGGCCTCTATACTCTTACAGTTGGTGTTGGTTGACCATGGCCTCTATACTCTTACAGTTGGTGTTGGGTGACCATGGCCTCTATACTCTTACAGTTGGTGTTGGTGACCATGGGCTCTATACTCTTACAGTTGGTGTTGGTGACCATGGCCTCTATACTCTTACAGTTGGTGCTGGGTGACCATGTGCTCTATACTCTTACAGTTGGTGTTGGTGACCATGTCCTCTATACTCTTACACTTGGTGTTGGTGACCATGGCCTCTATACTCTTACAGTTGGTCCTGGGTGACCATGGGCTCTATACTCTTACAGTTGGTGTTGGTGACCATGGGCTCTATACTCTTACAGTTGATGCTGGGTGACCATGCTCTCTATACTCTTACAGTTGGTGTTGGTGACCTTGGCCTCTATACTCTTACAGTTGGTTCTGGGTGACCATGGGCTCTATACTCTTACAGTTGGTGTTGGTGACCATGTCCTCCATACTCTTACATTTGGTGTTGGTGACCATGGCCTCTATACTCTTACAGTTGGTGTTGGTGACCATGGCCTCTATACTCTTACAGTTGGTGTTGGTGACCATGGCCTCTATACTCTTACAGTTGGTGTTGGTTGACCATGGCCTTTATACTCTTACAGTTGGTGTTGGTGACCATGTCTTCTATACTCTTACAGTTGGTGTTGGTGACCATGTCCTCCATACTCTTACAGTTGGTGTTGGTGACCATGGCCTCTATACTCTTACAGTTGGTGTTGGTGACCATGTCCTCTATACTCTTACAGTTGGTGTTGGTGACCATGGCCTCTATACTCTTACAGTTGGTGTTGGTGACCATGGGCTCTTTACTCTTACAGTTGGTCCTGGGTGACCATGGCCTGCCTCTATACTCTAACAGTTGGTTTTGGTGACCATGGCCTCTAAACTCTTACAGTTGATGCTGGGTGACCATGGTCTCTATACTCTTACAGTTGGTGTTGGTAACCTTGGCCTCTATTCCCTTACAGTTGGTGCTGGGTGACCATGGCCTCTATACTCTTACAGTTGGTGTTGGTGACCATGGGCTCTATACTCTTACAGTTGGTGTTGGTGACCATGGCCTCTATACTCTTACAGTTGGTGTTGGTGACCATGTTCTCTATACTCTTACAGTTGGTGCTGGGTGACCATGGCCTCTATACTCTTACAGTTGGTGTTGGTGACCATGTCTTCTATACTCTTACAGTTGGTGCTGGGTGACCATGGCCTGCCTCTATACTCTTACAGTTGGTGTTGGTGACCATGGCCTCTATACTCTTACTGTTGGTGCTGGGTGACCATGTTCTCTATACTCTTACAGTTGGTGTTGGGTGACCATGGCCTTTATACTCTTACAGTTGGTGTTGGTGACCATGGCCTCTATACTCTTACTGTTGGTGCTGGGTGACCATGGCCTCTATACTCTTACAGTTTGTGCTGGGTGACCATGGCCTCTATACTCTTACAGTTGGTGTTGGGTGACCATGGCCTCTATACTCTTACAGTTGGTGTTGGTGACCATGGCCTCTATACTCTTACAGATGGTGTTGGTGACCATGGGCTCTATACTCTTACAGTTGGTGTTGGTGACCATTGCCTCTATACTCTTACAGTTGGTGTTGGTGACCATTGCCTCTATACTCTTACAGTTGGTGCTGGGTGACCATGGCCTGCCTCTAAACTCTTACTGTTGGTGTTGGTGACCATGGGCTCGATACTCTTACAGTTGGTGCTGGGTGACCATGGCCTGCCTCTATACTCTTACAGTTGGTGTTGGTGACCATGGCCTCTATACTCTTACAGTTGGTGCTGGGTGACCATGGTCTCTATACTCTTACAGTTGGTGTTGGTGACCATGGCCTCTATACTCTTACAGTTGGTGTTGGTGACCATGGCCTCTATACTCTTACAGTTGGTGTTGGTTGACCATGGCCTTTATACTCTTACAGTTGGTGTTGGTGACCATGTCTTCTATACTCTTACAGTTGGTGTTGGTGACCATGTCCTCCATACTCTTACAGTTGGTGTTGGTGACCATGGCCTCTATACTCTTACAGTTGGTGTTGGTGACCATGGGCTCTATACTCTTACAGTTGGTGCTGGGTGACCATGGCCTGCCTCTATACTCTAACAGTTGGTTTTGGTGACCATGGCCTCTAAACTCTTACAGTTGATGCTGGGTGACCATGGTCTCTGTACTCTTACAGTTGGTGTTGGTAACCTTGGCCTCTATTCTCTTACAGTTGGTGTTGGTTGACCATGGCCTCTATACTCTTTCAGTTGGTGTTGGTTGACCATGGCCTCTATACTCTTACAGTTGGTTCTGGGTGACCATGTGCTCTATGCTCTTACAGTTGGTGTTGGTGACCATGGCCTCTATACTCTTACAGTTGGTTTGAGGACAATGGCCTGCATACTCTTACAGTTGGTTCTGGTTGACCATGGGCTCTATACTCTTACTGTTGGTGTTGGTGACCATGTCCTCTATACTCTTACAGTTGGTGTTGGTGACCATGGGCTCTATACTCTTACAGTTAGTGTTGGTGAGCATGGTCTCTATACTCTTACAGTTGGTTCTGGGTGACCATGTGCTCTATGCTCTTACAGTTGGTGTTGGTGACCATGGCCTCTATACTCTTACAGTTGGTTTGAGTGACAATGGCCTGCATACTCTTACAGTTGGTTCTGGTTGACCATGGGCTCTATACTCTTACTGTTGGTGTTGGTGACCATGTCCTCTATACTCTTACAGTTGGTGTTGGTGACCATGGGCTCTATACTCTTACAGTTAGTGTTGGTGAGCATGGTCTCTATACTCTTACAGCTAGTGTCGGTGACCATGGCCTCTATACTCTTACAGTTGGTGCTGGGTGACCATGTGCTCTATACTCTTACAGTTGGTGTTGGTGACCATGGCCCCTATACTATTACAGTTGGTGTTGGTGACCATGGCCTCTATACTCTTACAGTTGGTGTTGGTGACCATGGGCTCTATACTCTTACAGTTGGTGCTGGGTGACCATGGCCTGCCTCTATACTCTAACAGTTGGTTTTGGTGACCATGGCCTCTAAACTCTTACAGTTGATGATGGGTGACCATGGTCTCTATACTCTTACAGTTGGTGTTGGTAACCTTGGCCTCTATTCTCTTACAGTTGGTGCTGGGTGACCATGGCCTCTATACTCTTACAGTTGGTGTTGGTTGACCATGGCCTCTATACTCTTACAGTTGGTGTTGGGTGACCATGGCCTCTATACTCTTACAGTTGGTGTTGGTGACCATGTCCGCTATACTCTTACAGTTGGTGTTGGTGACCATGGGCTCCATACTCTTACAGTTGGTGTTGGTGACCATGGGCTCTATACTCTTACAGTTGGTGTTGGTGACCATGGGCTCTATACTCTTACAGTTGGTGTTGGTGACCATGGCCTCTATACTCTTACAGTTGGTGCTGGGTGACCATGTGCTCTATACTCTTACAGTTGGTGTTGGTGACCATGTCCTCTATACTCTTACAGTTGGTGTTGGTGACCATGGCCTCTATACTCTTACAGTTGGTCCTGGGTGACCATGGGCTCTATACTCTTACAGTTGGTGTTGGTGACCATGGGCTCTATACTCTTACAGTTGGTGCTGGGTGACCATGGCCTGCCTCTGTACTCTTACAGTTGGTGTTGGTGACCATGGCCTCTAAACTCTTACAGTTGATGCTGGGTGACCATGCTCTCTATACTCTTACAGTTGGTGTTGGTGACCT
Organism: Brachymystax lenok tsinlingensis; assembly: GCA_030435695.1. Lineage (NCBI taxonomy): Eukaryota > Metazoa > Chordata > Actinopteri > Salmoniformes > Salmonidae > Brachymystax > Brachymystax lenok. The sequence goes on from CM059782.1 coordinate 20,491,248, forward strand.
TGGCCTCTATACTCTTACAGTTGGTTCTGGGTGACCATGGGCTCTATACTCTTACAGTTGGTGTTGGTGACCATGTCCTCTATACTCTTACATTTGGTGTTGGTGACCATGGCCTCTATACTCTTACAGTTGGTGTTGGTGACCATGGCCTCTATACTCTTACAGTTGGTGTTGGTGACCATGGCCTCTATACTCTTACAGTTGGTGTTGGTTGACCATGGCCTTTATACTCTTACAGTTGGTGTTGGTGACCATGTCTTCTATACTCTTACAGTTGGTGTTGGTGACCATGGCCTCTATACTCTTACAGTTGGTGTTGGTGACCATGTCCTCTATACTCTTACAGTTGGTGTTTGTGACCATTGCCTCTATACTCTTACAGTTGGTGTTGGTGACCATGGGCTCTATACTCTTACAGTTGGTGCTGGGTGACCATGGCCTGCCTCTATACTCTTACAGTTGGTGTTGGTGACCATGGCCTCTATACTCTTACTGTTGGTGCTGGGTGACCATGTTCTCTATACTCTTACAGTTGGTGTTGGGTGACCATGGCCTTTATACTCTTACAGTTGGTGTTGGTGACCATGGCCTCTATACTCTTACTGTTGGTGCTGGGTGACCATGGCCTCTATACTCTTACAGTTTGTGCTGGGTGACCATGGCCTCTATACTCTTACAGTTGGTGTTGGTGACCATGGCCTCTATACTCTTACAGATGGTGTTGGTGACCATGGGCTCTATACTCTTACAGTTGGTGTTGGTGACCATTGCCTCTATACTCTTACAGTTGGTGTTGGTGACCATTGCCTCTATACTCTTACAGTTGGTGCTGGGTGACCATGGCCTGCCTCTAAACTCTTACTGTTGGTGTTGGTGACCATGGGCTCGATACTCTTACAGTTGGTGCTGGGTGACCATGGCCTGCCTCTATACTCTTACAGTTGGTGTTGGTGACCATGGCCTCTATACTCTTACAGTTGGTGCTGGGTGACCATGGCCTCTATACTCTTACAGTTGGTGTTGGGTGACCATGGCCTCTATACTCTTACAGTTGGTGTTGGTGACCATGTCCGCTATACTCTTACAGTTGGTGTTGGTGACCATGGGCTCCATACTCTTTCAGTTGGTGTTGGTGACCATGTCCTCTATACTCTTACAGTTGGTGTTGGTGACAATGGGCTCTATACTCTTACAGTTGGTGTTGGTGACCATGTGCTCTATACTCTTACAGTTGGTGTTGGTGACCATGTCCTCTATACTCTTACAGTTGGTGCTGGGTGACCATGGCCTGCCTCTATACTCTTACAGTTGGTGTTGGTGACCATGTCCTCCATACTCTTACATTTGGTGTTGGTGACCATGGCCTCTATACTCTTACAGTTGGTGTTGGTGACCATGGCCTCTATACTCTTACAGTTGGTGTTGGTGACCATGGCCTCTATACTCTTACAGTTGGTGTTGGTTGACCATGGCCTTTATACTCTTACAGTTGGTGTTGGTGACCATGTCTTCTATACTCTTACAGTTGGTGTTGGTGACCATGTCCTCCATACTCTTACAGTTGGTGTTGGTGACCATGGCCTCTATACTCTTACAGTTGGTGTTGGTGACCATGGGCTCTATACTCTTACAGTTGGTGCTGGGTGACCATGGCCTGCCTCTATACTCTAACAGTTGGTTTTGGTGACCATGGCCTCTAAACTCTTACAGTTGATGCTGGGTGACCATGGTCTCTGTACTCTTACAGTTGGTGTTGGTAACCTTGGCCTCTATTCTCTTACAGTTGGTGCTGGGTGACCATGGCCTCTATACTCTTTCAGTTGGTGTTGGTTGACCATGGCCTCTATACTCTTACAGTTGGTTCTGGGTGACCATGTGCTCTATGCTCTTACAGTTGGTGTTGGTGACCATGGCCTCTATACTCTTACAGTTGGTTTGAGTGACAATGGCCTGCATACTCTTACAGTTGGTTCTGGTTGACCATGGGCTCTATACTCTTACTGTTGGTGTTGGTGACCATGTCCTCTATACTCTTACAGTTGGTGTTGGTGACCATGGGCTCTATACTCTTACAGTTAGTGTTGGTGAGCATGGTCTCTATACTCTTACAGCTAGTGTCGGTGACCATGGCCTCTATACTCTTACAGTTGGTGCTGGGTGACCATGTGCTCTATACTCTTACAGTTGGTGTTGGTGACCATGGCCCCTATACTATTACAGTTGGTGTTGGTGACCATGGCCTCTATACTCTTAAAGTTGGTCCTGGGTGACCATGGGCTCTATACTCTTACAGTTGGTGTTGGTGACCATGGCCTCTATACTCTTACAGTTGGTGTTGGTGACCATGGCCTCTATACTCTTACAGTTGGTGTTGGTGACCATGGGCTCTATACTCTTACAGTTGGTGCTGGGTGACCATGGCCTGCCTCTATACTCTAACAGTTGGTGTTGGTAACCTTGGCCTCTATTCTCTTACAGTTGGTGCTGGGTGACCATGGCCTCTATACTCTTACAGTTGGTGTTGGTTGACCATGGCCTCTATACTCTTACAGTTGGTGTTGGGTGACCATGGCCTCTATACTCTTACAGTTGGTGTTGGTGACCATGTCCGCTATACTCTTACAGTTGGTGTTGGTGACCATGGGCTCCATACTCTTACAGTTGGTGTTGGTGACCATGGGCTCTATACTCTTACAGTTGGTGTTGGTGACCATGGGCTCTATACTCTTACAGTTGGTGTTGGTGACCATGGCCTCTATACTCTTACAGTTGGTGCTGGGTGACCATGTGCTCTATACTCTTACAGTTGGTGTTGGTGACCATGTCCTCTATACTCTTACAGTTGGTGTTGGTGACCATGGCCTCTATACTCTTACAGTTGGTCCTGGGTGACCATGGGCTCTATACTCTTACAGTTGGTGTTGGTGACCATGGGCTCTATACTCTTACAGTTGGTGCTGGGTGACCATGGCCTGCCTCTGTACTCTTACAGTTGGTGTTGGTGACCATGGCCTCTAAACTCTTACAGTTGATGCTGGGTGACCATGCTCTCTATACTCTTACAGTTGGTGTTGGTGACCTTGGCCTCTATACTCTTACAGTTGGTTCTGGGTGACCATGGGCTCTATACTCTTACAGTTCGTGTTGGTGACCATGTCCTCCATACTCTTACATTTGGTGTTGGTGACCATGGCCTCTATACTCTTACAGTTGGTGTTGGTGACCATGGCCTCTATACTCTTACAGTTGGTGTTGGTGACCATGGGCTCTATACTCTTACAGTTGGTGCTGGGTGACCATGGCCTGCCTCTATACTCTAACAGTTGGTTTTGGTGACCATGGCCTCTAAACTCTTACAGTTGATGCTGGGTGACCATGGTCTCTATACTCTTACAGTTGGTGTTGGTAACCTTGGCCTTTATTCCCTTACAGTTGGTGCTGGGTGACCATGGCCTCTATACTCTTACAGTTGGTGTTGGTGACCATGGGCTCTATACTCTTACAGTTAGTGTTGGTGAGCATGGTCTCTATACTCTTACAGCTGGTGTCGGTGACCATGGCCTCTATACTCTTACAGTTGGTGTTGGTGACCATGGCCTCTATACTCTTACAGTTGGTGCTGGGTGACCATGTGCTCTATACTCTTACAGTTGGTGTTGGTGACCATGGCCCCTATACTATTACAGTTGGTGTTGGTGACCATGGCCCCTATACTATTACAGTTGGTCCTGGGTGACCATGGCCTCTATACTCTTACAGTTGGTCCTGGGTGACCATGGCCTCTATACTCTTACAGTTGGTCCTGGGTGACCATGGCCTCTATACTCTTACAGTTGGTCCTGGGTGACCATGGGCTCTATACTCTTACAGTTGGTGTTGGTGACCATGGCCTTTATACTCTTACAGTTGGTCCTGGGTGACCATGAGCTCTATACTCTTACAGTTGGTGTCGGTGACCATGGCCTCTATACTCTTACAGTTGGTGTTGGGTGACCATGGCCTCTATACTCTTACAGTTGGTGTTGGTGACCATGGCCTCTATACTCTTACAGTTGGTGCTGGGTGACCATGGCCTGCCTCTATACTCTTACAGCTGGTGTTGGTGACCATGTTCTCTATACTCTTACAGTTGGTGCTGGGTGACCATGGCCTCTATACTCTTACAGTTGGTGTTGGTGACCATGTCTTCTATACTCTTACAGTTGGTGTTGGGTGACCATGGCCTCTATATTCTTACAGTTGGTGCTGGGTGACCATGGGCTCTATACTCTTACAGTTGGTGTTGGTGACCATGGCCTCTATACTCTTACAGGTGGTGTTGGTGACCATGTCCTCCATACTCTTACAGGTGGTGTTGGTGACCATGTCCTCCATACTCTTACAGTTGGTGTTGGTGACCATGTCCTCTATACTCTTACAGTTGGTTTTGGCGACCATGGCCTCTATACTCTTACAGTTGGTGTTGGCGACCATGGCCTCTATACTCTTACAGTTGGTGTTGGTGACCATGGCCTCGATACTCTTACAGTTTGTCCTGGGTGACCATGGGCTCTATACTCTTACAGTTGGTGTCGGTGACCATGGCCTCTATACTCTTACAGTTGGTGTTAGTGACCATGGCCTCTATACTCTTACAGTTGGTGTTGGTGACCATGGCCTCTATACTCTTACAGTTGGTGTTAGTGACCATGGGCTCTATACTCTTACAGTTGGTGTTGGTGACCATGGCCTCTATACTCTTACAGTTGGTGCTGGGTGACCATGTGCTCTATACTCTTACAGTTGGTTTTGGTGACCATGGCCTCTATACTCTTACAGTTGGTGTTGGTGACCATGGCCTCTATACTCTTACAGTTGGTGCTGGGTGACCATGGCCTCTATACTCTTACAGTTGGTGCTGGGTGACCATGGCCTCTATACTCTTACAGTTGGTGTTGGTGACCATGTCTTCTATACTCTTACAGTTGGTGTTGGGTGACCATGGCCTCTATACTCTTACAGTTGGTGTTGGTGCCCATGTCCTCCATACTCTTACAGTTGGTGTTGGTGACCATGGCCTCTATACTCTTACAGTTGGTGTTGGTGACCATGGCCTCTATACTCTTACAGTTGGTGTTGGTTGACCATGGCCTTTATACTCTTACAGTTGGTGTTGGTTGACCATGGCCTTTATACTCTTACAGTTGGTGTTGGTGACCATGTCTTCTATACTCTTACAGTTGGTGTTGGTGACCATGTCCTCCATACTCTTACAGTTGGTGTTGGTGACCATGGCCTCTATACTCTTACAGTTGGTGTTGGTAACCTTGGCCTTTATTCCCTTACAGTTGGTGCTGGGTGACCATGGCCTCTATACTCTTACAGTTGGTGTTGGTGACCATGGGCTCTATACTCTTACAGTTAGTGTTGGTGAGCATGGTCTCTATACTCTTACAGCTGGTGTCGGTGACCATGGCCTCTATACTCTTACAGTTGGTGTTGGTGACCATGGCCTCTATACTCTTACAGATGGTGCTGGGTGACCATGTGCTCTATACTCTTACAGTTGGTGTTGGTGACCATGGCCCCTATACTATTACAGTTGGTGTTGGTGACCATGGCCCCTATACTATTACAGTTGGTCCTGGGTGACCATGGCCTCTATACTCTTACAGTTGGTCCTGGGTGACCATGGCCTCTATACTCTTACAGTTGGTCCTGGGTGACCATGGCCTCTATACTCTTACAGTTGGTCCTGGGTGACCATGGGCTCTATACTCTTACAGTTGGTGTTGGTGACCATGGCCTCTATACTCTTACAGTTGGTCCTGGGTGACCATGGGCTCTATACTCTTACAGTTGGTGTCGGTGACCATGGCCTCTATACTCTTACAGTTGGTGTTGGGTGACCATGGCCTCTATACTCTTACAGTTGGTGTTGGTGACCATGGCCTCTATACTCTTACAGTTGGTGCTGGGTGACCATGGCCTGCCTCTATACTCTTACAGCTGGTGTTGGTGACCATGTTCTCTATACTCTTACAGTTGGTGCTGGGTGACCATGGCCTCTATACTCTTACAGTTGGTGTTGGTGACCATGTCTTCTATACTCTTACAGTTGGTGTTGGTGACCATGGCCTCTACACTCTTACAGTTGGTGTTGGTGACCATGTCCTCCATACTCTTACAGTTGGTGTTGGTGACCATGGCCTCTATACTCTTACAGTTGGTGTTGGTGACCATGGCCTCTATACTCTTACAGTTGGTGTTGGGTGACCATGGCCTCTATATTCTTACAGTTGGTGCTGGGTGACCATGGGCTCTATACTCTTACAGTTGGTGTTGGTGACCATGGCCTCTATACTCTTACAGGTGGTGTTGGTGACCATGTCCTCCATACTCTTACAGGTGGTGTTGGTGACCATGTCCTCCATACTCTTACAGTTGGTGTTGGTGACCATGTCCTCTATACTCTTACAGTTGGTTTTGGCGACCATGGCCTCTATACTCTTACAGTTGGTGTTGGCGACCATGGCCTCTATACTCTTACAGTTGGTGTTGGTGACCATGGCCTCGATACTCTTACAGTTGGTCCTGGGTGACCATGGGCTCTATACTCTTACAGTTGGTGTCGGTGACCATGGCCTCTATACTCTTACAGTTGGTGTTAGTGACCATGGCCTCTATACTCTTACAGTTGGTGTTGGTGACCATGGCCTCTATACTCTTACAGTTGGTGTTGGTGACCATGGCCTCTATACTCTTACAGTTGGTGCTGGGTGACCATGGCCTCTATACTCTTACAGTTGGTGTTGGTGACCATGTCTTCTATACTCTTACAGTTGGTGTTGGGTGACCATGGCCTCTATACTCTTACAGTTGGTGTTGGTGCCCATGTCCTCCATACTCTTACAGTTGGTGTTGGTGACCATGGCCTCTATACTCTTACAGTTGGTGTTGGTGACCATGGCCTCTATACTCTTACAGTTGGTCCTGGTTGACCATGGCCTCTATACTCTTACAGTTGGTGTTGGTGACCATGGCCTCTATACTCTTATAGTTGGTGTTGGGTGACCATGGCCTCTATACTCTTACAGTTGGTGCTGGGTGACCATGGGCTCTATACTCTTACAGTTGGTGTTGGTGACCATGGCCTCTATACTCTTACAGGTGGTGTTTGTGACCATGTCCTCCATAATCTTACAGTTGGTGTTGGTGACCATGTCCTCCATACTCTTACAGTTGGTGTTGGTGACCATGGCCTCTATACTCTTACAGTTGGTGTTGGTGACCATGGCCTCTATACTCTTACAGTTGGTGTTGGTGACCATGGCCTCTATACTCTTACAGTTGGTGTTGGTGACCATGTGCTCTATACTCTTACAGTTGGTGCTGGGTGACCATGGCCTGCCTCTATACTCTTACAGTTGGTGTTGGGTGACCATGGCCTGCCTCTATACTCTTACAGTTGGTTTTGGTTAACCATGGCCTTTATACTCTTACAGTTGGTGTTGGTGACCATGGCCTCTATACTCTTACAGTTGTTGCTGGTGACCATGGCCTCTATACTCTTACAGTTGGTGCTGGGTGACCATGGCCTCTATACTCTTACAGTTGGTTTTGGTTAACCATGGCCTTTATACTCTTACAGTTGGTGTTGGTGACCATGTCCTCCATAATCTTACAGTTGGTGTTGGGTGACCATGGCCTCTATACTCTTACAGTTGGTGTTGGGTGACCATGGCCTCTATACTCTTACAGTTGGTCCTGTGTGACCATGGGCTCTATACTCTTACAGTTGGTGTTGGTAACCATGGCCTCTATACTCTTACAGTTGGTGCTGGGTGACCATGGCCTGCCTCTATACTCTTACAGTTGGTTTTGGTGACCATGGCCTCTATACTCTTACAGTTGGTTCTGGGTGACCATGTTCTCTATACTCTTACAGTTGGTGCTGGGTGACCATGGCCTCTATACTCTTACAGTTGGTGTTGGTGACCATGTCTTCTATACTCTTACAGTTGGTGTTGGGTGACCATGGCCTGTATACTCTTACAGTTGGTGTTGGTGACCATGTCCTCCATACTCTTACAGTTGGTGTTGGTGACCAAGGCCTCTATACTCTTACAGTTGGTGTTGGTGACCATGGCCTCTATACTCTTACAGTTGATGTTGGGTGACCATGGCCTCTATACTCTTACAGTTGGTGCTGGGTGACCATGGGCTCTATACTCTTACAGTTGGTGTTGGTGAACATGGGCTCTATACTCTTACAGGTGGTGTTGGTGACCATGTCCTCCATACTCTTACAGGTGGTGTTGGTGACCATGTCCTCCATACTCTTACAGTTGGTGTTGGTGACCATGTCCTCTATACTCTTACAGTTGGTGTTGGCGACCATGGCCTCTATACTCTTACAGTTGGTGTTGGTGACCATGGCCTCTATACTCTTACAGTTGGTGTTGGTGACCATGGCCTCTATACTCTTACAGTTGGTGTTAGTGACCATGGGCTCTATACTCTTACAGTTGGTGTTGGTGACCATGGCCTCTATACTCTTACAGCTGGTGCTGGTGACCATGGCCTCTATACTCTTACAGTTGGTCCTGTGTGACCATGGGCTCTATACTCTTACAGTTGGTCCTGTGTGACCATGGGCTCTATACTCTTACAGTTGGTGTTGGTAACCATGGCCTCTATACTCTTACAGTTGGTGCTGGGTGACCATGGCCTGCCTCTATACTCTTACAGTTGGTGTTGATGACCATGGCCTCTATACTCTTACAGTTGGTGTTGGTGACCATGTTCTCTATACTCTTACAGTTGGTGCTGGGTGACCATGTCCTCCATACTCTTACAGTTGGTGTTGGTGACCATGGCCTCTATACTCTTACAGTTGGTGTTGGTGACCATGGCCTCTATACTCTTACAGTTGGTGTTGGGTGACCATGGCCTGTATACTCTTACAGTTGGTGCTGGGTGACCATGGGCTCTATACTCTTACAGTTGGTGTTGGTGACCATGGCCTCTATACTCTTACAGGTGGTGTTGGTGACCATGTCCTCCATACTCTTACAGGTGGTGTTGGTGACCATGTCCTCCATACTCTTACAGTTGGTGTTGGTGACCATGTCCTCTATACTCTTACAGTTGGTGTTGGCGACCATGGCCTCTATACTCTTACAGTTGGTGTTGGTGACCATGGCCTCTATACTCTTACAGTTGGTGTTGGTGACCATGGCCTCTATACTCTTACAGTTGGTGCTGGGTGACCATGGCCTGCCTCTATACTCTTACAGTTGGTGTTGGTGACCATGGCCTCTATACTCTTACAGTTGGTCCTGGGTGACCATGGGCTCTATCCTCTTACAGTTGGTGTCGGTGACCATGGCCTCTATACTCTTACAGTTGGTGTTGGTGACCATGGCCTCTATACTCTTACAGTTGGTGTTGGTGACCATGGGCTCTATACTCTTACAGTTGGTGTTGGTGACCATGGCCTCTATACTCTTACAGTTGGTGCTGGGTGACCATGTGCTCTATACTCTTACAGTTGGTGTTGGTGACCATGGCCTCTATACTCTTACAGTTGGTGTTGGTGACCATGGCCTCTATACTCTTACAGTTGGTGTTGGTGACCATGGCCTCTATACTCTTACAGTTGGTGTTGGTGACCATGGCCTCTATACTCTTACAGTTGGTGTTGGTGACCATGTGCTCTATACTCTTACAGTTTGTGCTGGGTGACCATGCCCTGCCTCTATACTCTTACAGTTGGTGTTGGTGACCATGGCCTCTAAACTCTTAGTTGGTCCTGGGTGACCATGGCCTCTATACTCTTACAGTTGGTGCTGGGTGACCATTCCCTCTATACTCTTACAGTTGGTGTTGGTGACCATGGGCTCTATACTCTTACAGTTGGTGCTGGGTGACCATGGCCTGCCTCTATACTCTTACAGTTGGTGTTGGTGACCATGGCCTCTATACTCTTACAGTTGGTGTTGGTGACCATGGGCTCTATATTCTTACAGTTGGTGTTGGTGACCATGGCCTCTATACTCTTACAGTTGGTGTTGGTGACCATGGGCTCTATACTCTTACAGTTGGTGCTGGGTGACCATGGCCTGCCTCTATACTCTTACAGTTGGTTTTGGTGACCATGGCCTCTATTCTCTTACATTTGATGCTGGGTGACCATGGCCTCTAAACTCTTACAGTTGGTGTTGGTTGACCATGGCCTCTATACTCTTACAGTTGGTTTGAGTGACCATGGCCTGCATACTCTTACAGTTGGTTCTGGGTGACCATGGGCTCTATACTCTTACAGTTGGTGTTGGTGACCATGTCCTCCATACTCTTACATTTGGTGTTGGTGACAATGGCTTCTATACTCTTACAGTTGGTGTTGGTGACCATGGCCTCTATACTCTTACAGTTGGTGTTGGTGACCATGGCCTCTATACTCTTACTGTTGGTGACCATGGGCTCTATACTCTTGCAGTTGGTGCTGGGTGACCATGGCCTGCCTCTATACTCTTACAGTTGGTGTTGGTGACCATGGCCTCTATACTCTTACAGTTGGTTTGAGTGACCATGGCCTGCATACTCTTACAGTTGGTTCTGGGTGACCATGGGCTCTATACTCTTACAGTTGGTGTTGGTGTCCATGTCCTCCATACTCTTACATTTGGTGTTGGTGACAATGGCTTCTATACTCTTACAGTTGGTGTTGGTGACCATGGCCTCTATACTCTTACAGTTGGTGTTGGTGACCATGGCCTCTATACTCTTACTGTTGGTGACCATGGGCTCTATACTCTTGCAGTTGGTGCTGGGTGACCATGGCCTGCCTCTATACTCTTACAGTTGGTTTTGGTGACCATGGCCTCTAAACTCTTACAGTTGATGCTGGGTGACCATGGTCTCTATACTCTTACATTTGGTGTTGGTTACCTTGGCCTCTATTCTCTTACAGTTGGTGCTGGGTGACCATGGCCTCTATACTCTTACAGTTGGTTCTGGGTGACCATGTGCTCTATACTCTTACAGTTGGTGTTGGTGACCATGGCCTCTATACTCTTACAGTTAGTGTTGGTGAGCATGGTCTCTATACTCTTACAGCTGGTGTCGGTGACAATGGCCTCTATACTCTTACAGTTGGTGTTGGTGACCATGGGCTCTATACTCTGACAGTTGGTGCTGGGTGACCATGGCCTGCCTTTATACTCTTACAGTTGGTGTTGGTGACCATGGCCTCCATACTCTTACAGGTGGTGTTGGTGACCATGTCCTCCATACTCTTACAGTTGGTGTTGGTGACCATGTCCTCTATACTCTTACAGTTGGTGTTGGTGACCATGGCCTCTATACTCTTACAGTTGGTCCTGGGTGACCATGGGCTCTATACTCTTACAGTTGGTGTCGGTGACCATGGCCTCTATACTCTTACAGTTGGTGTCAGTGACCATGGCCTCTATACTCTTACAGTTGGTGTTGGTGACCATGGCCTCTATACTCTTACAGTTGGTGTTGGTGACCATGGCCTCTATACTCTTACAGTTGGTGTTGGTGACCATGGCCTCTATACTCTTACAGTTGGTGCTGGGTGACCATGTGCTCTATACTCTTACAGTTGGTGTTGGTGACCATGGCCTCTATACTCTTACAGTTGGTGTTGGTGACCATGTCCTCTATACTCTTACAGTTGGTGCTGGGTGACCATGGCCTCTATACTCTTACAGTTGGTGTTGGTGACCATGTCTTCCATACTCTTACAGTTGGTGTTGGGTGACCATGGCCTCTATACTCTTACAGTTGGTGTTGGTGACCATTTCTTCCATACTCTTACAGTTGGTGCTGGGTGACCATGGCCTGCCTCTATACTCTTACAGTTGGTGTTGGTGACCATGGCCTCTATACTCTTACAGTTGGTCCTGGGTGACCATGGGCTCTATACTCTTACAGTTGGTGTCGGTGACCATGGCCTCTATACTCTTACAGTTGGTGTTAGTGACCATGGCCTCTATACTCTTACAGTTGGTGCTGGGTGACCATGGGCTCTATACTCTTACAGTTGGTGTTGGTGACCATGGCCTCTATACTCTTACAGTTGGTGTTTGTGACCATGGCCTCTATACTCTTACAGTTGGTGCTGGGTGACCATGGCCTCTATACTCTTACAGTTGGTGTTGGTGACCATGGGCTCTATACTCTTACAGTTGGTGCTGGGTGACCATGGCCTGCCTCTATACTCTTACAGTTGATGCTGGGTGACCATGCTCTCTATACTCTTACAGTTGGTGTTGGTGACCTTGGCCTCTATTTTCTTACAGTTGGTGCTGGGTGACCATGGCCTCTATACTCTTACAGTTGGTGTTGGTTGACCATGGCCTCTATACTCTTACAGTTGGATCTGGGTGACCATGGGCTCTATACTCTTACAGTTGGTGTTGGTGACCATGTCCTCCATACTCTTACATTTGGTGTTGGTGACCATGGCCTCTATACTCTTACAGTTGGTCCTGGGTGACCATGGCCTCTATACTCTTACAGTTGGTGTTGGTGACCATGGGCTCTATACTCTTACAGTTGGTGTTGGTGACCATGGCCTCTATACTCTTACAGTTGGTGCTGGGTGACCATGGCCTGCCTCTATACTCTTACAGTTGGTGTTAGTGACCATGGGCTCTATACTCTTACAGTTGGTGTTGGTGACCATGGCCTCTATACTCTTACAGTTGGTGTTGGTGACCATGGCCTCTATACTCTTACAGTTGGTGTTGGTGACCATGGCCTCTATACTCTTACAGTTGGTGTTGGTGACCATGGCCTCTATACTCTTACAGTTGGTGCTGGGTGACCATGGCCTGCCTCTATACTCTTACAGTTGGTTTTGGTGACCATGGCCAGCCTCTATACTCTTACAGTTGATGCTGGGTGACCATGGTCTCTATACTCTTACAGTTGGTTTTGGTGACCTTGGCCTCTATTCTCTTACAGTTGGTGCTGGGTGACCATGGCCTCTAAACTCTTACAGTTGGTGTTGGTTGACCATGGCCTCTATACTCTTACAGTTGGTTTGAGTGACCATGGCCTGCATACTCTTACAGTTGGTTCTGGGTGACCATGGGCTCTATACTCTTACAGTTGGTGTTGGTGACCATGTCCTCCATACTCTTACATTTGGTGTTGGTGACCATGGCCTCTAAACTCTTACAGTTGGTGTTGGTGACCATGGCTTCTATACTCTTACAGTTGGTGTTGGTGACCATGGGTCTATACTCTTACAGTTGGTGTTGGTGACCATGGCCTCTATACTCTTACAGTTGGTGTTGGTGACCATGGGCTCTATACTCTTACAGTTGGTGCTGGGTGACCATGGCCTGCCTCTATACTCTTACAGTTGGTTTTGGTGACCATGGCCTCTAAACTCTTACAGTTGATGCTGGGTGACCATGGTCTCTATACTCTTACAGTTGGTGCTGGGTGACCATGTGCTCTATACTCTTACAGTTGGTGTTGGTGACCATGGCCTCTATACTCTTACAGTTGGTGTTGGTGACCATGTCCTCTATACTCTTACAGTTGGTGCTGGGTGACCATGGCCTCTATACTCTTACAGTTGGTGTTGGTGACCATGTCTTCCATACTCTTACAGTTGGTGTTGGGTGACCATGGCCTCTATACTCTTACAGTTGGTGTTGGTGCCCATGTCCTCCATACTCTTACAGTTGGTGTTGGTGACCATGGCCTCTATACTCTTACAGTTGGTGTTGGTGACCATGGCCTCTATACTCTTACAGTTGGTGCTGGATGACCATGGGCTCTATACTCTTACAGTTGGTGTTGGTGACCATGGCCTCTATACTCTTACAGGTGGTGTTGGTGACCATGTCCTCCATAATCTTACAGTTGGTGTTGGTGACCATGTCCTCCATACTCTTACAGTTGGTGTTGGTGACCATGGCCTCTATACTCTTACAGTTGGTGTTGGTGACCATGGCCTCTATACTCTTACAGTTGGTGTTGGTGACCATGTGCTCTATACTCTTACAGTTGGTGCTGGGTGACCATGGCCTCTATACTCTTACAGTTGGTGTTGGTGACCATGGCCTCTATACTCTTACAGTTGGTGCTGGGTGACCATGGCCTGCCTCTATACTCTTACAGTTGGTGTTGGTGACCATGGCCTCTATACTCTTACAGTTGGTCCTGGGTGACCATGGGCTCTATACTCTTACAGTTGGTGTCGGTGACCATGGCCTCTATACTCTTACAGTTGGTGTTAGTGACCATGGCCTCTATACTCTTACAGTTGGTGCTGGTTGACCATGGGCTCTATACTCTTACAGTTGGTGTTGGTGACCATGGCCTCTATACTCTTACAGTTGGTGTTTGTGACCATGGCCTCTATACTCTTACAGTTGGTGCTGGGTGACCATGGCCTCTATACTCTTACAGTTGGTGTTGGTGACCATGGGCTCTATACTCTTACAGTTGGTGCTGGGTGACCATGGCCTGCCTCTATACTCTTACAGTTGATGCTGGGTGACCATGCTCTCTATACTCTTACAGTTGGTGTTGGTGACCTTGGCCTCTATTTTCTTACAGTTGGTGCTGGGTGACCATGGCCTCTATACTCTTACAGTTGGTGTTGGTTGACCATGGCCTCTATACTCTTACAGTTGGTTCTGGGTGACCATGGGCTCTATACTCTTACAGTTGGTGTTTGTGACCATGGCCTCTATACTCTTACAGTTGGTGCTGGGTGACCATGGCCTGCCTCTATACTCTTACAGTTGGTGTTAGTGACCATGGGCTCTATACTCTTACAGTTGGTGTTGGTGACCATGGCCTCTATACTCTTACAGTTGGTGTTGGTGACCATGGCCTCTATACTCTTACAGTTGGTGTTGGTGACCATGGCCTCTATACTCTTACAGTTGGTGTTGGTGACCATGGCCTCTATACTCTTACAGTTGGTGCTGGGTGACCATGGCCTGCCTCTATACTCTTACAGTTGGTTTTGGTGACCATGGCCAGCCTCTATACTCTTACAGTTGATGCTGGGTGACCATGGTCTCTATACTCTTACAGTTGGTTTTGGTGACCTTGGCCTCTATTCTCTTACAGTTGGTGCTGGGTGACCATGGCCTCTAAACTCTTACAGTTGGTGTTGGTTGACCATGGCCTCTATACTCTTACAGTTGGTTCTGGGTGACCATGGGCTCTATGCTCTTACAGTTGGTGTTGGGTGACCATGGCCTCTATACTCTTACAGTTGGTGTTGGTGACCATGTCCTCCATACTCTTACAGTTGGTGTTGGTGACCATGGCCTCTATACTCTTACAGTTGGTGTTGGTGACCATGGCCTCTATACTCTTACAGTTGGTCCTGTGTGACCATGGGCTCTATACTCTTACAGTTGGTGTTGCTGACCATGGCCTCTATACTCTTACAGTTGGTCCTGGGTGACCATGGGCTCTATACTCTTACAGTTGGTGTCGGTGACCATGGCCTCTATACTCTTACAGTTGGTGTTGGTGACCATGGCCTCTATACTCTTACAGTTGGTGTTGGTGACCATGTCTTCTATACTCTTACAGTTGGTGTTGGGTGACCATGGCCTCCATACTCTTACAGTTGGTGTTGGTGACCATGGCCTCCATACTCTTACAGTTGGTGTTGGTGACCATGTCTTCTATACTCTTACAGTTGGTGTTGGGTGACCATGGTCTGTATACTCTTACAGTTGGTGTTGGTGACCATGGCCTCCATACTCTTACAGTTGGTGTTGGTGACCATGTCCTCTATACTCTTACAGTTGGTGTTGGTGACCATGGCCTCTATACTCTTACAGGTGGTGTTGGTGACCATGTCCTCCATACTCTTACAGGTGGTGTTGGTGACCATGTCCTCTATACTCTTACAGTTGGTGTTGGCGACCATGGCCTCTATACTCTTACAGTTGGTGTTGGCGACCATGGCCTCTATACTCTTACAGTTGGTGTTGGTTGACCATGGGCTCTATACTCTTACAGTTGGTGCTGGGTGACCATTGCCTGCCTCTATACTCTTACAGTTGGTGTTGCTGACCATGGCCTCTATACTCTTACAGTTGGTCCTGGGTGACCATGGGCTCTATACTCTTACAGTTGGTGTCGGTGACCATGGCCTCTATACTCTTACAGTTGGTGTTAGTGACCATGGCCTCTATACTCTTACAGTTGGTGTTGGTGACCATGGCCTCTATACTCTTACAGTTGGTGCTGGGTGACCATGTGCTCTATACTCTTACAGTTGGTGTTGGTGACCATGGCCTCTATACTCTTACAGTTGGTGTTAGTGACCATGGGCTCTATACTCTTACAGTTGGTGTTGGTGACCATGGCCTCTATACTCTTACAGTTGGTGTTGGTGACCATGGCCTCTATACTCTTACAGTTGGTGTTGGGTGACCATGGGCTCTGTACTCTTACAGTTGGTGTTGGTGACCATGGCCTCTATACTCTTATAGTTGGTGTTGGGTGACCATGTGCTCTATACGCTTACAGTTGGTGCTGGGTGACCATGGCCTGCCTCTATACTCTTACAGTTGGTGTTGGTGACCATGGCCTCTAAACTCTTACAGTTGGTCCTGGGTGACCATGGCCTCTATACTCTTACAGTTGGTGTTGGTGACCATGGGCTCTATACTCTTACAGTTGGTGCAAGGTGACCATGGCCTCTATACTCTTACAGTTGGTGTTGGTTGACCATGGCCTCTATACTCTTACAGTTGGTGTTGGTTGACCATGGCCTCTATACTCTTACAGTTGGTGTTGGTGACCATGTCCTCCATTCTCTTACAGTTGGTGTTGGTGACCATGGCCTCTATACTCTTACAGTTGGTGTTGGTGACCATGGCCTCTATACTCTTACAGTTGGTGTTTGTGACCATGGCCTCTATACTCTTACAGTTGGTGTTGGTGAACATGGGCTCTATACTCTTACAGTTGGTGTTGGTGACCATGGCCTCTATACTCTTACAGTTGGTGTTGGTGACCATGGGCTCTATACTCTTACAGTTGGTGTTGGTGACCATGTCCTCTATTCTCTTACAGTTGGTGTTGGTGACCATGGGCTCTATACTCTTACAGTTAGTGTTGGTGAGCATGGTCTCTATACTCTTACAGCTGGTGTCGGTGACCATGGCCTCTATACTCTTACAGTTGGTCCTGGGTGACCATGGCCTCTATACTCTTACAGTTGGTTTTGGTAACCATGGGCTCTATACTCTTACAGTTGGTGCTGGGTGACCATGGCCTGCCTCTATACTCTTACAGTTGGTGTTGGTGACCATGGCTTCTAAACTCTTACAGTTGATGCTGGGTGGCCATGCTCTCTATACTCTTACAGTTGGTGCTGGGTGACCATGGCCTCTATACTCTTACAGTTGATGTTGGTTGACCATGGCCTCTATACTCTTACAGTTGGTGTTGGTGACCATGTCCTCCATACTCTTACATTTGGTGTTGGTGACCATGGCCTCTATACTCTTACAGTTGGTGTTGGTGACCATGGCCTCTATACTCTTACAGTTGGTGTTGGTGACCATGGGCTCTATACTCTTACAGTTGGTGTTGGTGACCATGGGCTCTATACTCTTACAGTTGGTGTTGGTGACCATGTGCTCTATACTCTTACAGTTGGTGCTGGGTGACCATGGCCTGCCTCTATACTCTTACAGTTGGTGTTGGTGACCATGGCCTCTAAACTCTTACAGTTGGTCCTGGGTGACCATGGCCTCTATACTCTTACAGTTGGTTCTGGGTGACCATGTGCTCTATGCTCTTACAGTTGGTTTGAGTGACCATGGCCTGCATACTCTTACAGTTGGTTCTGGTTGACCATGGGCTCTATACTCTTACAGTTGGTGTTGGTGACCATGTCCTCTATACTCTTACAGTTAGTGTTGGTGAGCATGGTCTCTATACTCTTACAGCTGGTGTCGGTGACCATGGCCTCTATACTCTTACAGTTGGTGTTGGTGACCATGGGCTCTATGCTCTTACAGTTGGTGTTGGTGACCATGGACTCTATACTCTTACAGTTGGTTTTGGTAACCATGGGCTCTATACTCTTACAGTTGGTGCTGGGTGACCATGGCCTGCCTCTATACTCTTACAGTTGGTGTTGGTGACCATGGCCTCTAAACTCTTACAGTTGATGCTGGGTGACCATGCTCTCTATACTCTTACAGTTGGTGTTGGTGACCATGGGCTCTATACTCTTACAGTTGGTGCTGGGTGACCATGGCCTGCCTCTATACTCTTACAGTTGGTGTTGGTGACCATGGCCTCTATACTCTTACAGTTGGTGTTGGTGACCATGTTCTCTATACTCTTACAGTTGGTGCTGGGTGACCATGGCCTCTATACTCTTACAGTTGGTGTTGGTGACCTTGTCTTCTATACTCTTACAGTTGGTGTTGGGTGACCATGGCCTCTATACTCTTACAGGTGGTGTTGGTGACCATGTCCTCTATACTCTTACAGTTGGTGTTGGTTGACCATGGGCTCTATACTCTTACAGTTGGTGCTGGGTGACCATTGCCTGCCTCTATACTCTTACAGTTGGTGTTGCTGACCATGGCCTCTATACTCTTACAGTTGGTCCTGGGTGACCATGGGCTCTATACTCTTACAGTTGGTGTCGGTGACCATGGCCTCTATACTCTTACAGTTGGTGTTAGTGACCATGGCCTCTATACTCTTACAGTTGGTGTTGGTGACCATGGCCTCTATACTCTTACAGTTGGTGCTGGGTGACCATGTGCTCTATACTCTTACAGTTGGTGTTGGTGACCATGGCCTCTATACTCTTACAGTTGGTGTTAGTGACCATGGGCTCTATACTCTTACAGTTGGTGTTGGTGACCATGGCCTCTATACTCTTACAGTTGGTGTTGGTGACCATGGCCTCTATACTCTTACAGTTGGTGTTGGGTGACCATGGGCTCTGTACTCTTACAGTTGGTGTTGGTGACCATGGCCTCTATACTCTTATAGTTGGTGTTGGGTGACCATGTGCTCTATACGCTTACAGTTGGTGCTGGGTGACCATGGCCTGCCTCTATACTCTTACAGTTGGTGTTGGTGACCATGGCCTCTAAACTCTTACAGTTGGTCCTGGGTGACCATGGCCTCTATACTCTTACAGTTGGTGTTGGTGACCATGGGCTCTATACTCTTACAGTTGGTGCAAGGTGACCATGGCCTCTATACTCTTACAGTTGGTGTTGGTTGACCATGGCCTCTATACTCTTACAGTTGGTGTTGGTTGACCATGGCCTCTATACTCTTACAGTTGGTGTTGGTGACCATGTCCTCCATTCTCTTACAGTTGGTGTTGGTGACCATGGCCTCTATACTCTTACAGTTGGTGTTGGTGACCATGGCCTCTATACTCTTACAGTTGGTGTTTGTGACCATGGCCTCTATACTCTTACAGTTGGTGTTGGTGAACATGGGCTCTATACTCTTACAGTTGGTGTTGGTGACCATGGCCTCTATACTCTTACAGTTGGTGTTGGTGACCATGGGCTCTATACTCTTACAGTTGGTGTTGGTGACCATGTCCTCTATTCTCTTACAGTTGGTGTTGGTGACCATGGGCTCTATACTCTTACAGTTAGTGTTGGTGAGCATGGTCTCTATACTCTTACAGTTGGTGCTGGGTGACCATGGCCTGCCTCTATACTCTTACAGTTGGTGTTGGTGACCATGGCCTCTAAACTCTTACAGTTGATGCTGGGTGACCATGCTCTCTATACTCTTACAGTTGGTGTTGGTGACCATGGGCTCTATACTCTTACAGTTGGTGCTGGGTGACCATGGCCTGCCTCTATACTCTTACAGTTGGTGTTGGTGACCATGGCCTCTATACTCTTACAGTTGGTGTTGGTGACCATGTTCTCTATACTCTTACAGTTGGTGCTGGGTGACCATGGCCTCTATACTCTTACAGTTGGTGTTGGTGACCTTGTCTTCTATACTCTTACAGTTGGTGTTGGGTGACCATGGCCTCTATACTCTTACAGTTGGTGTTGGTGACCATGGCCTCTATACTCTTACAATTGGTGTTGGGTGACCATGGCCTCTATACTCTTACAGTTGGTGCTGGGTGACCATGGGCTCTATACTCTTACAGTTGGTGTTGGTGACCATGGCCTCTATACTCTTACAGGTGGTGTTGGTGACCATGTCCTCCATACTCTTACAGGTGGTGTTGGTGACCATGTCCTCCATACTCTTACAGGTGGTGTTGGCGACCATGGCCTCTATACTCTTACAGTTGGTGTTGGCGACCATGGCCTCTATACTCTTACAGTTGGTGCTGGGTGACCATGGCCTGCCTCTATACTCTTACAGTTGGTGTTGGTGACCATGGCCTCTATACTCTTACAGTTGGTCCTGGGTGACCATGGGCTCTATACTCTTACAGTTGGTGTTGGTGACCATGGCCTCTATACTCTTACAGTTGGTGTTGGCGACCATGGCCTCTATACTCTTACAGTTGGTGTTGGTGACCATGGCCTCTATACTCTTACAGTTGGTGTTGGTGACCATGGCCTCTATACTCTTACAGTTGGTGCTGGGTGACCATGGCCTGCCTCTATACTCTTACAGTTGGTGTTGGTGACCATGGCCTCTATACTCTTACAGTTGGTCCTGGGTGACCATGGGCTCTATACTCTTACAGTTGGTGTCGGTGACCATGGCCTCTATACTCTTACAGTTGGTGTTAGTGACCATGGCCTCTATACTCTTACAGTTGGTGCTGGGTGACCATGGGCTCTATACTCTTACAGTTGGTGTTGGTGACCATGGCCTCTATACTCTTACAGTTGGTGTTGGTGACCATGGCCTCCATACTCTTACAGTTGGTGCTGGGTGACCATGGCCTCTATACTCTTACAGTTGGTGTTGGTGACCATGGCCTCTATACTCTTACAGTTGGTGTTGGTGACCATGGGCTCTATACTCTTACAGTTGGTGTTGGTGACCATGGCCTCTATACTCTTACAGTTGGTGTTGGTGACCATGGGCTCTATACTCTTACAGTTGGTGCTGGGTGACCATGGCCTGCCTCTATACTCTTACAGTTGGTGTTAGTGACCATGGGGTCTATACTCTTACAGTTGGTGTTGGTGACCATGGCCTCTATACTCTTACAGTTGGTGTTGGTGACCATGGGCTCTATACTCTTACAGTTGGTGTTGGTGACCATGGGCTCTATACTCTTACAGTTGGTGTTGGTGACCATGGCCTCTATACTCTTACAGTTGGTGCTGGGTGACCATGGCCTGCCTCTATACTCTTACAGTTGGTTTTGGTGACCATGGCCAGCCTCTATACTCTTACAGTTGATGCTGGGTGACCATGCTCTCTATACTCTTACAGTTGGTGCTGGATGACCATGGCCTCTATACTCTTACAGTTGGTGTTGGTTGACCATGGCCTCTATACTCTTACAGTTGGTTCTGGGTGACCATGGGCTCTATACTCTTACAGTTGGTGTTGGTGACCATGTCCTCCATACTCTTACATTTGGTGTTGGTGACCATGGCCTCCATACTCTTACAGTTGGTGTTGGTGACCATGGCCTCTATACTCTTACAGTTGGTGTTGGTGACCATGGCCTCTATACTCTTACAGTTGGTGTTGGTGACCATGGCCTCTATACTCTTACAGTTGGTGTTGGTGACCATGGCCTCTATACTCTTACAGTTGGTGTTGGTGACCATGGCCTCTATACTCTTACAGTTGGTTTTGGTGACCATGGGCTCTATACTCTTACAGTTGGTGCTGGGTGACCATGGCCTGCCTCTATACTCTTACAGTTGGTGTTGGTGACCATGGCCTCTATACTCTTACAGTTGGTGTTGGTGACCATGGGCTCTATACTCTTACAGTTGGTGTTGGTGACCATGGCCTCTATACTCTTACAGTTGGTGTTGGTGACCATGGCCTCTATACTCTTACAGTTGGTGCTGGGTGACCATGGCCTGCCTCTATACTCTTACAGTTGGTTTTGGTGACCATGGCCAGCCTCTATACTCTTACAGTTGATGCTGGGTGACCATGGTCTCTATACTCTTACAGTTGGTTCTGGGTGACCATGTGCTCTATGCTCTTACAGTTGGTGTTGGTGACCATGGCCTCTATACTCTTACAGTTGGTTTGAGTGACCATGGCCTGCATACTCTTACAGTTGGTTCTGGGTGACCATGGGCTCTATACTCTTACAGTTGGTGTTGGTGACCATGTCCTCCATATTCTTACATTTGGTGTTGGTGACCATGGCCTCTAAACTCTTACAGTTGGTGTTGGTGACCATGGCTTCTATACTCTTACAGTTGGTGTTGGTGACCATGGGCTCTATACTCTTACAGTTGGTGTTGGTGACCATGGCCTCTATACTCTTACAGTTGGTGTTGGTGACCATGGGCTCTATACTCTTACAGTTGGTGTTGGTGACCATGGCCTCTATACTCTTACAGTTGGTTTTGGTGACCATGGCCTCTAAACTCTTACAGTTGATGCTGGGTGACCATGGTCTCTATACTCTTACAGTTGGTGTTGGTTACCTTGGCCTCTATTCTCTTACAGTTGGTGCTGGGTGACCATGGCCTCTATACTCTTACAGTTGGTTCTGGGTGACCATGTGCTCTATGCTCTTACAGTTGGTGTTGGTGACCATGGCCTCTATACTCTTACAGTTGGTTTGAGTGACCATGGCCTGCATACTCTTACAGTTGGTTCTGGTTGATCATGGGCTCTATACTCGTACAGTTAGTGTTGGTGAGCATGGTCTCTATACTCTTACAGCTGGTGTCGGTGACCATGGCCTCTATACTCTTACAGTTGGTGTTGGTGACCATGGCCTCTATACTCTTACAGTTGGTGCTGGGTGACCATGAGCTCTATACTCTTACAGTTGGTGTTGGTGACCATGGCCTCTATACTCTTACAGTTGGTGCTGGTGACCATGGCCTCTATACTCTTACAGTTGGTGCTGGGTGACCATGGCCTCTATACTCTTACAGGTGGTGTTGGTGACCATGGGCTCTATACTCTTACAGTTGGTGCTGGGTGACCATGGCCTGCCTCTATACTCTTACAGTTGGTGTTGGTGACCATGGCCTCTAAACTCTTACAGTTGATGCTGGGTGACCATGGCCTCTATACTCTTACAGTTGGTGTTGGTGACCATGGCCTCTATACTCTTACAGTTGGTGTTGGTGACCATGTCCTCCATACTCTTACATTTGGTGTTGGTGACAATGGCCTCTATACTCTTACAGTTGGTGTTGGTGACCATGGCCTCTATACTCTTACATTTGGTGTTGGTGACCATGGGCTCTATACTCTTACAGTTGGTGTTGGTGACCATGGCCTCTATACTCTTACAGTTGGTGTTGGTGACCATGGCCTCTATACTCTTACAGTTGGTGCTGGGTGACCATGGCCTGCCTCTATACTCTTACAGTTGGTTTTGGTGACCATGGCCTCTAAACTCTTACAGTTGATGCTGGGTGACCATGGTCTCTATACTCTTACAGTTGGTGTTGGTTACCTTGGCCTCTATTCTCTTACAGTTGGTGCTGGGTGACCATGGCCTCTATACTCTTACAGTTGGTTCTGGGTGACCATGGCCTGCCTCTATACTCTTACAGTTGGTGTTGGTGACCATGTCCTCTATACTCTTACAGTTAGTGTTGGTGAGCATGGTCTCTATACTCTTACAGCTGGTGTCGGTGACCATGGCCTCTATACTCTTACAGTTGGTGTTGGTGACCATGGGCTCTATACTCTTACAGTTGGTGTTGGTGACCATGGCCTCTATACTCTTACAGTTGGTGCTGGGTGACCAAGTGCTCTATACTCTTACAGTTGGTGTTGGTGACCATGGCCTCTATACTCTTACAGTTGGTGTTGGTGACCATGGCCTCTATACTCTTACAGTTGGTGCTGGTGACCATGGCCTCTATACTCTTACAGTTGGTGCTGGGTGACCATGGCCTCTATACTCTTAAAGTTGGTGTTGGTGACCATGGGCTCTATACTCTTACAGTTGGTTCTGGGTGACCATGGCC
Organism: Brachymystax lenok tsinlingensis; assembly: GCA_030435695.1. Lineage (NCBI taxonomy): Eukaryota > Metazoa > Chordata > Actinopteri > Salmoniformes > Salmonidae > Brachymystax > Brachymystax lenok. The sequence goes on from CM059782.1 coordinate 20,515,367, forward strand.
TGCCTCTATACTCTTACAGTTGATGCTGGGTGACCATGGCCTCTATACTCTTACAGTTGGTGTTAGTGACCATGGGCTCTATACTCTTACAGTTGGTGTTGGTGACCATGGCCTCTATACTCTTACAGTTGGTGTTGGTGACCATGGGCTCTATACTCTTACAGTTGGTGTTGGTGACCATGGCCTCTATACTCTTACAGTTGGTGTTGGTGACCATGGCCTCTATACTCTTACAGTTGGTGTTGGTGACCATGGCCTCTATACTCTTACAGTTGGTGTTGGTGACCATGGGCTCTATACTCTTACAGTTGGTCCTGGGTGACCATGGCCTCTATACTCTTACAATTGGTGTTGGTGACCATGGCCTCTATACTCTTACAGTTGGTGTTGGTGACCATGTGCTCTATACTCTTACAGTTGGTGCTGGGTGACCATGGCCTGCCTCTATACTCTTACAGTTGGTGTTGGTGACCATGGCCTCTATACTCTTACAGTTGGTTTTGGTTAACCATGGCCTTTATACTCTTACAGTTGGTGTTGGTTACCATGGCCTCTATACTCTTACAGTTGGTGCTGGGTGACCATGGCCTCTATACTCTTACAGTTGGTTTTGGTTAACCATGGCCTTTATACTCTTACAGTTGGTGTTGGTACCATGTCTTCTATACTCTTACAGTTGGTGTTGGGTGACCATGGCCTCTATACTCTTACAGTTGGTGTTGGTGACCATGTCCTCCATACTCTTACAGTTAGTGTTGGTGACCATGGCCTCTATACTGTTACAGTTGGTGCTGGGTGACCATGGCCTCTATACTCTTACAGTTGGTTTTGGTTAACCATGGCCTTTATACTCTTACAGTTGGTGTTGGTACCATGTCTTCTATACTCTTACAGTTGGTCCTGTGTGACCATGGGCTCTATACTCTTACAGTTGGTGTTGGTAACCATGGCCTCTATACTCTTACAGTTGGTGCTGGGTGACCATGGCCTGCCTCTATACTCTTACAGTTGGTGTTGCTGACCATGGCCTCTATACTCTTACAGTTGGTCCTGGGTGACCATGGGCTCTATACTCTTACAGTTGGTGTCGGTGACCATGGCCTCTATACTCTTACAGTTGGTGTTGGTGACCATGGCCTCTATACTCTTACAGTTGGTGTTGGTGACCATGGCCTCTATACTCTTACAGTTGGTGTTGGTGACCATGGGCTCTATACTCTTACAGTTGGTCCTGGGTGACCATGGCCTCTATACTCTTACAATTGGTGTTGGTGACCATGGCCTCTATACTCTTACAGTTGGTGTTGGTGACCATGTGCTCTATACTCTTACAGTTGGTGCTGGGTGACCATGGCCTGCCTCTATACTCTTACAGTTGGTGTTGGTGACCATGGCCTCTATACTCTTACAGTTGGTTTTGGTTAACCATGGCCTTTATACTCTTACAGTTGGTGTTGGTTACCATGGCCTCTATACTCTTACAGTTGGTGCTGGTGACCATGGCCTCTATACTCTTACAGTTGGTGCTGGGTGACCATGGCCTCTATACTCTTACAGTTGGTTTTGGTTAACCATGGCCTTTATACTCTTACAGTTGGTGTTGGTACCATGTCTTCTATACTCTTACAGTTGGTGTTGGGTGACCATGGCCTCTATACTCTTACAGTTGGTGTTGGTGACCATGTCCTCCATACTCTTACAGTTGGTGTTGGTGACCATGGCCTCTATACTGTTACAGTTGGTGCTGGGTGACCATGGCCTCTATACTCTTACAGTTGGTTTTGGTTAACCATGGCCTTTATACTCTTACAGTTGGTGTTGGTACCATGTCTTCTATACTCTTACAGTTGGTCCTGTGTGACCATGGGCTCTATACTCTTACAGTTGGTGTTGGTAACCATGGCCTCTATACTCTTACAGTTGGTGCTGGGTGACCATGGCCTGCCTCTATACTCTTACAGTTGGTGTTGCTGACCATGGCCTCTATACTCTTACAGTTGGTCCTGGGTGACCATGGGCTCTATACTCTTACAGTTGGTGTCGGTGACCATGGCCTCTATACTCTTACAGTTGGTGTTGGTGACCATGGCCTCTATACTCTTACAGTTGGTGTTGGTTGACCATGGCCTCTATACTCTTACAGTTGGTCCTGTGTGACCATGGGCTCTATACTCTTACAGTTGGTGTTGGTAACCATGGCCTCTATACTCTTACAGTTGGTGCTGGGTGACCATGGCCTGCCTCTATACTCTTACAGTTGGTGTTGCTGACCATGGCCTCTATACTCTTACAGTTGGTCCTGGGTGACCATGGGCTCTATACTCTTACAGTTGGTGTCGGTGACCATGGCCTCTATACTCTTACAGTTGGTGTTGATGACCATGGCCTCTATACTCTTACAGTTGGTGTTGGTGACCATGTTCTCTATACTCTTACAGTTGGTGCTGGGTGACCATGGCCTCTATACTCTTACAGTTGGAGTTGGTGACCATGTCTTCTATACTCTTACAGTTGGTGTTGGGTGACCATGGCCTCCATACTCTTACAGTTGGTGTTGGTGACCATGGCCTCCATACTCTTACAGTTGGTGTTGGTGACCATGTCTTCTATACTCTTACAGTTGGTGTTGGGTGACCATGGTCTGTATACTCTTACAGTTGGTGTTGGTGACCATGGCCTCCATACTCTTACAGTTGGTGTTGGTGACCATGGCCTCTATACTCTTACAGTTGGTGTTGGGTGACCATGGCCTCTATACTCTTACAGTTGGTGCTGGGTGACCATAGGCTCTATACTCTTACAGTTGGTGTTGGTGACCATGGCCTCTATACTCTTACAGGTGGTGTTGGTGACCATGTCCTCCATACTCTTACAGGTGGTGTTGGTGACCATGTCCTCTATACTCTTACAGTTGGTGTTGGCGACCATGGCCTCTATACTCTTACAGTTGGTGTTGGTGACCATGGCCTCTATACTCTTACAGTTGGTGTTGGTTGACCATGGGCTCTATACTCTTACAGTTGGTGCTGGGTGACCATGGCCTGCCTCTATAGTCTTACAGTTGGTGTTGCTGACCATGGCCTCTATACTCTTACAGTTGGTCCTGGGTGACCATGGGCTCTATACTCTTACAGTTGGTGTCGGTGACCATGGCCTCTATACTCTTACAGTTGGTGTTAGTGACCATGGCCTCTATACTCTTACAGTTGGTGTTGGTGACCATGGCCTCTATACTCTTACAGTTGGTGCTGGGTGACCATGTGCTCTATACTCTTACAGTTGGTGCTGGGGGACCATGTGCTCTATACTCTTACAGTTGGTGTTGGTGACCATGGGCTCTATACTCTTACAGTTGGTGTTGGTGACCATGGCCTCTATACTCTTACAGTTGGTGTTGGTGACCATGGCCTCTATACTCTTACAGTTGGTGTTGGTTGACCATGGCCTCTATACTCTTACAGTTGGTCCTGGGTGACCATGGGCTCTATACTCTTACAGTTGGTGTTGGTGACCATGTCCTCCATACTCTTACAGTTGGTGTTGGTGACCATGGCCTCTATACTCTTACAGTTGGTGTTGGTGACCATGGCCTCTATACTCTTACAGTTGGTGTTGGTGACCATGGCCTCTATACTCTTACAGTTGGTGTTGGTGAACATGGGCTCTATACTCTTACAGTTGGTGTTGGTGACCATGGGCTCTATACTCTTACAGTTGGTGTTGGTGACCATGTCCTCTATTCTCTTACAGTTGGTGTTGGTGACCATGGGCTCTATACTCTTACAGTTAGTGTTGGTGAGCATGGGCTCTATACTCTTACAGCTGGTGTTGGTGACCATGGCCTCTATACTCTTACAGTTGGTGCTGGGTGACCATGGCCTGCCTCTATACTCTTACAGTTGGTGCTGGGTGACCATGGCCTGCCTCTATACTCTTACAGTTGGTGTTGGTGACCATGGCCTCTAAACTCTTACAGTTGGTCCTGGGTGACCATGGCCTCTATACTCTTACAGTTGGTGCTGGGTGACCATGGCCTCTATACTCTTACAGTTGGTGTTGGTCACCATGGCCTCTAAACTCTTACAGTTGGTCCTGGGTGACCATGGCCTCTATACTCTTACAGTTGGTGCTGGGTGACCATGGCCTCTATACTCTTACAGTTGGTGTTGGTCACCATGGCCTCTATACTCTTACAGTTGGTGTTGGTGACCATGGGCTCTATACTCTTACAGTTGGTGCTGGGTGACCATGGCCTGCCTCTATACTCTTACAGTTGGTTTTGGTGACCATGGCCTCTAAACTCTTACAGTTAATGCTGGGTGACCATGGTCTCTATACTCTTACAGTTGGTGTTGGTGACCTTGGCCTCTATACTCTTACAGTTGGTTCTGGGTGACCATGTGCTCTATGCTCTTACAGTTGGTGTTGTTGACCATGGCCTCTTTACTCTTACAGTTGGTTTGAGTGACCATGGCCTGCATACTCTTACAGTTGGTGTTGGTGACCATGTCCTCTATACTCTTACAGTTGGTGTTGGTGACCATGGGCTCTATACTCTTACAGTTGGTGTTGGTGAGCATGGTCTCTATACTCTTACAGCTGGTGTCGGTGACCATGGCCTCTATACTCTTACAGTTGGTGTTGGTGACCTTGGGCTCTATGCTCTTACAGTTGGTGTTGGTGACCATGGACTCTATACTCTTACAGTTGGTGCTGGGTGACCATGGGCTCTATACTCTTACAGTTGGTGCTGGGTGACCATGTGCTCCATACTCTTACAGTTGGTGTTGGTGACCATGGCCTCTATACTCTTACAGTTGGTGTTGGTGACCATGGCCTCTATACTCTTACAGTTGGTCCTGGGTGACCATGGGCTCTATACTCTTACAGTTGGTGTTGGTGACCATGGCCTCTATACTCTTACAGTTGGTTTTTGTAACCATGGGCTCTATACTCTTACAGTTGGTGCTGGGTGACCATGGCCTGCCTCTATACTCTTACAGTTGGTGTTGGTGACCATGGCCTCTAAACTCTTACAGTTGATGCTGGGTGACCATGCTCTCTATACTCTTACAGTTGGTGTTGGTGACCATGGCCTCTATACTCTTACAGTTGGTGCTGGGTGACCATGGCCTCTATACTCTTACAGTTGATGTTGGTTGACCATGGCCTCTATACTCTTACAGTTGGTTCTGGGTGACCATGGGCTCTATACTCTTACAGTTGGTGTTGGTGACCATGTCCTCCATACTCGTACATTTGGTGTTGGTGACAATGGCCTCTATACTCTTACAGTTGGTGTTGGTGACCATGGGCTCTATACTCTTACAGTTGGTGTTGGTGACCATGGCCTCTATACTCTTACAGTTGGTGTTGGTGACCATGGGCTCTATACTCTTACAGTTGGTGCTGGGTGACCATGGCCTGCCTCTATACTCTTACAGTTGGTTTTGGTGACCATGGCCTCTACACTCTTACAGTTGATGCTGGGTGACCATGGTCTCTATACTCTTACAGTTGGTGTTGGTTACCTTGGCCTCTATTCTCTTACAGTTGGTGCTGGGTGACCATGGCCTCTATACTCTTACAGTTGGTTCTGGGTGACCATGTGCTCTATGCTCTTACAGTTGGTGTTGGTGACCATGGCCTCTATACTCTTACAGTTGGTGTTGGTGACCATGGCCTCTTTACTCTTACAGTTGGTGCTGGTGACCATGGGCTCTATACTCTTACAGTTGATGCTGGGTGACCATGGCCTCTATACTCTTACAGTTGGTGTTGGTGACCATGGCCTCTATACTCTTACAGTTGGTGTTATTGACCATGGGCTCTATACTCTTACAGTTGGTGTTGGTGACCATGGCCTCTATACTCTTACAGTTGGTGTTGGTGACCATGGCCTCTATACTCTTACAGTTGGTGTTGGTGACCATGGCCTCTATACTCTTACAGTTGGTGCTGGGTGTCCATGGCCTGCCTCTATACTCTTACAGTTGGTTTTGGTGACCATGGCCAGCCTCTATACTCTTACAGTTGATGCTGGGTGACCATGGTCTCTATACTCTTACAGTTGGTGTTGGTGACCTTGGCCTCTATACTCTTACAGTTGGTGCTGGGTGACCATGGCCTCTAAACTCTTACAGTTGGTGTTGGTGACCATGTGCTCTATACTCTTACAGTTGGTTCTGGGTGACCATGGCCTGCCTCTATACTCTTACAGTTGGTGTTGGTGACCATGTCCTCTATTCTCTTACAGTTGGTGTTGGTGACCATGGGCTCTATACTCTTACAGTTGATGCTGGGTGGCCATGCTCTCTATACTCTTACAGTTGGTGTTGGTGACCTTGGCCTCTATACTCTTACAGTTGGTGCTGGGTGACCATGGCCTCTATACTCTTACAGTTGATGTTGGTTGACCATGGCCTCTATACTCTTACAGTTGGTTCTGGGTGACCATGGGCTCTATACTCTTACAGTTGGTGTTGGTCACCATGTCCTCCATACTCTTACATTTGGTGTTGGTGACAATGGCCTCTATACTCTTACAGTTGGTGTTGGTGACCATGGCCTCTATACTCTTACAGTTGGTGTTGGTGACCATGGGCTCTATACTCTTACAGTTGGTGTTGGTGACCATGGGCTCTATACTCTTACAGTTGGTGTTGGTGACCATGGCCTCTATACTCTTACAGTTGGTGCTGGGTGACCATGGCCTGCTTCTATACTCTTACAGTTGGTGTTGGTGACCATGGCCTCTATACTCTTACAGTTGGTGTTGGTGACCATGTGCTCTATACTCTTACAGTTGGTGCTGGGTGACCATGGCCTGCCTCTATACTCTTACAGTTGGTGTTGGTGACCATGGCCTCTAAACTCTTACAGTTGGTCCTGGGTGACCATGGCCTCTATACTCTTACAGTTGGTGCTGGGTGACCATGGCCTGCCTCTATACTCTTACAGTTGGTTTTGGTGACCATGGCCTCTAAACTCTTAAAGTTAATGCTGGGTGACCATGGTCTCTATACTCTTACAGTTGGTGTTGGTGACCTTGGCCTCTATACTCTTACAGTTGGTGCTGGGTGACCATGGCCTCTAAACTCTTACAGTTGGTGTTGGTGACCATGGGCTCTATACTCTTACAGTTGGTTCTGGGTGACCATGGCCTGCCTCTATACTCTTACAGTTGGTGTTGGTGACCATGGCCTCTAAACTCTTACAGTTGATGCTGGGTGACCATGGCCTCTATACTCTTACAGTTGGTGTTGGTGACCATGTCCTCTATTCTCTTACAGTTGGTGTTGGTGACCATGGGCTCTATACTCTTACAGTTAGTGTTGGTGAGCATGGTCTCTATACTCTTACAGCTGGTGTTGGTGACCATGGCCTCTATACTCTTACAGTTGGTTTTGGTAACCATGGGCTCTATACTCTTACAGTTGGTGCTGGGTGACCATGGCCTGCCTCTATACTCTTACAGTTGGTGTTGGTGACCATGGCCTCTAAACTCTTACAGTTGATGCTGGGTGGCCATGCTCTCTATACTCTTACAGTTGGTGTTGGTGACCTTGGCCTCTATACTCTTACAGTTGGTGCTGGGTGACCATGGCCTGCCTCTATACTCTTACAGTTGGTTTTGGTGACCATGGCCTCTAAACTCTTAAAGTTAATGCTGGGTGACCATGGCCTCTATACTCTTACAGTTGGTGTTGGTGACCTTGGCCTCTATACTCTTACAGTTGGTTCTGGGTGACCATGGGCTCTATACTCTTACAGTTGGTGTTGGTGACCATGTCCTCCATACTCTTACATTTGGTGTTGGTGACAATGGCCTCTATACTCTTACAGTTGGTGTTGGTGACCATGGCCTCTATACTCTTACAGTTGGTGTTGGTGACCATGGGCCTCTATACTCTTACAGTTGGTGCTTGGTGACCATGGCCTGCTTCTATACTCTTACAGTTGGTGTTGGTGACCATGGCCTCTATACTCTTACAGTTGGTGCTGGGTGACCATGTGCTCTATACTCTTACAGTTGGTGCTGGGTGACCATGGCCTGCCTCTATACTCTTACAGTTGGTGTTGGTGACCATGGCCTCTAAACTCTTACAGTTGGTCCTGGGTGACCATGGCCTCTATACTCTTACAGTTGGTGCTGGGTGACCATGGCCTCTATACTCTTACAGTTGGTGTTGGTCACCATGGCCTCTATACTCTTACAGTTGGTGTTGGTGACCATGGGCTCTATACTCTTACAGTTGGTGCTGGGTGACCATGGCCTGCCTCTATACTCTTACAGTTGGTTTTGGTGACCATGGCCTCTAAACTCTTACAGTTAATGCTGGGTGACCATGGTCTCTATACTCTTACAGTTGGTGTTGGTGACCTTGGCCTCTGTTCTCTTACAGTTGGTGCTGGGTGACCATGGCCTCTAAACTCTTACAGTTGGTGTTGGCTGACCATGGCCTCTATACTCTTACAGTTGGTTTGAGTGACCATGGCCTGCATACTCTTACAGTTGGATCTGGTTGACCATGGGCTCTATACTCTTACAGTTGGTGTTGGTGACCATGTCCTCTATACTCTTACAGTTGGTGTTGGTGACCATGGGCTCTATACTCTTACAGTTGGTGTCGGTGAGCATGGTCTCTAAACTCTGACATCTGGTGTCGGTGACCATGGCCTCTATACTCTTACAGTTGGTGCTGGGTGACCATGTGCTCCATACTCTTACAGTTGGTGTTGGTGACCATGGCCTCTATACTCTTACAGTTGGTGTTGGTGACCATGGCCTCTATACTCTTACAGTTGGTCCTGGGTGACCATGGGCTCTATACTCTTACAGTTGGTGTTGGTGACCATGGCCTCTATACTCTTACAGTTGGTTTTTGTAACCATGGGCTCTATACTCTTACAGTTGGTGCTGGGTGACCATGGCCTGCCTCTATACTCTTACAGTTGGTGTTGGTGACCATGGCCTCTAAACTCTTACAGTTGATGCTGGGTGACCATGGCCTCTATACTCTTACAGTTGGTGTTGGTGACCATGTCCTCTATTCTCTTACAGTTGGTGTTGGTGACCATGGGCTCTATACTCTTACAGTTAGTGTTGGTGAGCATGGTCTCTATACTCTTACAGCTGGTGTTGGTGACCATGGCCTCTATACTCTTACAGTTGGTCCTGGGTGACCATGGCCTCTATACTCTTACAGTTGGTTTTGGTAACCATGGGCTCTATACTCTTACAGTTGGTGCTGGGTGACCATGGCCTGCCTCTATACTCTTACAGTTGGTGCTGGGTGACCATGTGCTCCATACTCTTACAGTTGGTGTTGGTGACCATGGCCTCTATACTCTTACAGTTGGTGTTGGTGACCATGGCCTCTATACTCTTACAGTTGGTCCTGGGTGACCATGGGCTCTATACTCTTACAGTTGGTGTTGGTGACCATGGCCTCTATACTCTTACAGTTGGTTTTTGTAACCATGGGCTCTATACTCTTACAGTTGGTGCTGGGTGACCATGGCCTGCCTCTATACTCTTACAGTTGGTGTTGGTGACCATGGCCTCTAAACTCTTACAGTTGATGCTGGGTGACCATGCTCTCTATACTCTTACAGTTGGTGTTGGTGACCATGGCCTCTATACTCTTACAGTTGGTGCTGGGTGACCATGGCCTCTATACTCTTACAGTTGATGTTGGTTGACCATGGCCTCTATACTCTTACAGTTGGTTCTGGGTGACCATGGGCTCTATACTCTTACAGTTGGTGTTGGTGACCATGTCCTCCATACTCGTACATTTGGTGTTGGTGACAATGGCCTCTATACTCTTACAGTTGGTGTTGGTGACCATGGGCTCTATACTCTTACAGTTGGTGTTGGTGACCATGGCCTCTATACTCTTACAGTTGGTGTTGGTGACCATGGCCTCTATACTCTTACAGTTGGTTTTGGTGACCATGGCCTCTACACTCTTACAGTTGATGCTGGGTGACCATGGTCTCTATACTCTTACAGTTGGTGTTGGTTACCTTGGCCTCTATTCTCTTACAGTTGGTGCTGGGTGACCATGGCCTCTATACTCTTACAGTTGGTTCTGGGTGACCATGTGCTCTATGCTCTTACAGTTGGTGTTGGTGACCATGGCCTCTATACTCTTACAGTTGGTGTTGGTGACCATGGCCTCTTTACTCTTACAGTTGGTGCTGGTGACCATGGGCTCTATACTCTTACAGTTGATGCTGGGTGACCATGGCCTCTATACTCTTACAGTTGGTGTTGGTGACCATGGCCTCTATACTCTTACAGTTGGTGTTATTGACCATGGGCTCTATACTCTTACAGTTGGTGTTGGTGACCATGGCCTCTATACTCTTACAGTTGGTGTTGGTGACCATGGCCTCTATACTCTTACAGTTGGTGTTGGTGACCATGGCCTCTATACTCTTACAGTTGGTGCTGGGTGTCCATGGCCTGCCTCTATACTCTTACAGTTGGTTTTGGTGACCATGGCCAGCCTCTATACTCTTACAGTTGATGCTGGGTGACCATGGTCTCTATACTCTTACAGTTGGTGTTGGTGACCTTGGCCTCTATACTCTTACAGTTGGTGCTGGGTGACCATGGCCTCTAAACTCTTACAGTTGGTGTTGGTGACCATGTGCTCTATACTCTTACAGTTGGTTCTGGGTGACCATGGCCTGCCTCTATACTCTTACAGTTGGTGTTGGTGACCATGTCCTCTATTCTCTTACAGTTGGTGTTGGTGACCATGGGCTCTATACTCTTACAGTTGATGCTGGGTGGCCATGCTCTCTATACTCTTACAGTTGGTGTTGGTGACCTTGGCCTCTATACTCTTACAGTTGGTGCTGGGTGACCATGGCCTCTATACTCTTACAGTTGATGTTGGTTGACCATGGCCTCTATACTCTTACAGTTGGTTCTGGGTGACCATGGGCTCTATACTCTTACAGTTGGTGTTGGTCACCATGTCCTCCATACTCTTACATTTGGTGTTGGTGACAATGGCCTCTATACTCTTACAGTTGGTGTTGGTGACCATGGCCTCTATACTCTTACAGTTGGTGTTGGTGACCATGGGCTCTATACTCTTACAGTTGGTGTTGGTGACCATGGGCTCTATACTCTTACAGTTGGTGTTGGTGACCATGGCCTCTATACTCTTACAGTTGGTGCTGGGTGACCATGGCCTGCTTCTATACTCTTACAGTTGGTGTTGGTGACCATGGCCTCTATACTCTTACAGTTGGTGTTGGTGACCATGTGCTCTATACTCTTACAGTTGGTGCTGGGTGACCATGGCCTGCCTCTATACTCTTACAGTTGGTGTTGGTGACCATGGCCTCTAAACTCTTACAGTTGGTCCTGGGTGACCATGGCCTGCCTCTATACTCTTACAGTTGGTTTTGGTGACCATGGCCTCTAAACTCTTAAAGTTAATGCTGGGTGACCATGGTCTCTATACTCTTACAGTTGGTGTTGGTGACCTTGGCCTCTATACTCTTACAGTTGGTGCTGGGTGACCATGGCCTCTAAACTCTTACAGTTGGTGTTGGTGACCATGGGCTCTATACTCTTACAGTTGGTTCTGGGTGACCATGGCCTGCCTCTATACTCTTACAGTTGGTGTTGGTGACCATGGCCTCTAAACTCTTACAGTTGATGCTGGGTGACCATGGCCTCTATACTCTTACAGTTGGTGTTGGTGACCATGTCCTCTATTCTCTTACAGTTGGTGTTGGTGACCATGGGCTCTATACTCTTACAGTTAGTGTTGGTGAGCATGGTCTCTATACTCTTACAGCTGGTGTTGGTGACCATGGCCTCTATACTCTTACAGTTGGTCCTGGGTGACCATGGCCTCTATACTCTTACAGTTGGTTTTGGTAACCATGGGCTCTATACTCTTACAGTTGGTGCTGGGTGACCATGGCCTGCCTCTATACTCTTACAGTTGGTGTTGGTGACCATGGCCTCTAAACTCTTACAGTTGATGCTGGGTGGCCATGCTCTCTATACTCTTACAGTTGGTGTTGGTGACCTTGGCCTCTATACTCTTACAGTTGGTGCTGGGTGACCATGGCCTGCCTCTATACTCTTACAGTTGGTTTTGGTGACCATGGCCTCTAAACTCTTACATTTGGTGTTGGTGACCATGTCCTCCATACTCTTACAGTTGGTGTTGGTGACAATGGCCTCTATACTCTTACAGTTGGTGTTGGTGACCATGGCCTCTATACTCTTACAGTTGGTTCTGGGTGACCATGGGCTCTATACTCTTACAGTTGGTGTTGGTGACCATGTCCTCCATACTCTTACATTTGGTGTTGGTGACAATGGCCTCTATACTCTTACAGTTGGTGTTGGTGACCATGGCCTCTATACTCTTACAGTTGGTGTTGGTGACCATGGGCTCTATACTCTTACAGTTGGTGTTGGTGACCATGGGCTCTATACTCTTACAGTTGGTGTTGGTGACCATGGCCTCTATACTCTTACAGTTGGTGCTGGGTGACCATGGCCTGCTTCTATACTCTTACAGTTGGTGTTGGTGACCATGGCCTCTATACTCTTACAGTTGGTGTTGGTGACCATGTGCTCTATACTCTTACAGTTGGTGCTGGGTGACCATGGCCTGCCTCTATACTCTTACAGTTGGTGTTGGTGACCATGGCCTCTAAACTCTTACAGTTGGTCCTGGGTGACCATGGCCTCTATACTCTTACAGTTGGTGCTGGGTGACCATGGCCTCTATACTCTTACAGTTGGTGTTGGTCACCATGGCCTCTATACTCTTACAGTTGGTGTTGGTGACCATGGGCTCTATACTCTTACAGTTGGTGCTGGGTGACCATGGCCTGCCTCTATACTCTTACAGTTGGTTTTGGTGACCATGGCCTCTAAACTCTTACAGTTAATGCTGGGTGACCATGGTCTCTATACTCTTACAGTTGGTGTTGGTGACCTTGGCCTCTGTTCTCTTACAGTTGGTGCTGGGTGACCATGGCCTCTAAACTCTTACAGTTGGTGTTGGTTGACCATGGCCTCTATACTCTTACAGTTGGTTTGAGTGACCATGGCCTGCATACTCTTACAGTTGGATCTGGTTGACCATGGGCTCTATACTCTTACAGTTGGTGTTGGTGACCATGTCCTCTATACTCTTACAGTTGGTGTTGGTGACCATGGGCTCTATACTCTTACAGTTGGTGTCGGTGAGCATGGTCTCTATACTCTTACAGCTGGTGTCGGTGACCATGGCCTCTATACTCTTACAGTTGGTGTTGGTGACCATGGGCTCTATGCTCTTACAGTTGGTGTTGGTGACCATGGCCTCTATACTCTTACAGTTGGTGCTGGGTGACCATGTGCTCTATACTCTTACAGTTGGTGCTGGGTGACCATGTGCTCCATACTCTTACAGTTGGTGTTGGTGACCATGGCCTCTATACTCTTACAGTTGGTGTTGGTGACCATGGCCTCTATACTCTTACAGTTGGTCCTGGGTGACCATGGGCTCTATACTCTTACAGTTGGTGTTGGTGACCATGGCCTCTATACTCTTACAGTTGGTTTTTGTAACCATGGGCTCTATACTCTTACAGTTGGTGCTGGGTGACCATGGCCTGCCTCTATACTCTTACAGTTGGTGTTGGTGACCATGGCCTCTAAACTCTTACAGTTGATGCTGGGTGACCATGGCCTCTATACTCTTACAGTTGGTGTTGGTGACCATGTCCTCTATTCTCTTACAGTTGGTGTTGGTGACCATGGGCTCTATACTCTTACAGTTAGTGTTGGTGAGCATGGTCTATAATACTCTTACAGTTGGTCCTGGGTGACCATGGCCTCTATACTCTTACAGTTGGTTTTGGTAACCATGGGCTCTATACTCTTACAGTTGGTGCTGGGTGACCATGGCCTGCCTCTATACTCTTACAGTTGGTGTTGGTGACCATGGCCTCTAAACTCTTACAGTTGATGCTGGGTGGCCATGCTCTCTATACTCTTACAGTTGGTGTTGGTGACCTTGGCCTCTATACTCTTACAGTTGGTGCTGGGTGACCATGGCCTCTATACTCTTACAGTTGGTTCTGGGTGACCATGGGCTCTATACTCTTACAGTTGGTGTTGGTGACCATGTCCTCCATACTCTTACATTTGGTGTTGGTGACAATGGCCTCTATACTCTTACAGTTGGTGTTGGTGACCATGGCCTCTATACTCTTACAGTTGGTGTTGGTGACCATGGGCTCTATACTCTTACAGTTGGTTTTGGTGACCATGGGCTCTATACTCTTACAGTTGGTGTTGGTGACCATGGCCTCTATACTCTTACAGTTGGTGCTGGGTGACCATGGCCTGCTTCTATACTCTTACAGTTGGTGTTGGTGACCATGGCCTCTATACTCTTACAGTTGGTGTTGGTGACCATGTGCTCTATACTCTTACAGTTGGTGCTGGGTGACCATGGCCTGCCTCTATACTCTTACAGTTGGTGTTGGTGACCATGGCCTCTAAACTCTTACAGTTGGTCCTGGGTGACCATGGCCTCTATACTCTTACAGTTGGTGCTGGGTGACCATGGCCTCTATACTCTTACAGTTGGTGTTGGTCACCATGGCCTCTATACTCTTACAGTTGGTGTTGGTGACCATGGGCTCTATACTCTTACAGTTGGTGCTGGGTGACCATGGCCTGCCTCTATACTCTTACAGTTGGTTTTGGTGACCATGGCCTCTAAACTCTTACAGTTAATGCTGGGTGACCATGGTCTCTATACTCTTACAGTTGGTGTTGGTGACCTTGGCCTCTGTTCTCTTACAGTTGGTGCTGGGTGACCATGGCCTCTAAACTCTTACAGTTGGTGTTGGTTGACCATGGCCTCTATACTCTTACAGTTGGTGTTGTTGACCATGGCCTCTATACTCTTACAGTTGGTTTGAGTGACCATGGCCTGCATACTCTTACAGTTGGATCTGGTTGACCATGGGCTCTATACTCTTACAGTTGGTGTTGGTGACCATGTCCTCTATACTCTTACAGTTGGTGTTGGTGACCATGGGCTCTATACTCTTACAGTTGGTGTCGGTGAGCATGGTCTCTATACTCTTACAGTTGGTGTTGGTGACCATGGGCTCTATGCTCTTACAGTTGGTGTTGGTGACCATGGACTCTATACTCTTACAGTTGGTGCTGGGTGACCATGTGCTCTATACTCTTACAGTTGGTGCTGGGTGACCATGTGCTCCATACTCTTACAGTTGGTGTTGGTGACCATGGCCTCTATACTCTTACAGTTGGTGTTGGTGACCATGGCCTCTATACTCTTACAGTTGGTGTTGGTGACCATGGCCTCTATACTCTTACAGTTGGTCCTGGGTGACCATGGGCTCTATACTCTTACAGTTGGTTTTTGTAACCATGGGCTCTATACTCTTACAGTTGGTGCTGGGTGACCATGGCCTGCCTCTATACTCTTACAGTTGGTGTTGGTGACCATGGCCTCTAAACTCTTACAGTTGATGCTGGGTGACCATGCTCTCTATACTCTTACAGTTGGTGTTGGTGACCATGGCCTCTATACTCTTACAGTTGGTGCTGGGTGACCATGGCCTCTATACTCTTACAGTTGATGTTGGTTGACCATGGCCTCTATACTCTTACAGTTGGTTCTGGGTGACCATGGGCTCTATACTCTTACAGTTGGTGTTGGTGACCATGTCCTCCATACTCTTACATTTGGTGTTGGTGACAATGGCCTCTATACTCTTACAGTTGGTGTTGGTGACCATGGGCTCTATACTCTTACAGTTGGTGTTGGTGACCATGGCCTCTATACTCTTACAGTTGGTGTTGGTGACCATGGGCTCTATACTCTTACAGTTGGTGCTGGGTGACCATGGCCTGCCTCTATACTCTTACAGTTGGTTTTGGTGACCATGGCCTCTACACTCTTACAGTTGATGCTGGGTGACCATGGTCTCTATACTCTTACAGTTGGTGTTGGTTACCTTGGCCTCTATTCTCTTACAGTTGGTGCTGGGTGACCATGGCCTCTATACTCTTACAGTTGGTTCTGGGTGACCATGTGCTCTATGCTCTTACAGTTGGTGTTGGTGACCATGGCCTCTATACTCTTACAGTTGGTGTTGGTGACCATGGCCTCTTTACTCTTACAGTTGGTGCTGGTGACCATGGGCTCTATACTCTTACAGTTGATGCTGGGTGACCATGGGCTCTATACTCTTACAGTTGGTGTTGGTGACCATGGCCTCTATACTCTTACAGTTGGTGTTGGTGACCATGGCCTCTATACTCTTACAGTTGGTGTTATTGACCATGGGCTCTATACTCTTACAGTTGGTGTTGGTGACCATGGCCTCTATACTCTTACAGTTGGTGTAGGTGACCATGGCCTCTATACTCTTACAGTTGGTGCTGGGTGTCCATGGCCTGCCTCTATACTCTTACAGTTGGTTTTGGTGGCCAGCCTCTATACTCTTACAGTTGATGCTGGGTGACCATGCTCTCTATACTCTTACAGTTGGTGTTGGTGACCTTGGCCTCTATACTCTTACAGTTGGTGCTGGGTGACCATGGCCTCTAAACTCTTACAGTTGGTGTTGGTGACCATGGCCTCTATACTCTTACAGTTGGTTCTGGGTGACCATGTGCTCTATGCTCTTACAGTTGGTGTTGGTGACCATGGCCTCTATACTCTTACAGTTGGTTTGAGTGACCATGGCCTGCATACTCTTACAGTTGGTTCTGGGTGACCATGGGCTCTATACTCTTACAGTTGGTGCTGGGTGACCATGGCCTGCCTCTATACTCTTACAGTTGGTTTTGGTGACCATGGCCTCTAAACTCTTACAGTTGGTGCTGGGTGACCATGCTCTCTATACTCTTACAGTTGGTGTTGGTGACCTTGGCCTCTATACTCTACAGTTGGTGCTGGGTGACCATGGCCTCTATACTCTTACAGTTGGTGTTGGTTGAACATGGCCTCTATACTCTTACAGTTGGTTCTGGGTGACCATGGGCTCTATACTCTTACAGTTGGTGTTGGTGACCATGGCCTCTATACTCTTACAGTTAGTGTTGGTGAGCATGGTCTCTATTCTCTTACAGTTGGTGCTGGATGACCATGGCCTCTATACTCTTACAGTTGGTTCTGGGTGACCATGGCCAGCCTCTATACTCTTACAGTTGATGCTGGGTGACCATGGTCTCTATACTCTTACAGTTGGTGTTGGTGACCTTGGCCTCTATACTCTTACAGTTGGTGCTGGGTGACCATGGCCTCTAAACTCTTACAGTTGGTGTTGGTTGACCATGGCCTCTATACTCTTACAGTTGGTTCTGGGTGACCATGGGCTCTATACTCTTACAGTTGGTGCTGGGTGACCATGGCCTGCCTCTATACTCTTACAGTTGGTTTTGGTGACCATGGCCTCTAAACTCTTACAGTTGGTGCTGGGTGACCATGCTCTCTATACTCTTACAGTTGGTGTTGGTGACCTTGGCCTCTATACTCTTACAGTTGGTGCTGGGTGACCATGGCCTCTATACTCTTACAGTTGGTGTTGGTTGAACATGGCCTCTATACTCTTACATTTGGTGTTGGTGACCATGGCCTCTATACTCTTACAGTTGGTGTTGGTGACCATGGCCTCTATACTCTTACAGTTGGTGTTGGTGACCATGGGCTCTATACTCTTACAGTTGGTGTTGGTCACCATGGCCTCTATACTCTTACAGTTGGTGTTGGTGACCATGGGCTCTATACTCTTACAGTTGGTGCTGGGTGACCATGGCCTGCCTCTATACTCTTACAGTTGGTTTTGGTGACCATGGCCTCTAAACTCTTACAGTTGATGCTGGGTGACCATGGTCTCTATACTCTTACAGTTGGTGTTGGTGACCTTGGCCTCTATTCTCTTACAGTTGGTGCTGGGTGACCATGGCCTCTAAACTCTTACAGTTGGTGTTGGTTGACCATGGCCTCTATACTCTTACAGTTGGTTCTGGGTGACCATGTGCTCTATGCTCTTACAGTTGGTGTTGGTGACCATGGCCTCTATACTCTTACAGTTGGTTTGAGTGACCATGGCCTGCATACTCTTACAGTTGGTTCTGGTTGACCATGTGCTCTATGCTCTTACAGTTGGTGTTGGTGACCATGGGCTCTATACTCTTACAGTTAGTGTTGGTGAGCATGGTCTCTATACTCTTACAGCTGGTGTCGGTGACCATGGCCTCTATACTCTTACAGTTGGTGTTGGTGACCATGGGCTCTATACTCTTACAGTTGGTGCTGGGTGACCATGGCCTCTATACTCTTACAGTTGGTGCTGGGTGACCATGTGCTCTATACTCTTACAGTTGGTGCTGGGTGACCATGTGCTCCATACTCTTACAGTTGGTGTTGGTGACCATGGCCTCTATACTCTTACAGTTGGTCCTGGGTGACCATGGGCTCTATACTCTTACAGTTGGTGTTGGTGACCATGGCCTCTATACTCTTACAGTTGGTTTTGGTAACCATGGGCTCTATACTCTTACAGTTGGTGCTGGGTGACCATGGCCTGCCTCTATACTCTTACAGTTGGTGTTGGTGACCATGGCCTCTAAACTCTTACAGTTGATGCTGGGTGACCATGCTCTCTATACTCTTACAGTTGGTGCTGGGTGACCATGGCCTCTATACTCTTACAGTTGATGCTGGGTGACCATGGCCTCTATACTCTTACAGTTGGTGTTAGTGACCATGGGCTCTATACTCTTACAGTTGGTGTTGGTGACCATGGGCTCTATACTCTTACAGTTGGTTTTGGTGACCATGGCCTCTATACTCTTACAGTTGGTGTTGGTGACCATGGCCTCTATACTCTTACAGTTGGTTTTGGTGACCATGGCCTCTATACTCTTACAGTTAGTGTTGGTGAGCATGGTCTCTATTCTCTTACAGTTGGTGCTGGGTGACCATGGCCTCTATACTCTTACAGTTGGTTCTGGGTGACCATGGCCTCTATGCTCTTACAGTTGGTGTTGGTGACCATGGCCTCTATACTCTTACAGTTGGTTTGAGTGACCATGGCCTGCATACTCTTACAGTTGGTTCTGGTTGATCATGGGCTCTATACTCTTACAGTTGGTGTTGGTGACCATGTCCTCTATACTCTTAAAGTTGGTGTTGGTGACCATGGGCTCTATACTCTTACAGTTAGTGTTGGTGAGCATGGTCTCTATACTCTTACAGCTGGTGTCGGTGACCATGGCCTCTATACTCTTACAGTTGGTGTTGGTGACCATGGGCTCTATACTCTTACAGTTGGTGTTGGTGACCATGGGCTCTATACTCTTACAGTTGGTTCTGGGTGACCATGGCCTGCCTCTATACTCTTACAGTTGGTGTTGGTGACCATGGCCTCTAAACTCTTACAGTTGATGCTGGGTGACCATGGCCTCTATACTCTTACAGTTGGTGTTAGTGACCATGGGCTCTATACTCTTACAGTTGGTGTTGGTGACCATGGCCTCTATACTCTTACAGTTGGTGTTGGTGACCATGGGCTCTATACTCTTACAGTTGGTGTTGGTGACCATGGCCTCTATACTCTTACAGTTGGTGTTGGTGACCATGGCCTCTATACTCTTACAGTTGGTGTTGGTGACCATGGCCTCTATACTCTTACAGTTGGTGCTGGGTGACCATGGCCTGCCTCTATACTCTTACAGTTGGTTTTGGTGACCATGGCCAGCCTCTATACTCTTACAGTTGATGCTGGGTGACCATGGTCTCTATACTCTTACAGTTGGTTTTGGTGACCTTGGCCTCTATTCTCTTACAGTTGGTGCTGGGTGACCATGGCCTCTATACTCTTACAGTTGGTTCTGGGTGACCATGTGCTCTATGCTCTTACAGTTGGTGTTGGTGACCATGGCCTCTATACTCTTACAGTTGGTTTGAGTGACCATGGCCTGCATACTCTTACAGTTGGTTCTGGGTGACCATGGGCTCTATACTCTTACAGTTGGTGTTGGTGACCATGTCCTCCATACTCTTACATTTGGTGTTGGTGACCATGGCCTCTAAACTCTTACAGTTGGTGTTGGTGACCATGGCCTCTATACTCTTACAGTTGGTGTTGGTGACCATGGGCTCTATACTCTTACAGTTGGTGTTGGTGACCATGGCCTCTATACTCCTACAGTTGGTGTTGGTGACCATGGGCTCTATACTCTTACAGTTGGTGCTGGGTGACCATGGCCTGCCTCTATACTCTTACAGTTGGTTTTGGTGACCATGGCCTCTAAACTCTTACAGTTGATGCTGGGTGACCATGGTCTCTATACTCTTACAGTTGGTGTTGGTTACCTTGGCCTCTATTCTCTTACAGTTGGTGCTGGGTGACCATGGCCTCTATACTCTTACAGTTGGTTCTGGGTGACCATGTGCTCTATGCTCTTACAGTTGGTGTTGGTGACCATGGCCTCTATACTCTTACAGTTGGTTTGAGTGACCATGGCCTGCATACTCTTACAGTTGGTTCTGGTTGATCATGGGCTCTATACTCGTACAGTTGGTGTTGGTGACCATGTCCTCCATACTCTTACATTTGGTGTTGGTGACAATGGCCTCTATACTCTTACAGTTGGTGTTGGTGACCATGGCCTCTATACTCTTACAGTTGGTGTTGGTGACCATGGCCTCTATACTCTTACAGTTGGTGTTGGTGACCATGGCCTCTATACTCTTACAGTTGGTGCTGGGTGACCATGGCCTCTATACTCTTACAGTTGGTTCTGGGTGACCATGTGCTCTATGCTCTTACAGTTGGTGTTGGTGACCATGGCCTCTATACTCTTACAGTTGGTTTGAGTGACCATGGCCTGCATACTCTTACAGTTGGTTCTGGTTGATCATGGGCTCTATACTCGTACAGTTGGTGTTGGTGACCATGTCCTCCATACTCTTACATTTGGTGTTGGTGACAATGGCCTCTATACTCTTACAGTTGGTGTTGGTGACCATGGCCTCTATACTCTTACAGTTGGTGTTGGTGACCATGGCCTCTATACTCTTACAGTTGGTGTTGGTGACCATGGCCTCTATACTCTTACAGTTGGTGCTGGGTGACCATGGCCTGCCTCTATACTCTTACAGTTGGTTTTGGTGACCATGGCCTCTAAACTCTTACAGTTGATGCTGGGTGACCATGGTCTCTATACTCTTACAGTTGGTGTTGGTTACCTTGGCCTCTATTCTCTTACAGTTGGTGCTGGGTGACCATGGCCTCTATACTCTTACAGTTGGTTCTGGGTGACCATGGCCTGCCTCTATACTCTTACAGTTGGTGTTGGTGACCATGGCCTCTAAACTCTTACAGTTGATGCTGGGTGACCATGGCCTCTATACTCTTACAGTTGGTGTTAGTGACCATGGGTTCTATACTCTTACAGTTGGTGACCATGGCCTCTATACTCTTACAGTTGGTGTTGGTAACCATGGCCTCTATACTCTTACAGTTGGTGTTGGTGACCATGGCCTCTATACTCTTACAGTTGGTGCTGGGTGACCATGGCCTCTAAACTCTTACAGTTGGTGTTGGTTGACCATGGCCTCTATACTCTTACAGTTGGTTTTGGGTGACCATGTGCTCTATGCTCTTACAGTTGGTGTTGGTGACCATGGCCTCTATACTCTTACAGTTGGTTTGAGTGACCATGGCCTGCATACTCTTACAGTTGGTTCTGGGTGACCATGGGCTCTATACTCTTACAGTTGGTGTTGGTGACCATGTCCTCCATACTCTTACAGTTGGTGTTGGTGACCATGGCCTCTATACTCTTACAGTTGGTGTTGGTGACCATGGGCTCTATACTCTTACAGTTGGTGTTGGTGACCATGGCCTCTATACTCTTACAGTAGGTTTTGGTGACCATGGGCTCTATACTCTTACAGTTGGTGCTGGGTGACCATGGCCTGCCTCTATACTCTTACAGTTGGTTTTGGTGACCATGGCCTCTATACTCTTACAGTTGATGCTGGGTGACCATGGTCTCTATACTCTTACAGTTGGTGTTGGTTACCTTGGCCTCTATTCTCTTACAGTTGGTGCTGGGTGACCATGGCCTCGATACTCTTAGAGTTGGTTCTGGGTGACCATGTGCTCTATGCTCTTACAGTTGGTGTTGGTGACCATGGCCTCTATACTCTTACAGTTGGTTTGAGTGACCATGGCCTACATACTCTTACAGTTGGTTCTGGTTGATTATGGGCTCTATACTCGTACAGTTAGTGTTGGTGAGCATGGTCTCTATACTCTTACAGCTGGTGTCGGTGACCATGGCCTCTATACTCTTACAGTTGGTGTTGGTGACCATGGCCTCTATACTCTTACAGTTGGTGTTGGTGACCATGGCCTCTATACTCTTACAGTTGGTGCTGGGTGACCATGAGCTCTATACTCTTACAGTTGGTGTTGGTGACCATGGCCTCTATACTCTTACAGATGGTGTTGGTGACCATGGCCTCTATACTCTTACAGTTGGTGCTGGTGACCATGGCCTCTATACTCTTACAGTTGGTGCTGGGTGACCATGGCCTCTATACTCTTAAAGTTGGTGTTGGTGACCATGGGCTCTATACTCTTACAGTTGGTGTTGGTGACCATGGCCTCTAAACTCTTACAGTTGATGCTGGGTGACCATGGCCTCTATACTCTTACAGTTGGTGTTGGTGACCATGGCCTCTATACTCTTACAGTTGTTGTTGGTGACCATGGGCTCTATACTCTTACAGTTGGTGTTGGTGACCATGGCCTCTATACTCTTACAGTTGGTGTTGGTCACCATGGCCTCTATACACTTACAGTTGGTGTTGGTGACCATGGGCTCTATACTCTTACAGTTGGTGTTGGTTGACCATGGCCTCTATACTCTTACAGTTGGTTCTGGGTGACCATGTGCTCTATGCTCTTACAGTTGGTGTTGGTGACCATGGCCTCTATACTCTTACAGTTGGTTTGAGTGACCATGGCCTGCATACTCTTACAGTTGGTTCTGGTTGACCATGGGCTCTATACTCTTACAGTTGGTGTTGGTGACCATGTCCTCTATACTCTTACAGTTGGTGTTGGTGACCATGGGCTCTATACTCTAACAGTTGGTGTTGGTGACCATGGGCTCTATACTCTTACAGTTGGTGTTGGTGACCATGGCCTCTATACTCTTACAGTTGGTGCTGGGTGACCATGTGCTCTATACTCTTACAGTTGATGCTGGGTGACCATGTGCTCCATACTCTTACAGTTGGTGTTGGTGACCATGGCCTCTATACTCTTACAGTTGGTGTTGGAGACCATGGCCTCTATACTCTTACAGTTGGTCCTGGGTGACCATGGGCTCTATACTCTTACAGTTGGTGTTGGTGACCATGGCCTCTATACTCTTACAGTTGGTCCTGGGTGACCATGGCCTCTATACTCTTACAGTTGGTGCTGGGTGACCATGGCCTGCCTCTATACTCTTACAGTTGGTGTTGGTGACCATGGCCTCTAAACTCTTACAGTTGATGCTGGGTGACCATGCTCTCTATACTCTTACAGTTGGTGTTGGTGACCTTGGCCTCTATACTCTTACAGTTGGTGCTGGGTGACCATGGCCTCTATACTCTTACAGTTGATGTTGGTTGACCATGGCCTCTATACTCTTACAGTTGGTTCTGGGTGACCATGGGCTCTATACTCTTACAGTTGGTGTTGGTGACCATGTCCTCCATACTCTTACATTTGGTGTTGGTGACAATGGCCTCTATACTCTTACAGTTGGTGTTGGTGACCATGGCCTCTATACTCTTACAGTTGGTGTTGGTGACCATGGGCTCTATACTCTTACAGTTGGTGCTGGGTGACCATGAGCTCTATACTCTTACAGTTGGTGTTGGTGACCATGGCCTCTATACTCTTACAGATGGTGTTGGTGACCATGGCCTCTATACTCTTACAGTTGGTGCTGGTGACCATGGCCTCTATACTCTTACAGTTGGTGCTGGGTGACCATGGCCTCTATACTCTTACAGTTGGTTCTGGTTGACCATGGGCTCTATACTCTTACAGTTGGTGTTGGTGACCATGTCCTCTATACTCTTACAGTTGGTGTTGGTGACCATGGGCTCTATACTCTTACAGTTGGTGTTGGTGACCATGGCCTCTATACTCTTACAGTTGGTGCTGGGTGACCATGTGCTCTATACTCTTACAGTTGGTGCTGGGTGACCATGTGCTCTATACTCTTACAGTTGGTGCTGGTGACCATGGCCTCTATACTCTTACAGTTGGTGTTGGTGACCATGGCCTCTATACTCTTACAGTTGGTCCTGGGTGACCATGGCCTCTATACTCTTACAGTTGGTGCTGGGTGACCATGGCCTGCCTCTATACTCTTACAGTTGGTGTTGGTGACCATGGCCTCTAAACTCTTACAATTGATGCTGGGTGACCATGCTCTCTATACTCTTACAGTTGGTGTTGGTGACCTTGGCCTCTATTCTCTTACAGTTGGTGCTGGGTGACCATGGCCTCTAAACTCTTACAGTTGGTGTTGGTTGACCATGGCCTCTATACTCTTACAGTTGGTTCTGGGTGACCATGTGCTCTATGCTCTTACAGTTGGTGTTGGTGACCATGGCCTCTATACTCTTACAGTTGGTTTGAGTGACCATGGCCTGCATACTCTTACAGTTGGTTCTGGTTGACCATGGGCTCTATACTCTTACAGTTGGTGTTGGTGACCATGTCCTCTATACTCTTACAGTTGGTGTTGGTGACCATGGGCTCTATACTCTTACAGTTAGTGTTGGTGAGCATGGTCTCTATACTCTTACAGCTGGTGTCGGTGACCATGGCCTCTATACTCTTACAGTTGGTGTTGGTGACCATGGGCTCTATACTCTTACAGTTGGTGCTGGGTGACCATGGCCTCTATACTCTTACAGTTGGTGCTGGGTGACCATGTGCTCTATACTCTTACAGTTGGTGCTGGGTGACCATGTGCTCCATACTCTTACAGTTGGTGTTGGTGACCATGGCCTCTATACTCTTACAGTTGGTCCTGGGTGACCATGGGCTCTATACTCTTACAGTTGGTGTTGGTGACCATGGCCTCTATACTCTTACAGTTGGTTTTGGTAACCATGGGCTCTATACTCTTACAGTTGGTGCTGGGTGACCATGGCCTGCCTCTATACTCTTACAGTTGGTGTTGGTGACCATGGCCTCTAAACTCTTACAGTTGATGCTGGGTGACCATGGCCTCTATACTCTTACAGTTGGTGTTAGTGACCATGGGTTCTATACTCTTACAGTTGGTGACCATGGCCTCTATACTCTTACAGTTGGTGTTGGTGACCATGGCCTCTATACTCTTACAGTTGGTGTTGGTGACCATGGCCTCTATACTCTTACAGTTGGTGCTGGGTGACCATGGCCTCTAAACTCTTACAGTTGGTGTTGGTTGACCATGGCCTCTATACTCTTACAGTTGGTTTTGGGTGACCATGTGCTCTATGCTCTTACAGTTGGTGTTGGTGACCATGGCCTCTATACTCTTACAGTTGGTTTGAGTGACCATGGCCTGCATACTCTTACAGTTGGTTCTGGGTGACCATGGGCTCTATACTCTTACAGTTGGTGTTGGTGACCATGTCCTCCATACTCTTACAGTTGGTGTTGGTGACCATGGCCTCTATACTCTTACAGTTGGTGTTGGTGACCATGGGCTCTATACTCTTACAGTTGGTGTTGGTGACCATGGCCTCTATACTCTTACAGTAGGTTTTGGTGACCATGGGCTCTATACTCTTACAGTTGGTGCTGGGTGACCATGGCCTGCCTCTATACTCTTACAGTTGGTTTTGGTGACCATGGCCTCTATACTCTTACAGTTGATGCTGGGTGACCATGGTCTCTATACTCTTACAGTTGGTGTTGGTTACCTTGGCCTCTATTCTCTTACAGTTGGTGCTGGGTGACCATGGCCTCGATACTCTTACAGTTGGTTCTGGGTGACCATGTGCTCTATGCTCTTACAGTTGGTGTTGGTGACCATGGCCTCTATACTCTTACAGTTGGTTTGAGTGACCATGGCCTACATACTCTTACAGTTGGTTCTGGTTGATTATGGGCTCTATACTGCACAGTTAGTGTTGGTGAGCATGGTCTCTATACTCTTACAGCTGGTGTCGGTGACCATGGCCTCTATACTCTTACAGTTGGTGTTGGTGACCATGGCCTCTATACTCTTACAGTTGGTGCTGGGTGACCATGAGCTCTATACTCTTACAGTTGGTGTTGGTGACCATGGCCTCTATACTCTTACAGATGGTGTTGGTGACCATGGCCTCTATACTCTTACAGTTGGTGCTGGTGACCATGGCCTCTATACTCTTACAGTTGGTGCTGGGTGACCATGGCCTCTATACTCTTAAAGTTGGTGTTGGTGACCATGGGCTCTATACTCTTACAGTTGGTGCTGGGTGACCATGGCCTGCCTCTATACTCTTACAGTTGGTGTTGGTGACCATGGCCTCTAAACTCTTACAGTTGATGCTGGGTGACCATGGCCTCTATACTCTTACAGTTGGTGTTGGTGACCATGGCCTCTATACTCTTACAGTTGGTGTTGGTGACCATGGGCTCTATACTCTTACAGTTGGTGTTGGTGACCATGGCCTCTATACTCTTACAGTTGGTGTTGGTCACCATGGCCTCTATACACTTACAGTTGGTGTTGGTGACCATGGGCTCTATACTCTTACAGTTGGTGTTGGTTGACCATGGCCTCTATACTCTTACAGTTGGTTCTGGGTGACCATGTGCTCTATGCTCTTACAGTTGGTGTTGGTGACCATGGCCTCTATACTCTTACAGTTGGTTTGAGTGACCATGGCCTGCATACTCTTACAGTTGGTTCTGGTTGACCATGGCCTCTATACTCTTACAGTTGGTTTGAGTGACCATGGCCTGCATACTCTTACAGTTGGTTCTGGGTGACCATGGGCTCTATACTCTTACAGTTGGTGTTGGTGACCATGTCCTCCATACTCTTACAGTTGGTGTTGGTGACCATGGCCTCTATACTCTTACAGTTGGTGTTGGTGACCATGGGCTCTATACTCTTACAGTTGGTGTTGGTGACCATGGCCTCTATACTCTTACAGTAGGTTTTGGTGACCATGGGCTCTATACTCTTACAGTTGGTGCTGGGTGACCATGGCCTGCCTCTATACTCTTACAGTTGGTTTTGGTGACCATGGCCTCTATACTCTTACAGTTGATGCTGGGTGACCATGGTCTCTATACTCTTACAGTTGGTGTTGGTTACCTTGGCCTCTATTCTCTTACAGTTGGTGCTGGGTGACCATGGCCTCGATACTCTTACAGTTGGTTCTGGGTGACCATGTGCTCTATGCTCTTACAGTTGGTGTTGGTGACCATGGCCTCTATACTCTTACAGTTGGTTTGAGTGACCATGGCCTACATACTCTTACAGTTGGTTCTGGTTGATTATGGGCTCTATACTGCACAGTTAGTGTTGGTGAGCATGGTCTCTATACTCTTACAGCTGGTGTCGGTGACCATGGCCTCTATACTCTTACAGTTGGTGTTGGTGACCATGGCCTCTATACTCTTACAGTTGGTGTTGGTGACCATGGCCTCTATACTCTTACAGTTGGTGCTGGGTGACCATGAGCTCTATACTCTTACAGTTGGTGTTGGTGACCATGGCCTCTATACTCTTACAGATGGTGTTGGTGACCATGGCCTCTATACTCTTACAGTTGGTGCTGGTGACCATGGCCTCTATACTCTTACAGTTGGTGCTGGGTGACCATGGCCTCTATACTCTTAAAGTTGGTGTTGGTGACCATGGGCTCTATACTCTTACAGTTGGTGCTGGGTGACCATGGCCTGCCTCTATACTCTTACAGTTGGTGTTGGTGACCATGGCCTCTAAACTCTTACAGTTGATGCTGGGTGACCATGGCCTCTATACTCTTACAGTTGGTGTTGGTGACCATGGCCTCTATACTCTTACAGTTGGTGTTGGTGACCATGGGCTCTATACTCTTACAGTTGGTGTTGGTGACCATGGCCTCTATACTCTTACAGTTGGTGTTGGTCACCATGGCCTCTATACACTTACAGTTGGTGTTGGTGACCATGGGCTCTATACTCTTACAGTTGGTGTTGGTTGACCATGGCCTCTATACTCTTACAGTTGGTTCTGGGTGACCATGTGCTCTATGCTCTTACAGTTGGTGTTGGTGACCATGGCCTCTATACTCTTACAGTTGGTTTGAGTGACCATGGCCTGCATACTCTTACAGTTGGTTCTGGTTGACCATGGGCTCTATACTCTTACAGTTGGTGTTGGTGACCATGTCCTCTATACTCTTACAGTTGGTGTTGGTGACCATGGGCTCTATACTCTAACAGTTGGTGTTGGTGACCATGGGCTCTATACTCTTACAGTTGGTGTTGGTGACCATGGCCTCTATACTCTTACAGTTGGTGCTGGGTGACCATGTGCTCTATACTCTTACAGTTGATGCTGGGTGACCATGTGCTCCATACTCTTACAGTTGGTGTTGGTGACCATGGCCTCTATACTCTTACAGTTGGTGTTGGTGACCATGGCCTCTATACTCTTACAGTTGGTCCTGGGTGACCATGGGCTCTATACTCTTACAGTTGGTGTTGGTGACCATGGCCTCTATACTCTTACAGTTGGTCCTGGGTGACCATGGCCTCTATACTCTTACAGTTGGTGCTGGGTGACCATGGCCTGCCTCTATACTCTTACAGTTGGTGTTGGTGACCATGGCCTCTAAACTCTTACAGTTGATGCTGGGTGACCATGCTCTCTATACTCTTACAGTTGGTGTTGGTGACCTTGGCCTCTATACTCTTACAGTTGGTGCTGGGTGACCATGGCCTCTATACTCTTACAGTTGATGTTGGTTGACCATGGCCTCTATACTCTTACAGTTGGTTCTGGGTGACCATGGGCTCTATACTCTTACAGTTGGTGTTGGTGACCATGTCCTCCATACTCTTACATTTGGTGTTGGTGACAATGGCCTCTATACTCTTACAGTTGGTGTTGGTGACCATGGCCTCTATACTCTTACAGTTGGTGTTGGTGACCATGGCCTCTATACTCTTACAGTTGGTGCTGGGTGACCATGAGCTCTATACTCTTACAGTTGGTGTTGGTGACCATGGCCTCTATACTCTTACAGTTGGTGTTGGTGACCATGGCCTCTATACTCTTACAGTTGGTGCTGGTGACCATGGCCTCTATACTCTTACAGTTGGTGCTGGGTGACCATGGCCTCTATACTCTTACAGTTGGTTCTGGTTGACCATGGGCTCTATACTCTTACAGTTGGTGTTGGTGACCATGTCCTCTATACTCTTACAGTTGGTGTTGGTGACCATGGGCTCTATACTCTTACAGTTGGTGTTGGTGACCATGGCCTCTATACTCTTACAGTTGGTGCTGGGTGACCATGTGCTCTATACTCTTACAGTTGGTGCTGGGTGACCATGTGCTCTATACTCTTACAGTTGGTGCTGGTGACCATGGCCTCTATACTCTTACAGTTGGTGTTGGTGACCATGGCCTCTATACTCTTACAGTTGGTCCTGGGTGACCATGGCCTCTATACTCTTACAGTTGGTGCTGGGTGACCATGGCCTGCCTCTATACTCTTACAGTTGGTGTTGGTGACCATGGCCTCTAAACTCTTACAATTGATGCTGGGTGACCATGCTCTCTATACTCTTACAGTTGGTGTTGGTGACCTTGGCCTCTATTCTCTTACAGTTGGTGCTGGGTGACCATGGCCTCTAAACTCTTACAGTTGGTGTTGGTTGACCATGGCCTCTATACTCTTACAGTTGGTTCTGGGTGACCATGTGCTCTATGCTCTTACAGTTGGTGTTGGTGACCATGGCCTCTATACTCTTACAGTTGGTTTGAGTGACCATGGCCTGCATACTCTTACAGTTGGTTCTGGTTGACCATGGGCTCTATACTCTTACAGTTGGTGTTGGTGACCATGTCCTCTATACTCTTACAGTTGGTGTTGGTGACCATGGGCTCTATACTCTTACAGTTAGTGTTGGTGAGCATGGTCTCTATACTCTTACAGCTGGTGTCGGTGACCATGGCCTCTATACTCTTACAGTTGGTGTTGGTGACCATGGGCTCTATACTCTTACAGTTGGTGCTGGGTGACCATGGCCTCTATACTCTTACAGTTGGTGCTGGGTGACCATGTGCTCTATACTCTTACAGTTGGTGCTGGGTGACCATGTGCTCCATACTCTTACAGTTGGTGTTGGTGACCATGGCCTCTATACTCTTACAGTTGGTCCTGGGTGACCATGGGCTCTATACGCTTACAGTTGGTGTTGGTGACCATGGCCTCTATACTCTTACAGTTGGTTTTGGTAACCATGGGCTCTATACTCTTACAGTTGGTGCTGGGTGACCATGGCCTGCCTCTATACTCTTACAGTTGGTGTTGGTGACCATGGCCTCTAAACTCTTACAGTTGATGCTGGGTGACCATGCTCTCTATACTCTTACAGTTGGTGTTGGTGACCTTGGCCTCTATACTCTTACAGTTGGTGTTGGTGACCATGGCCTCTATACTCTTACAGTTGGTGTTGGTGACCATGGCCTCTATACTCTTACAGTTGGTGCTGGGTGACCATGGCCTCTATACTCTTACAGTTGATGCTGGGTGACCATGGCCTCTATACTCTTACAGTTGGTGTTAGTGACCATGGGCTCTATACTCTTACAGTTGGTGTTGGTGACCATGGCCTCTATACTCTTACAGTTGGTGTTGGTGACCATGGGCTCTATACTCTTACAGTTGGTGTTGGTGACCATGGCCTCTATACTCTTACAGTTGGTTTTGGTGACCATGGCCTCTATACTCTTACAGTTAGTGTTGGTGAGCATGGTCTCTATTCTCTTACAGTTGGTGCTGGGTGACCATGGCCTCTATACTCTTACAGTTGGTTCTGGGTGACCATGGCCTGCCTCTATACTCTTACAGTTGGTGTTGGTGACCATGGCCTCTATGCTCTTACAGTTGGTGTTGGTGACCATGGCCTCTATACTCTTACAGTTGGTTTGAGTGACCATGGCCTGCATACTCTTACAGTTGGTTCTGGTTGATCATGGGCTCTATACTCTTACAGTTGGTGTTGGTGACCATGTCCTCTATACTCTTAAAGTTGGTGTTGGTGACCATGGGCTCTATACTCTTACAGTTAGTGTTGGTGAGCATGGTCTCTATACTCTTACAGCTGGTGTCGGTGACCATGGCCTCTATACTCTTACAGTTGGTGTTGGTGACCATGGGCTCTATACTCTTACAGTTGGTGTTGGTGACCATGGCCTCTATACTCTTACAGTTGGTGCTGGGTGACCATGTGCTCTATACTCTTACAGTTGATGCTGGGTGACCATGTGCTCCATACTCTTACAGTTGGTGTTGGTGACCATGGCCTCTATACTCTTACAGTTGGTGTTGGTGACCATGGCCTCTATACTCTTACAGTTGGTCCTGGGTGACCATGGGCTCTATACTCTTACAGTTGGTGTTGGTGACCATGGCCTCTATACTCTTACAGTTGGTCCTGGGTGACCATGGCCTCTATACTCTTACAGTTGGTGCTGGGTGACCATGGCCTGCCTCTATACTCTTACAGTTGGTGTTGGTGACCATGGCCTCTAAACTCTTACAGTTGATGCTGGGTGACCATGCTCTCTATACTCTTACAGTTGGTGTTGGTGACCTTGGCCTCTATACTCTTACAGTTGGTGCTGGGTGACCATGGCCTCTATACTCTTACAGTTGATGTTGGTTGACCATGGCCTCTATACTCTTACAGTTGGTTCTGGGTGACCATGGGCTCTATACTCTTACAGTTGGTGTTGGTGACCATGTCCTCCATACTCTTACATTTGGTGTTGGTGACAATGGCCTCTATACTCTTACAGTTGGTGTTGGTGACCATGGCCTCTATACTCTTACAGTTGGTGTTGGTGACCATGGGCTCTATACTCTTACAGTTGGTGCTGGGTGACCATGAGCTCTATACTCTTACAGTTGGTGTTGGTGACCATGGCCTCTATACTCTTACAGTTGGTGTTGGTGACCATGGCCTCTATACTCTTACAGTTGGTGCTGGTGACCATGGCCTCTATACTCTTACAGTTGGTGCTGGGTGACCATGGCCTCTATACTCTTACAGTTGGTTCTGGTTGACCATGGGCTCTATACTCTTACAGTTGGTGTTGGTGACCATGTCCTCTATACTCTTACAGTTGGTGTTGGTGACCATGGGCTCTATACTCTTACAGTTGGTGTTGGTGACCATGGCCTCTATACTCTTACAGTTGGTGCTGGGTGACCATGTGCTCTATACTCTTACAGTTGGTGCTGGGTGACCATGTGCTCTATACTCTTACAGTTGGTGCTGGTGACCATGGCCTCTATACTCTTACAGTTGGTGTTGGTGACCATGGCCTCTATACTCTTACAGTTGGTCCTGGGTGACCATGGCCTCTATACTCTTACAGTTGGTGCTGGGTGACCATGGCCTGCCTCTATACTCTTACAGTTGGTGTTGGTGACCATGGCCTCTAAACTCTTACAATTGATGCTGGGTGACCATGCTCTCTATACTCTTACAGTTGGTGTTGGTGACCTTGGCCTCTATTCTCTTACAGTTGGTGCTGGGTGACCATGGCCTCTAAACTCTTACAGTTGGTGTTGGTTGACCATGGCCTCTATACTCTTACAGTTGGTTCTGGGTGACCATGTGCTCTATGCTCTTACAGTTGGTGTTGGTGACCATGGCCTCTATACTCTTACAGTTGGTTTGAGTGACCATGGCCTGCATACTCTTACAGTTGGTTCTGGTTGACCATGGGCTCTATACTCTTACAGTTGGTGTTGGTGACCATGTCCTCTATACTCTTACAGTTGGTGTTGGTGACCATGGGCTCTATACTCTTACAGTTAGTGTTGGTGAGCATGGTCTCTATACTCTTTCAGCTGGTGTCGGTGACCATGGGCTCTATACTCTTACAGTTGGTGCTGGGTGACCATGGCCTGCCTCTATACTCTTACAGTTGGTGTTGGTGACCATGGCCTCTAAACTCTTACAGTTGATGCTGGGTGACCATGCTCTCTATACTCTTACAGTTGGTGTTGGTGACCTTGGCCTCTATACTCTTACAGTTGGTGTTGGTGACCATGGCCTCTATACTCTTACAGTTGGTGTTGGTGACCATGGCCTCTATACTCTTACAGTTGGTGCTGGGTGACCATGGCCTCTATACTCTTACAGTTGATGCTGGGTGACCATGGCCTCTATACTCTTACAGTTGGTGTTAGTGACCATGGGCTCTATACTCTTACAGTTGGTGTTGGTGACCATGGCCTCTATACTCTTACAGTTGGTGTTGGTGACCATGGGCTCTATACTCTTACAGTTGGTGTTGGTGACCATGGCCTCTATACTCTTACAGTTGGTTTTGGTGACCATGGCCTCTATACTCTTACAGTTAGTGTTGGTGAGCATGGTCTCTATTCTCTTACAGTTGGTGCTGGGTGACCATGGCCTCTATACTCTTACAGTTGGTTCTGGGTGACCATGGCCTGCCTCTATACTCTTACAGTTGGTGTTGGTGACCATGGCCTCTAAACTCTTACAGTTGATGCTGGGTGACCATGGCCTCTATGCTCTTACAGTTGGTGTTGGTGACCATGGCCTCTATACTCTTACAGTTGGTTTGAGTGACCATGGCCTGCATACTCTTACAGTTGGTTCTGGTTGATCATGGGCTCTATACTCTTACAGTTGGTGTTGGTGACCATGTCCTCTATACTCTTAAAGTTGGTGTTGGTGACCATGGGCTCTATACTCTTACAGTTAGTGTTGGTGAGCATGGTCTCTATACTCTTACAGCTGGTGTCGGTGACCATGGCCTCTATACTCTTACAGTTGGTGTTGGTGACCATGGGCTCTATACTCTTACAGTTGGTGTTGGTGACCATGGCCTCTATACTCTTACAGTTGGTGCTGGGTGACCATGTGCTCTATACTCTTACAGTTGGTGTTGGTGACCATGGCCTCTATACTCTTACAGTTGGTGTTGGTGACCATGGCCTCTAAACTCTTACAGTTGGTGCTGGTGACCATGGCCTCTATACTCTTACAGTTGGTGCTGGGTGACCATGGCCTCTATACTCTTACAGTTGGTGTTGGTGACCATGGCCTCTAAACTCTTACAGTTGGTGTTGGTGACCATGGGCTCTATACTCTTACAGTTGGTTCTGGGTGACCATGGCCTGCCTCTATACTCTTACAGTTGGTGTTGGTGACCATGGCCTCTAAACTCTTACAGTTGATGCTGGGTGACCATGGCCTCTATACTCTTACAGTTGGTGTTAGTGACCATGGGCTCTATACTCTTACAGTTGGTGTTGGTGACCATGGCCTCTATACTCTTACAGTTGGTGTTGGTGACCATGGGCTCTATACTCTTACAGTTGGTGTTGGTGACCATGGGCTCTATACTCTTACAGTTGGTGTTGGTGACCATGGCCTCTATACTCTTACAGTTGGTGTTGGTGACCATGGCCTCTATACTCTTACAGTTGGTGTTGGTGACCATGGCCTCTATACTCTTACAGTTGGTGCTGGGTGACCATGGCCTGCCTCTATACTCTTACAGTTGGTTTTGGTGACCATGGCCAGCCTCTATACTCTTACAGTTGATGCTGGGTGACCATGGTCTCTATACTCTTACAGTTGGTTTTGGTGACCTTGGCCTCTATTCTCTTACAGTTGGTGCTGGGTGACCATGGCCTCTAAACTCTTACAGTTGGTGTTGGTTGACCATGGCCTCTATACTCTTACAGTTGGTTCTGGGTGACCATGTGCTCTATGCTCTTACAGTTGGTGTTGGTGACCATGGCCTCTATACTCTTACAGTTGGTTTGAGTGACCATGGCCTGCATACTCTTACAGTTGGTTCTGGGTGACCATGGGCTCTATACTCTTACAGTTGGTGTTGGTGACCATGTCCTCCATACTCTTACATTTGGTGTTGGTGACCATGTCCTTTAAACTCTTACAGTTGGTGTTGGTGACCATGGCCTCTATACTCTTACAGTTGGTGTTGGTGACCATGGGCTCTATACTCTTACAGTTGGTGTTGGTGACCATGGCCTCTATACTCCTACAGTTGGTGTTGGTGACCATGGGCTCTATACTCTTACAGTTGGTGCTGGGTGACCATGGCCTGCCTCTATACTCTTACAGTTGGTTTTGGTGACCATGGCCTCTAAACTCTTACAGTTGATGCTGGGTGACCATGGTCTCTATACTCTTACAGTTGGTGTTGGTTACCTTGGCCTCTATTCTCTTACAGTTGGTGCTGGGTGACCATGGCCTCTATACTCTTACAGTTGGTTCTGGGTGACCATGTGCTCTATGCTCTTACAGTTGGTGTTGGTGACCATGGCCTCTATACTCTTACAGTTGGTTTGAGTGACCATGGCCTGCATACTCTTACAGTTGGTTCTGGTTGATCATGGGCTCTATACTCGTACAGTTGGTGTTGGTGACCATGTCCTCCATACTCTTACATTTGGTGTTGGTGACAATGGCCTCTATACTCTTACAGTTGGTGTTGGTGACCATGGCCTCTATACTCTTACAGTTGGTGTTGGTGACCATGGCCTCTATACTCTTACAGTTGGTGTTGGTGACCATGGCCTCTATACTCTTACAGTTGGTGCTGGGTGACCATGGCCTGCCTCTATACTCTTACAGTTGGTTTTGGTGACCATGGCCTCTAAACTCTTACAGTTGATGCTGGGTGACCATGGTCTCTATACTCTTACAGTTGGTGTTGGTTACCTTGGCCTCTATTCTCTTACAGTTGGTGCTGGGTGACCATGGCCTCTATACTCTTACAGTTGGTTCTGGGTGACCATGGCCTGCCTCTATACTCTTACAGTTGATGCTGGGTGACCATGGCCTCTATACTCTTACAGTTGGTGTTAGTGACCATGGGTTCTATACTCTTACAGTTGGTGACCATGGCCTCTATACTCTTACAGTTGGTGTTGGTGACCATGGCCTCTATACTCTTACAGTTGGTGTTGGTGACCATGGCCTCTATACTCTTACAGTTGGTGCTGGGTGACCATGGCCTCTAAACTCTTACAGTTGGTGTTGGTTGACCATGGCCTCTATACTCTTACAGTTGGTTTGAGTGACCATGGCCTGCATACTCTTACAGTTGGTTCTGGGTGACCATGGGCTCTATACTCTTACAGTTGGTGTTGGTGACCATGTCCTCCATACTCTTACAGTTGGTGTTGGTGACCATGGCCTCTATACTCTTACAGTTGGTGTTGGTGACCATGGCCTCTATACTCTTACAGTAGGTTTTGGTGACCATGGGCTCTATACTCTTACAGTTGGTGCTGGGTGACCATGGCCTGCCTCTATACTCTTACAGTTGGTTTTGGTGACCATGGCCTCTATACTCTTACAGTTGATGCTGGGTGACCATGGTCTCTATACTCTTACAGTTGGTGTTGGTTACCTTGGCCTCTATTCTCTTACAGTTGGTGCTGGGTGACCATGGCCTCGATACTCTTACAGTTGGTTCTGGGTGACCATGTGCTCTATGCTCTTACAGTTGGTGTTGGTGACCATGGCCTCTATACTCTTACAGTTGGTTTGAGTGACCATGGCCTACATACTCTTACAGTTGGTTCTGGTTGATTATGGGCTCTATACTCGTACAGTTAGTGTTGGTGAGCATGGTCTCTATACTCTTACAGCTGGTGTCGGTGACCATGGCCTCTATACTCTTACAGTTGGTGTTGGTGACCATGGGCTCTATACTCTAACAGTTGGTGTTGGTGACCATGGGCTCTATACTCTTACAGTTGGTGTTGGTGACCATGGCCTCTATACTCTTACAGTTGGTGCTGGGTGACCATGTGCTCTATACTCTTACAGTTGATGCTGGGTGACCATGTGCTCCATACTCTTACAGTTGGTGTTGGTGACCATGGCCTCTATACTCTTACAGTTGGTGTTGGTGACCATGGCCTCTATACTCTTACAGTTGGTCCTGGGTGACCATGGGCTCTATACTCTTACAGTTGGTGTTGGTGACCATGGCCTCTATACTCTTACAGTTGGTCCTGGGTGACCATGGCCTCTATACTCTTACAGTTGGTGCTGGGTGACCATGGCCTGCCTCTATACTCTTACAGTTGGTGTTGGTGACCATGGCCTCTAAACTCTTACAGTTGATGCTGGGTGACCATGCTCTCTATACTCTTACAGTTGGTGTTGGTGACCTTGGCCTCTATACTCTTACAGTTGGTGCTGGGTGACCATGGCCTCTATACTCTTACAGTTGGTTCTGGGTGACCATGGGCTCTATACTCTTACAGTTGGTTCTGGGTGACCATGTCCTCCATACTCTTACATTTGGTGTTGGTGACAATGGCCTCTATACTCTTACAGTTGGTGTTGGTGACCATGGCCTCTATACTCTTACAGTTGGTGTTGGTGACCATGGGCTCTATACTCTTACAGTTGGTGCTGGGTGACCATGAGCTCTATACTCTTACAGTTGGTGTTGGTGACCATGGCCTCTATACTCTTACAGTTGGTGTTGGTGACCATGGCCTCTATACTCTTACAGTTGGTGCTGGTGACCATGGCCTCTATACTCTTACAGTTGGTGCTGGGTGACCATGGCCTCTATACTCTTACAGTTGGTTCTGGTTGACCATGGGCTCTATACTCTTACAGTTGGTGTTGGTGACCATGTCCTCTATACTCTTACAGTTGGTGTTGGTGACCATGGGCTCTATACTCTTACAGTTGGTGTTGGTGACCATGGCCTCTATACTCTTACAGTTGGTGCTGGGTGACCATGTGCTCTATACTCGTACAGTTAGTGTTGGTGAGCATGGTCTCTATACTCTTACAGCTGGTGTCGGTGACCATGGCCTCTATACTCTTACAGTTGGTGTTGGTGACCATGGGCTCTATACTCTAACAGTTGGTGTTGGTGACCATGGGCTCTATACTCTTACAGTTGGTGTTGGTGACCATGGCCTCTATACTCTTACAGTTGGTGCTGGGTGACCATGTGCTCTATACTCTTACAGTTGATGCTGGGTGACCATGTGCTCCATACTCTTACAGTTGGTGTTGGTGACCATGGCCTCTATACTCTTACAGTTGGTGTTGGTGACCATGGCCTCTATACTCTTACAGTTGGTCCTGGGTGACCATGGGCTCTATACTCTTACAGTTGGTGTTGGTGACCATGGCCTCTATACTCTTACAGTTGGTCCTGGGTGACCATGGCCTCTATACTCTTACAGTTGGTGCTGGGTGACCATGGCCTGCCTCTATACTCTTACAGTTGGTGTTGGTGACCATGGCCTCTAAACTCTTACAGTTGATGCTGGGTGACCATGCTCTCTATACTCTTACAGTTGGTGTTGGTGACCTTGGCCTCTATACTCTTACAGTTGGTGCTGGGTGACCATGGCCTCTATACTCTTACAGTTGGTTCTGGGTGACCATGGGCTCTATACTCTTACAGTTGGTGTTGGTGACCATGTCCTCCATACTCTTACATTTGGTGTTGGTGACAATGGCCTCTATACTCTTACAGTTGGTGTTGGTGACCATGGCCTCTATACTCTTACAGTTGGTGTTGGTGACCATGGGCTCTATACTCTTACAGTTGGTGCTGGGTGACCATGAGCTCTATACTCTTACAGTTGGTGTTGGTGACCATGGCCTCTATACTCTTACAGTTGGTGTTGGTGACCATGGCCTCTATACTCTTACAGTTGGTGCTGGTGACCATGGCCTCTATACTCTTACAGTTGGTGCTGGGTGACCATGGCCTCTATACTCTTACAGTTGGTTCTGGTTGACCATGGGCTCTATACTCTTACAGTTGGTGTTGGTGACCATGTCCTCTATACTCTTACAGTTGGTGTTGGTGACCATGGGCTCTATACTCTTACAGTTGGTGTTGGTGACCATGGCCTCTATACTCTTACAGTTGGTGCTGGGTGACCATGTGCTCTATACTCTTACAGTTGGTGCTGGGTGACCATGTGCTCTATACTCTTACAGTTGGTGCTGGTGACCATGGCCTCTATACTCTTACAGTTGGTGTTGGTGACCATGGCCTCTATACTCTTACAGTTGGTCCTGGGTGACCATGGCCTCTA
This sequence comes from Brachymystax lenok tsinlingensis, assembly GCA_030435695.1. NCBI lineage: Eukaryota > Metazoa > Chordata > Actinopteri > Salmoniformes > Salmonidae > Brachymystax > Brachymystax lenok. The sequence continues at coordinate 20,554,792 of CM059782.1, forward strand.
TACTCTTACAGTTGGTGCTGGGTGACCATGGCCTGCCTCTATACTCTTACAGTTGGTGTTGGTGACCTTGGCCTCTAAACTCTTACAATTGATGCTGGGTGACCATGCTCTCTATACTCTTACAGTTGGTGTTGGTGACCTTGGCCTCTATACTCTTACAGTTGGTGCTGGGTGACCATGGCCTCTATACTCTTACAGTTGATGTTGGTTGACCATGGCCTCTATACTCTTACAGTTGGTTCTGGGTGACCATGGGCTCTATACTCTTACAGTTGGTGTTGGTGACCATGTCCTCCATACTCTTACATTTGGTGTTGGTGACAATGGCCTCTATACTCTTACAGTTGGTGTTGGTGACCATGGCCTCTATACTCTTACAGTTGGTGTTGGTGACCATGGGCTCTATACTCTTACAGTTGGTGTTGGTGACCATGGGCTCTATACTCTTACAGTTGGTGTTGGTGACCATGGCCTCTATACTCTTACAGTTGGTGCTGGGTGACCATGGCCTGCCTCTATACTCTTACAGTTGGTTTTGGTGACCATGGCCTCTAAACTCTTACAGTTGATGCTGGGTGACCATGGTCTCTATACTCTTACAGTTGGTGTTGGTTACCTTGGCCTCTATTCTCTTACAGTTGGTGCTGGGTGACCATGGCCTCTATACTCTTACAGTTGGTTCTGGGTGACCATGGCCTCTATACTCTTACAGTTGGTTTGAGTGACCATGGCCTGCATACTCTTACAGTTGGTTCTGGTTGATCATGGGCTCTATACTCTTACAGTTGGTGTTGGTGACCATGGGCTCTATACTCTTACAGTTGGTGTTGGTGACCATGGCCTCTATACTCTTACAGTTGGTGCTGGGTGACCATGTGCTCTATACTCTTACAGTTGGTGTTGGTGACCATGGCCTCTATACTCTTACAGTTGGTGTTGGTGACCATGGGCTCTATACTCTTACAGTTGGTGCTGGGTGACCATGGCCTGCCTCTATACTCTTACAGTTGGTGTTGGTGACCATGGCCTCTAAACTCTTACAGTTGATGCTGGGTGACCATGGCCTCTATACTCTTACAGTTGGTGTTGGTGACCTTGGCCTCTATACTCTTACAGTTGGTGTTAGTGACCATGGGCTCTATACTCTTACAGTTGGTGTTGGTGACCATGGGCTCTATACTCTTACAGTTGGTGTTGGTGACCATGGCCTCTATACTCTTACAGTTGGTGCTGGGTGACCATGGCCTGCCTCTATACTCTTACAGTTGGTTTTGGTGACCATGGCCAGCCTCTATACTCTTACAGTTGATGCTGGGTGACCATGGTCTCTATACTCTTACAGTTGGTGTTGGTGACCTTGGCCTCTATACTCTTACAGTTGGTCCTGGGTGACCATGGGCTCTATACTCTTACAGTTGGTGTCGGTGACCATGGCCTCTATACTCTTACAGTTGGTGTTGGTGACCATGGCCTCTATACTCTTACAGTTGGTGCTGGGTGACCATGTGCTCTATACTCTTACAGTTGGTGTTGGTGACCATGGCCTCTATACTCTTACAGTTTGTGTTGGTGACCATGGCCTCTATACTCTTACAGTTGGTTTGAGTGACCATGGGCTCTATACTCTTACAGTTAGTGTTGGTGAGCATCGCCTCTATACTCTTACTGTTGGTGTTGGTGACCATGTCTTCTATACTCTTACAGTTGGTGTTGGTGACCATGGGCTCTATACTCTTACAGTTGGTGTTGGTGACCATGGCCTCTATTATCTTACAGTTGGTGCTGGGTGACCATGAGCTCTATACTCTTAGAGCTGGTGTTGGTGACCATGGCCTCTATACTCTTACAGTTGGTGTTGGTCACCATGGCCTCTATTATCTTACAGTTGGTGCTGGGTGACCATGAGCTCTATACTCTTAGAGCTGGTGTTGGTGACCATGGCCTCTATACTCTTACAGTTGGTGTTGGGTGACCATGGCGTCTATACTCTTACAGTTGGTGTTGGTGACCATGGCCTCTATACTCTTACAGTTGGTGTTGGTGACCATGGCCTCTATACTCTTACAGTTGGTGTTGGGTGACCATGGCGTCTATACTCTTACAGTTGGTGTTGGTGACCATGGCCTCTATACTCTTACAGTTGGGCCTGGGTGACCATGTGCTCTATACTCTTACAGTTGGTGTTGTTGACCATGGCCTCTATACTCTTACAGTTGGTGTTGGGTGACCATGGCGTCTATACTCTTACAGTTGGTGTTGGTGACCATGGCCTCTATACTCTTACAGTTGGTGTTGGTGACCATGGCCTCTATACTCTTACAGTTGGTGTTGGGTGACCATGGCGTCTATACTCTTACAGTTGGTGTTGGTGACCATGGCCTCTATACTCTTACAGTTGGGCCTGGGTGACCATGTGCTCTATACTCTTACAGTTGGTGTTGTTGACCATGGCCTCTATACTCTTACAGTTGGTGTTGGGTGACCATGGCCTCTATACTCTTACAGTTGGTGTTGGGTGACCATGGCCTCTATACTCTTACAGTTGGTGTTGGGTGACCATGGCCTCTATACTCTTACAGTTGGTGTGGGTGACCATGGCCTCTATACTCTTACAGTTGGTGTTGGTGACCATGGGCTCTATACTCTTACAGTTGGTGTTGGTGACCATGGCCTCCATACTCTTACAGTTGGTGTTGGTGACCATGGCCTCCATACTCTTACAGTTGGTGTTGGTGACCATGGCCTCCATACTCTTACAGTTGGTGTTGGTGACCATGGCCTCCATACTCTTACAGTTGGTGTTGGTGACCATGGCCTCCATACTCTTACAGTTGGTGTTGGTGACCATGTCCTCTATACTCTTACAGTTGTGTTGGGTGATCATGGCCTCTATACTCTTACAGTTGGTTTTGGGTGATCATGGCCTCTATACTCTTACAGTTGGTGTTGGGTGACCATGGCCTCTATACTCTTGCAGTTGGTCTTAGCAAGTATTTCTGTATGGGGCACAGGGTCGCACCCAGGGATTCCCAGGATGCGTTTCAGGCATCTTATGTGGAATCGCTCAAGCTGCTTGTTGTGCCGACTGTAGGTGACCCAGGTTTCAGAGCTGTAAAGAAGTGTGGAGATGCAGACGGCTTGATAGACAGTGACTTCGGTGTGGTTGTGGACATCCCTGTTTTTGGAGACCCTGCGTCTAAGTTTCCTGAAGGCAGCTGATGCTTGCTTGATCCTTTTTTGAATTTCAAGGTCGATGCTGCAGTCCTCCGAGAGGATGCTGCCCAGGTATTTGAATGACAAAACTATTGCCAGTGATTTGTGTTCAATGGTGAAGACCGGCATGGTGGGTGGAGGGCTAGATCTCCATTGGCAGACCACCTCTGTCTTGGTGGTGTTGATTGACAGTCCCATCCTCCTATGGACCCTCACAGCCGCTACAAGGACGGACTGAAGGTCTTCTGGAGTGTGGGCCACAAGAGCACAGTTATCAGCATACTGCAGCTCAAGAACCGTTCCGTCAAAACCTTGGTGGTTGCTTGCTTCCTGATGTTGAATAGGTTTCCATCCAGCCTGATGTCCACTGCAACACCGCTGCTGTCCTCAAGCTCCTTGTGGAGAATCTGTGTGACACATAGGAGGAAGATGTTAAAGAGGACAGCTGCCAGCACACACCCCTGCCTCACACCAATGCTTACTTCAAAGGGCACTGACTCATGCCCTCCTATGGCCACCCGAGCCATCATCCCATCATGGAACTGGCAAAGAATGTTGAAAAATGTGTCTGGACATCCAAATTTAAGTATAATTCCCCATAGTAGTTCCCTGCTTACATTTTCGTCGACAAAGGCCATGAAAAGGTCCTGATGTTGTTCACGGCACTTCTCCTGGAGTTGTCCTGCCATGAATATCATGTCAACCGTACTCCTGTTCTTTCTGAAGCCGCATTGTGACTCTGGCAGCAGTTCCTCTATGATGTTGTTCACCAGCCTGTGTAGCATCACCTTGGTCAGGGCCTTGCCTGCAACAGCCAGAAGGGATATCCCCTGGCTGGTTGAGGTCTTGAATGGGTGGACGGACAGGCAGTTCTTCCAGGATGGAGTGGTCTGTAGGTGAGCGCTGATTGAGTAGTGTTTCAAAGTGGTCAGCCCGCCTCATCAGGATCTGGTTTTGGTCCTTTAAGAGAGTCAGACCATCAGCTGTTTTCAGGGGGGTGATGGAGCGACTTCTAGGGCCAGAGAAAACTTTAGCTGAGTTGCAGAAATTGTGCATGTTGTTTTTGTCGGCGTCAATTTGGATTTCTTGTGCCTTATTCGTACACCATTCGTTCTGCAGATCATGCAAGGTTGTGTGTACACACACACACACACACACACACACACACACACACACACACACACACACACACACACACACACACACACACACACACAGCTGGGGTTTTAGTGGACTAATTGCTAAAAGCTGAAGCAGAGCAACACCAGCTGTCTTGGGTTCACTGAAGTACCCCTTTTCTGAGTAACACCTACCCTAGAACTGCTTTGTAAGACCAGTTCTATTTTCCCTAGCAGTGAGTGCATTAGTGAAATTGCTGAGTTTTAGACCTCTTGTGGTCTTCCCCACCCTAGAAAAAGAAAACATAAACGATTTGTCACTCAGGGAAATTACACAATTAAGTGCAAAAAGGGAATATAGAACTTTAATGGGGCTGTTTTCCCTACTACAGATAAAAGTACTGTAAGAACTCCTTCAACAACGGTTGAGGGACAAAGTTTCCCCTTTGAAATACAAAACAAGATTAAAAACAGTCTTGTTCATGTTTAAGTGACACACACAGGCGAGCTCACACACACACACGTTTAACACACATGTTTAAGTGACACACACACATGCTGTGGCTAAATAAGCTATTCTGTCTTAGTCACACAATCACTGTCCTTTTATCTCCGTGGAAATCATCTCATCCTGCTTTTATTCCGTCTGGCATGAGTGGAATTAGATTACGTAAAATAAGATACATTGTCTGAACCCCTTCAAAGGCAAGTCTTCATATGTTAAAGATGAAAGATGTTCTTTTGTCACATCCACCAGATAGGTACAGTGAAATTTGCTGTTTTACAGGGTCAGCCATAGTAGTACAGCTCTGTCTTGTCCTGCAATGGTAGTTTTACTGATCTGATGGGACTGACTGACTTACTGACTATGACTGACTTACTGACTATGACTGACTTACTGACTATGACTGACTGACTGACACTGACTGACTGACTGACTATGACTGACTGACTATGACTGACTTACTGACTATGACTGACTGACTGACTATGACTGACTTACTGACTATGACTGACTTACTGACTATGACTGACTTACTGACTATGACTGACTTACTGACTATGACTGACTGATTGACTGACTGACTGACTGACTGACTATGACTGACTGACTATGACTGACTGACTATGACTGACTGACTGACTATGACTGACTGACTATGACTGACTGACTATGACTGACTGACTATGACTGACTGACTATGACTGACTGACTTACTATGACTGACTGACTATGACTGACTGACTATGACTGACTGACTGACTATGACTGACTTACTGACTATGACTGACTTACTGACTATGACTGACTTACTGACTGACTGACTTACTATGACTGACTTACTATGACTGACTTACTATGACTGACTGACTGACTATGACTGACTGACTATGACTGACTGACTAACTGACTATGACTGACTGACTGACTATGACTGACTATGACTGACTTACTGACTTACTGACTATGACTGACTGACTATGATTAACTGACTGACTGACTATGACTGACTGACTATGATTAACTGACTGACTGACTATGACTGACTGACTATGACTGACTGACTATGACTGACTGACTGACTATGACTGACTTACTGACTGACTTACTATGACTGACTTACTATGACTGACTTACTATGACTGACTGACTATGACTGACTGACTAACTGACTATGACTGACTGACTGACTATGACTGACTTACTGACTTACTGACTATGACTGACTGACTATGATTAACTGACTGACTGACTATGACTGACTGACTATGACTGACTGACTATGACTGACTGACTGACTATGACTGACTGACTGACTATGACTGACTGACTGACTATGACTGACTTACTGACTATGACTGACTTACTATGACTGACTTACTATGACTGACTTACTATGACTGACTTACTATGACTGACTGACTGACTATGACTGACTGACTTACTGACTATGACTGACTATGACTGACTGACTGACTGACTTACTGACTATGACTGACTGACTATGATTAACTGACTGACTGACTATGACTGACTGACTATGACTGACTGACTAACTGACTATGACTGACTGACTGACTGACTGAATGATTATGACTGCGAGACCTACTGTCCTAGGCCCAGATACACAAAACTGTCCTAGGGAAGAAATCTCTTCATAACTGGCTTTTTCTCCTCAACTATTGACTTAAGAAGAAAATTAAGGAAAGTTACTATTCCTCGAAGGTTCTTAGACATTTCTTGCGCTATTTGTTATGTTTCTCCTTAAGCAAAAAGTTAAGAAGAAATTTGATTCTTGAAAATAAAGTTATTGGAAATGTTCTTAATTCCAAGATAGCTAAACCCTTGTTTTAAACTCAGGATAGTGGGAGAAAAAGCTCATGAAAGCAATTTAACATATTTAATTCACTCACAAACTTCATCTAAAAGTTTCAGTATTGACTGACTGACTATGACTGACTGACTATGACTGACTGACTCTGACTGACTTACTGACTCTGACTGACTTACTGATTCTGACTGACTTACTGACTATGACTGACTGACTGACCGACTATGACTGACTTACTGATTGACTGACTATGACTGGCTTACTGACTATGACTGACTGACTGACTGACTGACTGACTGACTGACTGACTGACTGACTGACTGACTGACTGACTGACTGACTGACCACTGACTGACTGACCGGACTGACTGACCGACTGACCGACTATGACAGTCAGTCAGTCATAGTCAGTCATAGTCGTCATAGCCGTCGTCAGCCGTCAGCCGTCATAGCCGCCGTCATGTCAGTCAGTCATAGTCAGTCAGTCATAGCCAGTCAGTCATAGCCAGTCAGCCGCATAGTCAGTCAGCCAGTCATATCGCCAGTCAGTAGCCAGTCATAGTCAGTCAGCCGTCGCCGTCATAGTCAGCCAGCCAGTCATAGCCGGCCAGTCAGTCAGTCAGTCAGTCAGTCAGCCAGGCCGTCAGTCATAGCCAGTCATAGTCAGTCATAGTCAGTCAGCCGTCGTCATAGCCAGTCAGTCAGTCAGCCGCCAGCCAGTCATAGTCAGTCATAGTCAGTCATATCATAGCCGTCAGTCAGTCATAGCCAGTCCGCCGTCGCATAGCCGCCAGTCGGCCAGCCAGTCATAGTCGGTCAGCCAGCCAGTCAGCCAGGTCATAGTCGCCAGTCAGTCAGTCAGCCAGTCAGTCATAGTCAGTCATAGCCGCCAGTCATAGTCAGTCATAGCCAGGTCAGTCAGTCAGTCATAGTCGCCAGTCAGCCGTCAGTCATAGCCAGTCAGTCAGTCAGCCAGTCAGCCATAGCCGTCAGTCAAATATAGCCGTCATAGCCAGTCAGTCAGTCATAGTCAGTCATAGTCATAGTCAGTCAGTCAGTCAGTCATAGCCAGTCATAGCCGTCAGTCATAGTCAGTCATAGTCATAGTCAGTCAGTCAGTCATAGTCAGTCATAGTTAGTCAGTCATAGTCAGTCAGTCATAGTCAGTCGTCAGTCAGTCAGTCATAGTCAGTCAGTCAGTCATAGTCAGTCAGTCAGTCATAGTCAGTCAGTCAGTCAGTCATAGTCAGTCAGTCAGTCAGTCATAGTCAGTCAGTCATAGTCAGTCAGTGACTGACTGACTGACTGACTGACTGACTATGACTGACTGACTGACTGACTGACTGACTGACTGATTTACTGACTATGACCGACTATGACCGACTTACTGACTGACTGACTATGACTGACTGACTTACTGACTATGACTGACTATGACTGACTGACTATGACTGACTATGACTGACTGACTGACTGACTGACTGACTGACTGACTATGACTGACTGACTGACTTACTGACTATGACTGACTGACTATGACTGACTATGACTGACTGACTATGACTGACTGACTGACTATGACTGACTGACTTACTGACTATGACTGACTGACTGACTGACTATGACTGACTGACTTACTATGACTGACTTACTATGACTGACTGACTTACTATGACTGACTTACTATGACTGACTGACTATGACTGACTGACTATGACTGACTGACTTACTATGACTGACTGACTATGACTGACTGACTATGACTGACTGACTTACTATGACTGACTTACTGACTATGACTGACTTACTGACTGACTGACTTACTATGACTGACTTACTATGACTGACTTACTATGACTGACTTACTATGACTGACTTACTATGACTGACTGACTATGACTGACTGACTAACTGACTATGACTGACTGACTATGACTGACTGACTATGACTGACTGACTGACTCTGACTGACTAACTGACTATGACTGACTGACTATGATTAACTGACTGACTGACTATGACTGACTGACTATGACTGACTGACTATGACTGACTGACTGACTATGACTGACTGACTGACTATGACTGACTTACTGACTATGACTGACTGACTATGACTGACTTACTATGACTGACTTACTATGACTGACTTACTATGACTGACTGACTGACTATGACTGACTGACTTACTGACTATGACTGACTATGACTGACTGACTGACTGACTTACTGACTATGACTGACTGACTATGATTAACTGACTGACTGACTATGACTGACTGACTATGACTGACTGACTAACTGACTATGACTGACTGACTGACTGACTGAATGATTATGACTGCGAGACCTACTGTCCTAGGCCCAGATACACAAAACTGTCCTAGGGAAGAAATCTCTTCATAACTGGCTTTTTCTCCTCAACTATTGACTTAAGAAGAAAATTAAGGAAAGTTACTATTCCTCGAAGGTTCTTAGACATTTCTTGCGCTATTTGTTATGTTTCTCCTTAAGCAAAAAGTTAAGAAGAAATTTGATTCTTGAAAATAAAGTTATTGGAAATGTTCTTAATTCCAAGATAGCTAAACCCTTGTTTTAAACTCAGGATAGTGGGAGAAAAAGCTCATGAAAGCAATTTAACATATTTAATTCACTCACAAACTTCATCTAAAAGTTTCAGTATTGACGGTCAGTCAGTCAGTCATAGTCGGTCAGTCAGTCAGTCAGAGTCAGTAAGTCAGTCATAGTCAGTCAGTCATAGTCAGTCAGTCATAGTCAGTCAGTCAGTCAGTCGTCAGTCAGTCAGTCAGTCAGTCAGTCAGTCAGTCATAGTCAGTCAGTCAGTCATAGTCAGTCAGTCAGTCATAGTAAATCAGTCAGTCAGTCAGTCAGTCAGTCAGTCAGTCAGTCAGTCAGTCAGTCATAGTCAGTCAGTCAGTCAGTCAGTCACAGTCAGTCAGTCATAGTCAGTCAGTCAGTCAGTCAGTCATAGTCAGTGACTGACTGACTGACTGACTGACTGACTGACTATGACTGACTGACTATGACTGACTGACTGACTATGACTGACTGACTGACTATGACTGACTGACTGACTGACTGATTTACTGACTATGACTGACTATGACTGACTTACTGACTGACTGACTATGACTGACTGACTTACTGACTATGACTGACTATGACTGACTGACTATGACTGACTATGACTGACTGACTATGACTGACTATGACTGACTGACTGACTGACTGACTGACTGACTGACTGACTGACTATGACTGACTGACTGACTGACTGACCGACCGACTGACCTGACTGACATGACCTGACCGACTATGACTGACTATGACTGACTGACTATGACTGACTGACTGACTATGACTGACTGACTGACTGACTTTGACTGACTGACTGATTGACTATGACTGACTATGACTGACTGACTGGCTATGACTGACTGACTGGCTATGACTGACTTACTGGCTATGACTGACTGACTGACTATGACTTACTGACTGACTATGACTTACTGACTATGACTGACTGACTATGACTGACTGACTATGACTGACTGACTATGACTGACTATGACTGACTGACTATGACCGACTGACTATGACTGACTGACTATGACTGACTGATTTACTGATTTACTGACTGACTATGACTGACTATGACTGACTGACTGGCTATGACTGACTGACTGGCTATGACTGACTGACTGACTATGACTTACTGACTGACTATGACTTACTGACTATGACTGACTATGACTGACTGACTATGACTGACTGACTATGACTGACTATGACTGACTGACTATGACTGACTGACTATGACTGACTGACTATGACTGACTGATTTACTGATTTACTGACTGACTATGACTGACTATGACTGACTGACTGACTGACTGACTGATTTACTGACTGACTGATTTACTGACTGACTGATTTACTGACTGACTGATTTACTGACTATGACTGACTGACTGATTTACTGACTATGACTGACTGACTGATTTACTGACTATGACTGACTGACTATGACTGACTGACTATGACTGACTATGACTGACTATGACTGACTATGACTGACTGACTTACTGGCTATGACTGACTGACTGACTTACTGGCTATGACTGACTGACTGACTGACTGGCTATGACTGACTGACTATGACTGACTGACTGACTTACTGGCTATGACTGACTGACTGACTGACTGGCTATGACTGACTGACTATGACTGACTGACTGACTATGACTGACTGACTGACTATGACTGACTAACTGACTGACTGACTGACTGATTATGACTGCGAGATCTACTGTCCTTTTCCCAGATACACAAAACTGTCCTAGGGAAGAAATCTCTTCTTAACTGCCATTTTTTTCCTCAACTATTGACTTAAGAAGAAAATTAAGGAAAGTTACTATTCCTCGAAGGTTCTTAGACAATTTCTTGTGCTATTTGTTATGTTTCTCCTTAAGCAAAAAGTTAAGAAGAAATTTGATTCTTGAAAATAAAGTTATTGGAAATGTTCTTAATTCCAAGATAGCTAAACCCTTGTTTTAAACTCAGGATAGTGGGAGAAAAAGCTCATGAAAGCAATTTAACATATTTAATTCACTCAGAAACTTCATCTAAAAGTTTCAGTATGGATTATTTTAAACCCAAGAATATGTTTTAGCACAGTAATCTCAGTAAGAAATATGCTAACATGATTGCCATTGCTAGCTAGATAGCTAGCAATGTCAATGTTTTGCCTAGCAACACACATCTTCAGAAGATTTATAAGATATTTGAAAAGTTCGTAAGAAAATCATTCATTACCTTAATATATTGTTGAGGAATTGCACTTACGAGCTATGTTATGAACTTCTTATTTTATTCTTAAGAAGCTTCTTAAGTTTTTCCATAAGAAGTGTGAATCTGGGCCCTGGTCTCCTTATGATGCCGTGAGCTGAAGTCTGCTCTCTGTTGTACACTCCTTGATCATAACTTGAAACTTGGTTGGTACGGAGTAATATGCTGACCTGGTTTTTAATGTCAATGTTCAAAATGAGTTCATTTACAGTCAACAACTTACCATATGATCAGGTTTGAACTTCTTTTGTCAAACATTACAAGCTTTGTAATGATGTGTTTTCTGGTTTGTGGTCTAGATAAAGTGGTTTGAAAGTGAGCAGTATTTTAAAGTATGTGTAAAAGTGGTGTTTCGTAAGAATGCGCTTGGTGTTTATGACTCATGAAGCCAAGCTATTACAGAGCACTCGCCCTAAACTGGCCCCAGAACATTCTGGAGACCTTCCCAAACACAGCTCAGAAAGCATTAACAGCCTGTCTCGGGAGAGGCGTTCATTCAAACCTGCCACGCCAACACACCACGCCCGCCTGCACGCACAGACTTACGCACACACACACACCACCTGCCACGCCAACAACCCCAGCTGGTCCCAGAAAGCCTCACTAACCATCCATCACTCTGAGCTATTACATAATTTCCTGTGGGTCAGCCAGTCAGCCTGTCAGTCAGTCAGTCAGTCACCTAGTCAGCTATCCACCCAGCCAGCCAGTCAGTCAACCACCAAGTCAACCAGTCAACCAGCCAATAGGACCAACAGGCAGAAGATGACCTTATAATCAGATCTACAATCAGTTGACTCTCATGCGATCCTAGAGAAGCAGAACTAACCTTCAGAATTCAGCCTAGTGCTCCAGGGTGACTCACAGTACTGGTTCATGCTCTAGTGAGATGTTGGATGGAATATTATAGACAGGACATGGGTTCATAGAAAGGTGATGCAACAGAGAAGACAGCCATAGAGAGATCAGGGTAGAGGGAAAATATGGGGAGAGTGAGAGTGGGGAGCCCCTGTGGAGACTGTCTCACAGGCTGCATACGCTGCATGACTAGCTAGCTAAATTGCCATAAATGTTTAATGCTTTTTGACCTGTCCCCAAATTAATATAATTGGTTCAGAGTTTGTTTGGATATTTCAGTCTGCTTGTCCTGATCGCGTCTGGTGTAGGTGAACAAAATCAACTTCCGCGCGATAGCGCACGCGTGCGGTCTGGTTAGCATGTTAGAGACCGAGCATATATGCTATGTATATTGGGAATAACATTTACCATTAGACATTTCACCAAAAAAATAATTCAAGGAATATTACTCAGATTGTGAGGACTACGGTTTGAATCTATTTAAAAGTAATCAGATGTATTACAGTTAAGCAATAAGAATACAATTAACAAATGGTACATCCTTTGTCTTAACAGCATGGACAATTCACCATTATGACATACACATGTACAGTACCAGTCAAAGGTTTGGACACACCTACTCATTCAAGAGTTTTTCATTATTTTAAAACATTTCTACATGGTAGAATAATAGTGAAGACATTAAAACTATGAAATAACACATATGGAATCATGTGGTAACCAAAAAAGTGGTAAAAAGTGGTAAACAAATTGAGATTCTTCAAACTAGGCACCCTGTGCCTTGATGCCAACTTTGCACACTGTTGGCATTCTCTCAACCAGCTTCACCTGGAATGCTTTTCCAACATATGCTGAGTTCCCACATATGCTGAGCACTTGTTGGCTGCTTTTCCTTCACTCTGCGGTCCAACTCATCCCAAACCATCTCAATTGGGTTGAGGTTGGGTGATTGTGGAGGCCAGGTCATCTGATGCACTCCATCACTCTCCTTCTTGGTCAAATAGCCCTTACACAGCCTGGAGGTGTGTTGGGTCATTGTCCTGTTGAAAAACAAATGATACTCCCACTAAGCGCAAACCAGATGGCATGGCTTATCACTGCAGAATGCTGTGGTAGCCATGCTGGTTAAGTGTGCCTTGAATTCTAAATAAATCACAGAGAGTGTCACCATCAAAGCACCCCCACATCATCACACCTCTTCCTTCATGCTTTACGGTGGGAACCACACATGCGGAGATAATCCATTCACCTACACTGCATCTCACAAAGACAGCGGTTAGAACCAAAAATCTCACATTTGGACTCATCAGACCAAAGGACAGATTTCCACCGGTCTAATGTCCATTGCTCGTGTTTCTTGGTCCAAGCAAGTCGCTTCTTCTTATTGGTGTCCTTCAGTAGGGGTTTCTTTTCAGCAATTCGACCATGAAGGCCTGATTCACGCAGTCTCCTCTGAACAGTTGATGTTGAGATATGTCTGTTACTTGAACTCTGTGAAGTATTTATTTATTTGGGCTGCAATTTTTGAGGCTGGTAACTCTAATGAACTTGGGTCTTCCTTTCCTGTGGTGGTCCTCATGAGAGCCAGTTTCATCATAGCGCTTGTTGGTTTTTGCCACTGCACTTGAAGAAACTTTCAAAGAACTTCATGTCTTAAAGTAATGATGGACTGTAATTTCTCTTTGCTTATTTGAGCTGTTCTTGCCATAAAATGTACTTGGTATTTTACCAAATAGGGCTATATTCTGTATACCACCCCTACCTTGTCACAACACAACTGATTGGCTCAAACGCATTTAGAAGGAAAGAAATTCCACAAATGAACTTTTAACATGGCACACCTGTTAATTGAAATGCATTCCAGGTGACTACCTCATGAAGCTGGTTGAGAGAATGCCAAGAGTTTGCAAAGCTGGAATGCATTTCAAGGCAAAGGGTGGTAACTTTGAAGAATATCAAATATAAATATGTGCTTTGGTTACTACATGATTCCATATGTGTTATTTCATAGTTTTGATGTCTTCACTATTATTCTACAATGTAGAAAATAGTAAAAATGAAGAAAAACTCTGGAATGAGTAGGTGTGCCCAAACTTTTGACTGGTACTGTACATCAGGATATTGGTTTACCAATGACTCCATGATCAATGTTTAAACCCAGCTTTTTTTTCTTCCAAGAGCGCCAAATCTCAGTATCTTCCATCATATAATTAACCTCACTTTGCATGTCTCAAAACATAAGGCATAAAACTCCTCACACATTCTCTAATCTAATCATCACACCTCAACACTGTATGGTATGTGCAAACCCCTGTACCGCTCCTCTTTGAACCGTCCGCCGTCCGACAAACAGAATAACACAGTGTCTCTGTAACAATAAATCCATAGCACTTACAGTACAATGAAACATATGAAAATGCATAGCTCTTTAAGAACTCTTCAAACAATCCAAACACTTTATTCCCACAGTAACATTCATTTAGTCAATTCAAGTTTCATCAGTCGTCACACTTCTCCGGGTGTCGGTGACCCCAGGAACTCCGTGAGAACGGTGAAGGTGTGACTCTCATGTGAGACGCAAATATTCAGCCATCCATCCAGATAATGTCAAATTGAATCGACACGCCTTCGTCAGAAAGTCGCTAGACGCACCTTCAACATCATTCACATTTGTTCACACTTTCTATTTTTCCACTACACACACACACATTTTTACATATGCACTTCTGTGCTCCACTTCTGTCTGTGATGATAAATAGTGTTTTCCCACCACAGTGACTACATGGTATGCTAGTCATACACACAGTGTCACAGGGGTTTCTGTAGATAGTGTCTGAGGTGATATGAACAATGGAAACACTTGTGATTCCTTGTCTTTCTCTCTGCCGCTCTATCTTCCCTCTCTCTTTCCTTATATTTATCTCTCTCTCTCTCTCTCTCTCTCGCTCTCAATTCAATTCAAGAGCTTTATTGGCATGGAAAATTAATGTTAACATTGCCAAAGCAAGTGAAATAGATAATAAGAAAAAGTTAAATAATCAATAAAAAATTAACAGGAAACATTACGCTCACAGAAATTCCAAAAGAATAAAGACGTTTCAAATGTCATATTATGTCTATATACAGTGTTGTAACGATGTGCAAATAGTTAAAGTACAAAAGGGAAAAGAAATAAACATAAATAAGGGTTGTATTTACAATGGTGTTTGTTTTTCACTGGTTGCCCTTTTCTTGTGGCAACAGGTCACAAATCTGCTGTGATGGCACACTGTGGTATTTCACCGAGTGGATATGGGAGTTAATCAAAATTGGGTCTGTTTTCGAATTCTTTGTGGATCTGTGTAATCTGAGGGAATTATGTGTCTCTAATATGGTCACACATTTGGCAGTCAATAACACTAACACATTACTGTGACCATTAGGGTCACTGGCTTTACTATGGCCACTGTTGGGGTCAACAGCAGAATGGACCACAACCTTCATAATGAACTTCACCTAACCCAGTCAAGTGGAGAGCAATAGAGTTCAACTCGTAGTATCATCAATCTGCTTTGAAACAAAGGCCAATTAAAAACTATAGATCTCTTGGCCAATATCCTGTGTGCGTGTATGCGTATGTGTGCGGCTGTGTGTGTCTATTAGTAGCGTGGCTGGGTGAGGGAACATCTAGATGAGCTAGTGTGATCAGTGTTGATCAGTGAGAGCTGAGGGCTAGTGATGAAATGTGAGTGTGTGTCTGCGTTTACAGGCCAGTAGATCATCTACAGAGGAAAAAGGAAGTAATTACACCAATGAACCAACAAGAGATTTCTATATGTTACGTAATGCATGTTTGTTTAAAGTTGTCTTTTTGCTCACCCAGCATGCAATGCTCTTATTATACTGTATCAGGTCAAGAGCATTGTCATTACTGACCAATTCAGCGTGAAATTACATGTCATGTGTCATACATATCAATCACATGTTAATTGACTCACAGAGCCGAACACCACTAACTAAATTAAAGATACAATCATTGATTTTATTCTTCAACCACTTTTACACTATTGTATTGTCATATTGGTCTATTTGTATTTTTGCAATTTCATTGTTATTTTATCTAGTAATTTGTGTACCATGATTTATTTACAGGAATCTCTATAGGGATTATAATGGGGAAATGTAAGATCACTAAGGTTCACATTCAGTTTAGAGTGATTATCACGTTATTTTGTATATTTATATATTCCCCCTTTCTGTAATACATATGATTTCATGTTCTATTTTTGACACTCAAGGTCCGGGTTGATAGACGTGAATGTTATGGATTATTCTCATATCTGTTGATAGTGATTGATGCCAGGCTGAAGGACCTATTCCCTGTTGTGTTGTATTGATGGCATTCTTTAGCAGCTGATAAAGTCATAGCCTTTTATTTGGGTTTCCTACACACCTCTCGGGTTGGTGTTTAAAGAACATTTGGTGATGTCGGAAACAAGAAACAAAAATTTGTTAATTAACTTTGCAATAAAACACCATATTGTTAACTTTATGGATTATGTTGGAATGTCATGTAATCACTCACAATTTACTACTCTTCCACACGTCTCTTACGTAATACTCTACTATTGGATAACACTGCCCTCTACTGACTTAAAAACAAAAGTACAACATTAATATGATCAATACAATAACCAAGTCTATAACGTTTCCATTCATTTTCATTGCAGGTTATGGACACATTGTCCAAACTGTCCCGCACCACGATTTCAGAACAAACCGGAATAAAGTAAGTTCTGACCAAGTGTTTATTCCAATTCACAAATCAAATTGGGTTTTGTATTAGTACATGTTTGGTGCCATTACATCACTTTTCTTTCCGAAGGGCTTTTCCTTCAGAGGAGAGTCTAGAAGAAGATGAGGACATCTATAACCACCTAGAAGACCTGATTGAGTAAGTCTACCTCTTGGCCTGTCTTACTGTCTCTTACTGGTCTACTCACAACTTTTCATCACTGGCTTCTTCTGGGATAATAACAACGCTGCTAAGCTAATTGGCTTAGATCATGTAGGCTGTCAGAGATGGCCAGTGGCTCTACTCACACTTACACTGTCCCAGGCTTCTGGACAAACCCACACAGACACACAGAGAGTCACAAACCCACAAATACACACAAAGAGTCACAAACCCACGCAGACACATAAAGAGTCACAAACCCACGCAGACACACAAAGAGTCACAAACCCACACAGACACACAAAGAGTCAGAAACCCACACAGACACACAAAGAGTCAGAAACCCACACAGACACACAAAGAGTCCCAAACCCACACAGATACACAAAGAGTCACAAACCCACACATACACACAAAGTGACAGGAACCCACACAGACACACAAAGAGTCACAAACCCACACAGACACACAAATAGTCACAAACCCACACAGACACAAAGAGTCAGAAACCCACACAGACACACAAAAAGTCCCAAAACCACATTGACACACAAAGAGTCCCAAACCCACACAGACACACAGTCACAAACCCACACAGATACACAAAGAGTCACAAACCCACACATACACACAAAGTGACACGAACCCACACAGACACACAAAGAGTCACGAACCCACACAGACACACAAAGAGTCACAAACCCACACAGACACACAAAGAGTCACAAACCCACACAGACACACAAATAGTCACAAACCCACACAGACACAAAGAGTCACAAACCCACACAGACACACAAAGAGTCACAAACCCACATAGACACACAAAGAGTCAAAAATCCACACAGACACACAAAGAGTCACAAACCCACACAGACACACAAAGAGTCACAAACCCACACAGACACACAAAGAGTCACAAACCCACACAGACACACAGAGTCACAAACCCACACAGACACACAAAGAGTCACAAACCCACACAGACACACAAAGAGTCACAAACCCACACAGACACACAAAGAGTCACAAACCCACACAGACACACAAAGAGTCACAAACCCACACAGACACAGAGAGTCCCAAACCCACACAGACACACAAAGAGTCACAAACCCACACAGACACACAAAGAGTCACAAACCCACACAGACACACAAAGAGTCACAAACCCACACAGACACACAAAGAGTCACAAACCCACACAGACACACAAAGAGTCACAAACCCCACACAGACACAGAGAGTCCCAAACCCACACAGACACACAAAGAGTCACAAACCCACACAGTCACAAACCCACAGAGACACACAAGGAGTCACAAACCCACACAGACACACAAAGAGTCACAAACCCACACAGACACACAAAGAGTCACAAACCCACACAGACACACAGAGTCACAAACCCACACAGACACACAAAGAGTCACAAACCCACATAGACACACAAAGAGTCCCAAACCCACAAAGACACACAAAGTGACACGAACCCACACAGACACACAAAGAGTCCCAAACCCACACATACACACAAAGAGTCACAAACCCACACAGACACACAAATAGTCTCAAACCCACACAGACACACAAAGAGTCACAAAACAACACAGACACAAAGAGTCTGTAACCCACACAGACACACAAAAAGTCCCAAACCCACATAGACACACAAAGAGTCACAAACCCACACATACACACAAAGAGTCACAAACCCACACAGACACACAAAGAGTCACAAACCCACACAGACACACAGAGTCACAAACCCACACAGACACACAAAGAGTCACAAACCCACATAGACACACAAAGAGTCACAAACCCACACAGACACACAAAGTGACACGAACCCACACAGACACACAAAGAGTCCCAAACCCACACATACACACAAAGAGTCACAAACCCAAACAGACACACAAAGAGTCACAAACCCACACAGACACAAAGAGTCACAAACCCACACAGTCACACAAAGAGTCACAAACCCAAACAGACACACGATGAGTCACAAACCCACACAGACACAAAGAGTCCCAAACCCTCACAGAAACACAAATATTCACAAACCCACACTGACACACAAATAGTCACAAACCCACACTGACACACAGAGTCACAAACCCACACAGACACACAAAGAGTCACAAACCCACACAGACACACAAAGAGTCATAAACCCACACAGACACACAAAGAGTCACAAACCCACACAGACACACAAAGAGTCACAAACCCACACAGACACACAAAGAGTCACAAACCCACACAGACACACAATTAGTCTCAAACCCACACAGACCCAAAGAGTCCCAAACCCACACAGTCACACAAAGAGTCCCAAACCCAAACAGACACACAAAGAGTCCCAAACCCACACAGACACACAAAGAGTCCCAAACCCACACAGACACCCAAAATGAGTCACAAACCCAAACAGACACACAAATAGTCACAAACCCACACTGACACACAGAGTCACAAACCCACACATACACACAAAGTGTCACAAACCCACACAGACACACAAAGAGTCACAAACCCACACAGACACACAGAGTCACAAACTCACACAGATACACAAAGAGTCACAAACCCACACAGACACACAAAGAGTCACAAACCCAAACAGACACACAAAGAGTCTCAAACCCACACAGACACACAAAGAGTCACAAACCCACACAGACACACAGAGTCACAAACCCACACAGACACAAAGAGTCACAAACCCACACAGACACAAAGAGTCACAAACCCACACATACACACAGAGTCACAAACCCACGCAGACACACAGAGTCCCAAACCCACGCAGACACACAGAGTCCCAAACCCACACAGACACACAAATTGTCACAAACCCACACAGACACACAAAGAGTCAAAAACCCACACAGACACAAAAAGAGTCACAAACCCAAACCCACACAGACACACAAAGAGTCACAAACCCACACAGACACACAAATAGTCACAAACCCACACAGACACAAAGAGTCACAAACCCACACATACACACAAAGAGTCACAAACCCACACAGACACACAATGAGTCACAAACCCACACAGACACACAAAGAGTCACAAACCCACACAGACACACAGAGTCACAAACCCACACAGACACACAAAGAGTCACAAACCCACACAGACACACAAAGAGTCACAAACCCACACAGACACACAAAGAGTCACAAACCCACACAGACACACAAAGAGTCACAAACCCACACAGACACACAAAGAGTCACAAACCCACACAGACACACAAAGAGTCACAAACCCACACAGACACACAGAGTCCTATACCCACACAGACACACAAAGAGTCCCAAACCCACACAGACACACAAAGAGTCCCAAACCCACACAGACACAAAGAGTCCAAAACCCACACAGTCACACAAAGAGTCCCAAACCCACACAGTCACACAAAGAGTCCCAAACCCACACAGTCACACAAAGAGTCCCAAACCCACACAGTCACACAAAGAGTCACAAACCCACACAGACACACAATGAGTCACAAACCCACACATACACACAAAGTGTCACAAACCCACACAGACACACAAAGAGTCACAAACCCACACAGACACACAGAGTCACAAACTCACACAGATACACAAAGAGTCACAAACCCACACAGACACACAAATAGTCACAAACCCAAACAGACACACAAAGAGTCTCAAACCCACACAGACACACAAAGAGTCACAAACCCACACAGACACACAGAGTCACAAACCCACACAGACACACAAATAGTCACAAACCCACACAGACACACAAAGAGTCCCATACCCACACAGACACACAAAGAGTCCCAAACCCACACAGACACACAAATTGTCACAAACCCACACAGACACACAAAGAGTCAAAAACCCACACAGACACAAAAAGAGTCACAAACCCAAACCCACACAGACACACAAAGAGTCACAAACCCACACAGACACACAAATAGTCACAAACCCACACAGAGACACAAAGAGTCACAAACCCACACAGACACACAAATAGTCACAAACCCACACAGACACAAAGAGTCACAAACCCACACATACACACAAAGAGTCACAAACCCAAACCCACACAGACACACAAAGAGTCACAAACCCACACAGACACACAAATAGTCACAAACCCACACAGACACAAAGAGTCACAAACCCACACAGACACACAAATAGTCCCAAACCCACACAGACACACAAAGAGTCCCAAACCCACACAGACACACAAAGAGTCACAAACCCACACAGACACAAATAGTCACAAACCCACACAGACACACAAAAAGTCCCAAACCCACATAGACACACAAAGAGTCCCAAACCCACACAGACACAGAAAGTGACACGAACCAACACAAAGAGTCCCAAACCCACACAGACACACAGTCACAAACCCACACAGACACACAAGGAGTCACAAACCCACACAGACACACAAAGAGTCCCAAACCCACACAGACACACAAAGAGTCCCAAACCCACACAGACACACAGAGTCACAAACCCACACAGACACACAAAGAGTCACAAACCCACACAGCCATAAAGAGTCACAAACCCACACAGACACAAAAAGAGTCACAAACCCACACAGACACACAAATAGTCTCAAACCCACACAGACACACAAAGAGTCACAAACCCACACAGACACACAGAGTCACAAACCCACACAGACACACAAATAGTCACAAACCCACACAGACACACAAAGAGTCCCATACCCACACAGACACACAAAGAGTCCCAAACCCACACAGACACACAAAGAGTCCCAAACCCACACAGACACACAAATTGTCACAAACCCACACAGACACACAAAGAGTCAAAAACCCACACAGACACAAAAAGAGTCACAAACCCAAACCCACACAGACACACAAAGAGTCACAAACCCACACAGACACACAAATAGTCACAAACCCACACAGAGACACAAAGAGTCACAAACCCACACAGACACACAAATAGTCACAAACCCACACAGACACAAAGAGTCACAAACCCACACATACACACAAAGAGTCACAAACCCAAACCCACACAGACACACAAAGAGTCACAAACCCACACAGACACACAAATAGTCACAAACCCACACAGACACAAAGAGTCACAAACCCACACAGACACACAAATAGTCACAAACCCACACAGACACACAAAGAGTCCCAAACCCACACAGACACACAGAGTCACAAACCCACACAGACACAAATAGTCACAAACCCACACAGACACACAAAAAGTCCCAAACCCACATAGACACACAAAGAGTCCCAAACCCACACAGACACAGAAAGTGACACGAACCAACACAAAGAGTCCCAAACCCACACAGACACACAGTCACAAACCCACAGAGACACACAAGGAGTCACAAACCCACACAGACACACAAAGAGTCCCAAACCCACACAGACACACAAAGAGTCCCAAACCCACACAGACACACAGAGTCACAAACCCACACAGACACACAAAGAGTCACAAACCCACACAGCCATAAAGAGTCACAAACCCACACAGACACACAAAGAGTCACAAACCCACACAGACACACAAATAGTCTCAAACCCACACAGACACACAAAGAGTCACAAACCCACACAGACACACAAAGAGTCACAAACCCACACAGACACACAGAGTCACAAACCCACACAGACACACAAATAGTCACAAACCCAAACAGACACACAAAGAGTCTCAAACCCACACAGACACACAAAGAGTCACAAACCCACACAGACACACAGAGTCACAAACCCACACAGACACACAAATAGTCACAAACCCACACAGACACACAAAGAGTCCCATACCCACACAGACACACAAAGAGTCCCAAACCCACACAGACACACAAAGAGTCCCAAACCCACACAGACACACAAATTGTCACAAACCCACACAGACACACAAAGAGTCAAAAACCCACACAGACACAAAAAGAGTCACAAACCCAAACCCACACAGACACACAAAGAGTCACAAACCCACACAGACACACAAATAGTCACAAACCCACACAGACACAAAGAGTCACAAACCCACACAGACACACAAATAGTCACAAACCCACACAGACACAAAGAGTCACAAACCCACACATACACACAAAGAGTCACAAACCCAAACCCACACAGACACACAAAGAGTCACAAACCCACACAGACACACAAATAGTCACAAACCCACACAGACACAAAGAGTCACAAACCCACACAGACAC
This sequence comes from Brachymystax lenok tsinlingensis, assembly GCA_030435695.1. Taxonomy (NCBI): domain Eukaryota; kingdom Metazoa; phylum Chordata; class Actinopteri; order Salmoniformes; family Salmonidae; genus Brachymystax; species Brachymystax lenok. Next base: position 20,578,386 of record CM059782.1, read on the forward strand.
ACAAAGAGTCACAAACCCACACAGACACACAAAGAGTCCCAAACCCACACAGACACACAAAGAGTCACAAACCCACACAGACACACAAAGAGTCACAAACCCACACAGACACAAATAGTCACAAACCCACACAGACACACAAAAAGTCCCAAACCCACATAGACACACAAAGAGTCCCAAACCCACACAGACACAGAAAGTGACACGAACCAACACAAAGAGTCCCAAACCCACACAGACACACAGTCACAAACCCACAGAGACACACAAGGAGTCACAAACCCACACAGACACACAAAGAGTCCCAAACCCACACAGACACACAAAGAGTCCCAAACCCACACAGACACACAGAGTCACAAACCCACACAGACACACAAAGAGTCACAAACCCACACAGCCATAAAGAGTCACAAACCCACACAGACACACAAAGAGTCACAAACCCACACAGACACACAAATAGTCTCAAACCCACACAGACACACAAAGAGTCACAAACCCACACAGACACACAAAGAGTCACAAACCCACACATACACACAAACTGACACGAACCCACACAAAGAGTCACAAAGAGTCCCAAACCCACACAGACACACAAAGAGTCACAAACCCACACAGACACACAGAGTCACAAACCCACACAGACACAAAGAGTCACAAACCCACACAGACACAAAGAGTCACAAACCCACACATACACACAGAGTCACAAACCCACGCAGACACACAGAGTCCCAAACCCACGCAGACACACAGAGTCCCAAACCCACGCAGACACACAAAGAGTCACAAACCCACACAGACACACAAATTGTCACAAACCCACACAGACACACAAAGAGTCAAAAACCCACACAGACACAAAAAGAGTCACAAACCCAAACCCACACAGACACACAAAGAGTCACAAACCCACACAGACACACAAATAGTCACAAACCCACACAGACACAAAGAGTCACAAACCCACACATACACACAAAGAGTCACAAACCCACACAGACACACAATGAGTCACAAACCCACACAGACACACAAAGAGTCACAAACCCACACAGACACACAGAGTCACAAACCCACACAGACACACAAAGAGTCACAAACCCACACAGACACACAAAGAGTCACAAACCCACACAGACACACAAAGAGTCACAAACCCACACAGACACACAAAGAGTCACAAACCCACACAGACACACAAAGAGTCACAAACCCACACAGACACACAAAGAGTCACAAACCCACACAGACACACAGAGTCCTATACCCACACAGACACACAAAGAGTCCCAAACCCACACAGACACACAAAGAGTCCCAAACCCACACAGACACAAAGAGTCCAAAACCCACACAGTCACACAAAGAGTCCCAAACCCACACAGTCACACAAAGAGTCCCAAACCCACACAGTCACACAAAGAGTCACAAACCCACACAGTCACACAAAGAGTCACAAACCCACACAGACACACAATGAGTCACAAACCCACACATACACACAAAGTGTCACAAACCCACACAGACACACAAAGAGTCACAAACCCACACAGACACACAGAGTCACAAACTCACACAGATACACAAAGAGTCACAAACCCACACAGACACACAAATAGTCACAAACCCAAACAGACACACAAAGAGTCTCAAACCCACACAGACACACAAAGAGTCACAAACCCACACAGACACACAGAGTCACAAACCCACACAGACACACAAATAGTCACAAACCCACACAGACACACAAAGAGTCCCATACCCACACAGACACACAAAGAGTCCCAAACCCACACAGACACACAAAGAGTCCCAAACCCACACAGACACACAAATTGTCACAAACCCACACAGACACACAAAGAGTCAAAACCCCACACAGACACAAAAGAGTCACAAACCCAAACCCACACAGACACACAAAGAGTCACAAACCCACACAGACACACAAATAGTCACAAACCCACACAGAGACACAAAGAGTCACAAACCCACACAGACACACAAATAGTCACAAACCCACACAGACACAAAGAGTCACAAACCCACACATACACACAAAGAGTCACAAACCCAAACCCACACAGACACACAAAGAGTCACAAACCCACACAGACACACAAATAGTCACAAACCCACACAGACACAAAGAGTCACAAACCCACACAGACACACAAATAGTCCCAAACCCACACAGACACACAAAGAGTCCCAAACCCACACAGACACACAAAGAGTCACAAACCCACACAGACACAAATAGTCACAAACCCACACAGACACACAAAAAGTCCCAAACCCACATAGACACACAAAGAGTCCCAAACCCACACAGACACAGAAAGTGACACGAACCAACACAAAGAGTCCCAAACCCACACAGACACACAGTCACAAACCCACAGAGACACACAAGGAGTCACAAACCCACACAGACACACAAAGAGTCCCAAACCCACACAGACACACAAAGAGTCCCAAACCCACACAGACACACAGAGTCACAAACCCACACAGACACACAAAGAGTCACAAACCCACACATACACACAAAGAGTCACAAACCCACACAGCCATAAAGAGTCACAAACCCACACAGACACACAAAGAGTCACAAACCCACACAGACACACAAATAGTCTCAAACCCACACAGACACACAAAGAGTCACAAACCCACACAGACACACAGAGTCACAAACCCACACAGACACACAAATAGTCACAAACCCACACAGACACACAAAGAGTCCCATACCCACACAGACACACAAAGAGTCCCAAACCCACACAGACACACAAAGAGTCCCAAACCCACACAGACACACAAATTGTCACAAACCCACACAGACACACAAAGAGTCAAAAACCCACACAGACACAAAAAGAGTCACAAACCCAAACCCACACAGACACACAAAGAGTCACAAACCCACACAGACACACAAATAGTCACAAACCCACACAGAGACACAAAGAGTCACAAACCCACACAGACACACAAATAGTCACAAACCCACACAGACACAAAGAGTCACAAACCCACACATACACACAAAGAGTCACAAACCCAAACCCACACAGACACACAAAGAGTCACAAACCCACACAGACACACAAATAGTCACAAACCCACACAGACACAAAGAGTCACAAACCCACACAGACACACAAATAGTCACAAACCCACACAGACACACAAAGAGTCCCAAACCCACACAGACACACAAAGAGTCACAAACCCACACAGACACAAATAGTCACAAACCCACACAGACACACAAAAAGTCCCAAACCCACATAGACACACAAAGAGTCCCAAACCCACACAGACACAGAAAGTGACACGAACCAACACAAAGAGTCCCAAACCCACACAGACACACAGTCACAAACCCACAGAGACACACAAGGAGTCACAAACCCACACAGACACACAAAGAGTCCCAAACCCACACAGACACACAAAGAGTCCCAAACCCACACAGACACACAGAGTCACAAACCCACACAGACACACAAAGAGTCACAAACCCACACAGCCATAAAGAGTCACAAACCCACACAGACACACAAAGAGTCACAAACCCACACAGACACACAAATAGTCTCAAACCCACACAGACACACAAAGAGTCACAAACCCACACAGACACACACAAGAGTCACAAACCCACACAGACACACAGAGTCACAAACCCACACAGACACACAAATAGTCACAAACCCAAACAGACACACAAAGAGTCTCAAACCCACACAGACACACAAAGAGTCACAAACCCACACAGACACACAGAGTCACAAACCCACACAGACACACAAATAGTCACAAACCCACACAGACACACAAAGAGTCCCATACCCACACAGACACACAAAGAGTCCCAAACCCACACAGACACACAAAGAGTCCCAAACCCACACAGACACACAAATTGTCACAAACCCACACAGACACACAAAGAGTCAAAAACCCACACAGACACAAAAAGAGTCACAAACCCAAACCCACACAGACACACAAAGAGTCACAAACCCACACAGACACACAAATAGTCACAAACCCACACAGACACAAAGAGTCACAAACCCACACAGACACACAAATAGTCACAAACCCACACAGACACAAAGAGTCACAAACCCACACATACACACAAAGAGTCACAAACCCAAACCCACACAGACACACAAAGAGTCACAAACCCACACAGACACACAAATAGTCACAAACCCACACAGACACAAAGAGTCACAAACCCACACAGACACACAAATAGTCACAAACCCACACAGACACAAAGAGTCACAAACCCACACAGACACACAAAGAGTCCCAAACCCACACAGACACACAAAGAGTCACAAACCCACACAGACACACAAAGAGTCACAAACCCACACAGACACAAATAGTCACAAACCCACACAGACACACAAAAAGTCCCAAACCCACATAGACACACAAAGAGTCCCAAACCCACACAGACACAGAAAGTGACACGAACCAACACAAAGAGTCCCAAACCCACACAGACACACAGTCACAAACCCACAGAGACACACAAGGAGTCACAAACCCACACAGACACACAAAGAGTCCCAAACCCACACAGACACACAAAGAGTCCCAAACCCACACAGACACACAGAGTCACAAACCCACACAGACACACAAAGAGTCACAAACCCACACAGCCATAAAGAGTCACAAACCCACACAGACACACAAAGAGTCACAAACCCACACAGACACACAAATAGTCTCAAACCCACACAGACACACAAAGAGTCACAAACCCACACAGACACACAAAGAGTCACAAACCCACACAGACACACAAACTGACACGAACCCACACAAAGAGTCACAAAGAGTCCCAAACCCACACAGACACACAAAGTGACACGAACCCACACAGACACACAAAGAGTCCCAAACCCACACATACACACAAAGAGTCCCAACCCCACACAGACACACAAAGAGTCACAAACCGACACAGACACACAAAGAGTCCCATACCCACACAGACACACAAAGAGTCCCATACCCACACAGACACACAAAGAGTCACAAACCCACACAGACACACAAAGAGTCACAAACCCACACAGACACAAAGAGTCACAAACCCACACAGACACACAATGAGTCACAAACCCACACAGACACACAAAGATTCACAAACCCACACAGACACACAAACAGTCCCAAACCCACACAGACACACAGAGTCACAAACCCACACAGACACACAAAGAGTCACAAACCCAAACCCACACAGACACACAAAGAGTCACAAACCCACACAGACACACAAATAGTGACAAACCCACACAGACACACAGAGTCACAAACCCACACAGACACACAAAGAGTCCTATACCCACACAGACACACAAAGTGACACGAACACACACAGACACACAAAGAGTCCCAAACCCACACATACACACAAAGAGTCACAAACCCACACAGACACAAAGAGTCCCAAACCCACACAGTCACACAAAGAGTCCCAAACCCAAACAGACAAACAAAGAGTCACAAACCCACACAGACACACAAAGAGTCACAAACCCACGCAGACACACAAAGAGTCACAAACCCACACAGACACAAAGAGTCACAAACCCACACATACACACAAAGTGTCACAAACCCACACAGACACACAGAGTCACAAACCCACACAGACACACAAAGAGTCTCAAACCCACACAGACACACAAAGAGTCACAAACCCACACAGACACACAGAGTCACAAACCCACACAGACACACAAAGAGTCTCAAACCCACACAGACACACACAGAGTCACAAACCCACACAGACACAAAGAGTCACAAACCCACACAGACACAAAGAGTCACAAACCCACACAGAAACACAAATATTCACAAACCCACACTGACACAAAAATAGTCACAAACCCACAGTGACACACAGAGTCACAAACCCACACAGACACACAAAGAGTCACAAACCCACACAGACACAAAATGAGTCACAAACCCACACAGACACACAAAGTGTCACAAACCCACACAGACACAAAGAGTCACAAACCCACAAAGACACACAATTAGTCTCAAACCCACACAGACACACAAAGAGTCACAAACCCACACAGATACACAAAGAGTCCCAAACCCACACAGACACACAAAGAGTCCCAAACACACACAGACACACAAATATTCAAAAACCCTCACAGAAACACAAATAGTCACAAACCCACACTGACACACAGAGTCACAAACCCACACAGACACACAGTCTCAAACCCACAAAGAGTCACAAACCCACACAGATACACAAAGAGTCCCAAACCCACACAGACACACAAAGAGTCCCAAACCCACACAGACACACAAAGAGTCCCAAACCCTCACAGAAACACAAATATTCACAAACCCACACAGACACACAAATATTCAAAAACCCTCACAGACACACAAAGAGTCACAAACCCAAACCCACACAGACACACAAAGAGTCCCAACCCCACACAGACACACAAAGAGTCCCAACCCCACACAGACACACAAAGAGTCCCAAACCCACACAGATACACAAAGAGTCACAAACCAAAACAGACACACAAAGAGTCACATACCCAAACCCACACAAAAAGTCCCAAACCCACACAGACACACAAAGAGTCCCAAACCCACACAGACAAACAAAGAGTCACAAACCCACACATACACACAAAGAGTCACAAACCCACACAGACACACAGAGTCACAAACCCAAACCCACACAGACACACAAAGAGTCACAAACCCACACAGACACACAAAGAGTCACAAACCCACACAGACACACAAAGAGTCCCAACCCCACACAGACACACAAAGAGTCCCAACCCCACACAGACACACAAAGAGTCACAAACCCACACAGACACACAGAGTCACAAACCCACACAGATACACAAAGAGTCACAAACCAAAACAGACACACAAAGATTCACAAACCCACACAGACACACAAAGAGTCCCAAACCCACACAGACACACAAACAGTCCCAAACCCACACAGACACACAGAGTCACAAACCCACACAGACACACAAAGAGTCACAAACCCAAACCCACACAGACACACAAAGAGTCACAAACCCAAACCCACACAGACACACAAAGAGTCCCAAACCCACACAGACACACAAAGAGTCACAAACCCACACATACACACATTTAGTCACAAACCCACACAGACACACAAAGATTCACAAACCCACACAGACACACAAAGAGTCACAAACCCACACAGACACACAAACAGTCCCAAACCCACACAGACACACAGATTCACAAACCCACACAGACACACAAAGAGTCACAAACCCAAACCCACACAGACACACAAAGAGTCACAAACCCACACAGACACACAAATAGTGACAAACCCACACAGACACACAGAGTCACAAACCCACACAGACACACAGAGTCCCAAACCCACACAGACACACAAAGAGTCCCAAACCCACACAGACACACAAAGAGTCCCAAACCCACACAGACACACAAAGAGTCACAAACCCAAACAGACACACAAAGAGTCCCAAACCCACACAGACACACAAAGAGTCCTATACCCACACAGACACACAAAGTGACACGAACCCACACAGACACACAAAGAGTCCCAAACCCACACAGACACACAAAGAGTCCCAAACCCACACAGACACAAAGAGTCCCAAACCCACACAGTCACACAAAGAGTCCCAAACCCAAACAGACAAACAAAGAGTCACAAACCCACACAGACACACAAAGAGTCACAAACCCACGCAGACACACAATGAGTCACAAACCCACGCAGACACACAAAGAGTCACAAACCCACACAGACACACAAAGAGTCTCAAACCCACACAGACACACAAAGAGTCACAAACCCACACAGACACACAGAGACACAAACCCACACAGACACACAAAGAGTCTCAAACCCACACAGACACACACAGACTCACAAACCCACACATACACACAAAGAGTCACAAACCCACACAGATGCACAAAGTGTCCCAAACCCACACAGAAACACAAATATTCACAAACCCACACTGACACACAAAGAGTCACAAACCCACACTGACACACAGAGTCACAAACCCACACAGACACACAAAGAGTCACAAACCCACACAGACACACAATTAGTCTCAAACCCACACAGACACACAAAGAGTCACAAACCCACACAGACACACAAAGAGTCCCAAACCCACACAGACACAAAATGAGTCACAAACCCACACAGACACACAAAGAGTCACAAACCCACACAGATACACAAAGAGTCACAAACCCACACAGACACACAAAGAGTCCCAAACCCACACAGACACACAAATATTCACAAACCCACACTGACACACAAAGAGTCACAAACCCACACTGACACACAGAGTCACAAACCCACACAGACACACAAAGAGTCACAAACCCACACAGACACACAATTAGTCTCAAACCCACACAGACACACAAAGAGTCACAAACCCACACAGACACACAAAGAGTCCCAAACCCACACAGACACAAAATGAGTCCCAAACCCACACAGACACACAAAGAGTCACAAACCCACACAGATACACAAAGAGTCACAAACCCACACAGACACACAAAGAGTCCCAAACCCACACAGACACACAAATATTCAAAAACCCTCACAGAAACACAAATAGTCACAAACCCACACTGACACACAGAGTCACAAACCCACACAGACACACAAAGAGTCACAAACCCACACAGACACACAAAGAGTCCCAACCCCACACAGACACACAAAGAGTCACAAACCCACACAGACACACAAAGAGTCACAAACCCACACAGACACACAGAGTCACAAACCCACACAGATACACAAAGAGTCACAAACCAAAACAGACACACAAAGAGTCACATACCCAAACAGACACACAAAGAGTCCCAAACCCACACAGACACACAAAGAGTCCCAAACCCACACAGACACACAAAGAGTCACAAACCCACACAGACACACAAAGATTCACAAACCCACACAGACACACAAAGAGTCACAAACCCACACAGACACACAAACAGTCCCAAACCCACACAGACACACAGAGTCACAAACCCACACAGACACACACAAGAGTCACAAACCCAAACCCACACAGACACACAAAGAGTCCCAAACCCACACAGACACACAAAGAGTCACAAACCCACACAGACACACATTTAGTCACAAACCCACACAGACACACAAAGATTCACAAACCCACACAGACACACAAAGAGTCACAAACCCACACAGACACACAAACAGTCCCAAACCCACACAGACACACAGATTCACAAACCCACACAGACACACAAAGAGTCACAAACCCAAACCCACACAGACACACAAAGAGTCACAAACCCACACAGACACACAAATAGTGACAAACCCACACAGACACACAGAGTCACAAACCCACACAGACACACAGAGTCCCAAACCCACACAGACACACAAAGAGTCCCAAACCCACACAGACACACAAAGAGTCCCAAACCCACACAGACACACAAAGAGTCACAAACCCAAACAGACACACAAAGAGTCCCAAACCCACACAGACACACAAAGAGTCCTATACCCACACAGACACACAAAGTGACACGAACCCACACAGACACACAAAGAGTCCCAAACCCACACAGACACACAAAGAGTCCCAAACCCACACAGACACAAAGAGTCCCAAACCCACACAGTCACACAAAGAGTCCCAAACCCAAACAGACAAACAAAGAGTCACAAACCCACACAGACACACAAAGAGTCACAAACCCACGCAGACACACAATGAGTCACAAACCCACGCAGACACACAAAGAGTCACAAACCCACACAGACACACAAAGAGTCTCAAACCCACACAGACACACAAAGAGTCACAAACCCACACAGACACACAGAGACACAAACCCACACAGACACACAAAGAGTCTCAAACCCACACAGACACACACAGACTCACAAACCCACACATACACACAAAGAGTCACAAACCCACACAGATGCACAAAGTGTCCCAAACCCACACAGAAACACAAATATTCACAAACCCACACTGACACACAAAGAGTCACAAACCCACACTGACACACAGAGTCACAAACCCACACAGACACACAAAGAGTCACAAACCCACACAGACACACAAAGAGTCTCAAACCCACACAGACACACAAAGAGTCACAAACCCACACAGACACACAAAGAGTCCCAAACCCACACAGACACAAAATGAGTCACAAACCCACACAGACACACAAAGAGTCACAAACCCACACAGATACACAAAGAGTCACAAACCCACACAGACACACAAAGAGTCCCAAACCCACACAGACACACAAATATTCAAAAACCCTCACAGAAACACAAATAGTCACAAACCCACACTGACACACAGAGTCACAAACCCACACAGACACACAAAGAGTCACAAACCCACACAGACACACAAAGAGTCCCAACCCCACACAGACACACAAAGAGTCACAAACCCACACAGACACACAAAGAGTCACAAACCCACACAGACACACAGAGTCACAAACCCACACAGATACACAAAGAGTCACAAACCAAAACAGACACACAAAGAGTCACATACCCAAACAGACACACAAAGAGTCCCAAACCCACACAGACACACAAAGAGTCCCAAACCCACACAGACACACAAAGAGTCACAAACCCACACAGACACACAAAGATTCACAAACCCACACAGACACACAAAGAGTCACAAACCCACACAGACACACAAACAGTCCCAAACCCACACAGACACACAGAGTCACAAACCCACACAGACACACAAAGAGTCACAAACCCAAACCCACACAGACACACAAAGAGTCCCAAACCCACACAGACACACAAAGAGTCACAAACCCACACAGACACACATTTAGTCACAAACCCACACAGACACACAAAGATTCACAAACCCACACAGACACACAAAGAGTCACAAACCCACACAGACACACAAACAGTCCCAAACCCACACAGACACACAGATTCACAAACCCACACAGACACACAAAGAGTCACAAACCCAAACCCACACAGACACACAAAGAGTCACAAACCCACACAGACACACAAATAGTGACAAACCCACACAGACACACAGAGTCACAAACCCACACAGACACACAAAGAGTCCCAAACCCACACAGACACACAAAGAGTCCCAAACCCACACAGACACACAAAGAGTCCCAAACCCACACAGACACACAAAGAGTCCCAAACCCACACAGACACAAAGAGTCCCAAACCCACACAGACAAACAAAGAGTCACAAACCCACACAGACACACAAAGAGTCACAAACCCACGCAGACACACAATCAGTCACAAACCCACGCAGACACACAATGAGTCACAAACCCACGCAGACACACAGAGTCACAAACCCACACAGACACACAAAGAGTCTCAAACCCACACAGACACACAAAGAGTCACAAACCCACACAGACACACAGAGACACAAACCCACACAGACACACAAAGAGTCTCAAACCCACACAGACACACACAGAGTCACAAACCCACACATACACACAAAGAGTCACAAACCCACACAGATGCACAAAGTGTCCCAAACCCACACAGAAACACAAATATTCACAAACCCACACTGACACACAAAGAGTCACAAACCCACACTGACACACAGAGTCACAAACCCACACAGACACACAAAGAGTCACAAACCCACACAGACACACAAAGAGTCACAAACCCACACAGACACACAAAGAGTCACAAACCCACACAGACACACAAAGAGTCCCAAACCCACACAGACACAAAATGAGTCACAAACCCACACAGACACACAAAGAGTCACAAACCCACACAGACACAAAGAGTCTCAAACCCACACAGACACACAATTAGTCTCAAACCCACACAGACACACAAAGAGTCACAAACCCACACAGACACACAAAGAGTCACAAACCCACACAGATACACAAAGAGTCCCAAACCCACACAGACACACAAAGAGTCCCAAACCCACACAGACACACAAATATTCAAAAACCCTCACAGAAACACAAATAGTCACAAACCCACACAGACACACACAGAGTCACAAACCCACACAGACACACAAAGAGTCACAAACCCACACAGACACAATTAGTCTCAAACCCACACAGACACACAAAGAGTCACAAACCCACACAGACACACAAAGAGTCCCAAACCCACACAGACACACAAAGAGTCCCAAACCCTCACAGAAACACAAATATTCACAATCCCACACTGACACACAAATAGTCACAAACCCACACTGACACACAGTCACAAACCCACACATACACACAAAGTGTCACAAACCCACACAGACACACAGTCACAAACCCACACAGACACACAGAGTCACAAACTCACACAGATACACAAAGAGTCACAAACTCACACAGATACACAAAGAGTCACAAACCCACACAGACACACAAAGAGTCTCAAACCCACACAGACACACAAAGAGTCACAAACCCACACAGACACACAGAGTCACAAACCCACACAGACACACAGAGTCACAAACCCACACAGACACAAAGAGTCACAAACCCACACAGACACAAAGAGTCACAAACCCACACATAGACACAAAGAGTCACAAACCCACACAGACACACAATGAGTCCCAAACCCACACAGAGACACACAGAGTCCCAAACCCACACAGACACACAAAGAGTCGCAAACCCACACAGACACACAAATTGTCACAAACCCACACAGACACACAAAGAGTCACAAACCCACACAGACACACAAAGAGTCACAAACCCACACAGACACAAAGAGTCACAAACCCACACATACACACAAAGAGTCACAAACCCACACAGACACACAAAGAGTCACAAACCCACACAGACACACAATGAGTCACAAACCCACACAGACACACAATGAGTCACAAACCCACACAGACACACAAAGATTCACAAACCCACACAGACACACACAAGAGTCACAAACCCACACAGACACACAGAGTCACAAACCCAAACCCACACAGACACACAAAGAGTCACAAACCCACACAGACACACAAATAGTGACAAACCCACACAGACACACAAAGAGTCCCAAACCCACACAGACACACAAAGAGTCCCAAACCCACATAGACACACAAAGAGTCCTATACCCACACAGACACACAAAGTGACACGAACCAACACAGACACACAAAGAGTCCCAAACCCACACATACACACAAAGAGTCACAAACCCACACAGACACAAAGAGTCCCAAACCCACACAGTCACACAAAGAGTCCCAAACCCACACAGACACACAAAGAGTCACAAACCCACACATACACACAAAGAGTCACAAACCCACACAGACACACAGAGTCACAAACCCACACAGACACACAAAGAGTCACAAACCCACACAGACACACAAAGATTCACAAACCCACACAGACACACAAAGAGTCCCAAACCCACACAGACACACAAAGAGTCACAAACCCACACAGACACACAAAGAGTCCCAAACCCACACAGACACACAAAGAGTCCCAAACCCACACAGACACACAAAGAGTCCCAAACCCACACAGACACAAAGAGTCCCAAACCCACACAGACAAACAAAGAGTCACAAACCCACACAGACACACAAAGAGTCACAAACCCACGCAGACACACAATGAGTCACAAACCCACGCAGACACACAATGAGTCACAAACCCACGCAGACACACAAAGAGTCACAAACCCACACAGACACACAAAGAGTCTCAAACCCACACAGACACACAAAGAGTCACAAACCCACACAGACACACAGAGACACAAACCCACACAGACACACAAAGAGTCTCAAACCCACACAGACACACACAGAGTCACAAACCCACACATACACACAAAGAGTCACAAACCCACACAGATGCACAAAGTGTCCCAAACCCACACAGAAACACAAATATTCACAAACCCACACTGACACACAAAGAGTCACAAACCCACACTGACACACAGAGTCACAAACCCACACAGACACACAAAGAGTCACAAACCCACACAGACACACAAAGAGTCACAAACCCACACAGACACACAAAGAGTCACAAACCCACACAGACACACAAAGAGTCCCACACAGACACAAAATGAGTCACAAACCCACACAGACACACAAAGAGTCACAAACCCACACAGACACAAAGAGTCTCAAACCCACACAGACACACAATTAGTCTCAAACCCACACAGACACACAAAGAGTCACAAACCCACACAGACACACAAAGAGTCACAAACCCACACAGATACACAAAGAGTCCCAAACCCACACAGACACACAAAGAGTCCCAAACCCACACAGACACACAAATATTCAAAAACCCTCACAGAAACACAAATAGTCACAAACCCACACTGACACACAGAGTCACAAACCCACACAGACACACAAAGAGTCACAAACCCACACAGACACAATTAGTCTCAAACCCACACAGACACACAAAGAGTCACAAACCCACACAGACACACAAAGAGTCCCAAACCCACACAGACACACAAAGAGTCCCAAACCCTCACAGAAACACAAATATTCACAATCCCACACTGACACACAAATAGTCACAAACCCACACTGACACACAGTCACAAACCCACACATACACACAAAGTGTCACAAACCCACACAGACACACAGTCACAAACCCACACAGACACACAGAGTCACAAACTCACACAGATACACAAAGAGTCACAAACTCACACAGATACACAAAGAGTCACAAACCCACACAGACACACAGAGTCACAAACCCACACAGACACACAGAGTCACAAACCCACACAGACACAAAGAGTCACAAACCCACACAGACACAAAGAGTCACAAACCCACACATAGACACAAAGAGTCACAAACCCACACAGACACACAATGAGTCCCAAACCCACACAGACACACAAAGAGTCCCAAACCCACACAGACACACAAAGAGTCGCAAACCCACACAGACACACAAATTGTCACAAACCCACACAGACACACAAAGAGTCACAAATCCACACAGACACACAAAGAGTCACAAACCCACACAGACACAAAGAGTCACAAACCCACACATACACACAAAGAGTCACAAACCCACACAGACACACAAAGAGTCACAAACCCACACAGACACACAATGAGTCACAAACCCACACAGACACACAATGAGTCACAAACCCACACAGACACACAAAGATTCACAAACCCACACAGACACACAAAGAGTCACAAACCCACACAGACACACAGAGTCACAAACCCACACAGACACACAAAGAGTCACAAACCCAAACCCACACAGACACACAGAGTCACAAACCCACACAGACACACAAATAGTGACAAACCCACACAGACACACAAAGAGTCCCAAACCCACACAGACACACAAAGAGTCCCAAACCCACATAGACACACAAAGAGTCCTATACCCACACAGACACACAAAGTGACACGAACCAACACAGACACACAAAGAGTCCCAAACCCACACATACACACAAAGAGTCACAAACCCACACAGACACAAAGAGTCCCAAACCCACACAGTCACACAAAGAGTCCCAAACCCACACAGACACACAAAGAGTCACAAACCCACACATACACACAAAGAGTCACAAACCCACACAGACACACAGAGTCACAAACCCACACAGACACACAAAGAGTCACAAACCCACACAGACACACAAAGATTCACAAACCCACACAGACACACAAAGAGTCACAAACCCACACAGACACACAAAGAGTCCCAAACCCACACAGACACACAAAGAGTCACAAACCCACACAGACACACAAAGAGTCCCAAACCCACACAGACACACAAAGAGTCCCAAACCCACACAGACACACAAAGAGTCCCAAACCCACACAGACACAAAGAGTCCCAAACCCACACAGACAAACAAAGAGTCACAAACCCACACAGACACACAAAGAGTCACAAACCCACGCAGACACACAATGAGTCACAAACCCACGCAGACACACAATGAGTCACAAACCCACGCAGACACACAAAGAGTCACAAACCCACACAGACACACAAAGAGTCTCAAACCCACACAGACACACAAAGAGTCCCAAACCCACACAGACACAAAATGAGTCACAAACCCACACAGACACACAAAGAGTCACAAACCCACACAGACACACAAAGAGTCACAAACCCACACAGACACACAAAGAGTCACAAACCCACACAGATACACAAAGAGTCCCAAACCCACACAGACACACAAAGAGTCCCAAACCCACACAGACACACAAATATTCAAAAACCCTCACAGAAACACAAATAGTCACAAACCCACACTGACACACAGAGTCACAAACCCACACAGACACACAAAGAGTCACAAACCCACACAGACACAATTAGTCTCAAACCCACACAGACACACAAAGAGTCACAAACCCACACAGACACACAAAGAGTCCCAAACCCACACAGACACACAAAGAGTCCCAAACCCTCACAGAAACACAAATATTCACAATCCCACACTGACACACAAATAGTCACAAACCCACACTGACACACAGTCACAAACCCACACATACACACAAAGTGTCACAAACCCACACAGACACACAGTCACAAACCCACACAGACACACAGTCACAAACTCACACAGATACACAAAGAGTCACAAACTCACACAGATACACAAAGAGTCACAAACCCACACAGACACACAAAGAGTCTCAAACCCACACAGACACACAAAGAGTCACAAACCCACACAGACACACAGAGTCACAAACCCACACAGACACACAGAGTCACAAACCCACACAGACACAAAGAGTCACAAACCCACACAGACACAAAGAGTCACAAACCCACACATAGACACAAAGAGTCACAAACCCACACAGACACACAATGAGTCCCAAACCCACACAGACACACAAAGAGTCCCAAACCCACACAGACACACAAAGAGTCGCAAACCCACACAGACACACAAATTGTCACAAACCCACACATACACACAAAGAGTCACAAACCCACACAGACACACAATGAGTCACAAACCCACACAGACACACAATGAGTCACAAACCCACACAGACACACAATGAGTCACAAACCCACACAGACACACAAAGATTCACAAACCCACACAGACACACAAAGAGTCACAAACCCACACAGACACACAGAGTCACAAACCCACACAGACACACAAAGAGTCACAAACCCAAACCCACACAGACACACAAAGAGTCACAAACCCACACAGACACACAAATAGTGACAAACCCACACAGACACACAAAGAGTCCCAAACCCACACAGACACACAAAGAGTCCCAAACCCACATAGACACACAAAGAGTCCTATACCCACACAGACACACAAAGTGACACGAACCAACACAGACACACAAAGAGTCCCAAACCCACACATACACACAAAGAGTCACAAACCCACACAGACACAAAGAGTCCCAAACCCACACAGTCACACAAAGAGTCCCAAACCCACACAGACACACAAAGAGTCACAAACCCACACATACACACAAAGAGTCACAAACCCACACAGACACACAGAGTCACAAACCCACACAGACACACAAAGAGTCACAAACCCACACAGACACACAAAGATTCACAAACCCACACAGACACACAAAGAGTCACAAACCCACACAGACACACAAACAGTCCCAAACCCACACATACACACAAAGAGTCACAAACCCACACAGACACAAAGAGTCCCAAACCCACACAGTCACACAAAGAGTCCCAAACCCAAACAGACAAACAAAGAGTCACAAACCCACACATACACACAAAGAGTCACAAACCCACACAGACACACAAAGAGTCACAAACCCACACAGACACACAAAGAGTCTCAAACCCACACAGACACACAAAGAGTCCCAAACCCAAACAGACAAACAAAGAGTCACAAACCCACACAGACACACAAAGAGTCACAAACCCACACAGACACACAATGAGTCACAAACCCACGCAGACACACAAAGAGTCACAAACCCACGCAGACACACAAAGAGTCACAAACCCACACATACACACAAAGAGTCACAAACCCACACATACACACAAAGAGTCACAAACCCACACAGACACACAGAGTCACAAACCCACACAGACACACAGAGTCACAAACCCACACAGACACACAGAGTCTCAAACCCACACAGACACACAAAGTGTCACGAACCCACACAGACACACAGAGTCACAAACCCACACATACACACAAAGAGTCACAAACCCACACAGACACACAAAGAGTCACAAACCCACACAGACACACAAAGAGTCCCAAACCCACACAGACACACAAAGAGTCACAAACCCACACAGACACACAGAGTCACAAACCCACATAGACACACAAAGAGTCCCAAATCCACACAGACACACAAAGAGTCCCAAACCCACACAGACACACAAAGAGTCCCAAACCCACACAGATACACAAAGAGTCCCAAACCCAAACAGACACACAGAGTCACAAACCCACACAGACACAAAGAGTCACAAACCCACACAGACACAAAGAGTCACAAACCCACACAGACACACAAAGAGTCACAAACCCACACAGACACACAAAGAGTCACAAACCCACACAGACACACAAAGAGTCACAAACCCACACAGACACACAAAGAGTCACAAACCCACACAGACACACAAAGAGTCACAAACCCACACAGACACACAAAGAGTCACAAACCCACACATACACACAAAGAGTCACAAGCCCACACAGACACACAAAGAGTCACAAGCCCACACAGACACACAAAGAGTCTCAAGCCCACACAGACACACAAATAGTCACAAACCCACACAGACACACAATGAGTCCCAAACCCACACAGATACACAAAGAGTCACAAACCCACATAGACACACAAAGAGTCACAAACCCACACAGACACACAGAGTCACAAACCCAAACCCACACAGTCACACAAAGAGTCCCAAACCAAAACAGACACACAAAGAGTCACAAACCCACACATACACACAAAGAGTCACAAACCCACACAGACACACAGAGTCACAAACCCACACAGACACAGAGTCACAAACCCACACAGACACACAGAGTCTCAAACCCACACAGACACACAAAGAGTCACAAACCCACACAGACACAAAGAGTCACAAACCAAAACATACACACAAAGAGTCACAAACACACACAGACACAAAGAGTCACAAACCCACACATACACACAAAGAGTCACAAACCCACACAGACACACAGAGTCACAAACCCACGCAGACACAAAGAGTCACAAACCCACACTGACTCACAAATAGTCACAAACCCACACTGACTCACAAATAGTCACAAACCCACACATACACACACAGAGTCACAAAGCCACACATACACACAGAGTCACAAACCCACACATACACACAGAGTCACAAACCCACACATACACACAGAGTCACAAACCCACACAGACACACAAAGAGTCACAAACCCACACAGACACACAAAGAGTCCCAAACCCACACAGACACACAAAGAGTCCCAAACCCACACAGACACACAAAGAGTCACAAACCCACACAGACACACAGAGTCACAAACCCACACAGACACACAGAGTCACAAACCCACACAGACACACAGAGTCACAAACCCACACAGACACAAAGAGTCACAAACCCCACACACACACAAAGAATCACAAACCCACACAGACACACAAAGAGTCACAAACCCACACAGACACACAAAGAGTCACAAACCCAAACAGACACACAAAGAGTCACAAACCCACACAGACACACAAAGAGTCACAAACCCACACATACACACAAAGAGTCACAAGCCCACACAGACACACAAAGAGTCTCAAGCCCACACAGACACACAATGAGTCTCAAGCCCACACAGACACACAAAGAGTCTCTAGCCCACACAGACACACAAAGAGTCACAAACCCACACAGACACACAAATAGTCACAAACCCACACAGACACACAATGAGTCCCAAACCCACACAGATACACAGAGTCACAAACCCACATAGACACACAAAGAGTCACAAACCCACACAGACACACAGAGTCACAAACCCAAACCCACACAGATACACAAAGAGTCACAAACCAAAACAGACACACAAAGAGTCACATACACAAAGAGTCCCAAACCCACACAGACACAAAGAGTCCCAAACCCACACAGACACACAAAGAGTCCCAAACCCACACAGACACACAAAGAGTCCCAAACCCACACAGACACACAAAGAGTCCCAAACCCACACAGACACACAAAGAGTCACAAACCCACACAGATACACAAAGAGTCACAATCCCAAACAGACACACAGAGTCACAAACCCAAACAGACACTCAAAGAGTCCCAAACCCACACAGACACACAAAGAGTCACAAACCCACACAGACACACAAAGAGTCAAAAACCCACACAGACACACAAAGAGTCACAAACCCACACAGACACACAAAGAGTCAAAAACCCACACAGACACAAAAAGTGTCACAAACCCAAACCCACACAGACACACAAATAGTCACAAACCCACACAGACACACAAAGAGTCAAAAACCCACACAGACACAAAAAGTGTCACAAACCCAAACCCACACATACACACAAAGAGTCACAAACCCACACAGACACACAAATAGTCACAAACCCACACAGACACACAAAGAGTCCCAAACCCACACAGACACACAAAGTGTCACGAACCCACACAGACACACAAAGAGTCACAAACCCACACAGACACACAAAGAGTCACAAACCCACACAGACACACAAAGATTCCCAAACCCACACAGACACACAAAGAGTCCCAAACCCACACAGACACACAAAGAGTCACAAACCCACACAGACACACAGAGTCACAAACCCACACAGACACACAAAGAGTCACAAACCCACATAGACACACAAAGAGTCCCAAACCCACACAGACACACAAAGAGTCACAAACCCACACAGACACACAAAGAGTCACAAACCCAAACAGACACACAAAGAGTTACAAACCCAAACAGACACACAAAGAGTCACAAACCCATACAGCCACACAAAGAGTCCCAAACCCACACAGACACACAAAGAGTCTCAAACCCACACAGACACACAGAGTCTCAAACCCACACAGACACACAAATAGTCACAAACCCACACATACACACAAAGAGTCACAAACCCACACAGACACACAAATAGTCACAAACCCACACAGACACACAATGAGTCCCAAACCCACACAGATACACAAAGAGTCACAAACCCACATAGACACACAAAGAGTCACAAACCCACACAGACACACAAAGAGTCACAAACCCACACAGACACACAGAGTCCCAACCCCACACAGACACACAAAGAGTCACAAACCCACACAGACACACAAAGAGTCACAAACCCACACAGACACACAGAGTCACAAACCCACACAGACACACAAAGAGTCACATACCCAAACAGACACACAAAGAGTCCCAAACCCACACAGACACACAAAGAGTCCCAAACCCACACAGACAAACAAAGAGTCACAAACCCACACATACACACAAAGAGTCACAAACCCACACAGACACACAAATAGTCACAAACCCACACAGACACACAGAGTCACAAACCCACACAGATACACAAAGAGTCCCAAACCCACACAGACACACAAAGAGTCCCAAACCCACACAGACACACAAAGAGTCCCAAACCCACGCAGACACACAAAGAGTCACAAACCCACACAGACACACAGAGTCACAAACCCACACAGACACACAATGAGTCACAAACCCACACAGACACACAAAGATTCACAAACCCACACAGACACACAAAGAGTCACAAACCCACACAGACACACAAACAGTCCCAAACCCACACAGACACACAGAGTCACAAACCCACACAGACACACAAAGAGTCACAAACCCACACAGACACACAAAGAGTCACAAACCCACACAGACACACAAATAGTGACAAACCCACACAGACACACAGAGTCACAAACCCACACAGACACACAGAGTCACAAACCCACACAGACACACAAAGAGTCCCAAACCCACACAGACACACAAAGAGTCCCAAACCCACACAGACACACAAAGAGTCCCAAACCCACACAGACACACAGAGTCCCAAACCCACACAGACACACAAAGAGTCCCAAACCCACATAGACACACAAAGAGTCACAAACCCACACAGACACACAAAGAGTCCCAACGCCACACAGACACACAAAGAGTCACAAACCCACACAGACACACAAATAGTGACAAACCCACACAGACACACAGAGTCACAAACCCACACAGACACACAGAGTCACAAACCCACACAGACACACAGAGTCCCAAACCCACACAGACACACAAAGAGTCCCAAACCCACACAGACACACAAAGAGTCCCAAACCCACACAGACACACAGAGTCCCAAACCCACACAGACACACAAAGAGTCCCAAACCCACATAGACACACAAAGAGTCACAAACCCACACAGACACACAAAGAGTCCCAACCCCACACAGACACACAAAGAGTCACAAACCCACACAGACACACAAAGAGTCACAAACCCACACAGACACACAAAGAGTCCCAACCCCACACAGACACACAAAGAGTCACAAACCCACACAGACACACAAAGAGTCACAAACCCACACAGACACACAGAGTCACAAACCCACACAGACACACAAAGAGTCACAAACCCACACAGACACACAAATAGTGACAAACCCACACAGACACACAGAGTCACAAACCCACACAGACACACAGAGTCACAAACCCACACAGACACACAAAGAGTCCCAAACCCACACAGACACACAAAGAGTCACAAACCCACACAGACACACAAAGAGTCCCAAACCCACACAGACACACAGAGTCCCAAACCCACACAGACACACAAAGAGTCCCAAACCCACATAGACACACAAAGAGTCACAAACCCACACAGACACACAAAGAGTCCCAACCCCACACAGACACACAAAGAGTCACAAACCCACACAGACACACAAAGAGTCACAAACCCACACAGACACACAGAGTCACAAACCCAAACAGACACACAAAGAGTCACATACCCAAACAGACACACAAAGAGTCCCAAACCCACACAGACACACAAAGAGTCACAAACCCACACAGACACACAGAGTCACAAACCCAAACAGACACACAAAGAGTCACATACCCAAACAGACACACAAAGAGTCCCAAACCCACACAGACACACAAAGAGTCCCAAACCCACACAGACAAACAAAGAGTCACAAACCCACACATACACACAAAGAGTCACAAACCCACACAGACACACAAATAGTCACAAACCCACACAGACACACAGAGTCACAAACCCACACAGATACACAAAGAGTCCCAAACCCACACAGACACACAAAGAGTCACAAACCCACACAGACACACAAAGAGTCACAAACCCACGCAGACACACAAAGAGTCACAAACCCACACAGACACACAGAGTCACAAACCCACACAGACACACAATGAGTCACAAACCCACACAGACACACAAAGATTCACAAACCCACACAGACACACAAAGAGTCACAAACCCACACAGACACACAAATAGTGACAAACCCACACAGACACACAGAGTCACAAACCCACACAGACACACAGAGTCACAAACCCACACAGACACACAAAGAGTCCCAAACCCACACAGACACACAAAGAGTCCCAAACCCACACAGACACACAAAGAGTCCCAAACCCACACAGACACACAAAGAGTCCCAAACCCACACAGACACACAAAGAGTCCCAAACCCACATAGACACACAAAGAGTCACAAACCCACACAGACACACAAAGAGTCCTATACCCACACAGACACACGAAGTGACACGAACCCACACAGACACACAAAGAGTCCCAAACCCACACATACACACAAAGAGTCACAAACCCACACAGACACACAAAGAGTCCCAAACCCACACAGTCACACAAAGAGTTCCAAACCCAAACAGACAAACAAAGAGTCACAAACCCACACAGACACACAAAGAGTCACAAACCCACACAGACACACAAAGAGTCACAAACCCACACAGACACACAAAGAGTCACAAACCCACACAGACACACAATGAGTCACAAACCCACGCAGACACACAATGAGTCACAAACCCACACAGACACAAAGAGTCACAAACCCACACAGACACACAAAGAGTCACAAACCCACACAGACACACAAAGAGTCACAAACCCACACAGACACACAAATAGTGACAAACCCACACAGACACACAGTCACAAACCCACACAGACACACAGAGTCACAAACCCACACAGACACACAAAGAGTCCCAAACCCACACAGACACACAAAGAGTCCCAAACCCACACAGACACACAAAGAGTCCCAAACCCACACAGACACACAAAGAGTCCCAAACCCACATAGACACACAAAGAGTCA
The DNA here is from genome assembly GCA_030435695.1 of Brachymystax lenok tsinlingensis. NCBI lineage: Eukaryota > Metazoa > Chordata > Actinopteri > Salmoniformes > Salmonidae > Brachymystax > Brachymystax lenok. The sequence continues at coordinate 20,603,074 of CM059782.1, forward strand.
CAAACCCACACAGACACACAAAGAGTCCTATACCCACACAGACACACAAAGTGACACGAACCCACACAGACACACAAAGAGTCCCAAACCCACACATACACACAAAGAGTCACAAACCCACACAGACACACAAAGAGTCCCAAACCCACACAGTCACACAAAGAGTTCCAAACCCAAACAGACAAACAAAGAGTCACAAACCCACACAGACACACAAAGAGTCACAAACCCACACAGACACACAAAGAGTCACAAACCCACACAGACACACAATGAGTCACAAACCCACGCAGACACACAATGAGTCACAAACCCACACAGACACAAAGAGTCACAAACCCACACAGACACAAAGAGTCACAAACCCACACATACACACAAAGAGTCACAAACCCACACAGACACACAAAGAGTCTCAAACCCACACAGACACACAAAGAGTCTCAAACCCACACAGACACACACAGAGACACAAACCCACACAGACACAAAGAGTCACAAACCCACACATACACACAAAGAGTCACAAACCCACACATTCACACAAAGAGTCCCAAACCCACACAGACACAAAGAGTCCCAAACCCACACAGACACAAAGAGTCACAAACCCACACAGTCACACAAAGAGTCACAAACCCACACAGACACACAAAGAGTCTCAAACCCACACAGACACACAAAGAGTCTCAAACCCACACAGACACACAAAGAGTCACAAACCCACACAGACACAAAGAGTCACAAACCCACACAGACACAAAGAGTCACAAACCTACACATACACACAAAGAGTCACAAACCCACACAGACACACAGAGTCACAAACCCACACAGACACACAAAGAGTCTCAAACCCACACAGACACACAGAGTCACAAACCCACACAGACACACAGAGTCACAAACCCACACAGACACACAGAGTCACAAACCCACACAGACACACAAAGAGTCTCAAACCCACACAGACACACAAAGATTAACAAACCAAAACAGACACACAAAGAGTCACAAACCCACACAGACACAAAGAGTCACAAACCCACACATACACACAGAGTCACAAACCCACACAGACACATAAAGATTCACAAACCCACACATACACACAAAGAGTCACAAACCCACACAGACGCATAAAGAGTCCCAAACCCACACAGTCACACAAATAGTCCCAAACCCAAACAGACACACAAAGAGTCACAAACCCACACAGACACACAAAGAGTCCCAAACCCACACAGACACACAATGAGTCACAAACCCACGCAGACACACAAAGAGTCACAAACCCACACAGACACAAAGAGTCACAAACCCACACAGACACACAATTAGTCTCAAACCCACACAGACACACAAAGAGTCACAAACCCACACAGATACACAAAGAGTCCCAAACCCACACACACACAAATAGTCCCAAACCCACACAGACACACAAAGAGTCCCAAACCCTCACAGAAACACAAATATTCACAAACCCACACTGACACACAGTCACAAACCCACACATACACACAAAGTGTCACGAACCCACACAGACACACAAAGAGTCACAAACCCACACATACACACAAAGAGTCCCAAACCCACACAGACACACAAAGAGTCCCAAACCCACACAGACACACAAAGAGTCCCAAACCCACACAGACACAAAGAGTCCCAAACCCACACAGACACACAGAGTCACAAACCCACACAGACACACAGAGTCACAAACCCACACAGACACACAAAGAGTCTCAAACCCACACAGACACACAAAGATTAACAAACCAAAACAGACACACAAAGAGTCACAAACCCACACAGACACAAAGAGTCACAAACCCACACATACACACAGAGTCACAAACCCACACAGACACATAAAGATTCACAAACCCACACATACACACAAAGAGTCACAAACCCACACAGACGCATAAAGAGTCCCAAACCCACACAGTCACACAAATAGTCCCAAACCCAAACAGACACACAAAGAGTCACAAACCCACACAGACACACAAAGAGTCCCAAACCCACACAGACACACAATGAGTCACAAACCCACGCAGACACACAAAGAGTCACAAACCCACACAGACACAAAGAGTCACAAACCCACACAGACACACAATTAGTCTCAAACCCACACAGACACACAAAGAGTCACAAACCCACACAGATACACAAAGAGTCCCAAACCCACACACACACAAATAGTCCCAAACCCACACAGACACACAAAGAGTCCCAAACCCTCACAGAAACACAAATATTCACAAACCCACACTGACACACAAATAGTCACAAACCCACACTGACACACAAAGAGTCACAAACCCACACATACACACAAAGTGTCACGAACCCACACAGACACACAAAGAGTCACAAACCCACACATACACACAAAGAGTCCCAAACCCACACAGACACACAAAGAGTCCCAAACCCACACAGACACAAAGAGTCCCAAACCCACACAGACACACAGAGTCCCAAACCCACATAGACACACAAAGAGTCCCAAATCCACACAGACACACAAAGAGTCCCAAACCCACACAGACACACAAAGAGTCCCAAACCCACACAGACACACAAAGAGTCCCAAACCCAAACAGACACACAAAGAATCACAAACCCACACATACACACAAAGCGTCACAAACCCACACAGCCACACAAAGAGTCACAAACCCACACAGACACAAAGAGTCACAAACCCACACATACACACAAAGAGTCACAAACCCACACAGACACACAAAGAGTCACAAACCCACACAGACACAAAGAGTCACAAACCCACATAGACACACAAAGAGTCCCAAACCCACATAGACACACAAAGAGTCACAAACCCACACAGACACACAGAGTCACAAACCCACACAGACACACAAAGAGTCACAAACCCACACAGAAACACAAAGAGTCACAAACCCACACAGAGTCACAAACCCACACAGACACACAGAGTCACAAACCCACACAGACACAAAGAGTCACAAACCCACACATACACACAAAGAATCACAAACCCACACATACACACAAAGAGTCACAAACCCACACAGACACACAAAGAGTCACAAACCCACACAGACACACAAAGAGTCACAAACCCACACAGACACACAAAGAGTCACAAACCCACACAGACACACAAAGAGTCACAAACCCACACAGACACACAAAGAGTCACAAACCCACACAGACACAAAGAGTCACAAACCCACACATACACACAAAGAGTCACAAGCCCACACAGTCACACAAAGAGTCTCAAACCCACACAGACACACAGAGTCTCAAACCCACACAGACACACAAATAGTCACAAACCCACACATACACACAAAGAGTCACAAACCCACACAGACACACAAATAGTCACAAACCCACACAGACACACAATGAGTCCCAAACCCACACAGATACACAAAGAATCACAAACCCACACATACACACAAAGAGTCACAAACCCAAACCCACACAGACACACAAAGAGTCACAAACCCACACATACACACAAAGAATCACAAACCCACACATACACACAAATAGTCACAAACCCACACAGACACACAAAGAGTCACAAACCCACACAGACACACAAAGAGTCACAAACCCACACAGACACACAAAGAGTCACAAACCCACACAGACACACAGAGTCTCAAACCCACACAGACACACAAAGAGTCACAAACCCACACAGAGTCACAAACCCACACAGACACACAAAGAGTCTCAAACCCACACAGACACACACAGAGTCACAAACCCACACAGACACAGAGTCACAAACCCACACATACACACAAAGTGTCACAAACCCACATAGACGCAAAGAGTCACAAACCCACACATACACACAAAGAGTCACAAACCCACACAGACACACAGAGTCACAAACCCACACAGACACACAAAGAGTCCCATACCCGCACAGACACACAAAGTGACACGAACCCACACAGACACACAAAGAGTCCCAAACCCACACATACACACAAAGAGTCCCAAACCCAAACAGACAAACAAAGAGTCCCAAACCCACACAGACACACAAAGAGTCCCAAACCCACACAGACACACAAAGAGTCACAAACCCACGCAGACACACAAAGAGTCACAAACCCACACAGACACACAGAGTCACAAACCCACACAGACACACAGAGTCACAAACCCACACAGACACACAAAGAGTCACAAACCCACACAGACACACAAAGAGTCACAAACCCACACAGACACACAATGAGTCACAAACCCACACAGACACACAAAGATTCACAAACCCACACAGACACACAAAGAGTCACAAACCCACACAGACACACAAACAGTCCCAAACCCACACAGACACACAGAGTCACAAACCCACACAGACACACAAAGAGTCACAAACCCAAACCCACACAGACACACAAAGAGTCACAAACCCACACAGACACACAAATAGTGACAAACCCACACAGACACACAGAGTCACAAACCCACACAGACACACAGAGTCCCAAACCCACACATACACACAAAGAGTCACAAACCCACACAGACACAAAGAGTCACAAACCCACACAGTCACACAAAGAGTTCCAAACCCAAACAGACAAACAAAGAGTCACAAACCCACACAGACACACAAAGAGTCACAAACCCACACAGACACACAGAGTCACAAACCCACACAGACACACAAAGAGTCACAAACCCACACAGACACACAATGAGTCACAAACCCACGCAGACACACAATGAGTCACAAACCCACGCAGACACACAAAGAGTCACAAACCCACACAGACACAAAGAGTCACAAACCCACACATACACACAAAGAGTCACAAACCCACGCAGACACACAAAGAGTCACAAACCCACACAGACACACAGAGTCACAAACCCACACAGACACACAAAGAGTCCCATACCCACACAGACACACAAAGTGACACGAACCCACACAGACACACAAAGAGTCCCAAACCCACACATTCACACAAAGTGTCCCAAACCCACACAGACACAAAGAGTCCCAAACCCACACAGACACACAAAGAGTCTCAAACCCACACAGACACACAAAGATTAACAAACCAAAACAGACACACAAAGAGTCACAAACCCACACAGACACAAAGAGTCACAAACCCACACATACACACAGAGTCACAAACCCACACAGACACATAAAGATTCACAAACCCACACATACACACAAAGAGTCACAAACCCACACAGACGCATAAAGAGTCCCAAACCCACACAGTCACACAAATAGTCCCAAACCCACACACACACAAATAGTCCCAAACCCACACAGACACACAAAGAGTCCCAAACCCTCACAGAAACACAAATATTCACAAACCCACACTGACACACAGTCACAAACCCACACATACACACAAAGTGTCACGAACCCACACAGACACACAAAGAGTCACAAACCCACACATACACACAAAGAGTCCCAAACCCACACAGACACACAAAGAGTCCCAAACCCACACAGACACACAAAGAGTCCCAAACCCACACAGACACAAAGAGTCCCAAACCCACACAGACACACAGAGTCACAAACCCACACAGACACACAGAGTCACAAACCCACACAGACACACAAAGAGTCTCAAACCCACACAGACACACAAAGATTAACAAACCAAAACAGACACACAAAGAGTCACAAACCCACACAGACACAAAGAGTCACAAACCCACACATACACACAGAGTCACAAACCCACACAGACACATAAAGATTCACAAACCCACACATACACACAAAGAGTCACAAACCCACACAGACGCATAAAGAGTCCCAAACCCACACAGTCACACAAATAGTCCCAAACCCAAACAGACACACAAAGAGTCACAAACCCACACAGACACACAAAGAGTCCCAAACCCACACAGACACACAATGAGTCACAAACCCACGCAGACACACAAAGAGTCACAAACCCACACAGACACAAAGAGTCACAAACCCACACAGACACACAATTAGTCTCAAACCCACACAGACACACAAAGAGTCACAAACCCACACAGATACACAAAGAGTCCCAAACCCACACACACACAAATAGTCCCAAACCCACACAGACACACAAAGAGTCCCAAACCCTCACAGAAACACAAATATTCACAAACCCACACTGACACACAAATAGTCACAAACCCACACTGACACACAAAGAGTCACAAACCCACACATACACACAAAGTGTCACGAACCCACACAGACACACAAAGAGTCACAAACCCACACATACACACAAAGAGTCCCAAACCCACACAGACACACAAAGAGTCCCAAACCCACACAGACACAAAGAGTCCCAAACCCACACAGACACACAGAGTCCCAAACCCACATAGACACACAAAGAGTCCCAAATCCACACAGACACACAAAGAGTCCCAAACCCACACAGACACACAAAGAGTCCCAAACCCACACAGACACACAAAGAGTCCCAAACCCAAACAGACACACAAAGAATCACAAACCCACACATACACACAAAGCGCCACAAACCCACACAGCCACACAAAGAGTCACAAACCCACACAGACACAAAGAGTCACAAACCCACACATACACACAAAGAGTCACAAACCCACACAGACACACAAAGAGTCACAAACCCACACAGACACAAAGAGTCACAAACCCACATAGACACACAAAGAGTCCCAAACCCACATAGACACACAAAGAGTCACAAACCCACACAGACACACAGAGTCACAAACCCACACAGACACACAAAGAGTCACAAACCCACACAGAAACACAAAGAGTCACAAACCCACACAGAGTCACAAACCCACACAGACACACAGAGTCACAAACCCACACAGACACAAAGAGTCACAAACCCACACATACACACAAAGAATCACAAACCCACACATACACACAAAGAGTCACAAACCCACACAGACACACAAAGAGTCACAAACCCACACAGACACACAAAGAGTCACAAACCCACACAGACACACAAAGAGTCACAAACCCACACAGACACACAAAGAGTCACAAACCCACACAGACACACAAAGAGTCACAAACCCACACAGACACAAAGAGTCACAAACCCACACATACACACAAAGAGTCACAAGCCCACACAGTCACACAAAGAGTCTCAAACCCACACAGACACACAGAGTCTCAAACCCACACAGACACACAAATAGTCACAAACCCACACATACACACAAAGAGTCACAAACCCACACAGACACACAAATAGTCACAAACCCACACAGACACACAATGAGTCCCAAACCCACACAGATACACAAAGAATCACAAACCCACACATACACACAAAGAGTCACAAACCCAAACCCACACAGACACACAAAGAGTCACAAACCCACACATACACACAAAGAATCACAAACCCACACATACACACAAATAGTCACAAACCCACACAGACACACAAAGAGTCACAAACCCACACAGACACACAAAGAGTCACAAACCCACACAGACACACAAAGAGTCACAAACCCACACAGACACACAGAGTCTCAAACCCACACAGACACACAAAGAGTCACAAACCCACACAGAGTCACAAACCCACACAGACACACAAAGAGTCTCAAACCCACACAGACACACACAGAGTCACAAACCCACACAGACACAGAGTCACAAACCCACACATACACACAAAGTGTCACAAACCCACATAGACGCAAAGAGTCACAAACCCACACATACACACAAAGAGTCACAAACCCACACAGACACACAGAGTCACAAACCCACACAGACACACAAAGAGTCCCATACCCGCACAGACACACAAAGTGACACGAACCCACACAGACACACAAAGAGTCCCAAACCCACACATACACACAAAGAGTCCCAAACCCAAACAGACAAACAAAGAGTCCCAAACCCACACAGACACACAAAGAGTCCCAAACCCACACAGACACACAAAGAGTCACAAACCCACGAGACACACAAAGAGTCACAAACCCACACAGACACACAGAGTCACAATCCCACACAGACACACAGAGTCACAAACCCACACAGACACACAAAGAGTCACAAACCCACACAGACACACAAAGAGTCACAAACCCACACAGACACACAATGAGTCACAAACCCACACAGACACACAAAGATTCACAAACCCACACAGACACACAAAGAGTCACAAACCCACACAGACACACAAACAGTCCCAAACCCACACAGACACACAGAGTCACAAACCCACACAGACACACAAAGAGTCACAAACCCAAACCCACACAGACACACAAAGAGTCACAAACCCACACAGACACACAAATAGTGACAAACCCACACAGACACACAGAGTCACAAACCCACACAGACACACAGAGTCCCAAACCCACACATACACACAAAGAGTCACAAACCCACACAGACACAAAGAGTCACAAACCCACACAGTCACACAAAGAGTTCCAAACCCAAACAGACAAACAAAGAGTCACAAACCCACACAGACACACAAAGAGTCACAAACCCACACAGACACACAGAGTCACAAACCCACACAGACACACAAAGAGTCACAAACCCACACAGACACACAATGAGTCACAAACCCACGCAGACACACAATGAGTCACAAACCCACGCAGACACACAAAGAGTCACAAACCCACACAGACACAAAGAGTCACAAACCCACACATACACACAAAGAGTCACAAACCCACGCAGACACACAAAGAGTCACAAACCCACACAGACACACAGAGTCACAAACCCACACAGACACACAAAGAGTCCCATACCCACACAGACACACAAAGTGACACGAACCCACACAGACACACAAAGAGTCCCAAACCCACACATTCACACAAAGTGTCCCAAACCCACACAGACACAAAGAGTCCCAAACCCACACAGTCACACAAAGAGTCCCAAACCCACACAGACAAACAAAGAGTCACAAACCCACACAGACACACAAAGAGTCCCAAACCCACACAGACACACAAAGAGTCCCAAACCCACACAGACACACAAAGAGTCACAAACCCACACAGACACACAGAGTCACAAACCCACACAGACACACAAAGAGTCTCAAACCCACACAGACACACAAAGAGTCCCAAACCCACACAGACAAACAAAGAGTCCCAAACCCACACAGACACACAAAGAGTCCCAAACCCACGCAGACACACAAAGAGTCACAAACCCACACAGACACACAGAGTCACAAACCCACACAGACACACAGAGTCACAAACCCACACAGACACACAAAGAGTCACAAACCCACACAGACACACAAAGAGTCTCAAACCCACACAGACACACAAAGAGTCTCAAACCCACACAGACACACAAAGAGTCTCAAACCCACACAGACACACAAAGAGTCACAAACCCACACAGACACACAAAGAGTCACAAACCCACACAGACACACAGAGTCCCAAACCCACACAGACACACAAAGATTCACAAACCAAAACAGACACACAAAGAGTCACAAACCCACACAGACACAAAGAGTCACAAACCCACACATACACACAAAGAGTCACAAACCCACACAGACACACAAAGAGTCACAAACCCACACAGACACACAGAGTCACAAACCCACACAGACACACAAAGAGTCACAAACCCACACAGACACACAAAGAGTCACAAACCCACACAGACACACAAAGAGTCCCAAGCCCACACAGACACAAAGAGTCACAAATCCACACAGACACACAAAGAGTCCCAAGCCCACACAGACACACAGAGTCCCAAACCCACAAATACACACAAAGAGTCCCAAACCCACACATACACACAGAGTCACAAACCCACACAGACACACAAAGAGTCACAAACCCACACAGACACACAAAGAGTAACAAACCCACACAGACACACAAAGAGTCACAAACCCACACAGACACAAAGAGTCACAAACCCACACATACACACAAAGAGTCACAAACCCACACAGACACACAAAGAGTCACAAACCCACACAGACACAAAGAGTCACAAACCCACATAGACACACAAAGAGTCCCAAACCCACATAGACACACAAAGAGTCACAAACCCACACAGACACACAGAGTCACAAACCCAAACCCACACAGACACACAAAGAGTCCCAACCCCACACAGACACACAAAGAGTCACAAACCCACACAGACACACAAAGAGTCACAAACCCACACAGACACACAGAGTCACAAACCCACACAGATACACAAAGAGTCACAAACCAAAACAGACACACAAAGAGTCACATACCCAAACAGACACACAAAGAGTCCCAAACCCAAACAGACACACAAATAGTCACAAACCCACACAGACACACAAAGAGTCCCAAACCCACACAGACACACAAAGAGTCAATAAACCCACACAGACACACAAATAGTCACAAACCCACACAGACACAAATAGTCACAAACCCACACAGACACACAGAGCCACAAACCCACACAGATACACAAAGAGTCACAAACCCAAACAGACACTCAAAGAGTCCCAAACCCACACAGACACACAAAGAGTCTCAAACCCACACAGACACACACAGAGTCACAAACCCACACAGACACAAAGAGTCACAAACCCACACAGACACAAAGAGTCACAAACCCACACAGAAACACAAATATTCACAAACCCACACTGACACACAAATAGTCACAAACCCACACTGACACAGAGTCACAAACCCACACAGACACACAAAGAGTCACAAACCCACACAGACACACAATTAGTCTCAAACCCACACAGACACACAAAGAGTCACAAACCAACACAGACACAGAGTCCCAAACCCACACAGTCACACAAAGAGTCACAAACCCACACAGTCACACAAAGAGTCACAAACCCACACAGACACACAAAGAGTCCCAAACCCACACAGACACAAAATGAGTCACAAACCCACACAGACACAAAATGAGTCACAAACCCATGCAGACACACAAAGAGTCACAAACCCACACAGACACACAAAGAGTCACAAACCCATGCAGACACACAGAGTCACAAACCCACGCAGACACACAAAGTGTCACAAACCCAAACCCACACATACACACAAAGAGTCACAAACCCACACAGACACACAAATAGTCACAAACCCACACAGACACACAAAGAGTCCCAAACCCACACAGACACACAAAGAGTCCCAAACCCACACAGACACACAAAGTGTCACGAACCCACACAGACACACAAAGAGTCACAAACCCACACAGACACACAAAGAGTCACAAACCCACACAGACACACAAAGAGTCACAAACCCACACAGACACACAGAGTCACAAACCCACACAGACACACAAAGAGTCACAAACCCACACAGACACACAAAGAGTCCCAAACCCACACAGACACACAAAGAGTCACAAACCCACACAGACACACAGAGTCACAAACCCACACAGACACACAAATAGTCACAAACCCACACAGACACACAAAGAGTCACAAATCCACACAGACACACAAAGAGTCCCAAACCCACACAGACACACAAAGAGTCACAAACCCACACAGATACACAAAGAGTCACAAACCCAAACAGACACACAAAGAGTTACAAACCCAAACAGACACACAAAGAGTCACAAACCCACACAGCCACACAAAGAGTCACAAACCCACACAGACACACAAAGAGTCACAAACCCACACATACACACAAAGAATCACAAACCCACACATACACACAAAGAGTCACAAACCCACACAGACACACAAAGAGTCACAAACCCACACAGACACACAAAGAGTCACAAACCCAAACAGACACACAAAGAGTCACAAACCCACACAGACACACAAAGAGTCACAAACCCACACAGACACACAAAGAGTCACAAACCCACACATACACACAAAGAGTCACAAGCCCACACAGACACACAAAGAGTCTCAAACCCACACAGACACACAGAGTCTCAAACCCACACAGACACACAGAGTCACAAACCCACACAGACACACAAATAGTCACAAACCCACACATACACACGAGTCACAAACCCACACAGACACACAGAGTCACAAACCCACACAGACACACAAAGAGTCACAAACCCACACAGACACACAAAGAGTCCCAAACCCACACAGACACACAAAGAGTCACAAACCCACACATATACACAAAGAGTCACAAACCCAAACAGACACACAAAGAGTTACAAACCCAAACAGACACACAAAGAGTCACAAACCCACACAGCCACACAAAGAGTCACAAACCCACACAGACACACAAAGAGTCACAAACCCACACAGACACAAAGAGTCACAAACCCACACATACACACAAAGAATCACAAACCCACACATACACACAAAGAGTCACAAACCCACACAGACACACAAAGAGTCACAAACCCACACAGACACACAAAGAGTCACAAACCCACACAGACACACAAAGAGTCACAAACCCACACAGACACACAAAGAGTCACAAACCCACACAGACACAAAGAGTCACAAACCCACACAGACACAAAGAGTCACAAACCCACACATACACACAAAGAGTCACAAGCCCACACAGACACACAAAGAGTCTCAAACCCACACAGACACACAGAGTCTCAAACCCACACAGACACACAAATAGTCACAAACCCACACAGACACACAAATAGTCACAAACCCACACATACACACGAGTCACAAACCCACACAGACACACAAATAGTCACAAACCCACACAGACACACAATGAGTCCCAAACCCACACAGATACACAAAGAGTCACAAACCCACATAGACACACAAAGAGTCCCAAACCCACATAGACACACAAAGAGTCACAAACCCAAACCCACACAGACACACAAAGAGTCACAAACCCACACAGACACACAAAGAGTCACAAACCCAAACAGACACACAAAGAGTCACAAACCCACACAGACACACAAAGAGTCACAAACCCACACAGACACACAAAGAGTCACAAACCCACACAGACACAGAGTCACAAACCCACACATACACACAAAGAGTCACAAGCCCACACAGACACACAGAGTCTCAAACCCACATAGACACACAAATAGTCACAAACCCACACATACACACAAAGAGTCACAAACCCACACAGACACACAAATAGTCACAAACCCACACAGACACACAATGAGTCCCAAACCCACACAGATACACAAAGAGTCACAAACCCACATAGACACACAAAGAGTCCCAAACCCACATAGACACACAAAGAGTCACAAACCCAAACCCACACAGACACACAAAGAGTCCCAACCCCACACAGACACACAAAGAGTCCCAACCCCACACAGACACACAAAGAGTCACAAACCCACACAGATACACAAAGAGTCACAAACCAACAAAGACACACAAAGAGTCACAAACCCACACAGACACACAGAGTCACAAACACACACAGACACACAAAGAGTCTCAAACCCACACAGACACACAAAGAGTCTCAAACCCACACAGACACACAAAGAGTCACAAACCCACACAGACACACAAAGAGTCACAAACCCACACAGACACACAGAGTCCCAAACCCACACAGACACACAAAGATTCACAAACCAAAACAGACACACAAAGAGTCACAAACCCACACAGACACAAAGAGTCACAAACCCACACATACACACAAAGAGTCACAAACCCACACAGACACACAAAGAGTCACAAACCCACACAGACACACAGAGTCACAAACCCACACAGACACACAAAGAGTCACAAACCCACACAGACACACAAAGAGTCACAAACCCACACAGACACACAAAGAGTCACAAACCCACACAGACACACAAAGAGTCCCAAGCCCACACAGACACAAAGAGTCACAAATCCACACAGACACACAAAGAGTCCCAAGCCCACACAGACACACAGAGTCCCAAACCCACAAATACACACAAAGAGTCCCAAACCCACACATACACACAGAGTCACAAACCCACACAGACACACAAAGAGTCACAAACCCACACAGACACACAAAGAGTAACAAACCCACACAGACACACAAAGAGTCACAAACCCACACAGACACACAAAGAGTCACAAACCCACACATACACACAAGAGTCACAAACCCACACAGACACACAAAGAGTCACAAACCCACACAGACACAAAGAGTCACAAACCCACATAGACACACAAAGAGTCCCAAACCCACATAGACACACAAAGAGTCACAAACCCACACAGACACACAGAGTCACAAACCCAAACCCACACAGACACACAAAGAGTCCCAAACCCACACAGACACACAAAGAGTCACAAACCCACACAGACACACAAAGAGTCACAAACCCACACAGACACACAGAGTCACAAACCCACACAGATACACAAAGAGTCACAAACCCAAACAGACACACAAAGAGTCACATACCCACACAGACACACAAAGAGTCCCAAACCCAAACAGACACACAAATAGTCACAAACCCACACAGACACACAAAGAGTCACAAACCCACACAGACACACAAAGAGTCAACAAACCCACACAGACACACACAAATAGTCACAAACCCACACAGACACACAAAGAGTCACAAACCCACACAGACACACAGAGTCACAAACCCACACAGACACACAAAGAGTCACAAACCCACACAGACACACAAAGAGTCACAAACCCACACAGACACACACAAAGAGTCTCAAACCCACACAGACACACAAAGAGTCACAAACCCACACAGACACACAAAGAGTCACAAACCCACACAGACACACAAAGAGTCACAAACCCACACAGACACACAAATAGTCACAAACCCACACAGACACACAAGAGTCACAAACCCACACAGACACACAAAGAGTCACAAACCCACACAGACACACAAGAGTCACAAACCCACACAGACACACAAAGAGTCACAAACCACACAGACACACAAAGAGTCACCACACAGACACACAAACCCACACAGTCACACAAAGAGTCACAAACCCACACAGACACACAAAGAGTCACAAACCCACACAGACACACAAAGAGTCACAAACCCACACAGACACACAAGAGTCACAAACCCACACAGACACACAAAGAGTCACAAACCCACACAGACACACAAAGAGTCACAAACCCACACAGACACACACAAAGAGTCACAAACCCACAGACACACAAAGAGTCACAAACCCACACAGACACACAAAGAGTCACAAACCCACACAGACACACAAAGAGTCACAAACCCACACAGACACACAAAGAGTCACAAACCCACACAGACACACAAAGAGTCACAAACCCACACAGACACACAAAGAGTCACAAACCCACACAGACACACAAAGAGTCACAAACCCACACAGACACACAAAGAGTCACAACCCACACAGACACACAAAGAGTCACAACCCACACAGACACACAAGAGTCACAAACCCACACAGACACACAGAGTCACAAACCCACACAGACACACACAAAGAGTCACAAACCCACACAGACACAAAGAGTCACAAACCCACACAGACACACAGAGTCACAAACCCAAACCCACAGACACACAAAGAGTCACAAACCCACACAGACACACAAAGAGTCACAAACCCACACAGACACACAAAGAGTCACAAACCCACACAGACACACAAGAGTCACAAACCCACAGACACACAAAGAGTCACAAACCCAAACAGACACACAAAGAGTCACAAACCCACACAGACACACAAAGAGTCACAAACCCACACAGACACACAAAGAGTCACAAACCCACACAGACACACAAAGAGTCACAAACCCACACAGACACACAAAGAGTCACAAACCCACACAGACACACAAAGAGTCACAAACCCACACAGACACAAAGAGTCACAAACCCACACAGACACACAAAGAGTCACAAACCCAAACCCACACAGACACACAAAGAGTCACAAACCCACACAGACACAAAGAGTCACAAACCCACACAGACACACAAAGAGTCACAAACCCACACAGACACACAAAGAGTCACAAACCCACACAGACACACAAGAGTCACAAACCCACACAGACACACAAAGAGTCACAAACCCACACAGACACACAAAGAGTCACAAACCCACACACAGACACACAGAGTCACAAACCCACACAGACACACAAAGAGTCACAAACCCACACAGACACACAAAGAGTCACAAACCCACACAGACACACAAAGAGTCACAAACCCAAACCCACACAGACACACAAAGAGTCACAAGCAAACCACAGACACACAAAGAGTCACAAACCCACACAGACACACAAAGAGTCACAAACCCCACAGACACACAAAGAGTCACAAACCCACACAGACACACAAAGAGTCCCAAACCCACACATACACACAAAGAGTCACAAACCCACACAGACACACAAAGAGTCACAAACCCACACAGACACACAAAGAGTCACAAACCCACACAGACACACAAAGAGTCACAAACCCACACAGACACAAAGAGTCACAAACCCACACAGACACACAAAGAGTCACAAACCCACATACACACAAAGAGTCACAAACCCCACACAGACAAAGTCACAAACCCACACAGACACACAAAGAGTCACAAACCCACACAGACACACAAAGAGTCACAAACCCACACAGACACACAAGAGTCACAAACCCACAGACACACAAAGAGTCACAAACCCACACAGACACACAAAGAGTCACAAACCCACACAGACACACAAAGAGTCACAAACCCACACAGACACACAAAGAGTCACAAACCCACACAGACACAGAGTCACAAACCCACACAGACACAAAGAGTCACAAACCCACACAGACACACAGAGTCACAAACCCACATAGACACACAAAGAGTCACAAACCCACACATACACACAAGAGTCACAAACCCACACAGACACACAAATAGTCACAAACCCACACAGACACACAATGAGTCACAAACCCACACAGACACACAAAGAGTCACAAACCCACACAGACACACAAAGAGTCACAAACCCACACAGACACACAAAGAGTCACAAACCCAAACCCACACAGACACAACAAAGAGTCACAAACCCACACAGACACACAAAGAGTCACAAACCCACACAGACACACAAAGAGTCACAAACCCACACAGACACACACAAAGAGTCACAACCCACACAGACACACAAAGAGTCACAAACCCACACAGACACACAAAGAGTCACAAACCCACACAGACACACAAATAGTCACAAACCCACACAGACACACAAATAGTCCCAAACCCACACAGACACACAAAGAGTCACAAACCCACACAGACACACAAAGAGTCCCAACCCCACACAGACACACAAAGAGTCACAAACCCACACAGCACACAGACACACAAGAGTCACAAACCCACACAGACACACAAAGAGTCACAAACCCACACAGACACACAAAGAGTCACAAACCCACACAGACACAAAGAGTCACAAACCCACACAGACACACAAAGAGTCACAAACCCACAGACACACAAGAGTCCACAAACCCACACAGACACAAAGAGTCACAAACCCACACACAGACACACAAAGAGTCACAA
The DNA here is from genome assembly GCA_030435695.1 of Brachymystax lenok tsinlingensis. Taxonomy (NCBI): domain Eukaryota; kingdom Metazoa; phylum Chordata; class Actinopteri; order Salmoniformes; family Salmonidae; genus Brachymystax; species Brachymystax lenok. Next base: position 20,620,722 of record CM059782.1, read on the forward strand.
ACCCACACAGACACACAAAGAGTCACAAACCCACACAGACACACAAAGAGTCACAAACCCACACAGACACACAAAGAGTCACAAACCCACAGACACACAAAGAGTCACAAACCCACACAGACACACACAAAGAGTCACAAACCCACACAGACACAAAGAGTCACAAACCCACACAGACACACAGAGTCACAAACCCACACAGACACACAAAGAGTCACAAACCCACAGACACACAAAGAGTCACAAACCCACACATACACACAAGAGTCACAAACCCACACAGACACACAAAGAGTCACAAACCCACACAGACACACAAAGAGTCACAAACCCACACAGACACAAAGAGTCACAAACCCACACAGACACACAAAGAGTCACAAACCCACACAGACACACAAAGAGTCACAAACCCACACAGACACAAAGAGTCACAAACCCACACAGACACACAAAGAGTCACAAACCCACACAGACACACAAAGAGTCACAAACCCACACAGACACACAAAGAGTCACAACCCACACACAGACACACAAAGAGTCACAAACCAAACCCACACAGACACACAAAGAGTCACAAACCCACACAGACACACAAAGAGTCACAAACCCACACAGACACACAAAGAGTCACAAACCCACACAGACACACAAAGAGTCACAAACCCACACAGACACACAAAGAGTCACAAACCCACAGACACACAAAGAGTCACAAACCCACACAGACACACAAAGAGTCACAAACCCACACAGACACACTGAGTCCTGAAACCCACACAGACACACACAAAGAGTCACAAACCCACACAGACACACAAGAGTCACAAACCCACACAGACACACAAAGAGTCACAAACCCAAACCCACAGACACACAAAGAGTCACAAACCCACAGACACACAAAGAGTCACAAACCCACACAGACACACAAAGAGTCACAAACCCCCAGATACACAAAGAGTCACAAACCCACACAGACACACAAAGAGTCTCAAACCCACACAGACACACAAAGAGTCACAAACCCACACAGACACACACAAAGAGTCACAAACCCACACAGACACACAAGAGTCACAAACCCACACAGACACACAAAGAGTCACAAACCCACACAGACACACAAAGAGTCACAAACCCACACAGACACAAAGAGTCACAAACCCACACAGACACACAAAGAGTCACAAACCCACACAGACACACAAAGAGTCACAAACCCACACAGACACACAAAGAGTCACAAACCCACACAGACACACAAAGAGTCACAAACCCACACAGACACACAAGAGTCACAAACCCACACAGACACACAAGAGTCACAAACCCCACACAGACACACAAAGAGTCACAAACCCACACAGACACACAAAGAGTCACAAACCCACACAGACACACAAAGAGTCACAAACCCACACAGACACAAAGAGTCACAAACACAGACACACAAAGAGTCACAAACCCACACAGACACACAAAGAGTCACAAACCCACACAGACACACAAAAGTCACAAACCCACACAGACACACACAAGAGTCACAAACCCACACAGACACACAAGAGTCACAAACCCACACAGACACACAAAGAGTCACAAACCCACACAGACACACAAAGAGTCACAAACCCACACAGACACACAAAGAGTCCCAACCCACACAGACACAAAGAGTCACAACCCACACAGACACACAAAGAGTCACAAACCCACACAGACACACAGAGTCACAAACCCACACAGACACACAAAGAGTCCCAAACCCACACAGACACACAAGAGTCACCAAACCCACACAGACACAAAGAGTCCAAACCCACACACAGACACAAAGAGTCACAAACCCACACAGACACACAAAGAGTCACAAACCCACACAGACACACAGAGTCCACAAACCCACACAGACACACAAAGAGTCCCAAACCCACACAGACACAAAGAGTCACAAACCCACACAGACACACAAAGAGTCACAAACCCACACAGACACAAAGAGTCACAAACCCACAGACACACAAAGAGTCACAAACCCAAACCCACACAGACACACAAAGAGTCCCAAACCCACACAGACACACAAAGAGTCACAAACCCACACAGACACAAAGAGTCACAAACCCACACAGACACACAAAGAGTCACAAACCCACACAGACACACAAAGAGTCACAAACCCACACAGACACACAAAGAGTCACAAACCCACACAGACACACAAAGAGTCCAAACCCACACAGACACACAAAGAGTCCCAAACCCACACAGACACACAAAGAGTCACAAACCCACACAGACACACAAAGAGTCACAAACCCACACAGACACACAAAGAGTCACAAACCCACACAGACACACAAAGAGTCACAAACCCACACAGACACAAAGAGTCACAAACCCACACATACACACAAAGAGTCACAAACCCACACAGACACACACAAAGAGTCACAAACCCACACAGACACACACAAAGAGTCACAAACCCACACAGACACACAAAGAGTCACAAACCCACACAGACACAAAGAGTCACAAACCCACACAGACACACAAAGAGTCACAAAACCACACAGACACACAAGAGTCACAAACCCACACAGACACACAAAGAGTCACAAACCCACACAGACACACAAAGAGTCCCAAACCCACACAGACACACAAAGAGTCACAAACCCACACAGACACACAAGAGTCCCAAACCCACACAGACACACAAAGAGTCACAAACCCACACAGACACACAAAGAGTCACAAACCCACACAGACACACAAAGAGTCACCAACCCACACATAGACACACAAAGAGTCACAAACCCACACAGACACACAAAGAGTCACAAACCCACAGACACACAAAGAGTCACAAACCCACACAGACACACAAAGAGTCACAAACCCACACAGACACACAAAGAGTCACAAACCCACACAGACACACAAAGAGTCACAAACCCACACAGACACACAAAGAGTCTCAAACCCACACAGACACACACAGAGTCACAAACCCACACAGACACACACAGAGTCACAAACCCACACAGACACACACAAAGAGTCCCAAACCCACACAGACAGACAAAGAGTCCCAAACCCACACAGACACACAAAGAGTCCCAAACCCACACAGACACACAAAGAGTCACAAACCCACACAGACACAAAGAGTCACAAACCCACACATACACACAAGAGTCACAAACCCACACAGACACAAAGTCACAAACCCACACAGACACACAAAGAGTCCCAATACCCACACAGACACACAAAGAGTCCCAAACCCACACAGACACACAAAGAGTCCCAAACCCACACAGACACACAAAGAGTCCCAAACCCACACAGACACAAAGAGTCACAAACCCACACAGACACAAAGAGTCCCAAACCCACACAGACACACAAGAGTCACAAACCCACACAGACACACAAAGAGTCACAAACCCACACAGACACACAAAGAGTCACAAACCCACAGACACAAAAGAGTCACAAACCCACACAGACACACAAAGAGTCACAAACCCACACAGACACACAAAGAGTCACAAACCCACACAGACACACAAAGAGTCACAAACCCACACAGACACACAAAGAGTCTCAAACCCACACAGACACAAAGAGTCACAAACCCACACAGACACACAAAGAGTCACAAACCCACACAGACACACAAAGAGTCACAAACCCACACAGACACACACAAGAGTCACAAACCCACACAGACACACAAAGAGTCACAAACCCACACAGACACAAAGAGTCCACAAACCCACACAGACACACAAAGAGTCACAAACCCACACAGACACACAAAGAGTCACAAACCCACACAGACACACAAAGTGTCACAAACCCACACAGACACACAAAGAGTCACAAACCCACACAGACACACAAAGAGTCCCAAACCCACACAGACACACAAAGAGTCACAAACCCACACAGACACACAGAGTCACAAACCCACACAGACACACAAAGAGTCACAAACCCACACAGACACACAAAGAGTCACAAACCCACACAGACACACAAAGAGTCCCAAACCCACACAGACACACAAAGAGTCACAAACCCACACAGATACACAAAGAGTCACAAACCCAAAAAGACACACAAAGAGTTACAAACCCAAACAGACACACAAAGAGTCACAAACCCACACAGCCACACAAAGAGTCACAAACCCACACAGCCACACAAAGAGTCACAAACCCACACAGACACAGAAAGAGTCACAAACCCACACAGACACACAGAGTCACAAACCCACACATACACACAAAGAATCACAAACCCACACATACACACAAAGAGTCACAAACCCACACAGACACACAAAGAGTCACAAACCCAAACAGACACACAAAGAGTCACAAACCCACATAGACACACAAAGAGTCACAAACCCACACAGACACACAAAGAGTCACAAACCCACACAGACACAAAGAGTCTCAAACCCACACAGACACACAAATAGTCACAAACCCACACATACACACAAAGAGTCACAAACCCACACAGACACACAAATAGTCACAAACCCACACAGACACACAAATAGTCCCAAACCCACACAGATTCACAAAGAGTCCCAAACCCACATAGACACACAAAGAGTCACAAACCCACACAGACACACAAAGAGTCACAAACCCAAACCCACACAGACACACACAGAGTCCCAACCCCACACAGACACACAAAGAGTCCCAAACCCACACAGACACACAAAGAGTCCCAAACCCACACAGACACACAGAGTCACAAACCCACACAGATACACAAAGAGTCACAAACCCTCACAGACACACAAAGAGTCACATACCCAAACAGACACACAGAGTCCCAAACCCACACAGACACACAAAGAGTCACAAACCCACGCAGACACACAAAGAGTCACAAACCCACACAGACACACAGAGTCACAAACCCACACAGACACACAGAGTCACAAACCCACACAGACACACAAAGAGTCTCAAACCCACACAGACACACAAAGATTCACAAACCAACACAGACACACAAAGAGTCACAAACCCACACAGACACAAAGAGTCCCAAACCCACACATACACACAAAGAGTCACAAACCCACACAGACACACAAAGATTCACAAACCCACACATACACACAAAGAGTCACAAACCCACACAGACACAAAGAGTCCCAAACCCACACAGTCACACAAAGAGTCCCAAACCCAAACAGACACACAAAGAGTCACAAACCCTGACAGACACACAAAGAGTCTCAAACCCACACAGACACACAAAGAGTCCCAAACCCAAACAGACAAACAAAGAGTCACAAACCCACACAGACACACAAAGAGTCCCAAACCCACACAGACACACAATGAGTCACAAACCCACGCAGACACAAAGAGTCACAAACCCACACAGACACAAAGAGTCACAAACCCACACATACACACAAAGTGTCACAAACCCACACAGACACACAGAGTCACAAACCCACACAGACACACAAAGAGTCACAAACCCACACAGACACACAAAGAGTCTCAAACCCACACAGACACACAAAGAATCACAAACCCACACAGACACAAAGAGTCACAAACCCACACATACACACAAAGAGTCACAAACCCACACAGACACACAAAGAGTCACAAACCCACACAGACACACAAAGAGTCACAAACCCACACAGACACACAAAGAGTCCCAAACCCACACAGACACACAAAGTGTCACGAACCCACACAGACACACAAAGAGTCACAAACCCACACATACACACAAAGAGTCACAAACCCACACAGACACACAAAGAGTCCCAAACCCACACAGACACACAAAGAATCACAAACCCACACAGACACAAAGAGTCCCAAACCCACACATACACACAAAGAGTCACAAACCCACACAGACACACAAAGAGTCACAAACCCACACAGACACACAAAGAGTCACAAACCCACACAGACACACAAAGAGTCCCAAACCCACACAGACACACAAAGTGTCACGAACCCACACAGACACACAAAGAGTCACAAACCCACACATACACACAAAGAGTCACAAACCCACACAGACACACAAAGAGTCACAAACCCACACAGACACACAAAGAGTCACAAACCCACACAGACACACAAAGAGTCACAAACCCACACAGACACACAAAGAGTCACAAACCCACACAGACACACAAAGAGTCACAAACCCACATAGACACACAAAGAGTCCCAAACCCACACAGACACACAAAGAGTCCCAAACCCACACAGATACACAAATAGTCACAAACCCAAACAGACACACAAAGAGTCACAAAACCCAAAAGAGACACAAAGAGTCACAAACCCACACAGCCACACAAAGAGTCACAAACCCACACAGCCACACAAAGAGTCACAAACCCACACAGACACACAAAGAGTCACAAACCCACACAGACACACAAAGAGTCACAAACCCACACATACACACAAAGAATCACAAACCCACACATACACACAAAGAGTCACAAACCCACACAGACACACAAAGAGTCACAAACCCAAACAGACACACAAAGAGTCACAAACCCACACAGACACACAAAGAGTCACAAACCCACACAGACACACAAAGAGTCACAAACCCACACAGACACACAGTCTCAAACCCACACAGACACACAAATAGTCACAAACCCACACATACACACAAAGAGTCACAAACCCACACAGACACACAAATAGTCACAAACCCACACAGACACACAAATAGTCCCAAACCCACACAGATACACAAAGAGTCCCAAACCCACATAGACACACAAAGAGTCACAAACCCAAACCCACACAGATACACAAAGAGTCCCAACCCCACACAGACACACAAAGAGTCCCAAACCCACACAGACACACAAAGAGTCACAAACCCACACAGACACACAGAGTCACAAACCCACACAGACACACAAAGAGTCACAAACCCACACAGACACACAAAGAGTCACAAACCCACACAGACACACAAAGAGTCACAAACCCACACATACACACAAAGAGTCACAAACCCACACAGACACTCAAAGAGTCACAAACCCAAACAGACACACAAAGAGTCACAAACCCACACAAACACACAAAGAGTCACAAACCCACACAGACACAAAGAGTCACAAACACACACATACACACAAAGAGTCACAAGCCCACACAGACACACAAAGAGTCTCAAACCCACACAGACACACAAATAGTCACAAACCCACACAGACACACAATGAGTCCCAAACCCACACAGATACACAAAGAGTCACAAACCCACATAGACACACAAAGAGTCCCAAACCCACATAGACACACAAAGAGTCACAAACCCACACAGACACACAAAGAGTCACAAACCCAAACCCACATAGACACACAAAGAGTCCCAAACCCACATAGACACACAAAGAGTCACAAACCCACACAGACACACAAAGAGTCACAAACCCACACAGACACACAGTCTCAAACCCACACAGACACACAAATAGTCACAAACCCACACATACACACAAAGAGTCACAAACCCACACAGACACACAAATAGTCACAAACCCACACAGACACACAAATAGTCCCAAACCCACACAGATACACAAAGAGTCCCAAACCCACATAGACACACAAAGAGTCACAAACCCAAACCCACACAGATACACAAAGAGTCCCAACCCCACACAGACACACAAAGAGTCCCAAACCCACACAGACACACAAAGAGTCACAAACCCACACAGACACACAGAGTCACAAACCCACACAGACACACAAAGAGTCACAAACCCACACAGACACACAAAGAGTCACAAACCCACACAGACACACAAAGAGTCACAAACCCACACATACACACAAAGAGTCACAAACCCACACAGACACTCAAAGAGTCACAAACCCAAACAGACACACAAAGAGTCACAAACCCACACAAACACACAAAGAGTCACAAACCCACACAGACACAAAGAGTCACAAACACACACATACACACAAAGAGTCACAAGCCCACACAGACACACAAAGAGTCTCAAACCCACACAGACACACAAATAGTCACAAACCCACACAGACACACAATGAGTCCCAAACCCACACAGATACACAAAGAGTCACAAACCCACATAGACACACAAAGAGTCCCAAACCCACATAGACACACAAAGAGTCACAAACCCACACAGACACACAAAGAGTCACAAACCCAAACCCACATAGACACACAAAGAGTCCCAAACCCACATAGACACACAAAGAGTCACAAACCCACACAGACACACAAAGAGTCACAAACCCACACAGACACACAGAGTCACAAACCCACACAGATACACAAAGAGTCACAAACCAAAACAGACACACAAAGAGTCACAAACCCACACAGACACACAGAGTCACAAACACACACAGACACACAAAGAGTCTCAAACCCACACAGACACACAAAGAGTCACAAACCCACACAGACACACAGTCACAAACCCACACAGACACACAAAGAGTCACAAACCCACACAGACACACAGAGTCTCAAACCCACACAGACACACAAATAGTCACAAACCCACACATACACACAAAGAGTCACAAACCCACACAGACACACAAATAGTCACAAACCCACACAGACACACAAATAGTCCCAAACCCACACAGATTCACAAAGAGTCCCAAACCCACATAGACACACAAAGAGTCACAAACCCACACAGACACACAAAGAGTCACAAACCCAAACCCACACAGACACACAAAGAGTCACAAACCCACACAGATACACAAAGAGTCACAAACCCTCACAGACACACAAAGAGTCACATACCCAAACAGACACACAGAGTCCCAAACCCACACAGACACACAAAGAGTCACAAACCCACGCAGACACACAAAGAGTCACAAACCCACACAGACACACAGAGTCACAAACACACACAGACACACAAAGAGTCACAAACCCACCCACACTGACACAGAGTCACAAACCCACACAGACACACAAAGAGTCCCATACCCACACAGACACACAAAGTGACACGAACCCACACAGACACACAAAGAGTCCCAAACCCACACATACACCCAAAGAGTCCCAAAGACACAAAGAGTCCCAAACCCACACAGTCACACAAAGAGTCCCAAACCCAAACAGACAAACAAAGAGTCACAAACCCACACAGACACACAAAGAGTCCCAAACCCACACAGACACACAATGAGTCACAAACCCACGCAGACACAAAGAGTCACAAACCCACACAGACACAAAGAGTCACAAACCCACACATACACACAAAGTGTCACAAACCCACACAGACACACAGAGTCACAAACCCACACAGACACACAAAGAGTCTCAAACCCACACAGACACACAAAGAGTCTCAAACCCACACAGACACACAAAGAATCACAAACCCACACAGACACAAAGAGTCACAAACCCACACATACACACAAAGAGTCACAAACCCACACAGACACACAAAGAGTCACAAACCCACACAGACACACAAAGAGTCACAAACCCACACAGACACACAAAGAGTCCCAAACCCACACAGACACACAAAGTGTCACGAACCCACACAGACACACAAAGAGTCACAAACCCACACAGACACACAAAGAGTCCCAAACCCACACAGACACACAAAGAGTCACAAACCCACACAGACACACAGAGTCACAAACCCACACAGACACACAAAGAGTCACAAACCCACACAGACACACAAAGAGTCACAAACCCACATAGACACACAAAGAGTCCCAAACCCACACATACACACAGAGTCACAAACCCACACAGATACACAAAGAGTCACAAACCCAAAAAGACACACAAAGAGTTACAAACCCAAACAGACACACAAAGAGTCACAAACCCACACAGCCACACAAAGAGTCACAAACCCACACAGCCACACAAAGAGTCACAAACCCACACAGACACAGAAAGAGTCACAAACCCACACAGACACACAGAGTCACAAACCCACACATACACACAAAGAATCACAAACCCACACATACACACAAAGAGTCACAAACCCACACAGACACACAAAGAGTCACAAACCCAAACAGACACACAAAGAGTCACAAACCCACACAGACACACAAAGAGTCACAAACCCACACAGACACACAAAGAGTCACAAACCCACACAGACACACAGAGTCTCAAACCCACACAGACACACAAATAGTCACAAACCCACACATACACACAAAGAGTCACAAACCCACACAGACACACAAATAGTCCCAAACCCACACAGATTCACAAAGAGTCACAAACCCACATAGACACACAAAGAGTCCCAAACCCACACATACACACAGAGTCACAAACCCACACAGATACACAAAGAGTCACAAACCCAAAAAGACACACAAAGAGTTACAAACCCAAACAGACACACAAAGAGTCACAAACCCACACAGCCACACAAAGAGTCACAAACCCACACAGCCACACAAAGAGTCACAAACCCACACAGACACAGAAAGAGTCACAAACCCACACAGACACACAGAGTCACAAACCCACACATACACACAAAGAATCACAAACCCACACATACACACAAAGAGTCACAAACCCACACAGACACACAAAGAGTCACAAACCCAAACAGACACACAAAGAGTCACAAACCCACACAGACACACAAAGAGTCACAAACCCACACAGACACACAAAGAGTCACAAACCCACACAGACACACAGAGTCTCAAACCCACACAGACACACAAATAGTCACAAACCCACACATACACACAAAGAGTCACAAACCCACACAGACACACAAATAGTCCCAAACCCACACAGATTCACAAAGAGTCCCAAACCCACATAGACACACAAAGAGTCACAAACCCACACAGACACACAAAGAGTCACAAACCCAAACCCACACAGACACACAAAGAGTCACAAACCCACACAGATACACAAAGAGTCACAAACCCTCACAGACACACAAAGAGTCACATACCCAAACAGACACACAGAGTCCCAAACCCACACAGACACACAAAGAGTCACAAACCCACGCAGACACACAAAGAGTCACAAACCCACACAGACACACAGAGTCACAAACACACACAGACACACAAAGAGTCACAAACCCACACAGACACACAGAGTCACAAACTCACACAGACACACAAAGAGTCTCAAACCCACACAGACACACAAAGAGTCACAAACCCACACAGACACACAGAGTCACAAACCCACACAGACACACAAAGAGTCTCAAACCCACACAGACACACAAAGATTCACAAACCAACACAGACACACAAAGAGTCACAAACCCACACAGACACAAAGAGTCCCAAACCCACACATACACACAAAGAGTCACAAACCCACACAGACACACAAAGATTCACAAACCCACACATACACACAAAGAGTCACAAACCCACACAGACACAAAGAGTCCCAAACCCACACAGTCACACAAAGAGTCCCAAACCCAAACAGACAAACAAAGAGTCACAAACCCACACAGACACACAAAGAGTCCCAAACCCACACAGACACACAATGAGTCACAAACCCACGCAGACACAAAGAGTCACAAACCCACACAGACACAAAGAGTCACAAACCCAAACAGACAAACAAAGAGTCACAAACCCACACAGACACACAAAGAGTCCCAAACCCACACAGACACACAATGAGTCACAAACCCACGCAGACACAAAGAGTCACAAACCCACACAGACACAAAGAGTCACAAACCCACACATACACACAAAGTGTCACAAACCCACACAGACACACAGAGTCACAAACCCACACAGACACACAAAGAGTCTCAAACCCACACAGACACACAAAGAGTCTCAAACCCACACAGACACACAAAGAATCACAAACCCACACAGACACAAAGAGTCACAAACCCACACATACACACAAAGAGTCACAAACCCACACAGACACACAAAGAGTCACAAACCCACACAGACACACAAAGAGTCACAAACCCACACAGACACACAAAGAGTCCCAAACCCACACAGACACACAAAGTGTCACGAACCCACACAGACACACAAAGAGTCACAAACCCACACATACACACAAAGAGTCACAAACCCACACAGACACACAAAGAGTCCCAAACCCACACAGACACACAAAGAATCACAAACCCACACAGACACAAAGAATCACAAACCCACACATACACACAAAGAGTCACAAACCCACACAGACACACAAAGAGTCACAAACCCACACAGACACACAAAGAGTCACAAACCCACACAGACACACAAAGAGTCCCAAACCCACACAGACACACAAAGAGTCCCAAACCCACACAGACACACAAAGTGTCACGAACCCACACAGACACACAAAGAGTCACAAACCCGCACATACACACAAAGAGTCACAAACCCACACAGACACACAAAGAGTCACAAACCCACACAGACACACAAAGAGTCACAAACCCACACAGACACACAAAGAGTCACAAACCCACACAGACACACAAAGAGTCACAAACCCACACAGACACACAAAGAGTCACAAACCCACATAGACACACAAAGAGTCCCAAACCCACACAGACACACAAAGAGTCACAAACCCACACAGATACACAAATAGTCACAAACCCAAACAGACACACAAAGAGTCACAAACCCAAAAAGACACACAAAGAGTCACAAACCCACACAGCCACACAAAGAGTCACAAACCCACACAGCCACACAAAGAGTCACAAACCCACACAGACACACAAAGAGTCACAAACCCACACAGACACACAAAGAGTCACAAACCCACACATACACACAAAGAATCACAAACCCACACATACACACAAAGAGTCACAAACCCACACAGACACACAAAGAGTCACAAACCCAAACAGACACACAAAGAGTCACAAACCCACACAGACACACAAAGAGTCACAAACCCACACAGACACACAAAGAGTCACAAACCCACACAGACACACAGTCTCAAACCCACACAGACACACAAATAGTCACAAACCCACACATACACACAAAGAGTCACAAACCCACACAGACACACAAATAGTCCCAAACCCACACAGATACACAAAGAGTCCCAAACCCACATAGACACACAAAGAGTCACAAACCCACACAGACACACAAAGAGTCACAAACCCAAACCCACACAGATACACAAAGAGTCCCAACCCCACACAGACACACAAAGAGTCCCAAACCCACACAGACACACAAAGAGTCACAAACCCACACAGACACACAGAGTCACAAACCCACACAGATACACAAAGAGTCACAAACCCTCACAGACACACAAAGAGTCACATACCCAAACAGACACACAGAGTCCCAAACCCACACAGACACACAAAGAGTCACAAACCCACACAGACACACAAAGAGTCCCAACCCCACACAGACACACAAAGAGTCCCAACCCCACACAGACACACAAAGAGTCACAAACCCACACAGACACAAAGAGTCACAAACCCACGCAGACACACAAAGAGTCACAAACCCACGCAGACACACAGAGTCACAAACCCACACAGACACAAAGAGTCACAAACCCACACAGACACACAAAGAGTCACAAACCCACACAGACACACAGAGTCACAAACTCACACAGACACACAAAGAGTCTCAAACCCACACAGACACACAAAGAGTCACAAACCCACACAGACACACAGAGTCACAAACCCACACAGACACACAAAGAGTCTCAAACCCACACAGACACACAAAGATTCACAAACCAACACAGACACACAAAGAGTCACAAACCCACACAGACACAAAGAGTCCCAAACCCACACATACACACAAAGAGTCACAAACCCACACAGACACACAAAGAGTCACAAACCCACACAGACACAAAGAGTCCCAAACCCACACAGACACACAAAGAGTCCCAAACCCTGACAGACACACAAAGAGTCCCAAACCCTCACAGAAACACAAATATTCACAAACCCACACTGACACACAAATATTCACAAACCCACACTGACACACAAAGTGTCACGAACCCACACAGACACACAAAGAGTCACAAACCCACACAGACACACAAAGAGTCACAAACCCACACAGACACACAGAGTCACAAACTCACACAGATACACAAAGTGTCACAAACCCACACATACACACAAATAGTCACAAACCCACACAGACACACAAAGAGTCACGAAACCCACACAGACACACAGAGTCACAAACCCACACATACACACAAAGAGTCCCAAACCCACATAGACACACAAAGAGTCCCAAACCCACACAGACACACAGAGTCCCAAACCCACACAGACACACAAAGAGTCGCAAACCCACACAGACACACAAATTGTCACAAACCCACACACACACAAAGAGTCACAAACCCACACAGACACACAGAGTCACAAACCCACACAGACACACAAAGAGTCACAAACCCACACAGACACACAAAGAGTCACAAACCCACACAGACACACAAAGAGTCACATACCCACACAGACACACAGAGTCACTATCCCACATAGACACACAAAGAGTCCCAAACCCACACAAACACACAAATAGTCACAAACCCACCCAGACACACAAAGAGTCACAAACCCACACAGACACACAAAGAGTCACAAACCCAAACCCACACAGACACACAAAGAGTCACAAACCCACACAGACACACAAATAGTCACAAACCCACACAGACACAGAGTCACAAACCCACACAGATACACAAAGAGTCACAAACCCAAACAGACACACAAAGAGTCACAAACCCACACAGACACACAAAGAGTCACAAACCCACACAGACACACAAAGAGTCCCAAACCCACACAGACACACAACGAGTCACAAACCCACACAGACATACAAAGAGTCACAAACCCACACAGATACACAAAGAGTCGCAAACCCAAACAGACACACAAAGAGTCACAAACCCACACAGACACACAAAGAGTCACAAACCCACACAGACACACAAAGAGTCACAACCCCACACAGACACACAAAGAGTCACAAACCCACATAGACACACAAAGAGTCACAAATCCACACAGACACACAAAGAGTCCCAAACCCACACAGACACACAAAGAGTCACAAACCCACACAGATACACAAAGAGTCACAAACCCAAACAGACACACAAAGAGTTACAAACCCAAACAGACACACAAAGAGTCACAAACCCACACAGACACACAAAGAGTCACAAACCCACACAGACACAAAGAGTCACAAACCCACACATACACACAAAGAATCACAAACCCACACATACACACAAAGAGTCACAAACCCACACAGACACACAAAGAGTCACAAACCCAAACAGACACACAAAGAGTCACAAACCCACACAGACACACAAAGAGTCACAAACCCACACAGACACACAAAGAGTCACAAACCCACACAGACACACAAAGAGTCACAAACCCACACATACACACAAATAGTCACAAACCCACACAGACACACAAATAGTCACAAACCCACACAGACACACGAGTCACAAACCCACACAGACACACAAATAGTCACAAACCCACACAGACACACAATGAGTCCCAAACCCACACAGATACACAAAGAGTCACAAACCCACATAGACACACAAAGAGTCCCAAACCCACATAGACACACAAAGAGTCACAAACCCACACAGACACACAAAGAGTCACAAACCCAAACCCACACAGACACACAAAGAGTCACAAACCCACACAGACACACAAAGAGTCCCAAACCCACACATACACACAAAGAATCACAAACCCACACATACACACAAAGAGTCACAAACCCACACAGACACACAAAGAGTCACAAACCCAAACAGACACACAAAGAGTCACAAACCCACACAGACACACAAAGAGTCACAAACCCACACAGACACACAAAGAGTCACAAACCCACACAGACACAAAGAGTCACAAACCCACACATACACACAAAGAGTCACAAGCCCACACAGACACACAAAGAGTCTCAAACCCACACAGACACACAGAGTCACAAACCCACACAGACACACAAATAGTCACAAACCCACACAGACACACAAAGAGTCACAAACCCACACAGACACACAAAGAGTCACAAACCCACACAGACACACAAAGAGTCACAAACCCACACATACACACAAATAGTCACAAACCCACACAGACACACAAATAGTCACAAACCCACACAGACACACGAGTCACAAACCCACACAGACACACAAATAGTCACAAACCCACACAGACACACAAATAGTCCCAAACCCACACAGATACACAAAGAGTCACAAACCCACATAGACACATAAAGAGTCCCAAACCCACATAGACACACAAAGAGTCACAAACCCACACAGACACACAAAGAGTCACAAACCCAAACCCACACAGACACACAGAGTCCCAACCCCACACAGACACACAAAGAGTCCCAACCCCACACAGACACACAAAGAGTCACAAACCCACACAGATACACAAAGAGTCACAAACCAAAAAAGACACACAAAGAGTCACATACCCAAACAGACACACAGAGTCCCAAACCCACACAGACACACAAAGAGTCCCAAACCCACGCAGACACACAAAGAGTCACAAACCCACACAGACACACAAAGAGTCACAAACCCACACAGACACACAAAGAGTCACAAACCCACACAGACACACAGAGTCACAAAAACACACAGACACACAAAGAGTCACAAACCCACACAGACACACAAAGAGTCACAAACCCACACAGACACACAGAGTCACAAACCCACACAGACACACAAAGAGTCTCAAACCCACACAGACACACACAGAGTCACAAACCCACACAGACACAGAGTCACAAACCCACACATACACACAAAGTGTCACAAACCCACATAGACGCAAAGAGTCACAAACCCACACATACACACAAAGAGTCACAAACCCACACAGACACACAGAGTCACAAACCCACACAGACACACAAAGAGTCCTATACCCACACAGACACACAAAGTGACACGAACCCACACAGACACACAAAGAGTCCCAAACCCACACATACACACAAAGAGTCACAAACCCACAAAGACACAAAGAGTCCCAAACCCACACAGTCACACAAAGAGTCCCAAACCCAAACAGACAAACAAAGAGTCACAAACCCACACAGACACACAAAGAGTCCCAAACCCACACAGACACACAATGAGTCACAAACCCACGCAGACACACAAAGAGTCACAAACCCACACAGACACAAAGAGTCACAAACCCACACATACACACAAAGTGTCACAAACCCACACAGACACACAGTCACAAACCCACACAGACACACAGTCACAAACCCACACAGACACACAAAGAGTCACAAACCCACACAGACACACAAAGAGTCACAAACCCACACAGACACACAAAGAGTCACAAACCCACACAGACACACAAAGAGTCACAAACCCACACAGACACACAAAGAGTCACAAACCCACGCAGACACACAAAGAGTCACAAACCCACGCAGACACACAAAGAGTCCCAAACCCACACAGACACACAAAGAGTCACAAACTCACATAGACACACAAAGAGTCACAAACCCACACAGACACACAAAGAGTCACAAACCCACACAGACACACAAAGAGTCCCATACCCACACAGACACACAAAGTGACACGAACCCACACAGACACACAAAGAGTCCCAAACCCACACATACACACAAAGAGTCACAAACACACAAAGACACAAAGAGTCCCAAACCCACACAGTCACACAAAGAGTCACAAACCCACACAGACACACAGAGTCACAAACCCACACATACACACAAAGTGTCACAAACCCACACAGATACACAAAGAGTCACAAACCCACATAGACACACAAAGAGTCCCAAACCCACATAGACACACAAAGAGTCCCAACCCCACACAGACACACAAAGAGTCACAAACCCACACAGACACACAAAGAGTCACAAACCCACACAGACACACAGAGTCACAAACCCACACAGATACACAAAGAGTCACAAACCAAAAAAGACACACAAAGAGTCACATACCCAAACAGACACACAGAGTCCCAAACCCACACAGACACACAAAGAGTCCCAAACCCACGCAGACACACAAAGAGTCACAAACCCACACAGACACACAAAGAGTCACAAACCCACACAGACACACAAAGAGTCACAAACCCACACAGACACACAGAGTCACAAAAACACACAGACACACAAAGAGTCACAAACCCACACAGACACACAAAGAGTCACAAACCCACACAGACACACAGAGTCACAAACCCACACAGACACACAAAGAGTCTCAAACCCACACAGACACACACAGAGTCACAAACCCACACAGACACAGAGTCACAAACCCACACATACACACAAAGTGTCACAAACCCACATAGACGCAAAGAGTCACAAACCCACACATACACACAAAGAGTCACAAACCCACACAGACACACAGAGTCACAAACCCACACAGACACACAGAGTCCCATACCCACACAGACACACAAAGTGACACGAACCCACACAGACACACAAAGAGTCCCAAACCCACACATACACACAAAGAGTCACAAACCCACAAAGACACAAAGAGTCCCAAACCCACACAGTCACACAAAGAGTCCCAAACCCAAACAGACAAACAAAGAGTCCCAAACCCACACAGACACACAATGAGTCACAAACCCACGCAGACACACAAAGAGTCACAAACCCACACAGACACACAGAGTCACAAACCCACACATACACACAAAGGGTCACAAACCCACACAGACACACAGTCACAAACCCACACAGACACACAAAGAGTCACAAACCCACACAGACACACAAAGAGTCACAAACCCACACAGACACACAAAGAGTCACAAACCCACACAGACACACAAAGAGTCACAAACCCACACAGACACACAAAGAGTCACAAACCCACGCAGACACACAAAGAGTCCCAAACCCACGCAGACACACAAAGAGTCCCAAACCCACACAGACACACAAAGAGTCACAAACTCACATAGACACACAAAGAGTCACAAACCCACACAGACACACAAAGAGTCACAAACCCACACAGACACACAAAGAGTCCCATACCCACACAGACACACAAAGTGACACGAACCCACACAGACACACAAAGAGTCCCAAACCCACACATACACACAAAGAGTCACAAACACACAAAGACACAAAGAGTCCCAAACCCACACAGTCACACAAAGAGTCACAAACCCACACAGACACACAGAGTCACAAACCCACACATACACACAAAGTGTCACAAACCCACACAGATACACAAAGAGTCACAAACCCACATAGACACACAAAGAGTCCCAAACCCACATAGACACACAAAGAGTCCCAACCCCACACAGACACACAAAGAGTCACAAACCCACACAGACACACAAAGAGTCACAAACCCACACAGACACACAGAGTCACAAACCCACACAGATACACAAAGAGTCACAAACACACACAGACACACAAAGAGTCTCAAACCCACACAGACACACAAAGAGTCACAAACCCACACAGACACACAGTCACAAACCCACACAGACACACAGTCACAAACCCACACAGACACACAAAGAGTCTCAAACCCACACAGACACACACAGAGTCACAAACCCACACAGACACAGAGTCACAAACCCACACATACAGACAAAGAGTCCCAAACCCACACAGACACACAAAGAGTCCCAAACCCACACAGACACACAAAGAGTCCCAAACCCACACATACACACAAAGAGTCACAAACACACAAAGACACAAAGAGTCCCAAACCCACACAGTCACACAAAGAGTCACAAACCCACACAGACACACAGAGTCACAAACCCACACATACACACAAAGTGTCACAAACCCACACAGATACACAAAGAGTCACAAACCCACATAGACACACAAAGAGTCACAAACCCACATAGACACACAAACAGTCCCAACCCCACACAGACACACAAAGAGTCACAAACCCACACAGACACACAAAGAGTCTCAAACCCACACAGACACACACAGAGTCACAAACCCACACAGACACAGAGTCACAAACCCACACAGACACACAAAGAGTCCCATACCCACACAGACACACAAAGTGACACGAACCCACACAGACACACAAAGAGTCCCAAACCCACACATACACACAAAGAGTCACAAACCCACAAAGACACAAAGAGTCCCAAACCCACACAGTCACACAAAGAGTCCCAAACCCAAACAGACCAACAAAGAGTCACAAACCCACACAGACACACAAAGAGTCCCAAACCCACACAGACACACAATGAGTCACAAACCCACGCAGACACAAAGAGTCACAAACCCACACAGACACAAAGAGTCACAAACCCACACATACACACAAATAGTCACAAACCCACACAGACACACAAATAGTCACAAACCCACACAGACACACGAGTCACAAACCCACACAGACACACAAATAGTCACAAACCCACACAGACACACAATGAGTCCCAAACCCACACAGTCACACAAAGAGTCCCAAACCCAAACAGACAAACAAAGAGTCACAAACCCACACAGACAAACAAAGAGTCACAAACCCACACAGACACACAAAGAGTCACAAACCCACACAGACACACAGAGTCACAAACCCACACAGACACACAAAGAGTCACAAACCCACATAGACACACAAAGAGTCACAAACCCACATAGACACACAAAGAGTCACAAACCCACACAGATACACAAAGAGTCACAAACCCAAACAGACACACAAAGAGTTACAAACCCAAACAGACACACAAAGAGTCACAAACCCACACAGCCACACAAAGAGTCACAAACCCACACAGACACACAAAGAGTCACAAACCCACACAGACACAAAGAGTCACAAACCCACACATACACACAAAGAATCACAAACCCACACATACACACAAAGAGTCACAAACCCACACAGACACACAAAGAGTCACAAACCCAAACAGACACACAAAGAGTCACAAACCCACACAGACACACAAAGAGTCACAAACCCACACAGACACACAAAGAGTCACAAACCCACACAGACACAAAGAGTCACAAACCCACACATACACACAAATAGTCACAAACCCACACAGACACACAAATAGTCACAAACCCACACAGACACACGAGTCACAAACCCACACAGACACACAAATAGTCACAAACCCACACAGACACACAATGAGTCCCAAACCCACACAGATACACAAAGAGTCACAAACCCACATAGACACACAAAGAGTCCCAAACCCACACAGACACACAAAGAGTCACAAACCCAAACCCACACAGACACACAAAGAGTCACAAACCCAAACAGACACACAAAGAGTCACAAACCCACACAGACACACAAAGAGTCACAAACCCACACAGACACACAAAGAGTCACAAACCCACACAGACACAAAGAGTCACAAACCCACACAGACACACAAAGAGTCTCAAACCCACACAGACACACACAGAGTCACAAACCCACACAGACACAGAGTCACAAACCCACACAGACACAGAGTCACATACCCACACAGACACACAAAGTGACACGAACCCACACAGACACACAAAGAGTCCCAAACCCACACATACACACAAAGAGTCACAAACCCACAAAGACACAAAGAGTCCCAAACCCACACAGTCACACAAAGAGTCCCAAACCCAAACAGACCAACAAAGAGTCACAAACCCACACAGACACACAAAGAGTCCCAAACCCACACAGACACACAATGAGTCACAAACCCACGCAGACACAAAGAGTCACAAACCCACACAGACACAAAGAGTCACAAACCCACACATACACACAAATAGTCACAAACCCACACAGACACACAAATAGTCACAAACCCACACAGACACACGAGTCACAAACCCACACAGACACACAAATAGTCACAAACCCACACAGACACACAATGAGTCCCAAACCCACACAGTCACACAAAGAGTCCCAAACCCACACAGACACACAAATAGTCACAAACCCACACATACACACAAAGAGTCACAAGCCCACACAGACACACAAAGAGTCTCAAACCCACACAGACACACAGAGTCTCAAACCCACACAGACACACAAATAGTCACAAACCCACACATACACACAAAGAGTCTCAAACCCACACAGACACACAGAGTCTCAAACCCACACAGACACACAAATAGTCACAAACCCACACATACACACAAAGAGTCACAAACCCACACAGACACACAAATAGTCACAAACCCACACAGACACACAAAGAGTCACAAACCCAAACCCACACAGACACACAAAGAGTCACAAACCCACACAGACACACAAATAGTCACAAACCCACACAGACACAGAGTCACAAACCCACACAGATACACAAAGAGTCACAAACCCAAACAGACACACAAAGAGTCACAAACCCACACAGACACACAAAGAGTCACAAACCCACACAGACACACAAAGAGTCCCAAACCCACACAGACACACAACGAGTCACAAACCCACACAGACATACAAAGAGTCACAAACCCACACAGATACACAAAGAGTCGCAAACCCAAACAGACACACAAAGAGTCACAAACCCACACAGACACACAAAGAGTCACAAACCCACACAGACACACAAAGAGTCACAACCCCACACAGACACACAAAGAGTCACAAACCCACATAGACACACAAAGAGTCACAAATCCACACAGACACACAAAGAGTCCCAAACCCACACAGACACACAAAGAGTCACAAACCCACACAGATACACAAAGAGTCACAAACCCAAACAGACACACAAAGAGTTACAAACCCAAACAGACACACAAAGAGTCACAAACCCACACAGACACACAAAGAGTCACAAACCCACACAGACACAAAGAGTCACAAACCCACACATACACACAAAGAATCACAAACCCACACATACACACAAAGAGTCACAAACCCACACAGACACACAAAGAGTCACAAACCCAAACAGACACACAAAGAGTCACAAACCCACACAGACACACAAAGAGTCACAAACCCACACAGACACACAAAGAGTCACAAACCCACACAGACACACAAAGAGTCACAAACCCACACATACACACAAATAGTCACAAACCCACACAGACACACAAATAGTCACAAACCCACACAGACACACGAGTCACAAACCCACACAGACACACAAATAGTCACAAACCCACACAGACACACAATGAGTCCCAAACCCACACAGATACACAAAGAGTCACAAACCCACATAGACACACAAAGAGTCCCAAACCCACATAGACACACAAAGAGTCACAAACCCACACAGACACACAAAGAGTCACAAACCCAAACCCACACAGACACACAAAGAGTCACAAACCCACACAGACACACAAAGAGTCCCAAACCCACACATACACACAAAGAATCACAAACCCACACATACACACAAAGAGTCACAAACCCACACAGACACACAAAGAGTCACAAACCCAAACAGACACACAAAGAGTCACAAACCCACACAGACACACAAAGAGTCACAAACCCACACAGACACACAAAGAGTCACAAACCCACACAGACACAAAGAGTCACAAACCCACACATACACACAAAGAGTCACAAGCCCACACAGACACACAAAGAGTCTCAAACCCACACAGACACACAGAGTCACAAACCCACACAGACACACAAATAGTCACAAACCCACACAGACACACAAAGAGTCACAAACCCACACAGACACACAAAGAGTCACAAACCCACACAGACACACAAAGAGTCACAAACCCACACATACACACAAATAGTCACAAACCCACACAGACACACAAATAGTCACAAACCCACACAGACACACGAGTCACAAACCCACACAGACACACAAATAGTCACAAACCCACACAGACACACAATGAGTCCCAAACCCACACAGATACACAAAGAGTCACAAACCCACATAGACACACAAAGAGTCCCAAACCCACATAGACACACAAAGAGTCACAAACCCACACAGACACACAAAGAGTCACAAACCCAAACCCACACAGACACACAAAGAGTCACAAACCCACACAGACACACAAAGAGTCCCAAACCCACACATACACACAAAGAATCACAAACCCACACAGACACACAAAGAGTCACAAACCCAAACCCACACAGACACACAAAGAGTCCCAACCCCACACAGACACACAAAGAGTCCCAACCCCACACAGACACACAAAGAGTCACAAACCCACACAGATACACAAAGAGTCACAAACCAAAAAAGACACACAAAGAGTCACATACCCAAACAGACACACAGAGTCCCAAACCCACACAGACACACAAAGAGTCCCAAACCCACGCAGACACACAAAGAGTCACAAACCCACACAGACACACAAAGAGTCACAAACCCACACAGACACACAAAGAGTCACAAACCCACACAGACACACAGAGTCACAAAAACACACAGACACACAAAGAGTCACAAACCCACACAGACACACAAAGAGTCACAAACCCACACAGACACACAGAGTCACAAACCCACACAGACACACAAAGAGTCTCAAACCCACACAGACACACACAGAGTCACAAACCCACACAGACACACACAGAGTCACAAACCCACACATACACACAAAGTGTCACAAACCCACATAGACGCAAAGAGTCACAAACCCACACATACACACAAAGAGTCACAAACCCACACAGACACACAGAGTCACAAACCCACACAGACACACAAAGAGTCCCATACCCACACAGACACACAAAGTGACACGAACCCACACAGACACACAAAGAGTCCCAAACCCACACATACACACAAAGAGTCACAAACCCACAAAGACACAAAGAGTCCCAAACCCACACAGTCACACAAAGAGTCCCAAACCCAAAAAGACAAACAAAGAGTCACAAACCCACACAGACACACAAAGAGTCCCAAACCCACACAGACACACAATGAGTCACAAACCCACGCAGACACACAAAGAGTCACAAACCCACACATACACACAAAGTGTCACAAACCCACACAGACACACAGTCACAAACCCACACAGACACACAAAGAGTCACAAACCCACACAGACACACAAAGAGTCACAAACCCACACAGACACACAAAGAGTCACAAACCCACACAGACACACAAAGAGTCACAAACCCACACAGACACACAAAGAGTCACAAACCCACGCAGACACACAAAGAGTCCCAAACCCACGCAGACACACAAAGAGTCCCAAACCCACACAGACACACAAAGAGTCCCAAACTCACATAGACACACAAAGAGTCACAAACCCACACAGACACACAAAGAGTCACAAACCCACACAGACACACAAAGAGTCCCATACCCACACAGACACACAAAGTGACACGAACCCACACAGACACACAAAGAGTCCCAAACCCACACATACACACAAAGAGTCACAAACACACAAAGACACAAAGAGTCCCAAACCCACACAGTCACACAAAGAGTCACAAACCCACACAGACACACAGAGTCACAAACCCACACATACACACAAAGTGTCACAAACCCACACAGATACACAAAGAGTCACAAACCCACATAGACACACAAAGAGTCCCAAACCCACATAGACACACAAAGAGTCCCAACCCCACACAGACACACAAAGAGTCCCAAACCCACACAGACACACAAAGAGTCACAAACCCACACAGACACACAGAGTCACAAACCCACACAGATACACAAAGAGTCACAAACCAAAAAAGACACACAAAGAGTCACATACCCAAACAGACACACAGAGTCCCAAACCCACACAGACACACAAAGAGTCCCAAACCCACGCAGACACACAAAGAGTCACAAACCCACACAGACACACAAAGAGTCACAAACCCACACAGACACACAAAGAGTCACAAACCCACACAGACACACAGAGTCACAAAAACACACAGACACACAAAGAGTCACAAACCCACACAGACACACAAAGAGTCACAAACCCACACAGACACACAGAGTCACAAACCCACACAGACACACAAAGAGTCTCAAACCCACACAGACACACACAGAGTCACAAACCCACACAGACACAGAGTCACAAACCCACACATACACACAAAGTGTCACAAACCCACATAGACGCAAAGAGTCACAAACCCACACATACACACAAAGAGTCACAAACCCACACAGACACACAGAGTCACAAACCCACACAGACACACAAAGAGTCCCATACCCACACAGACACACAAAGTGACACGAACCCACACAGACACACAAAGAGTCCCAAACCCACACATACACACAAAGAGTCACAAACCCACAAAGACACAAAGAGTCCCAAACCCACACAGTCACACAAAGAGTCCCAAACCCAAACAGACAAACAAAGAGTCACAAACCCACACAGACACACAAAGAGTCCCAAACCCACACAGACACACAATGAGTCACAAACCCACGCAGACACACAAAGAGTCACAAACCCACACAGACACACAGAGTCACAAACCCACACATACACACAAAGGGTCACAAACCCACACAGACACACAGTCACAAACCCACACAGACACACAAAGAGTCACAAACCCACACAGACACACAAAGAGTCACAAACCCACACAGACACACAAAGAGTCACAAACCCACACAGACACACAAAGAGTCACAAACCCACACAGACACACAAAGAGTCACAAACCCACGCAGACACACAAAGAGTCCCAAACCCACGCAGACACACAAAGAGTCCCAAACCCACACAGACACACAAAGAGTCCCAAACTCACATAGACACACAAAGAGTCACAAACCCACACAGACACACAAAGAGTCACAAACCCACACAGACACACAAAGAGTCCCATACCCACACAGACACACAAAGTGACACGAACCCACACAGACACACAAAGAGTCCCAAACCCACACATACACACAAAGAGTCACAAACACACAAAGACACAAAGAGTCCCAAACCCACACAGTCACACAAAGAGTCACAAACCCACACAGACACACAGAGTCACAAACCCACACATACACACAAAGTGTCACAAACCCACACAGATACACAAAGAGTCACAAACCCACATAGACACACAAAGAGTCCCAAACCCACATAGACACACAAAGAGTCCCAACCCCACACAGACACACAAAGAGTCACAAACCCACACAGATACACAAAGAGTCACAAACACACACAGACACACAAAGAGTCTCAAACCCACACAGACACACAAAGAGTCACAAACCCACACAGACACACAGTCACAAACCCACACAGACACACAAAGAGTCTCAAACCCACACAGACACACACAGAGTCACAAACCCACACAGACACAGAGTCACAAACCCACACATACACACAAAGAGTCCCAAACCCACACAGACAGACAAAGAGTCCCAAACCCACACAGACACACAAAGAGTCCCAAACCCACACAGACACACAAAGAGTCCCAAACCCACACATACACACAAAGAGTCACAAACACACAAAGACACAAAGAGTCCCAAACCCACACAGTCACACACAAGAGTCACAAACCCACACAGACACACAGAGTCACAAACCCACACATACACACAAAGTGTCACAAACCCACACAGATACACAAAGAGTCACAAACCCACATAGACACACAAAGAGTCCCAAACCCACATAGACACACAAACAGTCCCAACCCCACACAGACACACAAAGAGTCACAAACCCACACAGACACACAAAGAGTCTCAAACCCACACAGACACACACAGAGTCACAAACCCACACAGACACAGAGTCACAAACCCACACAGACACACAAAGAGTCCCATACCCACACAGACACACAAAGTGACACGAACCCACACAGACACACAAAGAGTCCCAAACCCACACATACACACAAAGAGTCACAAACCCACAAAGACACAAAGAGTCCCAAACCCACACAGTCACACAAAGAGTCCCAAACCCAAACAGACCAACAAAGAGTCACAAACCCACACAGACACACAAAGAGTCCCAAACCCACACAGACACACAATGAGTCACAAACCCACGCAGACACAAAGAGTCACAAACCCACACAGACACAAAGAGTCACAAACCCACACATACACACAAATAGTCACAAACCCACACAGACACACAAATAGTCACAAACCCACACAGACACACGAGTCACAAACCCACACAGACACACAAATAGTCACAAACCCACACAGACACACAATGAGTCCCAAACCCACACAGTCACACAAAGAGTCCCAAACCCAAACAGACAAACAAAGAGTCACAAACCCACACAGACAAACAAAGAGTCACAAACCCACACAGACACACAAAGAGTCACAAACCCACACAGACACACAGAGTCACAAACCCACACAGACACACAAAGAGTCACAAACCCACATAGACACACAAAGAGTCACAAACCCACATAGACACACAAAGAGTCACAAATCCACACAGACACACAAAGAGTCACAAACCCACACAGATACACAAAGAGTCACAAACCCAAACAGACACACAAAGAGTTACAAACCCAAACAGACACACAAAGAGTCACAAACCCACACAGCCACACAAAGAGTCACAAACCCACACAGACACACAAAGAGTCACAAACCCACACAGACACAAAGAGTCACAAACCCACACATACACACAAAGAATCACAAACCCACACATACACACAAAGAGTCACAAACCCACACAGACACACAAAGAGTCACAAACCCAAACAGACACACAAAGAGTCACAAACCCACACAGACACACAAAGAGTCACAAACCCACACAGACACACAAAGAGTCACAAACCCACACAGACACAAAGAGTCACAAACCCACACATACACACAAATAGTCACAAACCCACACAGACACACAAATAGTCACAAACCCACACAGACACACGAGTCACAAACCCACACAGACACACAAATAGTCACAAACCCACACAGACACACAATGAGTCCCAAACCCACACAGATACACAAAGAGTCACAAACCCACATAGACACACAAAGAGTCCCAAACCCACACAGACACACAAAGAGTCACAAACCCAAACCCACACAGACACACAAAGAGTCACAAACCCACACAGACACACAAAGAGTCACAAACCCACACAGACACACAAAGAGTCACAAACCCACACAGACACACAAAGAGTCACAAACCCACGCAGACACACAAAGAGTCCCAAACCCACGCAGACACACAAAGAGTCCCAAACCCACACAGACACACAAAGAGTCCCAAACTCACATAGACACACAAAGAGTCACAAACCCACACAGACACACAAAGAGTCACAAACCCACACAGACACACAAAGAGTCCCATACCCACACAGACACACAAAGTGACACGAACCCACACAGACACACAAAGAGTCCCAAACCCACACATACACACAAAGAGTCACAAACACACAAAGACACAAAGAGTCCCAAACCCACACAGTCACACAAAGAGTCACAAACCCACACAGACACACAGAGTCACAAACCCACACATACACACAAAGTGTCACAAACCCACACAGATACACAAAGAGTCACAAACCCACATAGACACACAAAGAGTCCCAAACCCACATAGACACACAAAGAGTCCCAACCCACACAGACACACAAAGAGTCACAAACCCACACAGATACACAAAGAGTCACAAACACACACAGACACACAAAGAGTCTCAAACCCACACAGACACACAAAGAGTCACAAACCCACACAGACACACAGTCACAAACCCACACAGACACACAAAGAGTCTCAAACCCACACAGACACACACAGAGTCACAAACCCACACAGACACAGAGTCACAAACCCACACATACACACAAAGAGTCCCAAACCCACACAGACAGACAAAGAGTCCCAAACCCACACAGACACACAAAGAGTCCCAAACCCACACAGACACACAAAGAGTCCCAAACCCACACATACACACAAAGAGTCACAAACACACAAAGACACAAAGAGTCCCAAACCCACACAGTCACACAAAGAGTCACAAACCCACACAGACACACAGAGTCACAAACCCACACATACACACAAAGTGTCACAAACCCACACAGATACACAAAGAGTCACAAACCCACATAGACACACAAAGAGTCCCAAACCCACATAGACACACAAACAGTCCCAACCCCACACAGACACACAAAGAGTCACAAACCCACACAGACACACAAAGAGTCTCAAACCCACACAGACACACACAGAGTCACAAACCCACACAGACACAGAGTCACAAACCCACACAGACACACAAAGAGTCCCATACCCACACAGACACACAAAGTGACACGAACCCACACAGACACACAAAGAGTCCCAAACCCACACATACACACAAAGAGTCACAAACCCACAAAGACACAAAGAGTCCCAAACCCACACAGTCACACAAAGAGTCCCAAACCCAAACAGACCAACAAAGAGTCACAAACCCACACAGACACACAAAGAGTCCCAAACCCACACAGACACACAATGAGTCACAAACCCACGCAGACACAAAGAGTCACAAACCCACACAGACACAAAGAGTCACAAACCCACACATACACACAAATAGTCACAAACCCACACAGACACACAAATAGTCACAAACCCACACAGACACACGAGTCACAAACCCACACAGACACACAAATAGTCACAAACCCACACAGACACACAATGAGTCCCAAACCCACACAGTCACACAAAGAGTCCCAAACCCAAACAGACAAACAAAGAGTCACAAACCCACACAGACAAACAAAGAGTCACAAACCCACACAGACACACAAAGAGTCACAAACCCACACAGACACACAGAGTCACAAACCCACACAGACACACAAAGAGTCACAAACCCACATAGACACACAAAGAGTCACAAACCCACATAGACACACAAAGAGTCACAAATCCACACAGACACACAAAGAGTCACAAACCCACACAGATACACAAAGAGTCACAAACCCAAACAGACACACAAAGAGTTACAAACCCAAACAGACACACAAAGAGTCACAAACCCACACAGCCACACAAAGAGTCACAAACCCACACAGACACACAAAGAGTCACAAACCCACACAGACACAAAGAGTCACAAACCCACACATACACACAAAGAATCACAAACCCACACATACACACAAAGAGTCACAAACCCACACAGACACACAAAGAGTCACAAACCCAAACAGACACACAAAGAGTCACAAACCCACACAGACACACAAAGAGTCACAAACCCACACAGACACACAAAGAGTCACAAACCCACACAGACACAAAGAGTCACAAACCCACACATACACACAAATAGTCACAAACCCACACAGACACACAAATAGTCACAAACCCACACAGACACACGAGTCACAAACCCACACAGACACACAAATAGTCACAAACCCACACAGACACACAATGAGTCCCAAACCCACACAGATACACAAAGAGTCACAAACCCACATAGACACACAAAGAGTCCCAAACCCACACAGACACACAAAGAGTCACAAACCCAAACCCACACAGACACACAAAGAGTCACAAACCCAAACAGACACACAAAGAGTCACAAACCCACACAGACACACAAAGAGTCACAAACCCACACAGACACACAAAGAGTCACAAACCCACACAGACACAAAGAGTCACAAACCCACACAGACACACAAAGAGTCTCAAACCCACACAGACACACACAGAGTCACAAACCCACACAGACACAGAGTCACAAACCCACACAGACACACAAAGAGTCCCATACCCACACAGACACACAAAGTGACACGAACCCACACAGACACACAAAGAGTCCCAAACCCACACATACACACAAAGAGTCACAAACCCACAAAGACACAAAGAGTCCCAAACCCACACAGTCACACAAAGAGTCCCAAACCCAAACAGACCAACAAAGAGTCACAAACCCACACAGACACACAAAGAGTCCCAAACCCACACAGACACACAATGAGTCACAAACCCACGCAGACACAAAGAGTCACAAACCCACACAGACACAAAGAGTCACAAACCCACACATACACACAAATAGTCACAAACCCACACAGACACACAAATAGTCACAAACCCACACAGACACACGAGTCACAAACCCACACAGACACACAAATAGTCACAAACCCACACAGACACACAATGAGTCCCAAACCCACACAGTCACACAAAGAGTCCCAAACCCAAACAGACAAACAAAGAGTCACAAACCCACACAGACAAACAAAGAGTCACAAACCCACACAGACACACAAAGAGTCACAAACCCACACAGACACACAGAGTCACAAACCCACATAGACACACAAAGAGTCACAAACCCACATAGACACACAAAGAGTCACAAATCCACACAGACACACAAAGAGTCACAAACCCACACAGATACACAAAGAGTCACAAACCCAAACAGACACACAAAGAGTTACAAACCCAAACAGACACACAAAGAGTCACAAACCCACACAGCCACACAAAGAGTCACAAACCCACACAGACACACAAAGAGTCACAAACCCACACAGACACAAAGAGTCACAAACCCACACATACACACAAAGAATCACAAACCCACACATACACACAAAGAGTCACAAACCCACACAGACACACAAAGAGTCACAAACCCAAACAGACACACAAAGAGTCACAAACCCACACAGACACACAAAGAGTCACAAACCCACACAGACACACAAAGAGTCACAAACCCACACAGACACAAAGAGTCACAAACCCACACATACACACAAATAGTCACAAACCCACACAGACACACAAATAGTCACAAACCCACACAGACACACGAGTCACAAACCCACACAGACACACAAATAGTCACAAACCCACACAGACACACAATGAGTCCCAAACCCACACAGATACACAAAGAGTCACAAACCCACATAGACACAAAAAGAGTCCCAAACCCACACAGACACACAAAGAGTCACAAACCCAAACCCACACAGACACACAAAGAGTCACAAACCCACACATACACACAAAGAGTCCCAAACCCACACATACACACAAAGAATCACAAACCCACACATACACACAAAGAGTCACAAACCCACACAGACACACAGAGTCACAAACCCAAACAGACACACAAAGAGTCACAAACCCACACAGACACACAAAGAGTCACAAACCCACACAGACACACAAAGAGTCACAAACCCACACAGACACAAAGAGTCACAAACCCACACATACACACAAAGAGTCACAAGCCCACACAGACACACAAAGAGTCTCAAACCCACACAGACACACAGAGTCTCAAACCCACACAGACACACAAATAGTCACAAACCCACACATACACACAAAGAGTCACAAACCCACACAGACACACAAATAGTCACAAACCCACACAGACACACAATGAGTCCCAAACCCACACAGATACACAAAGAGTCACAAACCCACATAGACACATAAAGAGTCCCAAACCCACATAGACACACAAAGAGTCACAAACCCACACAGACACACAAAGAGTCACAAACCCAAACCCACACAGACACACAAAGAGTCCCAACCCCACACAGACACACAAAGAGTCCCAACCCCACACAGACACACAAAGAGTCACAAACCCACACAGATACACAAAGAGTCACAAACCAAAAAAGACACACAAAGAGTCACATACCCAAACAGACACACAGAGTCCCAAACCCACACAGACACACAAAGAGTCCCAAACCCACGCAGACACACAAAGAGTCCCAAACCCACGCAGACACACAAAGAGTCACAAACCCACACAGACACACAGAGTCACAAACCCACACAGACACACAGAGTCACAAACACACACAGACACACAAAGAGTCACAAACCCACACAGACACACAGAGTCACAAACCCACACTGACACACAAAGTGACACGAACCCACACAGACACACAAAGAGTCCCAAACCCACACATACACACAAAGAGTCACAAACCCACACAGACACACAAAGAGTCACAAACCCACACAGACACACAAAGAGTCACAAACCCACACAGACACACAAAGAGTCACAAACCCACGCAGACACACAAAGAGTCCCAAACCCACACAGACACACAAAGAGTCCCAAACCCACATAGACACACAAAGAGTCACAAACCCACACAGACACACAAAGAGTCACAAACCCACACAGACACACAAAGAGTCCCATACCCACACAGACACACAAAGTGACACGAACCCACACAGACACACAAAGAGTCCCAAACCCACACATACACACAAAGAGTCACAAACACACAAAGACACAGAGTCCCAAACCCACACAGTCACACAAAGAGTCCCAAACCCAAACAGACAAACAAAGAGTCCCAAACCCACACAGACACACAAAGAGTCCCAAACCCACACAGACACACAATGAGTCACAAACCCACGCAGACACACAAAGAGTCACAAACCCACACAGACACACAGAGTCACAAACCCACACATACACACAAAGTGTCACAAACCCACACAGACACACAGAGTCACAAACCCACACAGACACACAAAGAGTCACAAACCCACACAGACACACAAAGAGTCACAAACCCACACAGACACACAAAGAGTCACAAACCCACGCAGACACACAAAGAGTCCCAAACCCACGCAGACACACAAAGAGTCCCAAACCCACATAGACACACAAAGAGTCACAAACCCACACAGACACACAAAGAGTCCTATACCAACACAGACACACAAAGTGACACGAACCCACACAGACACACAAAGAGTCCCAAACCCACACATACACAAAGAATCACAAACCCACACATACACACAAAGAGTCACAAACCCACACAGACACACAAAGAGTCACAAACCCAAACAGACACACAAAGAGTCACAAACCCACACAGACACACAAAGAGTCACAAACCCACACAGAAACACAAAGAGTCACAAACCCACACAGACACAAAGAGTCACAAACCCACACATACACACAAAGAGTCACAAGCCCACACAGACACACAAAGAGTCTCAAACCCACACAGACACACAAATAGTCACAAACCCACACAGACACACAATGAGTCCCAAACCCACACAGATACACAAAGAGTCACAAACCCACATAGACACACAAAGAGTCCCAAACCCACATAGACACACAAAGAGTCACAAACCCACACAGACACACAAAGAGTCACAAACCCAAACAGACACACAGACACACAAAGAGTCCCAACCCCACACAGACACACAAAGAGTCACAAACCCACACAGACACACAAAGAGTCACAAACCCACACAGACACACAGAGTCACAAACCCACACAGATACACAAAGAGTCACAAACACACACAGACACACAAAGAGTCTCAAACCCACACAGACACACAAAGAGTCACAAACCCACACAGACACACAGTCACAAACCCACACAGACACACAAAGAGTCTCAAACCCACACAGACACACACAGAGTCACAAACCCACACAGACACAGTCACAAACCCACACAGACACACAAAGAGTCACAAACCCACAGACACACAAAGAGTCACAAACCCACACAGACACACAAAGAGTCCCAAACCCACACAGACACACAAAGTGTCACGAACCCACACAGACACACAAAGAGTCACAAACCCACACATACACACAAAGAGTCACAAACCCACACAGACACACAAAGAGTCCCAAACCCACACAGACACACAAAGAGTCCCAAACCCACACAGACACACAAAGAGTCCCAAACCCACACAGACAGACAAAGAGTCCCAAACCCACACAGACACACAAAGAGTCCCAAACCCACGCAGACACACAAAGAGTCACAAACCCACATAGACGCAAAGAGTCACAAACCCACACATACACACAAAGAGTCACAAACCCACACAGACACAGAGTCACAAACCCACACAGACACACAAAGAGTCCCATACCCACACAGACACACAAAGTGACACGAACCCACACAGACACACAAAGAGTCCCAAACCCACACATACACACAAAGAGTCACAAACCCACAAAGACACAAAGAGTCCCAAACCCACACAGTCACACAAAGAGTCCCAAACCCAAACAGACAAACAAAGAGTCACAAACCCACACAGACACACAAAGAGTCACAAACCCACACAGACACACAATGAGTCACAAACCCACGCAGACACAAAGAGTCACAAACCCACACAGACACAAAGAGTCACAAACCCACACATACACACAAAGTGTCACAAACCCACACATACACACAAAGTGTCACAAACCCACACAGACACACAAAGAGTCTCAAACCCACACAGACACACAAAGAGTCTCAAACCCACACAGACACACAAAGAATCACAAACCCACACAGACACAAAGAGTCACAAACCCACACATACACACAAAGAGTCACAAACCCACACAGACACACAAAGAGTCACAAACCCACACAGACACACAAAGAGTCACAAACCCACACAGACACACAAAGAGTCCCAAACCCACACAGACACACAAAGTGTCACGAACCCACACAGACAAACAAAGAGTCACAAACCCACACATACACACAAAGAGTCACAAACCCACACAGACACACAAAGAGTCCCAAACCCACACAGACACACAAATAGTCACAAACCCACACAGACACACAGAGTCACAAACCCACACAGACACACAAAGAGTCACAAACCCACACAGACACACAAAGAGTCACAAACCCACACATACACACAAAGAATCACAAACCCACACATACACACAAAGAGTCACAAACCCACACAGACACACAAAGAGTCACAAACCCAAACAGACACACAAAGAGTCACAAACCCACACAGACACACAAAGAGTCACAAACCCACACAGACACACAAAGAGTCACAAACCCACACAGACACACAAAGAGTCTCAAACCCACACAGACACACAAATAGTCACAAACCCACACATACACACAAAGAGTCACAAACCCACACAGACACACAAATAGTCACAAACCCACACAGACACACAAATAGTCCCAAACCCACACAGATACACAAAGAGTCACAAACCCACATAGACACACAAAGAGTCCCAAACCCACATAGACACACAAAGAGTCACAAACCCACACAGACACACAAAGAGTCACAAACCCAAACCCACACAGACACACAAAGAGTCCCAACCCCACACAGACACACAAAGAGTCCCAACCCCACACAGACACACAGAGTCACAAACCCACACAGACACACAGAGTCACAAACCCACACAGACACACAGAGTCACAAACCCTCACAGACACACAAAGAGTCACATACCCAAACAGACACACAGAGTCCCAAACCCACACAGACACACAAAGAGTCACAAACCCACACAGACACACAAAGAGTCCCAACCCCACACAGACACACAAAGAGTCACAAACCCACACAGACACACAAAGAGTCACAAACCCACACATACACACAAAGAGTCACAAACCCACACAGACACACAAAGAGTCCCAAACCCACACAGACACACAAAGAGTCCCAAACCCACACAGACAGACAAAGAGTCCCAAACCCACACAGACACACAAAGAGTCCCAAACCCACGCAGACACACAAAGAGTCACAAACCCACATAGACGCAAAGAGTCACAAACCCACACATACACACAAAGAGTCACAAACCCACACAGACACAGAGTCACAAACCCACACAGACACACAAAGAGTCCCATACCCACACAGACACACAAAGTGACACGAACCCACACAGACACACAAAGAGTCCCAAACCCACACATACACACAAAGAGTCACAAACCCACAAAGGCACAAAGAGTCCCAAACCCACACAGTCACACAAAGAGTCCCAAACCCACACAGTCACACAAAGAGTCCCAAACCCACACAGACACACAAAGAGTCCCAAACCCACACAGACACACAAAGAGTCACAAACCCACGCAGACACAAAGAGTCACAAACCCACACAGACACAAAGAGTCACAAACCCACACATACACACAAAGTGTCACAAACCCACACATACACACAAAGTGTCACAAACCCACACAGACACACAAAGAGTCTCAAACCCACACAGACACACAAAGAGTCTCAAACCCACACAGACACACAAAGAATCACAAACCCACACAGACACAAAGAGTCACAAACCCACACATACACACAAAGAGTCACAAACCCACACAGACACACAAAGAGTCACAAACCCACACAGACACACAAAGAGTCCCGAACCCACACAGACACACAAAGTGTCACGAACCCACACAGACACACAAAGAGTCACGAACCCACACAGACACACAAAGAGTCACAAACCCACACATACACACAAAGAGTCACAAACCCACACAGACACACAAAGAGTCCCAAACCCACACAGACACACAGAGTCACAAACACACAGACACACAAAGAGTCACAAACCCACACAGACACACAAAGAGTCACAAACCCACACATACACACAAAGAATCACAAACCCACACAGACACACAAAGAGTCACAAACCCACACAGACACACAAAGAGTCACAAACCCAAACAGACACACAAAGAGTCACAAACCCACACAGACACACAAAGAGTCACAAACCCACACAGACACACAAAGAGTCACAAACCCACACAGACACACAAAGAGTCACAAACCCACACAGACACACAGAGTCTCAAACCCACACAGACACACAAATAGTCACAAACCCACACATACACACAAAGAGTCACAAACCCACACAGACACACAAATAGTCACAAACCCACACAGACACACAAATAGTCCCAAACCCACACATACACACAAAGAGTCACAAACCCACATAGACACACAAAGAGTCCCAAACCCACATAGACACACAAAGAGTCACAAACCCACACAGACACACAAAGAGTCACAAACCCAAACCCACACAGACACACAAAGAGTCACAAACCCACACAGACACACAGAGTCAAATACCCAAACAGACACACAGAGTCCCAAACCCACACAGACACACAAAGAGTCACAAACCCACGCAGACACACAAAGAGTCACAAACCCACGCAGACACACAAAGAGTCACAAACCCACACAGACACAAAGAGTCACAAACCCACACAGACACACAAAGAGTCACAAACCCACACAGACACACAGAGTCACAAACACACACAGACACACAAAGAGTCACAAACCCACACAGACACACAGAGTCACAAACTCACACAGACACACAAAGAGTCTCAAACCCACACAGACACACAAAGAGTCACAAACCCACACAGACACACAGAGTCACAAACCCACACAGACACACAAAGAGTCACAAACCCAAACCCACACAGACACACAAAGAGTCTCAAAGCCACACAGACACACAAAGATTCACAAACCAACACAGACACACAAAGAGTCACAAACCCACACAGACACAAAGAGTCCCAAACCCACACATACACACAAAGAGTCACAAACCCACACAGACACACAAAGATTCACAAACCCACACATACACACAAAGAGTCACAAACCCACACAGACACAAAGAGTCCCAAACCCACACAGTCACACAAAGAGTCCCAAACCCAAACAGACACACAAAGAGTCACAAACCCTGACAGACACACAAAGAGTCTCAAACCCACACAGACACACAAAGAGTCACAAACCCACACAGACACACAAAGAGTCCCAAACCCACACAGACACACAAAGAGTCCCAAACCCTCACAGAAACACAAATATTCACAAACCCACACTGACACACAAATATTCACAAACCCACACTGACACACAAAGTGTCACGAACCCACACAGACACACAAAGAGTCACAAACCCACACAGACACACAAAGAGTCACAAACCCACACAGACACACAGAGTCACAAACTCACACAGATACACAAAGTGTCACAAACCCACACATACACACAAATAGTCACAAACCCACACAGACACACAAAGAGTCACAAACCCACACAGACACACAGAGTCACAAACCCACATAGACACACAAAGAGTCCCAAACCCACATAGACACACAAAGAGTCCCAAACCCACACAGACACACAGAGTCCCAAACCCACACAGACACACAAAGAGTCGCAAACCCACACAGACACACAAATTGTCACAAACCCACACACACACAAAGAGTCACAAACCCACACAGACACACAAAGAGTCACAAACCCACACAGACACACAAAGAGTCACAAACCCACACAGACACACAAAGAGTCACAAACCCACACAGACACACAAAGAGTCTCAAAGCCACACAGACACACAAAGATTCACAAACCAACACAGACACACAAAGAGTCACAAACCCACACAGACACAAAGAGTCCCAAACCCACACATACACACAAAGAGTCACAAACCCACACAGACACACAAAGAATCACAAACCCACACATACACACAAAGAGTCACAAACCCACACAGACACACAAAGAGTCACAAACCCACACAGACACACAGAGTCTCAAACCCACACAGACACACAGAGTCTCAAACCCACACAGACACACAAATAGTCACAAACCCACACAGACACACAAAGAGTCCCAAACCCACATAGACACACAAAGAGTCACACACCCACACAGACACACAAAGAGTCACAAACCCAAACCCACACAGACACACAAAGAGTCCCAACCCCACACAGACACACAAAGAGTCCCAAACCCACACAGACACACAAAGAGTCACAAACCCACACAGACACACAGAGTCACAAACCCACACAGATACACAAAGAGTCACAAACCCTCACAGACACACAAAGAGTCACATACCCAAACAGACACACAGAGTCCCAAACCCACACAGACACACAAAGAGTCACAAACCCACACAGACACACAAAGAGTCCCAACCCCACACAGACACACAAAGAGTCACAAACCCACACAGACACACAAAGAGTCACAAACCCAC
This sequence comes from Brachymystax lenok tsinlingensis, assembly GCA_030435695.1. NCBI lineage: Eukaryota > Metazoa > Chordata > Actinopteri > Salmoniformes > Salmonidae > Brachymystax > Brachymystax lenok. Next base: position 20,661,903 of record CM059782.1, read on the forward strand.
ACAGACACACAGAGTCACAAACCCACACAGATACACAAAGAGTCACAAACCCTCACAGACACACAAAGAGTCACATACCCAAACAGACACACAGAGTCACAAACCCACGCAGACACACAAAGAGTCACAAACCCACACAGACACAAAGAGTCACAAACCCACACAGACACACAAAGAGTCACAAACCCACACAGACACACAAAGAGTCCCAACCCCACACAGACACACAAAGAGTCACAAACCCACACAGACACACAAAGAGTCACAAACCCACACAGACACACAGAGTCACAAACCCACACAGATACACAAAGAGTCACAAACCCTCACAGACACACAAAGAGTCACATACCCAAACAGACACACAGAGTCACAAACCCACGCAGACACACAAAGAGTCACAAACCCACACAGACACAAAGAGTCACAAACCCACACAGACACACAAAGAGTCACAAACCCACACAGACACACAAAGAGTCACAAACCCACACAGACACACAGAGTCACAAACCCACACAGACACACAGAGTCACAAACCCACACAGACACACAGAGTCACAAACTCACACAGACACACAAAGAGTCTCAAACCCACACAGACACACAAAGAGTCACAAACCCACACAGACACACAGAGTCACAAACCCACACAGACACACAAAGAGTCTCAAACCCACACAGACACACAAAGAGTCTCAAACCAACACAGACACACAAAGAGTCCCAAACCCACACAGACACAAAGAGTCCCAAACCCACACATACACACAAAGAGTCACAAACCCACACAGACACACAAAGATTCACAAACCCACACATACACACAAAGATTCACAAACCCACACATACACACAAAGAGTCACAAACCCACACAGACACAAAGAGTCCCAAACCCACACAGTCACACAAAGAGTCCCAAACCCACACAGTCACACAAAGAGTCACAAACCCTGACAGACACACAAAGAGTCTCAAACCCACACAGACACACAAAGAGTCACAAACCCACACAGATACACAGAGTCCCAAACCCACACAGACACACAAAGAGTCCCAAACCCACACAGACACACAAAGAGTCCCAAACCCTCACAGAAACACAAATATTCACAAACCCACACTGACACACAGAGTCACAAACCCACATAGACACACAAAGAGTCCCAAACCCACATAGACACACAAAGAGTCCCAAACGCACACAGAGTCCCAAACCCACACAGACACACAAAGAGTCGCAAACCCACACAGACACACAAATTGTCACAAACCCACACACACACAAAGAGTCACAAACCCACACAGACACACAAAGAGTCACAAACCCACACAGACACACAAATTGTCACAAACCCACACACACACAAAGAGTCACAAACCCACACAGACACACAAAGAGTCACAAACCCACACAGACACACAAAGAGTCACAAACCCACACAGACACACAAAGAGTCACATACCCACACAGACACACAGAGTCACTATCCCACATAGACACACAAAGAGTCACAAACCCACACAGACACACAAAGAGTCACAAACCCAAACCCACACAGACACACAAAGAGTCACAAACCCACACAGACACACAAATAGTCACAAACCCACACAGACACAGAGTCACAAACCCACACAGATACACAAAGAGTCACAAACCCAAACCCACACAGACACACAAAGAGTCACAAACCCACACAGACACACAAATAGTCACAAACCCACACAGACACAGAGTCACAAACCCACACAGATACACAAAGAGTCACAAACCCAAACAGACACACAAAGAGTCACAAACCCACACAGACACACAAAGAGTCACAAACCCACACAGACACACAAAGAGTCACAAACCCACACAGACACACAACGAGTCACAAACCCACACAGACATACAAAGAGTCACAAACCCACACAGATACACAAAGAGTCGCAAACCCAAACAGACACACAAAGAGTCACAAACCCACACAGACACACAAAGAGTCACAAACCCACACAGACACACAAAGAGTCCCAAACCCACACAGACACACAAAGAGTCACAAACCCACACAGACATACAAAGAGTCACAAACCCACACAGACATACAAAGAGTCACAAACCCACACATACACACAAAGAGTCACAAACCCACACATACACACAAAGAGTCACAAACCCACACAGACACACAGAGTCACAAACCCACACAGACACACAAAGAGTCACAAACCCACACAGACACACAAAGAGTCACAAACCCACACAGACACACAGAGTCACAAACCCACAGACACACAGAGTCACAAACCCACACAGACACAGAGTCACAAATCCACACAGACACACAAAGAGTCCCAAACCCACACAGACACACAAAGAGTCCCAAACCCACACAGACACACAAAGAGTCACAAACCCACACAGACACACAAAGAGTCACAAACCCACACAGACACACAAAGAGTCACAAACCCACACAGACACACAAAGAGTCACAAACCCACACAGACACACAAAGAGTCACAAACCCAAACAGACACACAAAGAGTCACAAACCCAAACAGACACACAAAGAGTCACAAACCCACACAGACACACAAAGAATCACAAACCCACACAGACACACAACGAGTCACAAACCCACACAGACATACAAAGAGTCACAAACCCACACAGATACACAAAGAGTCGCAAACCCAAACAGACACACAAAGAGTCACAAACCCACACAGACACACAAAGAATCACAAACCCACACAGACACACAAAGAGTCACAAACCCACACAGACACACAGAGTCACAAACCCACACAGACACACAAATAGTCCCAAACCCAAACAGATACACAAAGAGTCACAAACCCACATAGACACACAAAGTGTCCCAAACCCACATAGACACACAAAGAGTCACAAACCCACACAGACACACAGAGTCACAAACCCAAACCCACACAGACACACAAAGAGTCCCAACCCCACACAGACACACAAAGAGTCACAAACCCACACAGACACACAAAGAGTCACAAACCCACACAGACACACAAAGAGTCACAAACCCACACAGACACACAGAGTCACAAACACACACAGACACACAAAGAGTCACAAACCCACACAGACACACAAAGAGTCACAAACTCACACAGACACACAAAGAGTCTCAAACCCACACAGACACACAAAGAGTCACAAACCCACACAGACACACAGAGTCACAAACCCACACAGACACACAAATAGTCTCAAACCCACACAGACACACAAAGATTCACAAACCAACACAGACACACAAAGAGTCACAAACCCACACAGACACAAAGAGTCCTAAACCCACACATACACACAAAGAGTCACAAACCCACACAGACACACAAAGATTCACAAACCAACACATACACACAAAGAGTCACAAACCCACACAGACACAAAGAGTCCCAAACCCACACAGTCACACAAAGAGTCCCAAACCCACACAGTCACACAAAGAGTCACAAACCCTGACAGACACACAAAGAGTCTCAAACCCACACAGACACACAAAGAGTCACAAACCCACACAGATACACAGAGTCCCAAACCCACACAGACACACAAAGAGTCCCAAACCCACACAGACACACAAAGAGTCCCAAACCCTCACAGAAACACAAATATTCACAAACCCACACTGACACACAAATATTCACAAACCCACACTGACACACAAAGTGTCACGAACCCACACAGACACACAAAGAGTCACAAACCCACACAGACACACAAAGAGTCACAAACCCACACAGACACACAGAGTCACAAACTCACACAGATACACAAAGTGTCACAAACCCACACATACACACAAATAGTCACAAACCCACACAGACACACAAAGAGTCACAAACCCACACAGACACACAGAGTCACAAACCCACATAGACACACAAAGAGTCCCAAACCCACATAGACACACAAAGAGTCCCAAACGCACACAGACACACAGAGTCGCAAACCCACACAGACACACAAATTGTCACAAACCCACACACACACAAAGAGTCACAAACCCACACAGACACACAAAGAGTCACAAACCCACACAGACACACAAAGAGTCACAAACCCACACAGACACACAAAGAGTCACAAACCCACACAGACACACAAAGAGTCACATAACCACACAGACACACAGAGTCACTATCCCACATAGACACACAAAGAGTCACAAACCCACACAGACACACAAAGAGTCACAAACCCAAACCCACACAGACACACAAAGAGTCACAAACCCACACAGACACACAAATAGTCACAAACCCACACAGACACAGAGTCACAAACCCACACAGATACACAAAGAGTCACAAACCCAAACAGACACACAAAGAGTCACAAACCCACACAGACACACAAAGAGTCACAAACCCACACAGACACACAAAGAGTCCCAAACCCACACAGACACACAACGAGTCACAAACCCACACAGACATACAAAGAGTCACAAACCCACACAGATACACAAAGAGTCGCAAACCCAAACAGACACACAAAGAGTCACAAACCCACACAGACACACAAAGAGTCACAAACCCAAACAGACACACAAAGAGTCCCAAACCCACACAGACACACAAAGAGTCACAAACCCACACAGACATACAAAGAGTCACAAACCCACACAGACATACAAAGAGTCACAAACCCACACATACACACAAAGAGTCACAAACCCACACATACACACAAAGAGTCACAAACCCACACAGACACACAGAGTCACAAACCCACACAGACACACAAAGAGTCACAAACCCACACAGACACACAAAGAGTCACAAACCCACACAGACACACAGAGTCACAAATCCACACAGACACACAAAGAGTCCCAAACCCACACAGACACACAAAGAGTCCCAAACCCACACAGACACACAAAGAGTCCCAAACCCACACAGACACACAAAGAGTCACAAACCCACACAGACACACAAAGAGTCACAAACCCACACAGACACACAAAGAGTCACAAACCCACACAGACACACAAAGAGTCACAAACCCACACAGATACACAAAGAGTCACAAACCCAAACAGACACACAAAGAGTCACAAACCCAAACAGACACACAAAGAGTCACAAACCCACACAGACACACAAAGAATCACAAACCCACACAGACACACAAAGAGTCACAAACCCACACAGACACACAAAGAGTCACAAACCCACACAGACACACAAATAGTCCCAAACCCAAACAGATACACAAAGAGTCACAAACCCACATAGACACACAAAGTGTCCCAAACCCACATAGACACACAAAGAGTCACAAACCCACACAGACACACAAAGAGTCACAAACCCAAACCCACACAGACACACAAAGAGTCCCAACCCCACACAGACACACAAAGAGTCCCAACCCCACACAGACACACAAAGAGTCACAAACCCACACAGACACACAAAGAGTCACAAACCCACACAGACACACAGAGTCACAAACCCACACAGATACACAAAGAGTCACAAACCCAAAACAGACACACAAAGAGTCCCAAACCCACACAGACACACAAAGAGTCCCAAACCCACACAGACACACAAAGAGTCCCAAACCCACACAGACACACAAAGAGTCCCAAACCCACACAGACACACAAAGAGTCCCAAACCCACACAGACACACAAAGAGTCCAAAACCCACACAGACACACAAAGAGTCCCAAACCCACACAGACACACAAAGAGTCCCAAACCCACACAGACACACAAAGAGTCACAAACCCACACAGACACACAGAGTCACAAATCCACACAGACACACAAAGAGTCCCAAACCCACACAGACACACAAAGAGTCCCAAACCCACACAGACACACAAAGAGTCCCAAACCCACACAGACACACAAAGAGTCACAAACCCACACAGACACACAAAGAGTCACAAACCCACACAGACACACAAAGAGTCACAAACCCACACAGACACACAAAGAGTCACAAACCCACACAGATACACAAAGAGTCACAAACCCAAACAGACACACAAAGAGTCACAAACCCAAACAGACACACAAAGAGTCACAAACCCACACAGACACACAAAGAGTCCCAAACCCACACAGACACACAACGAGTCACAAACCCACACAGATACACAAAGAGTCGCAAACCCAAACAGACACACAAAGAGTCACAAACCCACACAGACACACAAAGAATCACAAACCCACACAGACACACAAAGAGTCACAAACCCACACAGACACACAAAGAGTCACAAACCCACACAGACACACAAATAGTCCCAAACCCAAACAGATACACAAAGAGTCACAAACCCACATAGACACACAAAGTGTCCCAAACCCACATAGACACACAAAGAGTCACAAACCCACACAGACACACAAAGAGTCACAAACCCAAACCCACACAGACACACAAAGAGTCCCAACCCCACACAGACACACAAAGAGTCCCAACCCCACACAGACACACAAAGAGTCACAAACCCACACAGACACACAAAGAGTCACAAACCCACACAGACACACAGAGTCACAAACCCACACAGATACACAAAGAGTCACAAACCAAAACAGACACACAAAGAGTCCCAAACCCACACAGACACACAAAGAGTCCCAAACCCACACAGACACACAAAGAGTCCCAAACCCACACAGACACACAAAGAGTCCCAAACCCACACAGACACACAAAGAGTCCCAAACCCACACAGACACACAAAGAGTCCCAAACCCACACAGACACACAAAGAGTCCCAAACCCACACAGACACACAGAGTCACTATCCCACACAGACACACAAAGAGTCACAAACCCACGCAGACACAAAGAGTCACAAACCCACACATACACACAAAGAATCACAAACCCACACATACACACAAAGAGTCAAAAACCCACACAGACACACAAAGAGTCACAAACCCACACAGACACACAAAGAGTCACAAACCCACACAGACACACAAAGAGTCACAAACCCACACAGACACACAGAGTCACAAACCCACACAGACACAAAGAGTCACAAACCCACACAGACACACAAAGAGTCACAAACCCACACATACACACAAAGAGTCCCAAACCCACACAGACACACAAATAGTCACAAACCCACACAGACACACAGAGTCCCAAACCCACACAGACACACAGAGTCCCAAACCCACACAGACACACAAAGAGTCCCAAACCCTCACAGACACACACAGAGTCCCAAACCCTCACAGACACACACAGAGTCCCAAACCCACACAGACACACAAAGAGTCACAAACCCACACAGACACACAAAGAGTCACAAACCCACACAGACACACAGAGTCACAAACCCACACAGACACACAAAGAGTCACAAACCCACACAGACACACAAAGAGTCACAAACCCACACAGACACACAAAGAGTCACAATCCCAAACCCACACAGACACACAAAGAGTCACAATCCCGAACCCACACAGACACACAAAGAGTCACAATCCCGAACCCACACAGACACACAAAGAGTCCCAAACCCACACAGACACACAAATAGTCACAAACCCACACAGATACACAAAGAGTCCCAAACCCAAACAGACACACAAAGAGTCCCAAACCCACACAGACACACAAAGAGTCCCAAACCCACACAGACAGAAAGAGTCACAAACCCGAACCCACACAGACACACAAAGAGTCCCAAACCCACACAGACACACAAATAGTCACAAACCCACACAGATACACAAAGAGTCCCAAACCCAAACAGACACACAAAGAGTCCCAAACCCACACATACACACAAAGAGTCAAAAACCCACACAGACACACAAAGAGTCACATACCCACACAGACACACAGAGTCACTATCCCACATAGACACACAAAGAGTCACAAACCCACACAGACACACAAAGAGTCACAAACCCAAACCCACACAGACACACAAAGAGTCACAAACCCAAACCCACACAGACACACAAAGAGTCACAAACCCACACAGACACACAAATAGTCACAAACCCACACAGATACACAAAGAGTCACAAACCCAAACAGACACACAAAGAGTCACAAACCCACACAGACACACAAAGAGTCACAAACCCACACAGACACACAAAGAGTCCCAAACCCACACAGACACACAACGAGTCACAAACCCACACAGACATACAAAGAGTCACAAACCCACACAGATACACAAAGAGTCGCAAACCCAAACAGACACACAAAGAGTCACAAACCCACACAGACACACAAAGAGTCACAAACCCAAACAGACACACAAAGAGTCCCAAACCCACACAGACACACAAAGAGTCACAAACCCACACAGACATACAAAGAGTCACAAACCCACACAGACATACAAAGAGTCACAAACCCACACATACACACAAAGAGTCACAAACCCACACATACACACAAAGAGTCACAAACCCACACAGACACACAGAGTCACAAACCCACACAGACACACAAAGAGTCACAAACCCACACAGACACACAAAGAGTCACAAACCCACACAGACACACAGAGTCACAAACCCACAGACACACAGAGTCACAAACCCACACAGACACACAGAGTCACAAATCCACACAGACACACAAAGAGTCCCAAACCCACACAGACACACAAAGAGTCCCAAACCCACACAGACACACAAAGAGTCCCAAACCCACACAGACACACAAAGAGTCACAAACCCACACAGACACACAAAGAGTCACAAACCCACACAGACACACAAAGAGTCACAAACCCACACAGACACACAAAGAGTCACAAACCCACACAGATACACAAAGAGTCACAAACCCAAACAGACACACAAAGAGTCACAAACCCAAACAGACACACAAAGAGTCACAAACCCACACAGACACACAAAGAATCACAAACCCACACAGACACACAACGAGTCACAAACCCACACAGACATACAAAGAGTCACAAACCCACACAGATACACAAAGAGTCGCAAACCCAAACAGACACACAAAGAGTCACAAACCCACACAGACACACAAAGAATCACAAACCCACACAGACACACAAAGAGTCACAAACCCACACAGACACACAAAGAGTCACAAACCCACACAGACACACAAATAGTCCCAAACCCAAACAGATACACAAAGAGTCACAAACCCACATAGACACACAAAGTGTCCCAAACCCACATAGACACACAAAGAGTCACAAACCCACACAGACACACAAAGAGTCACAAACCCAAACCCACACAGACACACAAAGAGTCCCAACCCCACACAGACACACAAAGAGTCACAAACCCACACAGACACACAAAGAGTCACAAACCCACACAGACACACAGAGTCACAAACCCACACAGATACACAAAGAGTCACAAACCAAAACAGACACACAAAGAGTCACATACCCAAACAGACACACAAAGAGTCCCAAACCCACACAGACACACAAAGAGTCCCAAACCCACACAGACACACAAAGAGTCCCAAACCCACACAGACACACAAAGAGTCCCAAACCCACACAGACACACAAAGAGTCCCAAACCCACACAGACACACAAAGAGTCCCAAACCCACACAGACACACAAAGAGTCACAAACCCACACAGACACACAAAGAGTCACAAACCCACACAGACACACAAAGAGTCACAAACCCACACAGACACACAAAGAGTCACAAACCCACACAGACACACAAAGAGTCCCAAACCCACACAGACACACAGAGTCCCAAACCCACACAGACAAACAAAGAGTCACAAACCCACACAGACACACAAGTTGTCACAAACCCACACAGACACACAAAGAGTCACAAACCCACACAGACACACAAAGAGTCACAAACCCACACAGACACAAAAAGAGTCACAAACCCAAACCCACACAGACACACAAAGAGTCCCAAACCCACACAGACACAAAAATAGTCACAAACCCACACAGACACAAAGAGTCACTATCCCACACAGACACACAAAGAGTCACAAACCCACGCAGACACAAAGAGTCACAAACCCACACATACACACAAAGAATCACAAACCCACACATACACACAAAGAGTGAAAAACCCACACAGACACACAAAGAGTCACAAACCCACACAGACACACAAAGAGTCACAAACCCACACAGACACACAAAGAGTCACAAACCCACACAGACACACAGAGTCACAAACCCACACAGACACAAAGAGTCACAAACCCAAACAGACACACAAAGAGTCCCAAACCCACACAGACACACAAAGAGTCACAAACCCACACAGACATACAAAGAGTCACAAACCCACACAGACATACAAAGAGTCACAAACCCACACATACACACAAAGAGTCACAAACCCACACATACACACAAAGAGTCACAAACCCACACAGACACACAGAGTCACAAACCCACACAGACACACAAAGAGTCACAAACCCACACAGACACACAAAGAGTCACAAACCCACACAGACACACAGAGTCACAAACCCACAGACACACAGAGTCACAAACCCACACAGACACACAGAGTCACAAATCCACACAGACACACAAAGAGTCCCAAACCCACACAGACACACAAAGAGTCCCAAACCCACACAGACACACAAAGAGTCCCAAACCCACACAGACACACAAAGAGTCACAAACCCACACAGACACACAAAGAGTCACAAACCCACACAGACACACAAAGAGTCACAAACCCACACAGACACACAAAGAGTCACAAACCCACACAGATACACAAAGAGTCACAAACCCAAACAGACACACAAAGAGTCACAAACCCAAACAGACACACAAAGAGTCACAAACCCACACAGACACACAAAGAATCACAAACCCACACAGACACACAACGAGTCACAAACCCACACAGACATACAAAGAGTCACAAACCCACACAGATACACAAAGAGTCGCAAACCCAAACAGACACACAAAGAGTCACAAACCCACACAGACACACAAAGAATCACAAACCCACACAGACACACAAAGAGTCACAAACCCACACAGACACACAAAGAGTCACAAACCCACACAGACACACAAATAGTCCCAAACCCAAACAGATACACAAAGAGTCACAAACCCACATAGACACACAAAGTGTCCCAAACCCACATAGACACACAAAGAGTCACAAACCCACACAGACACACAAAGAGTCACAAACCCAAACCCACACAGACACACAAAGAGTCCCAACCCCACACAGACACACAAAGAGTCACAAACCCACACAGACACACAAAGAGTCACAAACCCACACAGACACACAGAGTCACAAACCCACACAGATACACAAAGAGTCACAAACCAAAACAGACACACAAAGAGTCACATACCCAAACAGACACACAAAGAGTCCCAAACCCACACAGACACACAAAGAGTCCCAAACCCACACAGACACACAAAGAGTCCCAAACCCACACAGACACACAAAGAGTCCCAAACCCACACAGACACACAAAGAGTCCCAAACCCACACAGACACACAAAGAGTCCCAAACCCACACAGACACACAGAGTTACAAACCCACACAGACACACAAAGAGTCACAAACCCACACAGACACACAAAGAGTCACAAACCCACACAGACACACAAAGAGTCACAATCCCGAACCCACACAGACACACAAAGAGTCCCAAACCCACACAGACACACAGAGTCCCAAACCCACACAGACAAACAAAGAGTCACAAACCCACACAGACACACAAATTGTCACAAACCCACACAGACACACAAAGAGTCACAAACCCACACAGACACACAAAGAGTCACAAACCCACACAGACACAAAAAGAGTCACAAACCCAAACCCACACAGACACACAAAGAGTCCCAAACCCACACAGACACAAAAATAGTCACAAACCCACACAGACACAAAGAGTCACTATCCCACACAGACACACAAAGAGTCACAAACCCACACACACACAAAGAGTCACAAACCCACACATACACACAAAGAATCACAAACCCACACATACACACAAAGAGTGTAAAACCCACACAGACACACAAAGAGTCACAAACCCACACAGACACACAAAGAGTCACAAACCCACACAGACACACAAAGAGTCACAAACCCACACAGACACACAGAGTCACAAACCCACACAGACACAAAGAGTCACAAACCCACACAGACACACAAAGAGTCACAAACCCACACATACACACAAAGAGTCCCAAACCCACACAGACACACAAATAGTCACAAACCCACACAGACACACAGAGTCCCAAACCCACACAGACACACAGAGTCCCAAACCCACACACAAAGAGTCCCAAACCCTCACAGACACACACAGAGTCCCAAACCCTCACAGACACACACAGAGTCCCAAACCCTCACAGACACACACAGAGTCCCAAACCCTCACAGACACACACAGAGTCCCAAACCCACACAGACACACAAAGAGTCCCAAACCCACACAGACACACAAAGAGTCACAAACCCACACAGACACACAGAGTCACAAACCCACACAGACACACAAAGAGTCACAAACCCACACAGACACACAAAGAGTCACAAACCCACACAGACACACAGAGTCACAATCCCAAACCCACACAGACACACAAAGAGTCACAATCCCGAACCCACACAGACACACAAAGAGTCACAATCCCGAACCCACACAGACACACAAAGAGTCCCAAACCCACACAGACACACAAATAGTCACAAACCCACACAGATACACAAAGAGTCCCAAACCCAAACAGACACACAAAGAGTCCCAAACCCACACAGACACACAAAGAGTCCCAAACCCACACAGACAGAAAGAGTCACAAACCCACACAGACACACAAAGAGTCGCAAACCCACACAGACACACAAATTGTCACAAACCCACACAGACACACAAAGAGTCACAAACCCACACAGACACACAAAGAGTCACAAACCCACACAGACACAAAAAGAGTCACAAACCCAAACCCACACAGACACACAAAGAGTCCCAAACCCACACAGACACACAAAGAGTCACAAACCCACACATACACACAAAGAGTCACAAACCCACACAGACACACAATGAGTCACAAACCCACACAGACACACAAAGATTCACAAACACACAAAGAGTCACAAACCCACACAGACACACAAAGAGTCACATACCCACACAGACACACAGAGTCACTATCCCACACAGACACACAAAGAGTCACAAACCCACACAGACACAAAGAGTCACAAACCCACACAGACACACAAAGAGTCACAAACCCAAACCCACACAGACACACAAAGAGTCACAAACCCACACAGACACACAAATAGTCACAAACCCACACAGACACACAGAGTCACAAACCCACACAGATACACAAAGAGTCACAAACCCAAACAGACACACAAAGAGTCACAGACACACAAAGAGTCACAAACCCACACAGACACACAAAGAGTCCCAAACCCACACAGACACACAACGAGTCACAAACCCACACAGACATACAAAGAGTCACAAACCCACACAGACATACAAAGAGTCACAAACCCACACATACACACAAAGAGTCACAAACCCACACATACACACAAAGAGTCACAAACCCACACAGACACACAGAGTCACAAACCCACACAGACACACAAAGAGTCACAAACCCACACAGACACACAAAGAGTCACAAACCCACACAGACACACAGAGTCACAAACCCACAGACACACAGAGTCACAAACCCACACAGACACACAGAGTCACAAATCCACACAGACACACAAAGAGTCCCAAACCCACACAGACACACAAAGAGTCACATACCCACACAGACACACAGAGTCACTATCCCACACAGACACACAAAGAGTCACAAACCCACACAGACACAAAGAGTCACAAACCCACACAGACACACAAAGAGTCACAAACCCAAACCCACACAGACACACAATGAGTCCCAAACCCACACAGATACACAAAGAGTCACAAACCCACATAGACACACAAAGAGTCACAAACCCACACAGACACACAAAGAGTCACAAACCCAAACCCACACAGACACACAAAGAGTCCCAACCCCACACAGACACACAAAGAGTCACAAACCCACACAGACACACAAAGAGTCACAAACCCACACAGACACACAGAGTCCCAAACCCACACAGACACACAAAGAGTCCCAAACCCACACAGACACACAAAGAGTCCCAAACCCACACAGACACACAAAGAGTCACAATCCCGAACCCACACAGACACACAAAGAGTCCCAAACCCACACAGACACACAAATAGTGAAAAACCCACACAGACACACAGAGTCCCAAACCCACACAGACAAACAAAGAGTCCCAAACCCACACAGACAGAAAGAGTCACAAACCCACACAGACACACAAATTGTCACAAACCCACACAGACACACAAAGAGTCACAAACCCACACAGACACAAAAAGAGTCACAAACCCAAACCCACACAGACACACAAAGAGTCCCAAACCCACACAGACACAAAAATAGTCACAAACCCACACAGACACAAAGAGTCACAAACGCACACATACACACAAAGAGTCACAAACCCACACATACACACAAAGAGTCACAAACCCACACAGACACACAAAGAGTCACAAACCCACACAGACACACAATGAGTCACAAACCCACACAGACACACAAAGATTCACAAACCCACACAAACACACAAAGAGTCACAAACCCACACAGACACACAAAGAGTCACATACCCACACAGACACACAGAGTCACTATCCCACACAGACACACAAAGAGTCACAAACCCACGCAGACACACAAAGAGTCACAAACCCACACATACACACAAAGAATCACAAACCCACACATACACACAAAGAGTCACAAACCCACACAGACACACAAAGAGTCACAAACCCACACAGACACACAAAGAGTCACAAACCCACACAGACACACAAAGAGTCACAAACCCACACAGACACACAGAGTCACAAACCCACACAGACACAAAGAGTCACAAACCCACACAGACACACAAAGAGTCACAAACCCACACAGACACACAAAGAGTCACAAACCCACACAGACACACAAAGAGTCACAAACCCACACAGACACAAAAGAGTCACAAACCCAAACCCACACAGACACACAAAGAGTCCCAAACCCACACAGACACACAAAGAGTCCCAAACCCACACATACACACAAAGAGTCACAAACCCACACAGACACACAATGAGTCACAAACCCACACAGACACACAAAGATTCACAAACACACAAAGAGTCACAAACCCACACAGACACACAAAGAGTCACATACCCACACAGACACACAGAGTCACTATCCCACACAGACACACAAAGAGTCACAAACCCACACAGACACAAAGAGTCACAAACCCACACAGACACACAAAGAGTCACAAACCCAAACCCACACACACACAAAGAGTCACAAACCCACACAGACACACAAATAGTCACAAACCCACACAGACACACAGAGTCACAAACCCACACAGATACACAAAGAGTCACAAACCCAAACAGACACACAAAGAGTCACAGACACACAAAGAGTCACAAACCCACACAGACACACAAAGAGTCCCAAACCCACACAGACACACAACGAGTCACAAACCCACACAGACATACAAAGAGTCACAAACCCACACAGACATACAAAGAGTCACAAACCCACACATACACACAAAGAGTCACAAACCCACACATACACACAAAGAGTCACAAACCCACACAGACACACAGAGTCACAAACCCACACAGACACACAAAGAGTCACAAACCCACACAGACACACAAAGAGTCACAAACCCACACAGACACACAGAGTCACAAACCCACAGACACACAGAGTCACAAACCCACACAGACACACAGAGTCACAAATCCACACAGACACACAAAGAGTCCCAAACCCACACAGACACACAAAGAGTCACATACCCACACAGACACACAGAGTCACTATCCCACACAGACACACAAAGAGTCACAAACCCACACAGACACAAAGAGTCACAAACCCACACAGACACACAAAGAGTCACAAACCCAAACCCACACAGACACACAATGAGTCCCAAACCCACACAGATACACAAAGAGTCACAAACCCACATAGACACACAAAGAGTCACAAACCCACACAGACACACAAAGAGTCACAAACCCAAACCCACACAGACACACAAAGAGTCCCAACCCCACACAGACACACAAAGAGTCACAAACCCACACAGACACACAAAGAGTCACAAACCCACACAGACACACAGAGTCCCAAACCCACACAGACACACAAAGAGTCCCAAACCCACACAGACACACAAAGAGTCCCAAACCCACACAGACACACAAAGAGTCACAATCCCGAACCCACACAGACACACAAAGAGTCCCAAACCCACACAGACACACAAATAGTGAAAAACCCACACAGACACACAGAGTCCCAAACCCACACAGACAAACAAAGAGTCCCAAACCCACACAGACAGAAAGAGTCACAAACCCACACAGACACACAAATTGTCACAAACCCACACAGACACACAAAGAGTCACAAACCCACACAGACACAAAAAGAGTCACAAACCCAAACCCACACAGACACACAAAGAGTCCCAAACCCACACAGACACAAAAATAGTCACAAACCCACACAGACACAAAGAGTCACAAACGCACACATACACACAAAGAGTCACAAACCCACACATACACACAAAGAGTCACAAACCCACACAGACACACAAAGAGTCACAAACCCACACAGACACACAATGAGTCACAAACCCACACAGACACACAAAGATTCACAAACCCACACAAACACACAAAGAGTCACAAACCCACACAGACACACAAAGAGTCACATACCCACACAGACACACAGAGTCACTATCCCACACAGACACACAAAGAGTCACAAACCCACGCAGACACAAAGAGTCACAAACCCACACATACACACAAAGAATCACAAACCCACACATACACACAAGAGTCACAAACCCACACAGACACACAAAGAGTCACAAACCCACACAGACACACAAAGAGTCACAAACCCACACAGACACACAAAGAGTCACAAACCCACACAGA
This sequence comes from Brachymystax lenok tsinlingensis, assembly GCA_030435695.1. Taxonomy (NCBI): domain Eukaryota; kingdom Metazoa; phylum Chordata; class Actinopteri; order Salmoniformes; family Salmonidae; genus Brachymystax; species Brachymystax lenok. The sequence goes on from CM059782.1 coordinate 20,679,085, forward strand.
CACACAGAGTCACAAACCCACACAGACACAAAGAGTCACAAACCCACACAGACACACAAAGAGTCACAAACCCACACAGACACACAAAGAGTCCCAAACCCACACAGACACACAAATAGTCACAAACCCACACAGACACACAGAGTCCCAAACCCACACAGACACACAAAGAGTCCCAAACCCACACAGACACACAAAGAGTCCCAAACCCACACAGACACACAAAGAGTCCCAAACCCTCACAGACACACACAGAGTCCCAAACCCACACAGACACACAAAGAGTCACAAACCCACACAGACACACAAAGAGTCACAAACCCACACAGACACACAAAGAGTCACAAACCCACACAGACACACAAAGAGTCACAATCCCGAACCCACACAGACACACAAAGAGTCACAATCCCGAACCCACACAGACACACAAGAGTCCCAAACCCACACAGACACACAAATAGTCAAAAACCCACACAGACACACAGAGTCACAAACCCACACAGATACACAAAGAGTCACAAACCCAAACAGACACACAAAGAGTCCCAAACCCACACAGACACACAAAGAGTCCCAAACCCACACAGACAGAAAGAGTCACAAACCCACACAGACACACAAAGAGTCGCAAACCCACACAGACACACAAATTGTCACAAACCCACACAGACACACAAAGAGTCACAAACCCACACAGACACACAAAGAGTCACAAACCCACACAGACACAAAAAGAGTCACAAACCCAAACCCACACAGACACACAAAGAGTCCCAAACCCACACAGACACACAAAGAGTCACAAACCCACACATACACACAAAGAGTCACAAACCCACACATACACACAAAGAGTCACAAACCCACACAGACACACAAATAGTCACAAACCCACACAGACACACAAATAGTCACAAACCCACACAGACACACAAAGAGTCACAAACCCAAACCCACACATACACACAAAGAGTCCCAAACCCACACAGACACACAAAGAGTCACATACCCACACAGACACACAGAGTCACTATCCCACACAGACACACAAAGAGTCACAAACCCACACAGACACAAAGAGTCACAAACCCACACATACCCACAAAGAATCACAAACCCACACATACACACAAAGAGTCACAAACTCACACAGACACACAAAGAGTCACAAACCCACACAGACACACAAAGTGTCACAAACCCACACAGACACACAAAGAGTCACAAACCCACACAGACACAAAGAGTCACAAACCCACACAGACACACAAAGAGTCACAAACCCACACATACACACAAAGAGTCACAAACCCACACAGACACACAAATAGTCACAAACCCACACAGACACACAGAGTCACAAACCCACACAGATACACAAAGAGTCACAAACCCACACAGACACACAAAGAGTCACAAACCCACACAGACACACAGAGTCACAAACCCACACAGACACTCAAAGAGTCCCAAACCCACACAGACACACAAAGAGTCCCAAACCCACACAGACACACAAAGAGTCCCAAACCCAAACCCACACAGACACACAAAGAGTCCCAAACCCACACAGACACACAAATAGTCCCAAACCCACACAGACACACAAAGAGTCCCAAACCCTCACAGACACACACAGAGTCCCAAACCATCACAGACACACACAGAGTCCCAAACCCTCACAGACACACACAGAGTCCCAAACCCTCACAGACACACACAGAGTCCCAAACCCTCACAGACACACACAGAGTCCCAAACCCTCACAGACACACACAGAGTCCCAAACCCACACAGACACACACAGAGTCCCAAACCCACACAGACACACACAGAGTCCCAAACCCACACAGACACACAAAGAGTCACAAACCCAAACCCACACAGACACACAAAGAGTCCCAACCCCACACAGACACACAAAGAGTCACAAACCCACACAGACACACAAAGAGTCACAAACCCACACAGACACACAGAGTCCCAAACCCACACAGACACACAAAGAGTCCCAAACCCACACAGACACACAAAGAGTCCCAAACCCACACAGACACACAAAGAGTCACAATCCCGAACCCACACAGACACACAAAGAGTCCCAAACCCACACAGACACACAAATAGTGAAAAACCCACACAGACACACAGAGTCCCAAACCCACACAGACAAACAAAGAGTCCCAAACCCACACAGACAGAAAGAGTCACAAACCCACACAGACACACAAATTGTCACAAACCCACACAGACACACAAAGAGTCACAAACCCACACAGACACAAAAGAGTCACAAACCCAAACCCACACAGACACACAAAGAGTCCCAAACCCACACAGACACAAAAATAGTCACAAACCCACACAGACACAAAGAGTCACAAACGCACACATACACACAAAGAGTCACAAACCCACACATACACACAAAGAGTCACAAACCCACACAGACACACAAGAGTCACAAACCCACACAGACACACAATGAGTCACAAACCCACACAGACACACAAAGATTCACAAACCCACACAAACACACAAAGAGTCACAAACCCACACAGACACACAAAGAGTCACATACCCACACAGACACACAGAGTCACTATCCCACACAGACACACAAAGAGTCACAAACCCACAGACACAAAGAGTCACAAACCCACACATACACACAAAGAATCACAAACCCACACATACACACAAAGAGTCACAAACCCACACAGACACACAAAGAGTCACAAACCCACACAGACACACAAAGAGTCACAAACCCACACAGACACACAAAGAGTCACAAACCCACACAGACACACAGAGTCACAAACCCACACAGACACAAAGAGTCACAAACCCACACAGACACACAAAGAGTCACAAACCCACACAGACACACAAAGAGTCACAAACCCACACAGACACACAAAGAGTCACAAACCCACACAGACACAAAAAGAGTCACAAACCCAAACCCACACAGACACACAAAGAGTCCCAAACCCACACAGACACACAAAGAGTCCCAAACCCACACATACACACAAAGAGTCACAAACCCACACAGACACACAATGAGTCACAAACCCACACAGACACACAAAGATTCACAAACACACAAAGAGTCACAAACCCACACAGACACACAAAGAGTCACATACCCACACAGACACACAGAGTCACTATCCCACACAGACACACAAAGAGTCACAAACCCACACAGACACAAAGAGTCACAAACCCACACAGACACACAAAGAGTCACAAACCCAAACCCACACACACACAAAGAGTCACAAACCCACACAGACACACAAATAGTCACAAACCCACACAGACACACAGAGTCACAAACCCACACAGATACACAAAGAGTCACAAACCCAAACAGACACACAAAGAGTCACAGACACACAAAGAGTCACAAACCCACACAGACACACAAAGAGTCCCAAACCCACACAGACACACAACGAGTCACAAACCCACACAGACATACAAAGAGTCACAAACCCACACAGACATACAAAGAGTCACAAACCCACACATACACACAAAGAGTCACAAACCCACACATACACACAAAGAGTCACAAACCCACACAGACACACAGAGTCACAAACCCACACAGACACACAAAGAGTCACAAACCCACACAGACACACAAAGAGTCACAAACCCACACAGACACACAAAGAGTCACAAACCCACAGACACACAGAGTCACAAACCCACAGACACACAGAGTCACAAACCCACACAGACACACAGAGTCACAAATCCACACAGACACACAAAGAGTCCCAAACCCACACAGACACACAGAGTCACTATCCCACACAGACACACAAAGAGTCACAAACCCACACAGACACAAAGAGTCACAAACCCACACAGACACACAAAGAGTCACAAACCCAAACCCACACAGACACACAATGAGTCCCAAACCCACACAGATACACAAAGAGTCACAAACCCACATAGACACACAAAGAGTCACAAACCCACACAGACACACAAAGAGTCACAAACCCAAACCCACACAGACACACAAAGAGTCCCAACCCCACACAGACACACAAAGAGTCACAAACCCACACAGACACACAAAGAGTCACAAACCCACACAGACACACAGAGTCCCAAACCCACACAGACACACAAAGAGTCCCAAACCCACACAGACACACAAAGAGTCCCAAACCCACACAGACACACAAAGAGTCACAATCCCGAACCCACACAGACACACAAAGAGTCCCAAACCCACACAGACACACAAATAGTGAAAAACCCACACAGACACACAGAGTCCCAAACCCACACAGACAAACAAAGAGTCCCAAACCCACACAGACAGAAAGAGTCACAAACCCACACAGACACACAAATTGTCACAAACCCACACAGACACACAAAGAGTCACAAACCCACACAGACACAAAAAGAGTCACAAACCCAAACCCACACAGACACACAAAGAGTCCCAAACCCACACAGACACAAAAATAGTCACAAACCCACACAGACACAAAGAGTCACAAACGCACACATACACACAAAGAGTCACAAACCCACACATACACACAAAGAGTCACAAACCGACACAGACACACAAAGAGTCACAAACCCACACAGACACACAATGAGTCACAAACCCACACAGACACACAAAGATTCACAAACCCACACAAACACACAAAGAGTCACAAACCCACACAGACACACAAAGAGTCACATACCCACACAGACACACAGAGTCACTATCCCACACAGACACACAAAGAGTCACAAACCCACGCAGACACAAAGAGTCACAAACCCACACATACACACAAAGAATCACAAACCCACACATACACACAAAGAGTCACAAACCCACACAGACACACAAAGAGTCACAAACCCACACAGACACACAAAGAGTCACAAACCCACACAGACACACAAAGAGTCACAAACCCACACAGACACACAGAGTCACAAACCCACACAGACACAAAGAGTCACAAACCCACACAGACACACAAAGAGTCACAAACCCACACAGACACACAAAGAGTCCCAAACCCACACAGACACACAAATAGTCACAAACCCACACAGACACACAGAGTCCCAAACCCACACAGACACACAAAGAGTCCCAAACCCACACAGACACACAAAGAGTCCCAAACCCTCACAGACACACACAGAGTCCCAAACCCTCACAGACACACAAAGAGTCACAAACCCACACAGACACACAAAGAGTCACAAACCCACACAGACACACAAAGAGTCACAAACCCACACAGACACACAAAGAGTCACAAACCCACACAGACACACAAAGAGTCACAATCCCGAACCCACACAGACACACAAAGAGTCACAATCCCGAACCCACACAGACACACAAAGAGTCCCAAACCCACACAGACACACAAATAGTCAAAAACCCACACAGACACACAGAGTCACAAACCCACACAGATACACAAAGAGTCACAAACCCAAACAGACACACAAAGAGTCCCAAACCCACACAGACACACAAAGAGTCCCAAACCCACACAGACAGAAAGAGTCACAAACCCACACAGACACACAAAGAGTCGCAAACCCACACAGACACACAAATTGTCACAAACCCACACAGACACACAAAGAGTCACAAACCCACACAGACACACAAAGAGTCACAAACCCACACAGACACAAAAGAGTCACAAACCCAAACCCACACAGACACACAAAGAGTCCCAAACCCACACAGACACACAAAGAGTCACAAACCCACACATACACACAAAGAGTCACAAACCCACACATACACACAAAGAGTCACAAACCCACACAGACACACAAATAGTCACAAACCCACACAGACACACAAATAGTCACAAACCCACACAGACACACAAAGAGTCACAAACCCAAACCCACACATACACACAAAGAGTCCCAAACCCACACAGACACACAAAGAGTCACATACCCACACAGACACACAGAGTCACTATCCCACACAGACACACAAAGAGTCACAAACCCACACAGACACAAAGAGTCACAAACCCACACATACCCACAAAGAATCACAAACCCACACATACACACAAAGAGTCACAAACTCACACAGACACACAAAGAGTCACAAACCCACACAGACACACAAAGTGTCACAAACCCACACAGACACACAAAGAGTCACAAACCCACACAGACACAAAGAGTCACAAACCCACACAGACACACAAAGAGTCACAAACCCACACATACACACAAAGAGTCACAAACCCACACATACACACAAATAGTCACAAACCCACACAGACACACAGAGTCACAAACCCACACAGATACACAAAGAGTCACAAACCCACACAGACACACAAAGAGTCACAAACCCACACAGACACACAGAGTCACAAACCCACACAGACACACAGAGTCACAAACCCACACAGACACTCAAAGAGTCCCAAACCCACACAGACACACAAAGAGTCCCAAACCCACACAGACACACAAAGAGTCCCAAACCCAAACCCACACAGACACACAAAGAGTCCCAAACCCACACAGACACACAAATAGTCCCAAACCCACACAGACACACACAGAGTCCCAAACCCACACAGACACACACAGAGTCCCAAACCCACACAGACACACAAAGAGTCACAAACCCACACAGACACACAAAGAGTCCCAAACCCACACAGACACACAAAGAGTCCCAAACCCACACAGACACACAAAGAGTCCCAAACCCACACAGACACACAAAGAGTCCCAAACCCACACAGACACACAAATAGTCCCAAACCCACACAGACACACAGAGTCACAAACCCACACAGATACACAAAGAGTCACAAACCCAAACAGACACACAAAGAGTCACAAACCCACACAGACACACAAAGAGTCCCAAACCCACACAGACACACAAAGAGTCCCAAACCCACACAGACACACAAAGAGTCACAAACCCACACAGACACACAAAGAGTCACAAACCCACACAGACACACAAAGAGTCACAAACCCACACAGACACACAGCGTCACAAACCCACACAGACACACAAAGAGTCCCAATACCAAACAGACACACAAAGAGTCACAAACCCACACAGACACACAAAGAGTCACAAACCCACACAGACACAGAGTCACAAACCCACACATACACACAGAGTCACAAACCCACACAGACACACAAAGAGTCACAAACCCACACATACACACAAAGAGTCACAAACCCACACAGAGTCACAAACCCATGCAGACACATAAAGAGTCACAAACCCATGCAGACACACATGCATGCAAACATGCGCACAATCACGTGTGTATGACTATGCGTATGGTGATGATAACAACAGCAGTATAAATGTTACATTATTATAACAGTAACCTGTTTGTGTGTGTGACAGTGAGAAAGGTGTGGAGGATGAGGAGGATCTTTATGACTGTGTCTACGATGATGAAGACGGAGGAGAGATCTATGAAGATCTGATGAAGGCTGAAGCCGTCCCTCCTCCTCTGGTTAGTTCAAATCAAGTCAAATTGTTTTTGTCACATGCTTCGTAAACAACAGGTGTAGACTAACAGTGTGATGCTTACTTAAGTGTCGTTTCCAACAATGCAGAGTTCAATATAAAAATAGTGACTGAGGAATAAGTACACAGTGATAACGAATAACAATAATGAGTAAAAATAACATGGCTATATACAGGGAGTTCCAGTACTGAGTTAATGTGCAGGGGGAGTTCTCTCTCTCTCTCTCTCTCGCACTCAATTCAATTGAAAAGGCTTTATTGGCATGGAAAGTGTTAACACGTACATTGCCCAAGTAAACATATAGACACATATCAAATGTCACAGATAGATAATAACAGGAAAAATACTAATACTCAATGAGTAATAACAATACAGTAAGAAATGAATGAGGACGATAATGAAATAGTGAGAGTATACTCTCTGTTTACAACCAAATAGCATTGAAATTGACTTTTAGATTTTTTGTGTGGTCTTTCCAATAGGTGATATATTTTCATTTTTGCTTTGTTATAATTTAGTTGGGCCAGATTTTCTGGGTGTTGTCCTGAAGCTTTGTTGGGTTGGTAGCTGGCTGAGGGGACTCTTCTCAATGTTCACCTCTTGGCATTTGAGGGCTTTGTAATGGTAGGAGTGGGGGTCACTTGTTTTTAAATGATTATAACATTTGGTGGCTCTTTTTTGGATATTAATCAGAAGAGGGAATTGGCCTAATTCTGCTTTGCATGTGTTGTTTTGAGTTTTCCTCTGTACGCTTAGGAGGCTCTTGCAGAATTCCACATGCAGGGTTTCAATTGGGTGTTTGTCCCATTTTGTCAAATTCTTGCTTTGTAAGCGGACTCCACACTTCACTGCCATATAGTGCAATTGGTTATATTATTGATTAGAATATTTTGAGCCATATCCTAATTGGTATGTCTAATTTAATATATATTTTAATGGCATAGAAAGCCCTCCTTGATTTGACTTTCAGTTAATTCACGGCCAGCTTGAAGTTCCCTGTGGAGCAATTTATTTGGCCCAAGTATGTGTAGGTGTGTGTGTTCTATATGAATCGAGCCCAGTAAAAAGCTTCCCTGACATCTAGACCTTTTCTGAGGTAACATAATGTATTTTCTGAGGTAACATAATGTATATTCTGAGGTAACATAATGTATATTCTGGGGTAACATAATGTATTTTCTGGGGTAACATGATGTCTTTTCTGAGGTAACATAATGTATTTTCTGAGGTAACATAATGTATTTTCTGAGGTAACATAATGTATTTTCTGGGGTAACATAATGTATTTTCTGGGGTAACATGATGTCTTTTCTGAGCTAACATAATGTATATTCTGAGGTAACATAATGTCTTTTCTGAGCTAACATAATGTATTTTCTGAGGTAACATAATGTCTTTTCTGAGGTAACATAATGTATATTCTGAGGTAACATAATGTATATTCTGGGGTAACATAATGTATTTTCTGGGGTAACATGATGTCTTTTCTGAGGTAACATAATGTATTTTCTGAGGTAACATAATGTATTTTCTGAGGTAACATAATGTATTTTCTGGGGTAACATAATGTATATTCTGGGGTAACATAATGTATATTCTGGGGTAACATAATGTATTTTCTGGGGTAACATAATGTATTTTCTGAGGTAACATAATGTATTTTCTGAGGTAACATAATGTATATTCTGGGGTAACATAATGTATATTCTGAGGTAACATAATGTATATTCTGGGGTAACATAATGTCTTTTCTGAGGTAACATAATGTATTTTCTGAGGTAACATAATGTATTTTCTGAGGTAACATAATGTCTTTTCTGAGGTAACATAATGTATTTTCTGAGGTAACATAATGTATTTTCTGAGGTAACATAATGTATTTTCTGGGGTAACATAATGTATATTCTGGGGTAACATAATGTATTTTCTGGGGTAACATGATGTCTTTTCTGAGCTAACATAATGTATATTCTGAGGTAACATAATGTATTTTCTGGGGTAACATAATGTATATTCTGGGGTAACATAATGTATTTTCTGGGGTAACATGATGTCTTTTCTGAGCTAACATAATGTATATTCTGAGGTAACATAATGTCTTTTCTGAGCTAACATAATGTATTTTCTGAGGTAACATAATGTCTTTTCTGAGGTAACATAATGTATATTCTGAGGTAACATAATGTATATTCTGGGGTAACATAATGTATTTTCTGGGGTAACATGATGTCTTTTCTGAGAGTAACATAATGTATTTTCTGAGGTAACATAATGTATTTTCTGAGGTAACATAATGTATTTTCTGGGGTAACATAATGTATTTTCTGGGGTAACATGATGTCTTTTCTGAGCTAACATAATGTATATTCTGAGGTAACATAATGTCTTTTCTGAGCTAACATAATGTATTTTCTGAGGTAACATAATGTCTTTTCTGAGGTAACATAATGTATATTCTGAGGTAACATAATGTATATTCTGGGGTAACATAATGTATTTTCTGGGGTAACATGATGTCTTTTCTGAGGTAACATAATGTATTTTCTGAGGTAACATAATGTATTTTCTGAGGTAACATAATGTATTTTCTGGGGTAACATAATGTATATTCTGGGGTAACATAATGTATATTCTGGGGTAACATAATGTATTTTCTGAGGTAACATGATGTCTTTTCTGAGGTAACATAATGTATTTTCTGAGGTAACATAATGTATTTTCTGAGGTAACATAATGTATATTCTGGGGTAACATAATGTATTTTCTGAGGTAACATAATGTATTTTCTGGGGTAACATAATGTCTTTTCTGGGGTAACATAATGTATATTCTGAGGTAACATAATGTATATTCTGGGGTAACATGATGTCTTTTCTGAGGTAACATAATGTATTTTCTGAGGTAACATAATGTATTTTCTGAGGTAACATAATGTATTTTCTGGGGTAACATAATGTATTTTCTGGGGTAACATGATGTCTTTTCTGAGCTAACATAATGTATATTCTGAGGTAACATAATGTCTTTTCTGAGCTAACATAATGTATTTTCTGAGGTAACATAATGTCTTTTCTGAGGTAACATAATGTATATTCTGAGGTAACATAATGTATATTCTGGGGTAACATAATGTATTTTCTGGGGTAACATGATGTCTTTTCTGAGGTAACATAATGTATTTTCTGAGGTAACATAATGTATTTTCTGAGGTAACATAATGTATTTTCTGGGGTAACATAATGTATATTCTGGGGTAACATAATGTATATTCTGGGGTAACATAATGTATTTTCTGAGGTAACATGATGTCTTTTCTGAGGTAACATAATGTATTTTCTGAGGTAACATAATGTATTTTCTGAGGTAACATAATGTATATTCTGGGGTAACATAATGTATTTTCTGAGGTAACATAATGTATTTTCTGGGGTAACATAATGTCTTTTCTGGGGTAACATAATGTATATTCTGAGGTAACATAATGTTTGTCTTTTTGAAATTGACTGTCATTGCCCAAGTCTGACAGAGCTGTTGCAGATTATCTAGTTGTTGCTGTAGCCCCTATTTTGTCAGGGACAGCAGTACCAGATCATTTGCATACAGGAGGCATTTTATTCCTGTGTCTTTAAGAGTGAGACCAGGGGCTGTTGATTGCTCAAACTTTGGTCCAATTCATTTATATAGATCTTAACTTGACTTGAGCTCAAGTTGTTCCCCTGTTTAACTCCACGCCCTTGGTAAAATACATCTGTATGTTGACTGCACACTTGTTATTTGGGTACATAGATTTGTTGACATGTGTTTTTACACCCACACCACTTTCCATTAATTGCACCCACACCAGTTTCAATTAATAACTCTCTCTCTCTCTCTCTCTCTCTCTCTCTCTCTCTCTCTCTCTCTCTCTCTCTCTCTCTCTCTCTCTCTCAATGTTTTTTAATCAAGTCAATTCAATTTGCTTTATTGGCATGACGTAACAATGTACATACAGGACAACAGTAATATCAATAACCAAGGGTCAAAATAACCATACATTGAACAATAACAATAAGCATACAGTAGAAGACATGTGCAGGTTGATTGGTCTGTCAGACACTGTCCCTCAACTTATGGCAGGCAGCAATGTAGTGCGCTGCCAACCCACAGCTCTCTGCGTCCTCCCCCAACAGGATGGGTAGCCTATTCTCATCAGAGAGGTCTTTGAAACCTTGAATAATAGTTTCAAATTTGGGGAAATGACACTCTCTAATTGTTTTATATTTTTTACATTTTGTCAGGAAATGCAGCTCTGTCTCGGGTTCTGCTGTGGTGCAGTGGTTGCACAGCCCTCCCTCTACAGGGAGCCAGGTTTTCCTGTGCCTACCCTTCTCAATGGCAAGGCTGCCCCTGCATTTTTAACCATGTTTTGAACCTTTACAGTGTTTGTTTACATTTACATTGTTTACAAACATTGGAGTAAACCAAGCTTATATTTTGGGTTCTCATGGAGTGTGACAGCATTTATAAGTTATATTCTTCAAGAAGCAATAGGTATATATCATACATTTATAAGTCAATTAATTGATGTAGCAAGTATGGATTCTAGCTTTAAGGCTCTGTTTTGACAGTTGTGTGTGTGTGTGTGTGTGTGTGTGTGTGTGTGGTCGTTACAGAAGCAGGTAGAGACAGACATCAGGAGCTGCTGTCTGACAGAGATCAAGCAGACTGAGGAGAAGTACACAGAAACTCTGGACTCCATAGAGAAGGTAAGGTGTTACTGCCAAATACCTCCCCTACCCCTCTGGCGCTACAACCAAATACCTCCCCCTTCATACTGTATTCTCACAATCCTCTTCATTCATTAACCATTCCATTCATGACCTTATGAAAACAGTCCCTTAAGTAGGCAGACACTATTTAAGATGAAGATTGTTCTGATAAATCACTTGTGTTGTGCAACAAGTCATTATTTTGCTGACCCAAATAGTTCCCGTAAACATGCAGCAACTGCTTGCCTGCCTCTCCTGTTTTAGTGGAACCAACCCACTCACTCTATTTCTTACGCTCTGTTTTTCCCATCCAGTATTTTATGGCACCTCTTACGACATTCCTGTCCTCAGAGGAGATGAAGAAAGTGTTTGTCAACATTCCGGTAATTTACAGAACAGAAACCCCAGCCATCCACACGTAGATGGTGCAGATAAAGATAGATTGTAGAGAGACTCTGTAGAGAGTAAAAACATTTGCAGTGACATTTTAGTAATTTAACAGATGCTCTTATTCCAGATTGATTTACAGTCAGTGGATTTAACTAGCTATGTTTTGTAGTAAAAATACCAACACGTATCACATTTATTGCAAGTAGACCCTTCTCCAAAATATCAGCTAAAACCTGTTGTCCCAAGCTCTATGGGTCTTCAGTGTTTGTTTGTCATGGACTGTTGTTGTGTTTCAGGACCTGGTTAAAGTTCACAAGAGTCTCATGGTGGAGATCCAAGACTCTGTCCGCCATAAAAGTGCTCAGAACATCTACCAGATCTTCATCAACTACAAAGAGAGGTACAATTCCACAGAACTATCCCACGTCAGTTCAACGTCTATTTTTGATTTACATTTGGTTGTAAATCAGGAATTCAACGTGAAATCAACAACAAAAAATGACATTGGATTTAGGTAAAAAGTTACATGAAAAAAATGAAATTCCCAGTTTTCTGTGTTGAAACAGCATTCTCTCAATCTCTTGTTCTTTCTCGCTCTGTCTCTCTGTCTCTCTCTCTCTCTCTCTCTCTCTCTCTCTCTTTGGCTCCCTTCTTATTGGCATGGGAAACATATGTTTACATATTGCCGAAGCAAATTAAATACACAATAAACAAAAGTAAATAAACAAGGGAACATTAGTAAACATTACACCCACAAAAGTTTCAAAAGAATATAGACATTTAAAGTGTTTTATTATTGGCTATGTACAGTGTTGTAACAATGTGCAAAATAAATAAACCGACTTGTTGCCCTTAATAAACTATTAATAATAATTAATAAATAATAATAATAAATAAACTTGTTGCCCTTTTGTCATGGCAACGGTCCACAAATCTTGCTGCTGTGACTGCACACTGAGGTATTTCACCTAACAGATATGGGGGTTTATCAATGTTGGAGTTGTGTTCAAATTCTTTGTGGGTCTGTGTGACCTGTGGGAAATATGTGTCTCTAATATGGTCATACATTTGACAGGAGGTTAGGAAGTATAGCTCAGTTTCTACCTCATCAGTGGGCACATAGCCTGTCATCTCTCGAGAGCCTGGTCTGCCTATGGCGGCCTCTCTCTGTATATAGTCAATGATTTTCTTAATTGTGGGTCTGTCACAGTGGTCAGGTATTCTGATACTGTGTACTCTCTGTTTAGGGCCAGATAGCATTCCAGTTTGCTCTGTTTTTTTGGTTGATTCTTTCCAGTGTATAGTTATCTTTTTGCTTTCTCATAATTTGGTTGGGTCTAAATGTGTTTCTGTCCCGGGGCTCTGTGGGGTCTGTTTGTGTTTGTGAACAGAGCCCCAGAACCAGCTGGCTGAGGGGCCTCTTCTCTATGTTCATCTCTCTGATGGTGAGGGCTTTGTGGTGGAATGTGTGGGCATCGCTTCCTTGTAGGTGGTTGTTGAATTTAACAGCTCTTTTCTGGATTTTGATAACTAGTAGGTGCAGTCCTAATTCTGCTCTGCATGCATTGTTTGGGGTTTTGCATTGTACACAAAGTATATTTTTGCGGAATTCTGCATGCAGAGTCTCAATTGGCTGTTTGTCTCATTTTGAGAATTCTTGGTTGGTGAGTGAACCCCAGACCTCACAACCATAGAGGGCAATGGGTTCAATAGCTTATTAAAGTTTTATCCTAATTAGTTCCTTTTGATGGCATAGAAGGCCCTTCTTGCCTTGTCTCTTAGATCGTTCACAGCCTTGTGGAAGTTACCTTTGGTGTTGATGTTTAGGCTGAGGTAGGTGTAATTCTTTATGTGCTCTAGGACGATGGTGTCTAGATAGAATTTGTGTTTGTTGTCTTGGCTACTGGACCTTTTTTGGAGGACCATTATTTTTGTCTTACTGAGATTCACTGTCAGGGCCCAAGCCCAAGTCTCTCTCTCTCAATTACTTTCACCTCAACAATACTGACTTTAATATACCGATATCTGTTCCAGATTGCTAATATATGGGAAATACTGTAGCCATGTAGAAACGGCCATCGTTGCTTTGGATGACATCTGCAAACACAGAGAGGACATCCGAATGAAGCTGGAGGTAAAGTCTGCATTATCAGTCTAAATCAGTGGTCAGATACCGCCATCTAGTGTTTGCCGTAGGCATTAGAGGTCATGGCACACCAACTGCAATGTTTTTATTTTTTATTAATAAATACTATATTTTTACTATACATTAATATGTTTTTGTGTTATATTGCAGTGACAGTTCAAATACCATGCAGTATAATTTATTTATTGTGTTTGCCAGGAATGTGCGAAGAGAGCCAACTATGGAAAGTTTACACTGAGGGATCTGCTAGTGGTCCCTATGCAGCGGGTACTGAAGTATCATCTTCTTCTACAGGTAAGATATATATCTTCAGAGAGCTGAGAAGGACTTCTATTCAACTGTTACCTCAGTACCAGGAATAAAGATGCACTACTGACTATCACCAGTGGGGGCACAGTTACCCATGTTTTAATCATATACTAGCCCTGGACGCCTCTGTGGATGTACAGTAGCAGTCAAAAGTTTGGACACACCTACTTATTCAAGGGTTTTCCTTTATTACTTTTTTCTACATTGTAGAATAATAGTGAATACATCAAAACTATGAATAAACACATATGGAATCATGTAGTAACCAAAAAAGTGTTGAACAAATCAAAATATATTTTATATTTGAGATTTCTTCAAAATAGCCACCCTTTGCCTTGATGACAGCTTTGCGCACTCTTGGCAATCTCTCAACCAGCTTCATGAGGTAGACACCTGGAATGTATTTCAATTAACAGGTGTGCCTTGTTAATTTGTGGAATTTCTTTCCTTAATGCGTTTGCGCCAATCAGTTGTGTTGTGACAAGGTAGAGGGGGGATACAGATGATAGCCCTATTTGGTAAAAGACCAAGTCCGTATTATGGCAAGAACAGCTGAAATAAGAAAATAGAAACGATGGTCATTACTTTAAGACATGAAGGTCAGTGAATGCGGAAGATTTCAAGAACCATCAAGCGCTATAATGAGGAATGAGGAACCACATGAGAACCAGGAAAGGAAAACCCAGAGTTACCTCTGCTGCAGAGGATAAGTTCATTAGAGTTAACTGCACCTCAGATTGCAGCCCAAGTAAATGCTTCACAGAGTTCAAGTAACAGACACATCTCAACATCAACTGTTCAGAGGAGACTGTGTAAATCAGGCCTTCATGGTTGAATTGCTGCAAAGAAACCACTACTAAAGGACACCAATAATAAGAAGAGACTTGCTTGGGCCAAGAAACACGATCAATGGACATTAGACCGGTGGAAATCTGTCCATTGGGTCCAAATTTGAGATTTTTGGTTCCAACCACTGTCTTTGTGAGACACAGAGTAGGTGAATGGATGATCTCTGCATGTGTGGTTCCCACCATAAAGTGTGGAGGAGGAGGTGTGATGGTGTGGGGGTGCTTTGCTGATGACACTGTCTGTTATTTATTTAGAATTCAAGGCACACTTAACCAGCACGGTTACCACAGCATTCTGCAGCGATACGCCATCCCATCTGTTTTGCGCTTAGTGGGACTATCATTTGTTTTTCAACAAGACAATGACCCAACACACCTCCAGGCTGTGTAAGGGCTATTTGACCAAGAAGGAGAGTGATGGAGTGCTGCCTCCACAATGAGATGGTTTGGGATGAGTTGGACTGCGGAGTGAAGGAAAAGCAGCCAACAAGTGCTCAGCATATGTGGGAACTCCTTCAAAACTGTCTGACTGTCGTAGTCATACAGCAAAAATAGAATGGAGGAAAAATAATAAGCAAGAGAGTGCAAGAAAGAGATAAGAAGAGGGATAGAGAGAAAAAGAGACCCAGAGAGACAGAGAGAGCAAGAGATGGAGGTCAACCGGCAGAGAAAGATAATCATTCATAGTGTGTGTGAATAGCCTGATAAGGCATTACTGCAGTCAGTCAGTCAGTCAGGCAGCCCTCTGGTCCTGACTCCTGCAGCTCTAACATTAGTCCTAGGCCACCACTGCATGGGCGGACAGGCTAGCAGTCAGGGACAAGGTGGAAAGGTGTGGGTGGTTGTGTACGCTCCTAGGGGGTTGACGTGTGACTGGCGGTCAGCTCCGAGCCGTCTTCTCTTTCTCTCACTTCCTCCCTGTCGGTGCGTTCCATTCCACTCCATAAGACAGGAGGCACTGTTGCGTAGGAGAGAGCCAGTCAGAGCTGTCTGTCTGTCAGGGCTGTGTATGTGTGTGTGTCTGTTTGTCTGTTTGTTTCGGGCTAGGAGGGCTGCATGGGGACCCTGGGGACCTGGCCTGGCCTGTGCCAATCCCCGATCCACTCCAATGGAGGGAACACACTACCTGGGTAGTGGGAGGGAGGAGGAAGGGAGTGAGGAGGGAGGGAGGGAGGGGGGGGTTGGAGGAAAGAGTGGAGGTGAGTGCTTAGATCAGGGAGGAGAGGTAAGGAGGATGGAGGGCAGGTCGAGCTTTCTCTCGTTATATCTACCTCCATTTCTCTCTGTTCCCTCTGTAATTATTTCATAGCGGCTTCCACCAGTCCCGAACTCACTACAACCAAAATCCATCAATATGCCAGTAGTGTCAGAACCCTCTCTCTCTCTTTCTCTGTCTCTCTATCACTCTTTCCTTTCTTCCCATTTCTCTATTTATTCTAAACTCACTAGAACTAGAATCCATCTCTCTCTCTCTCTCTCTCTCTCTCTCTCTCTCTCTCTCTCTCTCTCTGTCTCTCTGTCTCTCTGTCTCTCTGTCTCTCTGTCTCTGTCTCTCTGTCTCTCTGTCTCTCTGTCTCTCTGTCTCTCTGTCTCTCTGTCTCTCTGTCTCTCTGTCTCTCTGTCTCTCTGTCTCTCTGTCTCTCTGTCTCTCTGTCTCTCTGTCTCTCTGTCTCTCTGTCTCTGTCTCTGTCTCTGTCTCTTTCTCTTTCTCTCGCTCCCCCTCCCCACCTCTCCCACGGGCTCACTGTGTAGGTGTGTGTTAGGAGCAGAGAATGAAAAATAGGGTCCTGTCGCATTGCTTGTGAAAATAATGCCCAGATTCAGCTTGAGTGATAGCTGGGATTTGAGGATTTGAGGAGCTGGGGTGAGGGGGCTGGGAGCGAGGGAGTTGGGGCGAGGGGACTGGGGCAAGGGGACTGGGGGCGAGGGAGCTGGGGCGAGGTGACTGGGGCGAGGGGAAGGAGAGGGGAATGAAGCCATTTATCTGGGCTGGGATGGAATGTGTGTGTGTGTGAAGGATATGCATGGTAACCTTCCTTATCCTCCACAACACAGACAAACGGCTTAGATGTCTTGTTTACTCGCCAGCTACAGGAAAGCAATTTCAGCCCACACACAAGATACACACAAGATAAACATATACATACAGAGAACGCAGGAATTCACGTACGAACGCACACACACACAGCAATTTATTTTATTTTATTACTGGGTTCTTTCGTGGTATCCCACCTTTTTATTTCATATCTAGGATTATGATGTTGGTTGGGATTTACTTTCCAGGTGTGTGTGTGTAGGTATGTGTGTATGTGTGTGTGTGTGTTTGTATAGAAGTGTGTAATTGTGCACAGCAACAGTGACTGTCTGTGTGTTGTGACATGAAAATAGAAATCAACGATCGCTTCGTTTGTTTGTCCTTGTTTGTTTTTCTAACCCTGAAGTCGCAGTACAAATTAAACAACATCACTTGATAAACACAGCTCATTTCTAACATGGTAGAACCTTGGTTAACACTGTTTGTTTATAATGTTGAGCTGTAGTTGAAGTGTCAGGCAGAGAGAGATGGCCTAATGCCTACCTGTCATCTCTATTTTTCCTATTTCTCTCAGGGCTCTGTGTGACTAATTAGCTAGCTGGTGAAAACAGAGAGCATAAAATAGCACTGTGTTTTGTTTTCATCCAATTACAGGAATTAGTGAAACACACTCACGACGCGGCTGACAAGAGCAATTTGCGGATGGCGCTGGATGCAATGAAGGTAAGTGTTATACGACGCCCTCGCATCACATCAGGAATGAAAGAGTAATTGGGGTGCCAGGTCTGTGTCTGATCTTATGACTCTCCTAACCTGAACCGCACACACCACACACACACAAACGCATACACGCACGCACGCACACACACACACACACACACACACACACACTCACATCTACGTAGCTACAGTGCCTTACAAAAGTATTCATCCCCTTTGGCGTTTTTCCTATTTTGTTGCATTACAACCTGTAATTTAAATGGAATTTTATTTATATTTCATGTAATGGACATACACAAAATAGTCAAAATTGGTGAAGTGAAATAAAAAAAATAACGGAAAAGTGGTGCGTGCAAATGTATTCACCCCCCTTTGCTATGAAGCCCCTAAATAAGATCTGAAACTTTGAACATCCCACGGAGCACCATTAAATCCATTATAAATTTTTTTTTAAGAATATGGCACCACAACAAACCTGCCAAGAGAGGGCCTCCCACCAAAACTCACAAACCAGGCAAGGAGGGCATTAATCAGAGAGGCAACAAAGAGACCAAAGATAACCCTGAAGGACCTGCAAAGCTCCACAGCGGAGATTGGAGTACCTGTCCATAGGACCACTTTAAGCCGTATGCTCGACAGTGCTGGGCTTTACAGAAGAGTGGCTATCAAAAAGCCATTGCTTAAAGTGTTCACCAAAAGGCATGTGGGAGACTCCCCAAACATATGGAAGAAGGTACTCTGGTCAGATGAGACTGAAATTGAGCTTTTTGGCCATCAAGATAAACGCAATGTCTGGCGCTAACCCAACACCTCTCATCACCCCGAGAACACCATCCCCACAGTGAAGCATGGTGGTGGCAGCATTAGTTGTGGGGATGTTTTTCATTGGCAGGGACTGGGAAACTGGTCCAAATTGAAGGAATGAGTGATGGTGCTAAATACAGGGAAATTATTGAGGGAAACTTGTTTCAGTCTTCCAGAGATTTGAGACTGGGATGTAGGTTCACCTTCCAGCAGAACAATGACAATTAGCATACTGCTAAAGCAATACTCAAGTGGTTTATGGGGAAACATTTAAATGTCTTGGAATGGCCTAGTCAAAGCCCAGACCTCAATCCAATTGAGAATCTGTGGTATGACTTAAAGATTGCTGTACACCAGTGGAACCCATCCAACTTGAAGGAGCTGGAGCAGTTTTGCCTTGAAGAATTTGCAAAAATCCCAGTGGCTAGATGTGCCAAGCTTATAGAGAAATACCCCAAGAGACTTGCAGCTGTAATTGCTGCAAAAGGTGGCTCTACAAAAATATTTTGCATCTTCAAAGTGGTAGGCATGTTGTGTAAATCAAATGATACAAACACCCCCCAAAGAATCTATTTTAATTAATTCCAGGTTGTAAGGCAATGAAATAGGAAAGGGGGGTGAATACTTTCGCAAGCCACTGTAGCACACATGCTTTGCAGGCATACACATGCACAGTGCAAGGCGCACACAGGCACACCAGCTAACACTTGCAGCGTAAGTGGGAGCGGCAGGTAGCCTAGTGGTTAGAGCGTTGGACTTGTAAGTTCGAATCCCCGAGCTGACAAGGTAAAAATCTGTCGTTCTGCCCCTGAACAAGGCAGTTAACCCACTGTTCCCCGGGCGCCGAACACGTGGATGTCGATTAAGGCAGCCCCCTGCACCTCTCTGATTCAGAGGGGTTGGGTTAAATGCGGAAGACACATTTCAGTTGAAGGCATTCGGTTGTACAACTGACTAATAATGGTGACTTTGAGTAGTCTTCATCTATCTACAGAGTTATACACCAGACTGCAGGCTATTAATTACTGATGCAAGCTTACAATAAACAGGAGAACAGGTCTCAAAATTTCTCTATTTACTGTATAGTTATGTATTTATTACTGTAGACACTGAGGGTACAAAACATTAGGAATACCTGCTCTTTCCATGAGATGACCAGGTGAATCCAGGTAAAAGCTATGATCCCTTATTGATGTCACTTGTTAAATCCACTTCAATCAGTATAGATGAAGGGGAGGAGACAAGTTAAAGAAGGATTTTTAAAAGCCTTGAGACAATTGAGACATGGATTGTTTAACGGACGTTCTACCTTGTCGTGCTGTTGCTCCACTTTCAACTGTTGTGCGGCTATGGAACCCTGACCTCTTCCCCGGACGTGCTACTTTGTCCCGGACCTGCTGTTCTCAACCCTCTCTCTCCCTCTCCCTCACTCTCTCTCTCCCTCCTTCCCTCTCTGTCTCCCTCTCTACTGCACCTGCTGTTTTGACCTCTGAATGCTTGGCTATGAAAAGCCAACTGACATTTACTCCTGAGGTGCTGACCTGTTGCACCATCTACAACCACTGTGATTATTATTTGACCCTGCCGGTCATCTATGGACGTTTAAACATCTTGAAGAACGATCTGGCCTTAATGGCCATGTACTCTTATAATCTCCACCTGCATTGCTTGCTGTTTGGGGTTTTAGGCTGGAGTTCTGTATAAGCACTTTGTGACATATGCTTTGTAAAAAGGGATTTATAAATACATTTGATTGATTGATGGATTGTGTATGTGTGCCATTCAGAGGGTCAATGGGAAAGACAAAATATTTCAGTGCTTTTGAACAGGGCATTAGAAGGTGCCAGTTTTCCGTGTGTATCAAGAATGGCCCACCACCCAAAGGACATCAAGCCAACTTTACACAAATGTGGGAAGCATTGGAGTCAACATGGGCCAGCATCCCTGTGGAACTCTTTCCACACCTTGTCCATGTCCAGACGAATTGAGGCTGTTCTATATTTAGTTAAATTTGTATTACTGTATAAGTTTAGTTATGTATTAACTAAATATATACAGTAATTAATACATAACTAAATATGTACAGTAATTAATACATAACTAAATACATACAGTCATTATGTTTTTATTACTAATATATGTATTTATGTATTAATTACTGTATATATTTAGTTAAGTATTTATTACTGTAAATATTTAAATATGTATATTTTACTGTATATATTTTGTTCACAGCATATCACACTATATAAACTCACAACAAATGACAGTATATAACCTCACAGCATATCACAGCATATAACCTCACAACATATGACAGCATATAACCTCACAGCATATCACACTATATAACCTCACAACATATGACAGCATATAACCTCACAGCATATCACACTATATAACCTCACAGCATATGACAGTATATAACCTCACAGCCTAACACAGTATACAGTGCCTTCAGTATTCATACTCCTTGACTTATTCCACATTTTGTTGTGTTAAAAACCTGAATTCAAAATGGATTAAAAAAAAACATGTTCCCCACCCATCTACACACAATACCCCATAATGACAAAGTGAAAATATGTTTTTATAAGTTTTAGTAAAATTACTGAAAATGTAATTCAGAAATATATAATTGACATAAGTATTCATACCCCTGAGTCAATACATGTTAGAATCATCTTTGGCAGGGATTACAGCTGTGAGTCTTTCAGGGTAAGTCTCTAAAGGCTTTGCACATCTGGATTATACAATATTTGCACATTATTCTTTAAAAGATTATTCAAGCTCTGTCAAGTTGGTTGTTGATCATTGTTAGACAGCCATTTTGAAGTCTTGCCCTAGATTTTCAAGCCGATTTAAGTCAAAACTGTAACTAGGCCACTTAGGAACATTCAATGTCGTCTTGGTAAGCAACTCCAGTGTATATTTGGCCTTGTGTTTTTGGTTATTGTCCTGCTGAAAGGTGAATTTGTCTCAGTGTCTGTTTGAAAGCAAACTGAACCAAGTTTTCCTCTAGCAGTTTGCCTGTGTTTAGCTCTATTCCATTTATTTTTGTCCTAAAAACACTCCCTAATCCTTGCAGATGACAAGCACATTCTTGAAAATATGAATGTGATGTGTTGTGCTGGATTTGCCCCAAACATAACTCTTTGTATTCAGGACATAACGTTAATTTATTTTCCACTTTTTTTGCAGTTTTACTTTAGTGCCTTATAGAAAACAGGATGCATGTTTTGAAGTATTTTTATTCTATACAGGCTTCTTTCTTTTCTTTCTGTCATTTAGGTTAGTATTGTGGAGTAACTACAATGTTGCCTATCCATCCTTAGTTTTCTCCTATCACAGCCATTAAACTGTTTCAAAGTCACCATTGGCCTCATGAAATCCCTGAGCATTTTCCTTCCTCTCCGGCAACTGAGTTAGCATGAATGCCTGTATCTTTGTAGTGACTGGGTGTATTGATACACCATCCAAAGTGTAATTAATAGCTTCGCCATGCTAAAAGGGATATTCAATGTCTGCTTTTTAAAATTTGATCCCATCTACCAATAGGTGTCCTTCATTGAGAGGCATTGGAAAACCTCCCTGGTCTTTGTGGTTGAATCTGTGTTTGAAATTCACTTCTTGACTAACGGACCTTACAGATAATTATATGTGTGGGGTACAGAAATTAAGTAGTCATTCAAAAATCATGTTAACCACTTTTATTGCACACAGAGTGAGTCCATGTAACTTATTATGTGACTTGTCAATAATATTTGTATTATTTATTTAGGCATGCCATAACGAAGAGGGTGAATCCAAATGGGGTGAATCAGGACATTTCAGCTTTTCATTTTTTATGAATTTGTAAACATTTCTAAAAACATAATTTCACTTTGACATTATGTGGTATTGTGTGTAGGCCAATGCCACACAATCTCAATGTAATCCATTTTAAATTCAGGCCGTAACACAACAATATTTGGAAAAAGTCAAGGGTTGTGAATCCTTTCTGAAGGTCCACATATGCCTCCTACTGAGATCTGCCTTGAGACCAGATTATTGGTCATAACGACGACTCTACCAACCTGCCAGCTATTTCAGCACCACTCCAGACCTACGGCATGCGTACTCTAGGCCTACACACAAAAACCTAAAAACACTCATGACCCCAACACATGTATCTCAATGAAATATCTCTGACAAGATTAGGTACAACATAAATAAGTTGTTCTCTTTAAGTTGTTCTCTTTGCGTAAGAGTTTGACAGCGGTTACACAATGTGTGGCTCCCCATCTCTCTTTGAGAAAGATTTCTAGCGTATCATTGTTTTTTTTTATTCAGCTTGACATTGTTTTCTTATGAAATCTGCACTTAAAAAATCAGTCGTCTCTTTAGTCTTGATGTACAGGGTGTTGATGATGTGGGTGTGTGAATACAGTTTGACACGTACCAGGAAAGTACTAGAAGCAAGTCGCGTCGGGTATGAAAGTGAACATTTACTCTGAGGACGTCTGCGATGATTTCAATTGGCTAAATGATCCACTTGACATTGATTGGGGGAATCAAGCTAATGTGGTTAATGTTCCTGGAGTGTTTCTCTGCATTGGGTCGTGTGGTGCGACGGCAACCAAGTGGTTTTCAGCACTGATTATCTCAGACCTTATGATAGATGGGATTTTAAACAGAGCTACTTGAACCAGACTCACTCTGTGTTGAGAGGAAGATTTACACTATGTACTCTTGCATAAACAATGAATCATGCTGCTCAGAGAGAGAGAGAGAGAGAGAGAGAGAGAGAGAGAGAGAGAGAGAGAGAGAGAGAGAGAGAGAGAGAGAGAGAGAGAGAGAGAGAGAGAGAGAGAGAGAGAGAGAGAGAGAGAGAGAGAGAGAGAGAGAGAGAGAGAGAGAGAGAGAGAGAGAGAGAGAGAGAGAGAGAGAGAGAGAGAGAGAGAGAGAGAGAGAGAGAGAGAGAGAGAGAGAGAGAGAGAGAGAGAGAGAGAGAGAGAGAGAGAGAGAGAGAGAGAGAGAGAGAGAGAGAGAGAGAGAGAGAGAGAGAGAGAGAGAGAGAGAGAGAGAGAGAGAGAGAGAGAGAGAGAGAGAGAGAGAGAGAGAGAGAGAGAGAGAGAGAGAGAGAGAGAGAGAGAGAGAGAGAGAGAGAGAGAGAGAGAGAGAGAGAGAGAGAGACCTCTAGAATATGTTGACATTGCAGGTGGTACGATTTTAATCATGAAGTTGTAGATACGGTTGCTTCACTCTAATGCAGAACTAATGAAGAAACAGGAGTTAGACTGTTTCCAGGACTATTAGTTAGGCTACTGTATGGAAGAGCATTGGAAAGCAGTCATTTGTTGTGAGCCTGTCTCATATAGTGTATATGCCAAAATCCACCCATCTTGAATGTCAAGTCTTAATTTTTGTTGTTCTGTGTTCTCTGTGTTGTGTTGGGTACTGTAGGACCTGGCTCAGTACGTCAATGAAGTGAAGAGAGACAATGAGACTCTGAGAGACATAGCCCAGTATCAGAAATCCATCGAAAACCTTGTAAGCAACTCATCTTGGTTAAAAAATAATTGTGAAGTGAGCTGAGTTTTAAGTGTGACCTCTCACCCTCCATCTCTCTCTATTTCACCCCCTTTTAGAATCAGTCTCTTAGTACCTATGGGAGACCAAAAGGAGACGGAGAGGTACGCGTTACCTCAATCGACAAACGTGCCAAACAGGACCGGTGAGATGTCTGTCTGGTGTGTGTGTGGGTTTCTGAGTGCATGTGTGTATGTTTGTCTGGAACGTGGCAAGATAAGATCAAGTCTTTTTACAGTCCCTCGTCTACTGCTTACTCGTAATGCTTTATGGATCCAGTAATAGGTGTTTATTAGCAGCTATTGTAGTGCATTATGCAGGCATTACAAATGCACGTATAATACATTCTGAAAAGGGTATTCATGCTAACCAAAGTCATCTTTTTATCTCACCTGACAAAGACTTCTGTGAAGTGGAAACAGTGTGTGTTTGGGGGCAGGAATAAAGCACTGGGGAACAGCAATATTCTGTGTGCAGACCTCTCATTCCTTTGTCTTCTTTCTCTCTCTCCCTTTGTGTCTTTTCTCTGACACCACAGGCACATCTTCCTGTTCGATGCTGCTGTGATCGTCTGTAAGAGGAGAGGAGACAACTATGAGATGAAGGAGGTGATCGACCTGCACCACTTCAAGATCACCAACAACCCCACGTCAGACAAGGAGAACAGGAAGGTGTGCGTGCGTGTGTTTGTTCGCTCGTGTGTGTATGAAAGAGTGCACACAAAACAATCGTAGTTTTATCATCCTTCAATTATTCACACTTGAATTATTGTTGACTTTGAGGGTAATTTTTAAATTTGCTGCAGGCTCAGACAGTACTGTACAGGAGAGGACATGCTAAACTTTTATTTATGAATGTACGTTTGAGGAAATTTGTCACTAAAAGCGAATCAGACACCTATTGAGATTGCCACATTCATTGATGAGCGTAATCAGATATTGTGTTGGTTTGAGGGATAGAACAGCTTGCCTTTTCCCCAGATGGTGTGTTTATTAAACATTGCCTTGTGCCTGATGGTACACGTAGGCACACACGCGCAAGCACACACACACACACACACACACACACACACACACACACACACACACACACACACACACAGCAACAAGCACCCAGCAAAGTATAATATTCCCTGTTGTGGATAATGATACATTGCACAATGGCTTCCCATGGGATAATAATCATTTAGCTTATAATAACTTTAATTTGTTAAGAAATGAAACAATAATCCAGCCAAAATCTAAGCAGCACGCGTCTTTCCTATAACATGAAGACAACCCCTTGTCTGTCGTATAAGGCTAGGGACCTACGAAAGCTGGTCTATAGTGTACAGTACCTGTTTTCAAACCCCACCCTCTCACACGACCCCCCACCATCCCCCTACACACCCTCTATGATTGGTCAAGAGGCTCTCTTTCTCTTATCTGATTGGCTGGTGCCTTACCCCAACCACTGAAACCTGAAGACCACTTTAAAGGGTCAATCTGGAATTTGTACATCCATTGGTAGTTGTTTGATTGTCCCTTTAATGGCTTTAATGGCTGTTCTCATTGTTTTTATAAGCACAGCTGCACTGAGCAGTACGGTACATGCATTCTACAGAGCCCTCATTGTAGGAAAGATAACTCTAGCAGAACACAAACATTACCTCTGAATCTACACTTGTTTATTGTGCTGCCATTTGGGTTAGAGTACCTTTCAAGACAGCCTTGTCTCTGTGTAATAACAAGGAGAGGTGGTTGTAGCAGGTTGCTATCTGGGACGCTGGAGTAATGGCTAGTCTTTAAGGTGGCTAATCTTTAGTGATAAATAATAAATAGATAATTAACAATAACATTTTTTACAGTAAACATTAAACAAAAGTTCCAAAAGAATAAAGGCATTTCAAATGTGATATTATGTCTATATACAGTGTTCTAAAGGCATTTCAAATGTGATATTATGTCTATATACAGTGTTCTCTCTCTCTCTCTCTCTCTCTCTCTCTCTCTCTCTCTCTCTCTCTCTCTCTCTCTCTCTCTCTCTCTCTCTCTCTCTCTCCCCATGCATACACCACTCTCTCTCTCTTTCTATGTTGACTCCCCCATTCTACCTCACTATGACCCCCTCATCTAGCTCTCTCTGTCTCTCTCTAGTTCCCTCTCTCATTGCCCTTTTTGTCTCCTGTTGTAGTGGTCCTATGGGTTCTACCTGACACACAACCAGGGGCAGAGTGGCTTCGAGTTGTTCTTCAAAACCAAGGAGCTGAAGAAGAAATGGCTGGAGCAGTTTGGCATGGCCATGTGAGTGTGTGTTCTGTCCCATGTCATGCCTCTGCTTCACTCCCCCTGCCTCACACCCTCTCCCAGCAGTGTGTGTGTGTGTTGTGTTTGTGTGTGTGTGTGTTTCTGTGAGAGAGACAGATAAAGTGTTTGTGTGTGTCCTCTATTGTGTCACAGAATTGACATGTCACTCTTCCAGTTATTCAGGTAAGTACAGATCATGATTAATGAGTGTCACGGTCCTGAACTCTCCTGGCAACCTGCTCTGAAACACTAAAGACGCCAAAGTCTCCCCTTCCCTCACTTGCTGCAAATCACCAGACTGATACAACAACTAGAACTGACTGCCTGGACAAAACCTATAACTCTTTCTTAAACAATCAAAACTCATTTCAGTGAATGGTGCAATTATATATTATGCTTGCACGAGAACAGCGCCTCCTTTGCAAATACACTCAAGTGTTCCAGCTTTGATTAATGGATACAAACTTGTGTACAGTATGTTCTATAATTACTTTGAACAAAAACATAAAACTGTGCCAAATACTGCCAAATATAAAGGGGATGTTTAACTACTTTATCAAATTGCTTGAATAAACACCAGTGTGTTAAATTCACTCTGTAATAGACTGGATATCTAACAATGTCCTGACAGAGGAGCTGATTAGTGACTCTGACTCAGAATGGGTTTTATCAAGTAGTCCATTGGCTCAACTACACTTGGCCATATAGGAATATTGTCCCAATAAGTCCTCTGTTTCATCTCTCTCAGTCTCGTTGGGGACTTCACTCGCACATGTGATCTAACATGCACTTGTCATCATAAATACCACTGAGCCAAACACAAACACATCTGGTCATCTAGTGGAGGACAGGGGCCCTTTTCACACTAGTTATTTTAGAGAGGAGGAGTGGAGATCAGAGGATCTGGGATTATTAGATGCTTTGTTAGTGTTGATAACGACATTTACAATTAGTTTACAGCGGGGTGAGGGGCACCTGCTACAGCAACAAAAGGTGGGGGGAAACAATTGACCCTTTGCTAAGACCCGCCCCCCTTGGTTACTGTTCCAACCTCGGACAACATTTTCCCTGGAAGCCCAATTCCTCATTCAACCACATTCGAAATCCCCCCACAATGATCTCAAACTGTGTTTGTAATACACAATGAAATGAAACACAGACTGACTACCCCTTGCTAATCAGGAAACTCTTGGGTATGTTGTGGTGGACTGTCATTACAATTGCTTCACGGGATCCTGGTAAAATGATGTTTGTAGTGTAGCTAGCCACTGAATGGCTCTGCATTCACTGTCAGCATACAGTCAAAGCTATACATATCCTTTATTAACTAACTATGTCGACAGCAGATGGGAGTTCTACTCATAACATTGCTAAATTAGCTATCTAACATTATATTTTTTTACATCGTTTTCTTGCACCTTATTTGTGGAACAATCTTCAAAATGTTCTGGTGTCTGTAGGGCAATTTAGAAAGCTGATTGAGGACCTTATTACTGATGAATGGGTTTATGTTATGACCATGTTTTTCTTTCTGCTTGCATTTTGTATTTATATTTTGATTTGTGTATTTTCTGTAATGTATGTAATTCAGGGCTCGTCTGTAGAAGAGACATTGGTCTCTGTATGACTAAAATAAAGGTTAAATTAAAATCAATATTACAAAAATGAGAAAATAAGTTATTTTAAGTGGCTAGCTAGCTAGTGTTAGCAATGTTTGGTGAGACTGAGAGCTAGCTAACTAGCTGAGCTAGCAAACAATATAACAAAAGTATAATTTTGGATTCAGGAATCACAGTAGCAAGTACTCCCTAATTATTTAGTCATTTAAACTCAGTTTTTGCCATAGCCTTCACTGGCTTTCATGCGATTTAAAGATGAGAATGTCCGAGGTGTTGGACTCGACGACAGTTGCTATCCATTGAAACGCTTCGATTGGTTGCCGAAAAATCTGGGGGGGGGCTTAGTGAAGGGTTAATTATATTAAATAGTACTTTGGACTGTTCTATGCCAGTGATATTAGAAACAAAACGAGAAAAGGATGAAAGGAAGGAAGGAAGGAAGGAAGGAAGGAAGGAAGGAAGGAAGGAAGGAAGGAAGGAAGGAAGGAAGGAAGGAAGGAAGGAAGGAAGGAAGGAAGGAAGGAAGGAAGGAAGGAAAGGAAGGAAGGAAGGAAGGAAGGAAGGAAGGAAGGAAGGAGAAGAAGAAGAAAGAGAGCCAGAGAAGAAAATAGAAAATAGGGGAAGAAAAAAGTTAAAAGGCGTGACGCAATGCTGAGAGAAGCTTGAGCTTGATTAACTCAGTAGAATTAATGAGTTTGGAGTGGAGAGAGAGAGACAGGAGAGAGAGACAGAGAGAGAGTGTGAGAGAGACTGTGAAGAGAAAGAAATACAGAGACAGAAAGAGAGAGGCAGAAGAGTTAGAGAGCAAGAGACAGAGAGAGCGAGAGAGAGAGACGCTCCTTCAGTTTCTTTGGCACACAATCACTGAGTCACTTGGCTCCCTGGAGAGACTGTTGACTGATCCCAGTACTGTTGTTTTGTCACGCGCTGCAGCTCAGTTCAGCTCAACACAGTGAGGAGGAGGAGACACATTTAGACTGCTAATATAATGGCACTGCACTCAAACTAACTCTGGAGTACTTGACCTAACCCACATGAAAAAAAAACTATAGTATACTATGATATAAATACTATAGTATTCACTGTAGTGTTTTTGCGGACTTAACTGTAGTATTCACTGTAGTGTTTGCTGTAGTATACTGTAGTATATATGGTCAACTATAGTATGAATATTGTAGTAAAAGAAAAGTATTATAATTATGTTTTTGCTGACTGTAGTATAGTGTAGTATTTACTGTATTGTTCTAGTTTTATTATCTTAATCAATAGAAGTGGAGTCTTTTTCTTTCAGGAAACCTTCTGGGGAAATGTTACATAACCTGTAGGTAGGTAGGACTGGTGTCTGAACTGATAGTTCAGAGCTTCTGCTTTTTTCCATAACCTGTGGAAATAGTGCATTCGGAAAGTATTCAGACCTCTTTACTTTTTCCTACATTCCACACAGTTGTCTTGGCTGTGTGCTTAAGGTGAACCTTCACCCCTAGTCTGAGGTCCTGAGTGCTCTGGAGCAGGTTTTTATCAAGGATCTCTCTGTACTTTGCTCCATTCATCTTTCCCTCGATCCTGACTAGTCTCCCAGTCCCTGCCGCTGAAAAACATCCCCACAGCATGATGCTGCCACCTCCATGCTTCACCGTAGGGACTGTCATGTTCCTTTTACTGAGGAGTGGCTTCCGTCTGGCCACTCTACCATAAATGATTGGTAGAGTGCTACAGAGATGGTTGTCCTTCTGGAAGGCTCTCCCATCTCCACAGTGGAACTCTGGAGCTCTGTCAGGGTGACCATCGGGTTCTTGGTCATCTCCCTGACCAAGGCCCTTCTCGCCCGATTGCTCAGTTTGGCCGGGCGTCCAGCTCCAGGAAGAGTCTTGGTGGTTCCAAACTTCTTCCATTTAAGAATGATGGAGGCCAAGCCACATGTTCTTGGGGACCTTCAATACTGCATAAATTGGTTGGTACCCTTCCCCAGACCCTTCCCCAGCTCTACGGAATATTCCTTTGACCTCATGGTTTGGTTTTTTCTCCGACATGCACTGTCATCTGTGGGACTTTATATACTAGACAGGTGTGTGTCTTTTCAAATAATGTCCAATCAATTGAATGTACCACAGTTGGACTCCAATCAAGTTGTAGAAACATTAAAACAATTGACACAGGATGCACCTGAGCTCATAGCAAAGGGTCTGAATACTTACGTAAAATAAATTGTGTGTAGATTGATGAGGGAATAAAAAAAAAAATCTATTTTAGAATATGGCACCAACCTAACAAAATGTGGAAAAAGGAAAGGGGTCTGAATACTTTCCGAATGCGCTGTAGGTAGGACTGGTGTCTGAACGGATAGTTCAGAGCTTCTGCTCTTTCCTAGAACCTGTAGAGAACACAATATGGTCTATACTTGGCATGTAGGTTTCTCACTTATGGGTGGCACAACATGTGATATGGGGAGGGGAATGGGCTAGGTATATGCAAATTAATAGTCTGGTATTTACTGTAGTTAAAAGCAGTGTAGCGTTTTTGCGAACATTACTGGTGTATTTACTATAGTATTCTACAGTATATTACAACATTCTATAGTAAGTACTACACATGAATGAGGAATACTACAGTGTGTAGTGTAGTATTTTACAATATACTACATTTTACTATAGAACTCGATAGTAAGTACTGACTGTAATATTCTATAGTAAACTGTCATATTTTTTCATGTGGGAAGAATCAAGAAGTCTGGCTCGGGTTGCTACCAGGATTTTATTTATTATAATTGGCAAAAATTAGGTGAAGGCCCCCTGACATCGGGTGGTACTATGGGCAACGTGTGAACGTAACGACTTATGGAAATAGTATAGAAACTGCCGAGCTTGTATCAAACTACTGTGTAGTCTGTATGTAGACTGTAGAGCTACAGTCAAGTTCCAATGTGGAACCGAGATTTGCTACTAGTATAGATGACTGCAGTTACCTTAACGTCACAATGTGAAACTGCCAATGTACGATTGCACTTGTCTTTTCTAATCTTTTCTTTCCCATGTCTTGTAGATCCAACATACGTCCAGAGAACGGCACCAGTAACCTCCATGAGTTCAAGATGCACACCTTCGACAGAATCACATCCTGTAGTTACTGCCACATGCTACTAAGGTACGGGGTCACACACTCATACACGCATGCGCACATGCACGCACGCTACATGTTATTTTACATTTGAGTAATTTAGCAGACGCTTTTATCCAGACCGACTTACAGGAACAATTAGGGTTAAATGCCTTGCTCAAGGGGACAGCAACAGATTTTGGATTGACAACCCTGAACCTGTGTCTACAACCAATGGGTATTAATTGGTTGGGGCGACAGGTAGCCTAGTGGTTAGTGTTGGGCCAGTAATCTAAACGTTGCTGGATCGAATCCCTGAGATGACAAGGTAAAAACAAGGCAGTTAACCCACTGTTCCCCGCTAGGCTGTCATTGTAAATAAGAGTTTTTAACTGACTTACCTAATTAAATAATGTGTGTTTTTGTGTGTCATTTCAACGTCTGTGTGTAATCATGACCCTAACCCATGACCCTAACCCTAAACCTAGCTTCATGTCCACAACCTGGCTCAACCCTAACCCTAGCCTCAACCACAACCCTAACCCCAGCTTCAAGTCCACATCTGGGTTCAACCCTAACCCATACCTTAGCTTCCAGGGATGTCCACACCCTGGTTCAACCCTAATTCTAGTGTGTGTGCGTGGCTCACCAGGAGAGTTAGTCAGACTGGGGTTGCCGGGCTTTACCTCATTGTAATCAGCAGTAGGTTCTGGAGCGGTTATGTAAAAGAAAATACCGCCGCAGGTAGGGAGGAGTGGAGAGGCGAGGAGAGGCGATGACGGATGGTTGAACCCACGAGACAGGGAAGTTGGAATGGCACCAAGTCACATCTTTTAAAGACTCTTCGTCCTCCTCCTCTTTCTTTACTCCCTCTCTTTATCCTACACACACACAGACACACACACACACACACACACACACACACACACACACACACACACACACACACACACACACACACACACACACACATAGAGTAACACTGGTTGTCCCTCTCTTCTCTCTTCCAGGGGCATCTTTAACCAGGGGTACCTGTGCTCCAAGTGTGGTGTTGGAGCCCATAAGGAATGTCTGGGGAGGATTGGCAGCTGTGGAAAAACAGGTGAGAACCACCCTCAAAACATCATAGGCGTGATGTTATAGCAGCAAAGGGGGGACCAACTCCATATTCCAGTTTTTTTTATCTCTAGGATCCATTTCTAAATACTTAGGTCACTTTTTCAAAACTCTTCACACAGTTCTCCTAACCACCTTTTAGCATGGCACAGCAGTTAATTTCACATCCATAATGCACTAAAACTACAAAAAACACTTCCTACATGTCTCAAATCAACTCATTCTTCCATAACACTAGCAAAGGTTGTCACCCAACAAGCACACGTTGTCACTCATAAACAATGACCTAAAAAACACACTGTAAAATGTCTTTACAAAACAAGAACGACACCTCTCTACTGTTTAGAATTCACTGCAGTATGTTACAGGAATGAGTCAGACAGGATGCAATATGCTTCAGTATGTTTTATGTCATTTTGTTGGCATTGAGTGATTCCAAAATCCAATCATTTGTATATACACCATCTACCAATACAGATATAGTAGCAATGCTAGTCAACCCTGTCTTCTGCATTTGGCCACAGGTTCTCATCAACATCACATCTTATGTCATTGTGTGCAATACACCTAGGAAAGAATCTTTTGGCATGCCTGGTCCATCCCTGGCAATCTTCTGCAGATATGTCCAGGCATCTAGCATTCATTGCATCCAGGAGGGACATTTGATCATGTGGATGGTGGTCATCAACCTTCCACCTCCATGAGGAAAATAATTCCTCTATGGGGTTGAGGAATGGAGAGTAAGGTGGGAGGAAAAGTGACACCATCCTGGGATAGGCTGCAAACCACTCTGTGACTGCACGGGAGTGGTGAAATGCCACATTGTCCCATACAATTACAAACATTGGCCGATTTCGCCTCACTGCAACCCTTTCCTCACCTGGCACAACCCTTCCATAGAGGTCATCCAGGAATGAAATGATACACTCGGTGTTGTATGGCCCAATTAGCGGTTTGTGTAACAGCAATCCATCAGAGGATATTGCTGCACACATTGTGATGTTGGCACCCCTCTGGCCCGGGACATCCACTATGGCTCTTTTCCCAATCACATTCCGTCCTCGCCGCCGTGTTTTGGCCAAGTTGAAACCAGCCTCATCCACAAAGATGAGTATGTGGGGTGTTTGCCTGGCTTCAATCTCAATGATTCTCTAAAATAAATCCACAAGGCAACATAAGAGTTAGGCTATCACGGTAGTTTACATTATACCTAAAAACATGCTATTGTGTTCCTCTGCCCTGTTTGGTTTTGTTCAAAACCAGTTCTGTATTTTATAGTCATCTTACCTAGACATATTGGTTCCTGAGTGGCTTGACTCGTTCAGAGTTCCTCTCAAAGGGGACAGTGTACAACTGCTTCATCCTGACTTGATGTTGTTTCAGGACTCTAGAAATAGTTGTTATGCTTACATTGTGAATATTTCCAAATGTAACGTTGTCTGCCAACACAATGTCCCGAATCTCTGTGAGTTTTATGCCATCGTTCCTGATGACCATATCAACGATTGCAGTTTTCTGCACAGCAGTGAAAATCCTACCTCTCACGCCTGTGGGAGGTAACCGTTGAGTCCTAAGCAGAAATAAAAAAACAATTACACACAAGTGGGCTTGGAGGCTTTGCTCAATTTACTTCTGTAATGTGCAGTTCAGTCAGATGCCCTTGCAGAATAATGCACATCTTACCTGTTGTTTTGCAGATGTGGCTGCACTCTCAGACCAGCCTCTCATTGATAGACCATGATTTATTACATGATCAATTATAGTAGCCCTAATCTCATCTGAGACAAAAGCTCTTGATCTTCCTCTCAGTCTTCTTCCACCACCCATACGTACTCCTCTCCCTCTCCCAGCCACTCTTCTACCTCTGTCAGGCACTTCTCTATCTCTGTCTGGGTGCATGTTTACATTACAGTGCAGCATTATTCCTAAGATGTCCCCTTTTGTATAGATGGTAATGTAATTGAAAGACTAACACCTGGGTAGGTGTTCAGCTGCAATGGGAATCAACTGTGGTCTAATTGTTTTGATAGTATTTCATTGTTTAGATGTGGAATATATTTCAGTACGGTATTACTGTAGAAATGTAGCAAATTGCTGTCTTATTCAATTTTGTGTTATGTTAAGTTCAAAACCTAAGTTTAACAGTTTTGAAAAGAGTATGTAAACATGTGCAAATTGGCCTGAAGGTACATAGAGTTTTGGTGGGGTTGAGAAAAGAATTCATGAAATTTGAAAGAAAAAGTGACCTAAGTATTGAGAAATGGTTCCTAGAGATTGTAAAAAACGGTAATATGGAGTTGGTCCCCCCCTTTGCTGCTATAACAGCCTCCACTCTACTGTCAAGGCTTTCCACTAGAACATTGCGGCAGTGACATACTTCCATTCAGCCACGAGCTAAGTGAGGTTCGGTGTCACGATCTTCAGAAGGGACAGACCAAGGCGCAGCGAGGTATCCAGTATACATTCTTTATTAAATAACGTAACTAGCACAAAACAACAACACGAACAAAGATCGCAACAAATGAACATAACAAGAAACACAAAACAAAGCTATGCTCAAACAATAACCCACAAAACCCCTCTGAAAACTACAAACATATATATGGTTCCCAATTAGAGGTAACGATACACAGCTGCCTCTAATTGGGAACCATTACCCCAACATAGAAATGCAACACCTAGAAAAAAAAAACTACACTAAACATGCCAGCCTATAAATATCAGGCCTGAACGTCACAGTACTCCCCCCAAAGGCACGGACTCCGACCGCGGGAAAAGTCCATTGGGGGTCTTCGGGTGGGCCTCCTTGTCCCAGGTGGCGGCTCCGGTGCCGGCCGTGCTGGCTCGGGGTCCCACACCGGAGGCCCTGGGCTATTTGCCGGAACAGTTAGTTTTGGACTGGGAACCTTCTATGGAGGTTCTGGACTGGGGACCGTCTCTGGAGGCTCCGGACTGGGGACCTTCTCTGGAGGCTCCGGACTGGGGACCTTCTCTGGAGGCTCCGGACTGGGGACCTTCTCTGGAGGCTCCGGACTGGGAACCTTCTCTGGAGGCTCCGGACTGGGAACCTTCTCTGGAGGCTCCGGACTGGGAACCTTCTCTGGAGGCTCCGGACTGGGAACCTTCTCTGGAGGCTCCGGACTGGGAACCTTCTCTGGAGGCTCCGGACTGGGAACCTTCTCTGGAGGCTCGGACTGGGAACCTTCTCTGGAGGTTCCGGACTGGGAACCTTCTCTGGAGGTTCCGGACTGTCGACGCGCACTGGGACTCTGGTGCGGGGAGCAGGAACGGGTCGTACTGGACTCATAACGCGCACTGGGACTCTGGTGCGGGGAGCAGGAACGGGCCGTACTGGACTCATGACGCGCACTGGGACTCTGGTGCGGGGAGCAGGAACGGACCGTGCTGGGTTCACGGCGCGCACAGGGATCCTGGAGCGTGGCACAGGGACAGGACGTGCTGGGTCCACGACGGGCACAGGGATCCTGGAGCGTGGAACAGGGACAGGACGTGCTGGGTCCACGACGGGCACAGGGATCCTGGAGCGTGGAACAGGGACAGGGCGTGCTGGGTCCACGACGGGCACAGGGATCCTGGAGCGTGGAACAGGGACAGGGCGTGCTGGACTCTCTAGCGCACAGGGGCCTGGTGCGCGGAGCCGAACAGGGCGTGCTGGACTCTCCTAGCGCACAGGGGCCTGGTGCGCGGAGCCAGGAACAGGGCGTGCTGGACTCTCTAGCGCACAGGGCCTGGTGCGCGGGCGGAACAGGACGTGCTGGACTCTCTAGCGCACAGGGAGCCTGGTGCGCGGGCAGGCTGGGGCGTGCTGGACTCTCTAAGCGCACAGGGGCCTGGTGCACGGAGCCGGAACAGGACGTGCTGGACTCTCTAAGCGCACAGGAGGCCTGGTGCGCGGAGCAGGGACTGGACTTACTGGGCTATCTAAGCATACAGGGGACCTGGTGCGTGGAGCCGGTACTTCTCTCCCCACCCAGAACCGGTGTAGGATATCTCTGTCTTTTTATGGTGGGTTATTCTGTCACGATCTTCAGAAGGGACAGACCAAGGCGCAGCGAGGTATCCAGTATACATTCTTTATTAAATAACGTAACTGCCACAAAACAACAAAACGAACAAAGATCTCAACAAATGAACATAACAAGAAACACAAAACAAAGCTATGCTCAAACAATAACCCACAAAACCCCTCTGAAAACTACAAACATGTATATGGTTCCCAATTAGAGGTAACGACACACAGCTGCCTCTAATTGGGAACCATTACCCCAACATAGAAATGCAACACCTAGAACAAAAAAAAACTACACCAAAACGAAACTGAACGAGCCAGCCTATAAATATCAGGCCTGAACGTGACATTCGGGCACTAATGTTGGCCGATTAGGCCTGACTCGCAGTCAATGTTCCAATTCATCCCAAATGTGTTCGATGGGGTTGAGGGCTCTGTGCAGTCCAGTCAAGTTCTTCCGCACTGATCTCAACAAACTTTTCTGTATGGATCTCGCTTTGTGCACAGGGGCATTGTCATGCAGAAACATCAAAGGGCCTTCCCCAAACTGTTGCCACATTGTTGGAAGCACAGA
Source organism: Brachymystax lenok tsinlingensis (assembly GCA_030435695.1). Taxonomy (NCBI): domain Eukaryota; kingdom Metazoa; phylum Chordata; class Actinopteri; order Salmoniformes; family Salmonidae; genus Brachymystax; species Brachymystax lenok. Next base: position 20,716,929 of record CM059782.1, read on the forward strand.
ATTGTCTAGAATGTCATTGTATGCTGTAGTGCTAAGATTTCCATTCACTGGAACTAAGGGGCCAAGCCCAAACCATGAAAAACAGCCCCAGACCATTATTCCTGCTCCACCAAACTTTACAGTTGGAACTATGCATTGGGGCAGGTAGCGATCTCCTGGCATCCGGATTCGTCCGTCGGACTGCCAGATGGTGAAGCGTGATTCATCAGTCTAGAGAACACGTTTCCACTGCTCCATAGTCCAACGGTGGCGAGCTTTACACCACTCCAGCTGACACTTGGCATTGTGCATGGTGATCTTAGGCTTGTGTGTGGCTGCTCCGCCATGGAAACCCTTTTCATGAAGCTCCCAAAAAACTGTTATTGTGTTGACGTTGCTTCCAGAGGCAGTTTGGAACTCAGTAGTGAGTGTTGCAACCGAGGACAAACCCAGCAGTCCCGTTCTGTGAGCTTGTGTGGCCTACCACTTAGGAGCCGGTGTTGCTCCTAGACGCTTCCACTTCACAACAAAGGCACTTACAGTTGACCGGGCAGCTTTAGCAGGTCAGAAATTTGACAAACTGACTTGTTGAAAAGGTGGCATCCTAAGTCACTGAGCTCTTCAGTATCGGGCATGCTCAATTTTATGCACCTGTCAGCAACGGTTATGGCTGAAATAGCCGAATCCACGAATTTGAAAGAGTGTCCACATACTTGTGTATATATACTCTTAAAATGTATATGTCATGTTAATGTGTATACCTGAAAGCAAATTGAAAACCTGCTGATAATTAACCTACAATAAGGAAAAGTTCATAGTCACTGTGTATGGGATTGGTCAGAGTATGAAACCTGAACACTTATATAACTCCAATCAAATAACATTAGATGCAGCAAGCTGCTCACTGTGCTCACTCACTATACATACCTTTAAACTGTTCACTGCACACGCACACGCGTCAGTAAGCACGCACACACACACACACACACACACACACACACACACACACACACACACACACATGCAATGGGAACAGAACATGAGTGATTAGAGTAGACTGATGATGATATACAGTACACACCTCGTGACAAACAGGTCCTGCAGACTTCCCCTGACCTGCAGTGAGTGTGTAAGTGGCCTGTATGTGTTTGTGTGTGTGTGTGTGCAGATTGCAGCAAGGTGCCTGCTCCTGTTGGTGTTGGCATCACTCACAAGCAATCAGGTCAGCAGTGCAATAACACAGTCACCAGCCACACCTGGACACTAGCTTCCCTGAATAGATTAGTGTCATGCCACAGCGGGCTGGAGAAACTCCCAATTGTCTCCCATGTAGAGATAAACGTTAGTCCCTTTTACAGTGTTAGAAAGTAGAATGCACTTGGTTGCAGTATGTTATGTTGCAACTATGCTTTCACTACCAACTGGCATGTTAAGCAGTTATTAATGCATGGCTGATGTTGGCTGAGTAGCAATAGATATAGTAACCTCATCAACACATAGCAGTTATTGACAGGAAAACAGAACACAATCATAACGTCCATGGACAATCAGGAATGTGCATTGCAACAATGAATACGGTGCCTTGGAACACAGCGTTGTGCCTAAGTAACACCATTGTACATTACGACACAGAGTTATGCCTGCAGTTCTCTTGAGGTATGGGTTTACAGTACTCTGTCTCCAGGGTGTTCTGCAGGTGAGGCTTGTTTACCTCAGGTCCCAGTTGGCTCTCTCTCCCTCTGCTCTTCGTTATCAGCCCTGTTCAGCGTTACTTTGTGTAACAGGTCAAAGTTCGATCCAGAGCTGCCTGGCTGTCTGCTGTAGAGGGAGCGGGAGGAGGGAGGGGGAGGGGTGCTTTTTGATGGGGTGTAGCTCGTCCCAGGAGAGCCAATGAACAAACAGAGAACAAACTCTAAGAGCAGAACAGTCATCAGCCCTGCCCCCTGAAGTGGTTTACTCCAGACTCTTTACTCCTGTCAGGTACCTTCAGCACAACAAACCAATGAGGAAAAAGAGTAGACAGTACCGAGAGTTGCTTTCTGCTTCACTAATGAGAGAGTGCTTCTGCAGCGCTGGAACACTGTGTGTGTGAGAGATTGTGTGTGTGTTGGGTAACAGTTTGGGCGTGTGATCGTGAGTGTGTGTTTGGCTGTTATGCGTTCTCCTTGTAACCCACTCACCATGCCTGTTTTCAAACTCCTTTCAGATCCGGGCTCCTTCAGAACTCAGGTAAGACAGTGTGTGTTTCTATCTCCTTTCCCTTTTCCAAAGTTCTGCTCTGTTCTGTTCTTACCCTTTGAAGACATTCCCCTCTCTGTGGATATTGCCGAAGAAACTCCAATTGACTTTACTTATTTTAGCGTGAGCCGATTGATAGTGAATACATTTCTTCTGTAGATGATTGGAGAGTTGTGAAGGCCAGGCCTTAGCGTAAAACTGCAACCCCCATGTGTTTCATTGAAAATGCACGATAAGAAATGCATCAACTTTGGCAACTATTCGGATAGTTTTTTTAAAGGTGGCTAAGATAGATTGCGATTCTGTGATTCTGAAGGTTATAACTAGTGATGGAGGTTATAACTGGTGATGGATGTTATTACTGGTGATGGAGGTTATAAATTATGATGGAGGTTATAACTGGTGATGGATGTTATAAATTATGATGGAGGTTATAACTGGTGATGGAGGTTATAAATTATGATGGAGGTTATAAATGATGATGTAGGTTATAAATTATGATGGAGGTTATAACTGGTGATGGATGTTATAAATTATGATGGAGGTTATAAATGATGATGGAGGTTATAAATTATGATGGAAGTTATAACTGGTGATGGAGGTTATAAATGATGATGGAGGTTATAAATGATGATGGAGGTTATAAATTATGATGGAGGTTATAAATTATGATGGAGGTTATAACTGGTGATGGAGGTTATAAATGATGATGGAGGTTATAAATAATGATGGAGGTTATAAATGATGATGGAGGTTATAACTGGTGATGGACGTTATAAATTATGATGGAGGTTATAACTGGTGATGGACGTTATAAATTATGATGGAGGTTATAACTGGTGATGGAGGTTATAAATTATGATGGAGGTTATAAATGATGATGGAGGTTATAAATTATGATGGAGGTTATGATGCATTATGCGTAAAAATGCATATTGGCTCAACGCATGCTATGTCTGTTTGCAGAGATAGCATTGGATGAAAAATTCATTGTGTGTTTGCACAGCAGAGCAGGCATATTCATAGCATTACCCAACCGGTCCCTCCATATTCATCTCACTGCAATAAGATAAATCAGTTATTTAGCATGCAACGCTAGATAGAAATGCATTTACCGGCGATGCAATGCAACCCTACAGAGTATGACTTCTTTAACCCATTTACCCTACAGCAGTGGGGGAGGTTTGTGTGGGCCTGTAAAATTACCGTATATGAATTGAAGTTATCACGTAATATATGTATGTATGAGTTCCAACTGGAGGCAGGCCCCATCATGGCTGGTTTGCTTGCTACAGTATCTGGTCAGCTTTATTACATTGGAATACATGTCACTGTGTGCGTGTCACAATGAACATATACAATTGATGTATGTATGTATGTTAGGGATGTACAGTATGCAGGTAGTAGGTTAGGGAGAGGAAAGATCATCTCTGTCTGAGCAGACCTGTGTTTCATTGTGCAGTGAGAGTGAACTTTCAGTGTGTGTATGTGTGTGTGTGTGTGTGTGTGTGTGTGTGTGTGTGTGTGTGTTTATGTGTGTGTGTTTATGTGTGTGTGTTTATGTGTGTGTGTTTATGTGTGTGTGTGTTTATGTGTGTGTGTGTTTATGTGTGTGTGTGTGTGTGTGTGTTTATGTGTGTGTGTATCTCAGTAGTTAATCATGGTGTCTGTTTTTTTCCATTGCAGGAAAAATCAGTCCAAGGACGGCGCTCAGATCCAGGTTAGTGCATTCTGAATACAACATGGTAATAACAGTCATCTCCTTCCCACTCACATCAGTCACATAATCCCCCTCGCTCTCTCTCTCTTTCTATTTTTCTCTCTCCCTCTTTCTCTCTCTCACGCTCTCTCCCCTATCTCTCTCTCGCTCTCTCCCCCTCTCTATCTCCTCTCTTTCTCTCGCTCTCTCTCTCTGTCTCTCTCCCTCCCCCCCTCTCTCTCTCGCTCTCTCTCGCTGGCTCTTTTGTTCTCTCTATCTCTCTCTCTCTTTTTATTTCACCCTCCTTCTTCCTCTGTTGGAATGCACCATGACATACTGCAAACTCTCAAATCATTGACACACAGCTACATGAGGAGGAGGGCGTAAATTGCCTGTTATACTGTGGAAAATCCTTATTGACCCACCATGCAGTGAAATCAATAGGCACTTGATTGCTTAGGCCCTTATCGTTTCATAATTGTCCGCACTCGCATAGTTCTGTCTGCTCAAAGCTGAGCTAACACTGGGTTTGTCCTTGTGTGGTTGGAAATGCATTTCATGCTCTGAGACTCGGTTCTCCTCACTGATATTCTCACGTACTAGTGTCTGTGCCTGTTAGGGCAAGCTAACACACGTTACCCCTGACTCAATAGACTTTTCGCTGGAATCAGATACAGAGAGGAAAACAGAGTCACCCCTCAGTTGTCTACAGTAGCGTGGGGAATGTGTACTAGAGTGTCAGGGTGAAATAGGCCAGGTCAGGAGTGCTACTCTAGGACAACCAGGAAATAACCAGTTCATGGTTGTGCTGCAGTAAACAGGTCTGAGCCCAAACACAGATCATTGTAGAAGGCTATCTCCCATCAGGAGGAGGAACTAGAGCGCAGTATGTCTGCATGCTTAACTTGATGAAACATTATGACACGAGAGAGGTTATGGTTATGATGGAACGACAGGTGTGTGTGCGTGTGTGTCTCCCCTCGTTATCTTCTATAATGGGATCATTCATATTTTAAAAGAGTTAGGAGAACCTGCACGCGCGTGTGCACGGGTGCGCACACACACACACACACACACACATTCACACACAGTCCATCAGGATAACATCCACGGCATAGTGTTGCAGCGTAGTCACCCTGGGTATATTGGGGTCTGTTGATTCATTAAGTTGCTCAGTGTGAAATGACCTCAGTTCAGTTCTGCCTCTGTACTGGTACTAAAGCACAACTACTCTGCTGGGAGGCTGTTTCTCCCTCAGTCTCTCTCTGTCTCTCTCTCAGTCTCTACCTGTCTTTCTTTCAGTCTCTCCCTCAGTCTCTCCCCCAGTCTTTCTCTCAGTCTCTCTCTCAGTCTCTCCCTCGGTCTCTCCCCCATTCTTTCTCTCAGTCTCTCCCTCAGTCTCTCCCTCAGTCTCTCCCTCAGTTTCTCTCTGTCTCTCTCTGTCTCTACCTGTCTTTCTTTCAGTCTCTCCCTCAGTCTCTCCCCAAGTCTTTCTCTCAGTCTCTCTCTCAGTCTCTCCCTCGGTCTCTCCCCCAGTCTTTCTCTCAGTATCTCTCTGTCTCAGTCTCTCCCTGTCTTTCTTTCAGTCTTTCTCTCAGTCTTTCTCTGTCTCTCAGTCTCTCCCTGTCTTTCTCAGTCTCTCCCTCAGTCTATCTCTCAGTCTCTCCCTCAGTCGAGAGTCTTTCTCTCAGTCTCGCTCTCTCTCAGTCTCTCCCTGTCTTTCTCTCAGTCTCTCCCTCAGTCTATCTCTCAGTCTCTCCCTCAGTCTCTCCCTCAGTCTCTCCCTCAGTCTCACCCCCAGTCTTTCTCTCAGTCTCTCCCTCAGTCTCTCTCTCAGTCTCTCCATCAGTCTCACCCCCAGTCTTTCTCTGTCTCTCTCTGTCTCTCTCTCTCTCCCTGTCTTTCTCTCTCCCTCAGTCTCTTTTTCAGTCTCTCCCTCAGACTCTCCCTTTGGCCCCTTCACACAGCCCATTCACAACTATTCATTCTCACAAAATGCTTTATCTTTCCAGAAAAATGTGCTCACCCTCCCCCAAATGATTAATTCCTATAAGATGAAGGATAATCAACCTCTCTCTTTTGTCGTTCTCAAACTCGCTTTAGAAACTTTTTAGAGATTCTTTCAATCTCTTTCTCTTTTCTCTCTCTCTCTCTCTCTCTCTCTCTCTCTCTCTCTCTCTCTCTCTCTCTCTCTCCGGTGTCTGTGGACTTACTGCAGGGGTTACTACTCCCTCAGTTCTCGTCATTAGAAGCAGCTGTGGGGAGAGAAAGGCATTGTCGTGCTTAATGGAAGATATCCTTTGTCTTGTGTGTGCGTGTGTGCATGCCATTGTGTGTGTGTGTGCAGAAGTGACCGTGAGAGCCCCATCTTCAGCCCTACTAGCTTCTCTAGTATTTAAGCACCCTCTTAGCTCACAGGAGAGCTTCTGTCCAGACCATCTCCATCTTAGGCCATAAGGATTAGAGGTTTAGGGAGTTTTACTATCACAGACCCCCCCCTCGTCCAAACCCTGTCTTCCCCAGGAACACAGGTACTTTAAAATACATCTGCATCCCTATCTTGTCGACAAAACCTTAATCTATTCTCCCCCATCCTGCTGTTCTGTTTCTACTCTCTTTATAAGAGTCTGAGCTTTCTTCATCACCATGGAGTGAGAAACACAACAATGTGTGGTGGATTGCAAACACACTCTGTTCTTGTTTGAACTGAATCTCCTTAGAGACAAACACAATTGAACAGATATTGCCAAGAATATGGTTCGATTCCTTCTATTCTACTCTGTTGGATTCTACCTGGCTTTTGTTTTACCTTTGGATAACAAACATGTTTGATGACTGGAAAATTGGACAATAGCACAAATGCGATGTTACCAAGACCAAGGATAAAGCTATTGTTTCATACCTTTAGATTGCTTGGTCGTATATGGATGGTTGGTATGGTGACAAGTGGGAGGGTGGCAAAGGTGCATTGTTTTGCTTTCAGATCTGCACACGTACCCATACAGATGGATAGGAACACACACACACTAATATTGTGGTTGTGTTTTCTCTCTCAGGGTTACCTAAGATGTTGGTGACCAGGAACTATTTTGGCGGCGTGCCAAGTCCCATATGTGGCCCGCCCCCTCAACATCCAGCAAGGTGACATCATCGAGCTGGTCTGTGCCGATCTACACAGCTCCTGGTGGCAGGTGAGAGAGACATCGGTGTATGTGTGTTTATGTGCGTGTGTGTGTCTCTGTGTGTGTGTGGCAGGTGAAGTGTCACTTCTCTCCACCATTACATATTAGCTCACTCCTCTTGATCAAATCACGTTTTAACAAACTATTTCAGATGAAACTAAATGAATTGGTTTGTTCAATCAGTGAATCATATGCACCATTGTGTAAACTGAAACATTAAGCCCTGCCCTGCCCTGACCAGTGACATACACAACGTTGTTATGTACCAGCACTGTACAGGTACACCTATTGAAAGACACACCTATTAGACTGGGACAAGAACTAAATGAGCATTGTGGAAGGAAAGCTGGCATTCTATTTACAGTATTTAGCAACAAGTGTCATTTTCTTCTGTCTGTTGAACATTTGTTTAATTCTCACAATATTCAGTAATCAACATGGCTGATCTGTTTTGCTTGGCAGTTTATTCAAATGTGACTCCAGTGTGACTACAGTGTGACTCCAGTGTGACTCCAGTGCATTTCTAGCTGCCTGTCACACACTGCTAAGGATAACTGCACAGGGAGTGGCTAATCCACTGCTTTGTTAATTGTTGAAACTGTAGGTTTCAGCGTGGCATTTTTACAGCAACATTGAGGAGCTGTCGTAAACATGGGGGGGTACACACTGAGGCAACACCCAGACAACACTGAAATTTTCACCGTGTTGTCATGTGGGGGAAGTCTTATAACACACAAACGCACACGCACGCATCCACACACCCACAAACACACACATATTTCCATAATGTGACTTTAATCCGGGAGAACAATAACAGGCCTTCAGGAGCACGCCAGATGAGGGTGTGGGCATCACCGTCTTTGTGTACAGCTTACCCTGCCAATGTGTGTGTTTGTGCCTTTCCAAACCACACAGAGGCACACGCCCATTCAGACACCTTCCAGCTCTGTGTTTGTGTGTTTTGGGCTAGCTGGCTGGCTGGCTGGCTGGCTGGCTGGATGGCGTTACAACAGCAGCAGCAGGGAGGAGGGGTATTTGCTATTTCTGCTGTCTGCTTTGGCTCTGCCTGAGTCCACGCGGGATATAGAATCTCCTCTCTCTCTCTCTCTCTCTCTCTCTCTCTCTCTCTCTCTCTCTCTCTCTCTCTCTCTCTCTCTCTCTCTCTCTCTCTCTCTCTCTCTCTCACACTGTCCATTTTCACCTCTCTCCCACTTCCTTCCTCTCTCCCTCTCTGGACTGGCTCAGTCAGACCCAGTGAAGTCAGAGACACTAGGTGTGATAACCCAGGCTTTTCAGCACTGTCCCTTTGCTGGCACATCCTCACTATAGCTGGCATAGGCTGGTAGGTGTGTGTGTGTTTGTGTGTGGGTGTGTATCTATTCATATGTGTGTGTATTTTTGTGTGTGTGTGGTGAGCGTCCTTTTTGGTATTCCTACAGATTCATCTCTAGCATGATATTTTGGGTGAGGTGTGCTGCCAAGCAGTGGACAGTCACCAATCCATTAGCTGTTGAATGAGAGTTATATATTTATCATTTAATTTAATTTGATATTGTGCAATAAAATACATCTTTACATCATCACCTTTAGGTTACTTCATCTCTGTGACAGCGGAACGAATTACTGAATGCTCAGTATTCATCACCGTGGTAACCAGCAGACCATAATTCCTGTGCTGGTGCCAGACTAATATAATCGATCACCGTAATTTCATTTTCTCCCCTTGGCTTACGTCTGTTTCCTCTAACGGGGTTAAGGCTTGATGATTATCACAACACTCATCAGAGCCCCATAACCCCATAACCAATAGCAGAGCTTTCCAAGAGCACTGATAAAATGTGATTAGGCTAACTCTATCAGGGGCGCGCTTCAGGAGCGCAGGCCTAACCAAATCAGATGGGCCCAAGTGGAGGAGGAAGAGGCTCAGATGTGTATATATATGTGTGTGTGAAAGAGCCTGACAGAGAATAGGAAGAAAGTGGGAGATTAGGCAAGGAAACACAGGCCTAATGCAGAGCAGCATACTTGGGTTTTCATGGTGTGAAACCCAAGTACACACACACACACACAAACACATGTGTTAAATCAGCCAATGAGTCTGCATTGTATTATATGCTACTAGACTCCTTTCGAGTCATTACCATTGGGAGAGATCATCTCAGTCTCAGCTGTTCCTTAACTCAACTCTCTCCTTGAGCGATTATTTAAACAATAATTAACTAGGCCTGTAAATCTGCTCTGCTCCGTGTTGCTGACCGAATTGTTCCTGAATTACAGAGAAGAAATCAACCAGCCGAATGTAACGCAATTATCTCCCTCTCTCTCTCAAAATTGTCAACGGGACAACAGTAACAACAATAACCAAGGGTCAAAATAATCATACATTGAACAATAACAATAACAATGCCATAGAAGACATATGCAGGTTGATTGGTCTGTCAGACACTGTTCCTCATCTTATGGCAGGCAGCAATGTAGTGCGCTGCCAACCCACAGCTCTCTGCGTCCTCCCCCAACAGGATGGGTAGCCTATTCTCATCAGAGAGGTCTTTGAAACTTTGAATAAGGGTTTCAAATTTGGGGAAATGACATTCTCTAATTGTTTTATATTTTTGACATTTCGTCAGGAAATGCAGCTCTGTCTCAGGTTCTGCTGTTGTGCAGTGGTTGCACAGCCTTTCTTCTACAGGGAGCCAGGTTTTCCTGTGTCTACCCTTCTCAATGGCAAGGCTGTGCTCACTGAGCCTGTACTTTGTCAAGGTTTTTCTAATGTTTTGATCAGTAACCATGGTTAAATAGTTTGCCACGGTGTACTGTCGATTTAGGGCCAGATAGCACTGCACTCTGTGCTTGTGTTTCCCAACGAGCAATGTAGTTTTGTTTTGATTGTGATGTAATTTGGTTTATTCTGATTGATTGGATGTTCTCTCTCTCTCTCTGTCTCTGTCTCTGTCTGTCTGTCTGTCTGTCTGTCTGTCTGTCTGTCTGTCTGTCTGTCTCTCTCTCTCTCTCTCTCTCTCTTTCTCTCTCTTTCTCTCTCTGTCTCTCTCTGTCTCTCTCTGTCTCTCTCTCTCTCTGCTATGGTTTCAGGGCAAAATTCTGACGACGAGAGAGGTCGGCTTCTTTCCAAGTGACGCTGTGAAGCCGTGCCCATGTGTAAGCTAAGCACTAAGCAGCCATGTTAGAAGTGTTGTTCTAGCAGTAGAGTAGACGTGCGGGTGAGAGTCTTCCAGATGTTGATACTGACACAGATGATTGATAGGCAGTTTATGTTTGAGGAAATTGTAGGTGATTTTACCTGATTATGTTAAAAGCAGATAACGAATGTAGCTTTAGCTACAGTATTTAATTAAACAGTTTAATTAAAAAGACAGTTTAGATACTTCACTGTGTAATTTCACATGTCTTACCTTGATGATGAGTTGACTATTTTAATCAGCTGTGTAGTACTAGTGCAAAGAACTTGTGGTCCCCAGGACCGAGTTTGGAAAATGCTATTCTAGGCTATCTATTACTAAATGTATTTTAAACATTTGCTAGTGAAACTAAATTTAGTGTATTTTGAATTAAACCTTTATGACTTGATTGTATCACTGGACATCATGTTCCTTCAGAATCCACATTGCCTTAATGTGTCTGTTCTTAGTCTGACAATATGACATTCACATGCTCAGCAGCTGCATCGATGGACTTTTACAATGGCACAGAGTAGATGACCTACAGTGCTATCCGAATGCTTACACCATCATAAAGATAACAAGTACATTATCCTACTTCATTGGGGTCATAAGAACCACCAAACCACCTGTTTACGACAAAACCCAAACATGACGTTAAACGTATCTTGGGTAGCCCGGACTACCGGCAAAAATAGACTACAGTTGACTTAGTTTCCCAATAGGGGAAAATAAATGCTTTACTGACTTAGATGGATGAAAGTGAGCTTGAGGTTGGGTGGGATTCATGGGAATCACAGAACAATGGGTCACATGTTGCTCTCTCTCTCTCTCTCTCTCTCTCTCTCTCTCTCTCTCTCTCTCTCTCTCTCTCTCTCTCTCTCTCTCTCTCTCGTCTTTACTTCCAGGTCCCCAAACCTGTCGACTACTCCACACAACCTTGGTATGTTTACGTTCGCCTGGGTCTCACCATTTTTTAATACAAAAATAATGAACTCAAGTTCAAATTATCAAGTTACCATACCATTAATTGTAACAATATAAATATATGGTTAGAATAAATAATAAGTACATAAGAATGTGTATGTATATACAGTTCTGTAACCTGTCAGTGCCTCCTGGACTGTAGGTTTGCTGGGCCCATGGAGAGACTTCAGGCTGAGGCAGAGCTGATCAACAGAGGGAACAGCACCTACCTGGTCCGCCACCGGAGCCGCGAGTTCACAGAGTACGCCGTCAGCATCAAGTAAGTGAGCAACATGGCACAGCACGGCACAGCATAGTATGGCACAGCGCAGTACGGCACAGCATGGCACAGCACAGTACAGCATGGCACAGCACAGTACAGAATGGCACAGCATGGCACAGCACAGTACAGCATGGCACAGTACAGCATGGCACAGCACAGTACAGAATGGCACAGCATGGCACAGCACAGTACAGCATGGCACAGTACAGTACAATACAGTACAGCACGGTACAGCATGGCACAGTACAGCACAATACAGTACAGCACGGTACAGCATGGCACAGTACAGCACAATACAGTACAGCACGGTACAGCATGGCACAGTACAGCACAATACAGTACAGCACGGTACAGCATGGCACAGTACAGCACAATACAGTACAGCACGGTACAGCATGGCACAGTACAGCACAATACAGTACAGCACGGTACAGCATGGCACAGTACAGCACAATACAGTACAGCACAGTACAGCATGGCACAGTACAGCACAATACAGTACAGCACGGTACAGCATGGCACAGTACAGCACAATACAGTACAGCACAGTACAGCATGGCACAGTACAGCACAATACAGTACAGCACGGTACAGCACAATACAGTACAGCACGGTACAGCATGGCACAGTACAGCACAATACAGTACAGCACGGTACAGCACAATACAGTACAGCACAGTACAGCATGGCACAGTACAGCACAATACAGTACAGCACAGTACAGCATGGCACAGTACAGCACAATACAGTACAGCACAGTACAGCATGGCACAGTACAGCACAATACAGTACAGCACGGTACAGCATGGCACAGTACAGCACAGCACAGCACAGTACAATACAGTACAGCACAATACAGTACAGCACAGTACAGTATAATACAGCACATTACAGCAATGTACACTATAGTACAGCACAGTACAGTGCAGCACAGCACAGTACAGCACAGTCACACTCTGCTAATAGTCCTCCTAAAGCTTGCGTTAATCATTAGTACTGTCAGTGCTAGTGAGATGCTGGTTCAGTCCCACCGTTGACTCTCTGCACAGACTCTACTGTATGTTGCTCTGCTCTGGATAAGCACATGGGCTGAAGGACGGCATTGGACAATACATGCATTGTATTGTGCATTAAAAAGTAATTTAGGCGTGCAGGAGTTACAATTCTGATAAGTGAGTGCTACAGTACAGTGGTATTTGTTTTATGTGCTGTGTAGCATTGCTGCAAGCACATGTAAACTCCATGCGAGGTAGATGGGAAAATAACACTTTTGAGTGTTATCACTGTATCATTTCAGTCACCCCAGGCTGTTTGTATGCTGTAGATAGACAGATTACGGTCCTGTATGTTCAGACAGGTTGGAACATGCCAATGATATGCAGCGTAAAAAAACAAGATGTTTTATTGTTACATACTCCGGATAGGTGCAGTGTTGTTTTACAAGGTGAGCCATAGTACTAAGTACATAGTACTAGGTTTAAGTGCCTTGCTCAAGGACACATTGGCAGATTCTTCATCAGCTCGGGTATTCAAACTAGTGATCTTTCAGTTACTGGCCCAACGCTCTAACCGCTAGGCTACCTGCCACCCTAGGCTACCTGCCGCTGTTTCTGTCCCAAGTTGGGTTGCGACACTCCTTCCCTGAAGGGAGCCGGTAGAGCTGAGCAAGTGAGAGAGAGAGAGAGAGAGAGAGAGAGAGAGAGAGAGAGAGAGAGAGAGAGAGAGAGAGAGAGAGAGAGAGAGAGAGAGAGAGAGAGAGAGAGAGAGAGAGAGAGAGAGAGAGAGAGAGAGAGAGAGAGAGAGAGAGAGAGAGAGAGAGAGAGAGAGAGAGAGAGAGAGAGAGAGAGAGAGAGAGAGAGAGAGAGAGAGAGAGAGAGAGAGAGAGAGAGAGAGAGAGAGAGAGAGAGAGAGAGAGAGAGAGAGAGAGAGAGAGAGAGAGAGAGCTGCTCTGAGAGGCTGCTTGAAACGTTCCCTTCAACTCCACTTAATTCATCTCTTCCTTTTTCCTCTCTTACGATAGCAGAGCTTTTCAATGCCTTCCAGTTCCACCAGAGCTGAAGTCTTAATTGCTTGCGTGCGAAGCATGCCGCTGCAGCGCTAGTGAATAGACCCAGAGAGACTGTTATACAGCCTGCTCAAGGTTATTTAAACCATCACAAAGAAAACGAGAGAAAAAGAGAAAAAAGAAAACTCCACATCTGTGTGGAAACTACATTAAGAAAGTGTTTGAAACAGACAATGCCCTATCCTTGGCTCCCTCTGCATCACACTGCTGTGGTATTGAGGCCCTGCCGCCTTCCTTCCACAAGCTACAGCGACTCCAGCCAAGAGGGTCCAGTCAGTCTACATTAAGCTCTGGCATTTCAGTGTACAATAGGCCCGTCACTGGGGTTTGTTTTGGTGCGTAGAATATGGATTAGGCCATATTATTGGGGGGATTACGGCTCTAAGAGGGAGATAAGAGGATAATAATGGAGACTAATAGAGATCAAGAGAGGACAGGGCTTTCTTTGAAAGAGACAGACAAAGGGGGCTGACGCTATTGGCTCTGTGTCTCTATACCCTCCCCTCCTCCCTGCCCCACTCTGCCCTGCTGAGACCCTCTAAATGGGGGCGACTGCCCTTCCATCAGCCCCCTCCCCTGGTCCCGTGAATTCCAACTGGTAATGAGGAATGGTGCCCTTGTCTATCGACGTCTACACACACACACATACACTCACACCCCCTCTCCATCACTCAGGCGTCAGAAACCCAACCTGGTCTCAGGGCATTTCGTATGATATGTTACGTTTTGTATGGTATGTATTTCATTTGTGGGTGTCCATCATCCATTTCATTTGATATGTTACGAATTACAGTTAGTATGATATGTTACAAATTCCAATTTGTTGTGGCTTACATTAGCTAGGGGGCTAACGCTAACTTTAGCTATCTGGCTAACGTTAGCTAGGTTATAGGGTTAGGGTTTCAGGTTTTAAATGAACCTATTAAAACTCACGGACGATTAGTAAACCTTAAACCAAGTTTTTTCTCCCATTGGGTCATACAGCTGCATAAGACAAAGACATGGTTCCACCAGTGGTAGTACATATACCCCGATTTGGGTGACGTCTCCTTCTTCTCTCTAAACATTACATCTTTATTACTAGACAGGAAGTTAAGTGATGCGGGCCACAAACTGTTCCTTCTCCCTTAAGGTGACCTGACCTGACCTCGACCCCCTTTCTCACTAATCCACAACTCTCCATCCTTATCAGTGCCTGCCAACATGTGATTATCTTTCCTTTACTCAGTACATTCCAAGCTTAATTACATCCACCATATACATTCTTCCTACAGATAACCATTAACTTCTGGTGTAGACCCTAGACTATGACACCCCTCATATCTCTAGTATAACAGATGATTAACAATATTTAAAGTTTAGAAATCCGAACCCAAAGGTTAGGGTTAAGGTTAGGAATTAGGTTAAAGGGTTAAGGTTAGGGTTAGGGGAAGGGTAAGCTGAAAGGTTTAAGGTTAGGGTTAGGATTAGGGGAAAGGTTAGCTAACATGCTAAGTAGTAGCAAAGTAACTAAAAAAAGTAGTAAGTAGTTGAAAAGTTGCTAATTAGCTAAAATGCTAAAGTTGTCCATGCAGCGATTCATACAGGCAACTTTTGGGTTGCTAGAAGTTTGCGTTATATGCACTCCCATCCACCCCTACCAACCACCCTCCTTTTGTTTTTGCCTTAATTAACCTTCTGTCTTATGTAAACATACCATTCGTAACATATCATACCAATTTGCGTGTCCCTTGTTTACATTTACTATGTAACGTCTAGTCTATGAGACCAGGCTGCAGAAACCTTTGCATTACCATGGCAGCGGTCCCTCTGCATGGGTCACTGGGGGATCGATCTCAATGATTACCAGAACATTACACTCATCCCTTATTCATGGCCCACAGGTACAACAATGACGTGAAGCACATCAAGATCCTGACCAGAGATGGCTGCTTCCACATTGCAGAGAACAAGAAGTTCAGGAGTATATTAGTGAGTCTGTTTCCCTTTTCATAGCACCACCTCTGCATTTCACACACAAATAAATCACTCAGCATTTCTTTAATTAAATGTCAAAACATGAATCTTATTTTTAGCTTCTTGCTGTGTGAAAATAGCTCTGATTAGAGGTGGATTACTGGTGTGATTTACTTTACTGCCCGTAGGCCTTGTAGAGAGTTATAGACAGGGATCGGTCCAGGGTGGATTGGATGTGTTCTCTCCCTTCTATTCACCCAGGATTGTGTTTCCTTCAGCTGCGGTTAGAAATGAGATTTTACTGTTAGTCCTACTCTGTACGTGTATGCTACTTTTAATCTTCATATTAAGTTAATACTTTTGTTGTTTTCATTTAATTGGTATTGGACAGAGGACATTTTAAAACAGATTTCGAATTATATAGAGAACACTACTATATTCATTTTCATGCCAATGGTGTTGTTGTGTGAGGCTATTTGGCTAACTGTGAGAATGTATGTATGGGTGTGAATGTGTGCCTGCATGTGTGCCTGTATGTGTGTCTTCTTCTCTGTGTGTGTGTGTGTGTGTGTGTGTGTGTGTGTGTTACAGGAATTAATTGAGTACTACAAACACCATTCATTGAGGGAAGGCTTCAGAAGCCTGGACACCACACTGCAGTTCCCCTACAGAGAGCAGGAGAATGCTGCTATGCTCCACACCAACAGACTGGGAGGAAACAGTGAGTACAGAAACAACACTACATACACAACACGAACACAGCACAACACTACACTCTTAGAAAAAAAGGTGCTATCTAGAACCAAAAAGGGCTTTTCGGCTGTCCCTATAGGAGAACCCTTTGAAGAACCCCTTTTGGTTCCAGGTAGAACCCTTTTGGTTACAAGTAGAACAATTTTGGGTTTCATGTAGAAGAACCCTTCCACAGAGGGTTCTACATGGAACCCAAAAGAGTTCTACCTGGACCTAAAAAGGATTCTACCTAGAACCTAAAAGGGTTCTCCTATGGGGACAGCCGTAGAACCCTTTTGGAACCCTTTTTTTTTTTTCTAAGTGTGTCCACATAAAGACACTGCCTCCTTTAGGTCTGTAGTCAGGACCTGCAAATAACAATCAAACTCGTCATTATTGAATTTTGGTTCGTATCATGTGATGACTGCCTACCATGACCCTGAATATGAACCTCCCAGTAGATATAGTTAGCTAGGTACATTCATGCATGGTTTTGTTTTTGGTAAGCTCTTTGATGAGACAGTGAAAATACGAATTATACTGTATACTGCTCTTTCTTTTTACTGTCTAGAGAAGGGATGCAGGTCTAGTGGCAGTTCTAGAAGCAGGTTTGGTTGAAAAAAAAGGAGTTTGTTGAAACTTGGCTTAGAATGGTGTTGCTATGGCTGCGATAGCTGGCTGACAAGTCTTGGGTAAAGAGTGTGTGCTGGGTGACATTTCACTGTGAGCACAGCAACACACAGCAACACACCTGGAGAGAGGACAGGTGTTTCACAGGATGATTATGTTTGCTCCAATTTCAATCTCTCATTGGCAGATTTAATTAGTCATTAGCTGGTCGTTTTATGTTGGTTAGAACATGTTGTATGACGAAACAAATGACATTTTGAACAGTTTGTTTTGGAATAGTTGTATGGTGAAATTGGCAAGACATTGGCTCAAAAATGTGTATTATAATAGTGTATACTATCTGACACCTTTTGTGGTGTGTGAACTGGTGTGTGAACTGGTGTGTGAACTGGTGTGTGGACTGGTTTGTGGACTGGTGTGTGGACTGGTGTGTGGACTGGAATGTGGACTGGAATGTGGACTGATTTGTGGACTGGTTTGCGGACTGATTTGCTGACTGGTGTGTGAACTGATTTGTGGACTGGTGTGTGAACTTGTGTGTGAACTGGTGTGTGAACTGGTTTGTGAACTGATTTGTGGACTGGTTTGCTGACTGATTTGCTGACTGGTGTGTGAACTGATTTGTAGACTGGTGTGTGAACTTGTGTGTGAACTGGTTTGTGAACTGATTTGTGGACTGGTTTGTGGACTGGTTTGTGGACTGGTGTGTGGACTGGTGTGTGGTCTGGTGTGTGGACTGTTTTGTGGACTGGTTTGTGGACTTGTGTGTGGACTGGTGTGTGGACTGGTTTGTGGACTGGTGTGTGGACTAGTGTGTGGACTGGTGTGTGGACTGATTTGTGGACTAGTGTGTGGACTAGTGTGTGGACTGGTTTGTGATCTGGTTCACACACCAGTCCACAAACCAGTCCTCTAACGACTGGTTTGTGATCTGGTTTGTGGACTGGTGTGTGGACTGATTTGTGGACTGATGGGTGAACTGGTGTATGGACTGGTGTGTGAACTGATTTGTGGACTGGTGTGTGAACTGGTGTGGGGACTGGTGTATGGACTCGTTTGTGTGGACTGGTTTGTGATCTGGTTCACACACCAGTCCACAAACCAGTCCTCTAACGACTGGTTTGTGATCTGGTTTGTGGACTGGTGTGTGGACTGGTGTGTGGACTGGATGGTTCTGAATCCGTTTCTAGTTATAGTTTTAATAAAAGTGATTCTCATTCAGAGTCAGAATATAGTGGTGGTCCCTGTCAGTTAAAACGGTGTTAGTTGCACTGTGTTACTGTACATCATGAATACTGTATAGTCCTGTACTGCTGTTACAGCATGGATAAGAAGACAGCAGACACAGAGGAGAAGTGGCATGTTGGATCCCAGTGGTGAGGAAGGGGTTAAACGCAGAACCCGACGCCGGCAGCACACCCGCAACACTGGAGCCTCTCTCCGGGGTTGATGGAGAGTTTATGACGCATCGCAATCACTGCTGAGATTAGATTTCATTGTAGCACCATATGTCACCGTGCGAAAAGTGCAAGAAAAACTCCCAGGATTCGCTGAAGGTCGTGTTGCAAGTGCTGGGGAAACACGACAGAACATAAAGGCAGAGGATCATAGTGAGTCAGAAGCTGGATGCTGCATGTCTCACTTTTCATTTCGCTTGTCACTCAAATGGCTCTCGATTGTCTCTCGGCCTAAAAACAAACACACATACAGGGAGGAAGGAAGGATGAAAAACAACTCGTCCCTCACTGAGATAATTGAATTCCAACCTGTTTGTTTTCTCTCTCTCTTTTGTTGTCTCTCCTTCTCTCTCCTTCTCTTTCATCCTCTCTAAGGCCCCAACTCATAGAATTCAGCTCCATTCTTTACTTGTAAATCACTCTTTTGTTTAGTTGCTCATTTCTACCAGCATGGCTGAAATGCTAATGCAGTTTATGTTCTGTTTTGGACATGACTCTGCTGTATATGTCTACATATCTCCAAACTCTCCTGGTCCCTGCTGATTTACACCATAAACAACCCTAGCAGCATCAGACTTCCCAGGATGGGAAGGATGGAATAAGCAGGAAATCTGGGAAACCAGGGAATTTTGTGAAAGTTACTGGAAAGTTACTACAACCTTAATCAACTCTCTTGAGGACCATAGCATCGCTGTTGATCAATCACACATGGGTAATATGTAGGTTATTACCTGCATGATACAGTATGTGTCTAGTGGAAGCTGGCTCCTCAGAGGACACAGTATGCGGTCGTATGGAAACATATTTCCTGCAGAGGAGAGAGAGATATAACCGACAGATATTAAAATGCTCATCAGATTTCTCCTCTGATCTTCCTCCCTGTGATAGAAACCAGGCTTGGCTTTCAGTGAGCTTCTTCTAACATGGCTTTTTAGAGGATATGCTTACAAGACTTGACCAGGGAGTCTGGTACTCTGGTTGGTGGAGTGTATGTTGCTTGCGTGCTCGCACACTCGTGTGTGTGTGTGTGTGTGTGTGTGTGTGTGTGTGTGTGTGTGTGTGTGTGTGTGTGTGTGTGTGTGTGTGTGTGTGTGTGTGAAGTTGGTATTCATATGATTATGACCTAACACAGCAGACAGTGGGTTGTTAGTATGGATAGGCAGCGGTGGCTCATGAGTAAAATGTCTCTATGTGGGGCTGTATAGCAGCAGTCATTAGCCCTGTGACTGTGAGCAGGGTAAACATATTGCATGGTTGACATCAGCTCTGTTGTATTGCTCTGGGCCTGCTGGTCAGACAGGGATTCATATGGTAGCAGGATGAGGGCCAGAACTGCCAGAGCGGATAGCAGGTGCATGGGGTGGCAGGGTGCTTGAGAAGGGTAAACACACACACACATTTGCACAAGCGAGCACACACACACGCACACACACACACACACACACACACACACACACACACACACACACACACACACACACACACACACACACACACACACACACACAGAAGAAGACACACACACAGGCACACATGCAGGCAAACATTCACACAAAGAACACAAAGAAACACAGTTGGGTAAATTTCATTTCAATGCCGTTAATGTCAATTCAATATCTCATAAAATATGAATGGGCAGCGTTTGAAAAATGTACTGTATGTTAAATAAATCAATGTGTCCATTTATCGGAAATCAACACATTCTAAAAAGGAATGGACATTTTCAAATAACTGATTTGAACTTCAGTTCTGTCCCTGAATGGGTTTTTGAATGGAAATGGAAAGTAGTCTAGCAGAGCATTCTAGGGAGGGACCATCATTTATATTTTCCCCAACTGAGCTCAGTGAAATTGTTGTGGTTGTTTGGGTTTCTGGTCATAGGATCTTTTCATGTCCTATCAAACTGCACTGTTCTACTGCCAGCTACTTCTTTTGCCTGTAAACTTTGAGTTGGGATTAAACATGCTTTTCCTTCGCTTCTCTCTCCTTTATCCCACCCTCCCCTCTTCCCCTCCACTCCTCTACCCTGCTTCCTCCCCTCCCCTTCCCTGCCATAGCCCCATTGCTCTGTGGGCTGACTTATGTAACTCCTGCCGGCTACAGCTTTGTTCCTCCCTCCTCCGCTCCTTTCTGGTCAGGTACAGGTACCACTTTTTATTTCTACTCCTTTCTGTTTGGGCCCTGACTGTTTAGCATGCACAGTGGGCCTCATCTCACATCTCACCTCCCTCCATCTGCCTGGAAATGTGTGTGTGTGTGTGTGTGTGTCTGTGTGCATGTGCATACATAGCGTTTGTTTGTATTTGTGTTACCACCAAGATATGGCCCAAGTAGATTGACCCTGTCTGGGTCATCATATCACACCCCAGTGACCCTGAATGACACCTCTGCAGACCAATCAAAACACCCTATTTAAGCTGTCAGGCCAGTGAAGCATCTTTCCACAGCAGCAGTAGTATTACAGTCCAAACCTGCCATGTACCCAGCAGAGCTAACCAGCTCCAGTTCCATATCTGTCTTTTCCCATTGTTATCTTACTGTGTGCATGACTGCAGCTCATAGACAGACAGACAGACCGGTCTCTACCTTGTCTTCACAAGCCAAGGTATTTCACATGAGCAGCAGCAGACACACACACACCCACACACACACGCACACACACGCACACAGCCAGCCAGCCTGCCTTTCTCTCTCTCTCTCTCTCTCTCTCTCTCTCTCTCTCTATCTCTCTCTCTCTGTCTGTCTCTCCTGGCTGTTTTTCAGTGAGGATGGGTTAAAGCATCATGTATTGGGTTAAAGCATCATAATAATATGGTCTAAAAACAGCACCGTACTGTACAATATACACATACAAAAGGAATGAAGACATCATTGTCGTGCAACAGGCTGTTTTGTGTGTATGCAGTCTATGGTCTGTTAAAGATCACGTAGCATCCAAGTAGAGACAGATTGGAGGAACCTTTTAGTGTTCCTCCCTTCAAACGCTCTGGTTTATAATTAACCCAGCCACCCGTATGAGTGTGGATTACGCTGTTGACACAATCAAGCCCACAATCAAAACAGACACTTCATTTGGACATGGCTTTGCACATATCATTTATTTAAATGGGGCTGGGCTAAGACAGGGGGAAAAGGGGGGAGAGAGAAGAGAGTGATGCGATTATGCACGCCTCCACATCTCCCTCTAGACTGTGTCTGTCTGGGGTGAAAGGATAACATCCATCTCAGTGTGAGAGAGAAATAGGAGTTGGTCTTATGTAGAAGCTTCTTATTTTGAAGTGTATGATTAATCATCCCTCTCGTTTTCTTTTTCTCTCTCTCTCTTAAATTCTCTTTACATGTTCTCTTTGCCTCTCTCTTCTCTCTCTCTATTCTCTCTCTCCCTCTCTCTCTCTCTCTCTCTCTCTCTCTCTAACTCTCTCTCTCTCTCCCTCTCGTCTCTCTCTCCACAGTGTTCACCCCTAAGGTGATGGGTGTGGCGATAGCCCGCTATGACTTCAGCTCCAGGGACACCAGAGAGCTGTCTCTACAGGAGGGAGACGTAGTCAAGATCTACACCAAGTCAGGAGCCAATGGCTGGTGGAGGGGAGAGGTCAGCGGCAGGGTGAGTGGTCCCTCCAGACGCCAATCAATCTCTCCATCCAATCCAACTTTGACAATTGGTCTAAGAAGTATGTATGTGAGTGCCTCTGCACTGGTGAAAAAAATGGTTGAATCAACATTGTTTCCACGTCATTTCAACCCCCCCAAAATCTGTGTGATGACATTGAATCAATGTGGAAAATGTATTTGATTTTCAAAAAGGGCATTTAGTATTTTTTTACCCAACTTTTAATGACATGGTAAAATGTATTTATTGATTTTACATTGAATTTACGTAAGTTGACAACTCAACCAAATTGAAATTAAAACTAGACGTTGAACTGACGTCTGTTGCCCAGTGGGTCTCAAATAATGTGTGTGAGTGTGTTTGTTTGAGCTGCTGTGTAGACTGAGATCTGTCCCCTGTTATTGAGCCCTGGTGTCTGTCTGTTGACTCTGCTCTAGTGATCACTTAACAGTGTTCTGTAGCAGAGCACTGCACTGCTGCCCCTCTTTAGAGTGGAATAGATGGATCGGTGCTAGCCAGTATCGCAATACTCTAAATGCCATTGTGGTTGTGGGAATAGAGCTTCTCTCTCTCTAGTGAATCAGATAATACGAGGAAGTAGGCTGGTGAAGAACTGCTGCTGGATGCTATTATCCCTGCACAGCTGTAGCCTTCACAGACAATACGCTAACATGCTAACTCGTTTCAGCTAACTGGTTAGCTTTTTAACTGGCTAAAAAGCTAACTGGTTAACTGGCTAATAGGCTAATCACTCTGCCAGATGCCTATTGAAAAGAATCACCATCATGAGCCACTCAGGTGTTTCGTCTTGAAGGTTATTGGTGGGGGGGTGTAACAACAGTCCACACACACAGTACCGCTATATTTAAAAAAATATTTTTCTTATTTTATCGCAGGTGGGCTGGTTTCCATCTACCTATGTGGAAGAAGGAGAGGAGTGAGAAAGACAAATACTGTTTGGTTTAGTACTGGACCCTCTACGGTTGATCTGACAGCTTGCTGAGATGGGACTTCCTAATCTGGGATTCCAGCCCTCCTATTGGCTGTTAAATCAGCGACGTCCCAGAGACCTTTGGGAAAAAAGGGGTTTCTCGATGAACTAGTGACTGGTTCTCTCTGCAACAGACTAGTGACTGGTTCTCTCTGCAACAGACTAGTGACTGGTTCTCTCTGCAACAGACTAGTGACTGGTTCTCTCTGCAACAGAATAATGACTGGTTCTCTCTGCAACAGACTAGTGACTGGTTCTCTCTGCAACAGACTAGTGACTGGTTCTCTCTGCAACAGAATAATGACTGGTTCTCTCTGCAACAGACTAGTGACTGGTTCTCTCTGCAACAGACTAGTGACTGGTTCACTCTTCAACAGCTTGGCTGTCAGCAGGAGAAGGACCTTTGCCAGAACCCAGCTCTCTCCTTCCGTCCCTCCCTCTCTTCCTCTCTCCCTCTCTCCTTCACATCCACCTCTATCTCTCTATAGCTACCGCAAGTTGTCGCTGAAATATTTAAATGCCGCCCATCCATCTATCCATCCATCCATTTATCCATCCATCCACACTACCCAGAATATAGCTAAGACTGTCTAAGGATTTGGAAAAGTGAAAGAGAAAAGAGAGAGAGAGAAGAGACACACACACAAACACACATACACAGGGCGGCAGGTAGCCTTGTGGTTTGAGCGCTGAAAGGTCGCTAGTTCGAATCCCCAAGCCGACAAGGATAAAAATGTGACCTTGAGCAAGCTACTTAACCCTAATGCTGTCATGAAACACCTCCCACACCCATCCTCACAGATTACAATCCCTGCCACTGAACACGACACACGCACAGGTTGACATTTATTGGGATGAATCTTGTCCTGGAGGCAGAGCTGAGCGGTTTTTGTTAGCTGGTCCAGCCACAAAGTCAAAATTGTTTATATCGTAAAACATATTAGCTTTTTGGTCTTAATTTAGGGTTAGGCATGAGGTTAGCAGTGTGATTAAGGTTTGGGTTAGGTTTAAAATCAGATTGTATGACTTGTTGCTGTGGCAGCTAGTGACCACCCTGCAGAGCTGCCTCCTGTACATGAGTCATCCCAGTAAATACCAACCTGCCACACACACAAAAGATGAGAGAGAGGGATGTTGGGGGATATCATCGCCACCCCGCCCCTCATGTTCTCATCTCTCCAGCTGTACAGCAGGCTGGGTTAGGGGCTGTCGCTGTGTGTTGATCTGATAGGGCCCTGGCTGGTTTGTCAGGGAACAAGCTTGTGATGTGATGCTACCCTACAACGGACGCAAGAGGCCCCCGCTCTCTCTTCTCTCTCCTCTCTTTCTCTTCCTTCTGACAGAAAACAAAAGGGAATACTCTGATTGGCCTGTAAACACTGTCTCCTGTTACCCCTACTGTTGGGGCCTCCAGCCCTCTGTCTTCTGTTTCTTTCTCTCTCTTTCTCCCTCTCTCTTTCTCCCTCTCTCTTCCTCTTCTTTTAACCCCCCTCTTTTTCTCCATTTCTCCTTTTCCTTATCTCGATTTTCTCTCTCCACTCTCCCCTCCCCTCCAGTAGACGTTCCAGGCAGTGCCTTCCTTCCTTCATAATCCTCTAATGAGAGGGATTTAGCACCATTTGAGGGAATAATGACTTCACACTGAAACACACTCAAAAAACACAGTCAGGCAGGCGGATCAAGCCATATAATAATAATGTAAAAGTCACCACAGACAATACAGTGTAATAGTCAGTACAGAAAATAATGGGCGGTGATAGGCAAACCACAGCTCACACCAGTGCTCAGTGTTTTCACTCATACGGCTTTTAAGTCCCAATGCAATAGCACCAGGATCTGTATGCCGTAGTCTGAACCCCCTGACTTTGATTGACAGGTTGTTGCTATGCCACTATGTGTTAATTACAGTTCTGTGAGGTGATAGTTCAGGTGGTGGTGTCTGGGAGGAGAGCTGCTAGACGAACACACACGCACAAACACACACGCGGGCATGCACACACGGCACAGCCATACCTGTCTTCAGTTCACCCATTCAATATCCATACATACTCCATAGTATACTATGGAATGATCATAAAGTACATACGTGATGTATATATTATTATAAAGATTACATTGGGCAACAAAACATATGAAATCATCAGGGTTATAACTATCAAGGGGAGGTATTCAATGCCTCAGCAATGTCCCTGTCTTCTGGGTCGTATTCACTAGACACCAAATGGGAGCAAGCAGACTTAAACAGGAAGGGACTACCTGAACAATAATAAACGCTCATATTCGTTTTCAATTGTTTCGCTACGGTGTGCACTAATGAATACAACTCTGCTGTCTTCTTGTGGTTCTTCTGTGTGTTAATGCTGGTCATTAAGGCACCAAATGGATTATGATGTGAATCTGGTCCTCGGAATGCTGGGAAATGTAGTGTTTTACCATACTGTATGTCTCAAGGGAAAGTAGTGTTTGAACTGTAATAAGGAATCAGTGGAGTGAAAGACTGTAAGGTATAATGTTTTAATCTCCTGTGCTTATTTGAACTGTTTCCCACCACAATGGCATTATGCTTTTTTGAAGTGAAGGCAGCTCAAATTCCAGCTTAACTATTTGTTTTATTTGTTTTAATGTGCAAGCCATCTGGATAATGTCTTGATATGATGAATGTGTATAAGAGATGTATTTTTATTTGTGAATTGTTTCGATGGAATATGATAGTGTGTGTCCAGGTTGTATTGTGAACTGTCCCGATCCACCCTACTCTGTTTTCTAACTGCAGTGCATGTTAGCTACCACTAGATGGCAGCAGCACAAGCGCATCTTTCCCCTCACCTCTTTCTCTGCATGTCTCTCCTCCACCTCCTTCAACCATGCTTTACTGATGGCCTCTTCCTATGACAGTGTGGACTGGGGTTGTTTGAATTCATTACGAGATGCTTTAGGAGTTGCCTTTATAATGATAGCCCCACCATAGACATAACAGAGAGAACATTTCCAGGTGCAACCAGGCTTTCGAAGCATGCGGTCTAGTAAACTACTAACACAGATATATATGAACAGCCTTTCTAAGCATGGGTTCTAGTAATCTACTCCCTCGCCTTTTCCACGAGAGGTGAACTCCGACGGTAAGGGGTTTACACTAGCAGGGCTTCTTCCTTCCCTGTGTGTGTCTTTATACTCTACCCAGAAAGAACAGAATAAAGCCTCAAGGGTATCAATGATCTGATCTCTACACTATCATTCCTCACCTAGCACACCCACTACATCCAACGATCTGTTCATTTCTCTCTCTCCCTCTTACTATGCCCTTCCTCCATCTTGCCCTCTATTTCTAACTCTCTTTCTCTGTTTCTCTCTCTCTGCCTCTCTGTATTCTCTCCCTGTCCCTGTCTCGGTGAGGTGGTTGTAACCTAGCACTGTATCTTCATACCAGGATAGGTTATACAGTGTATACTCTGTTGAATTGTAAAATAGAGAGGAGGTGTTTCAGGTGTTTCAGTATACTCCACCAGACAGCCACATACAGACTTCTTTTTAGTCTTCTGTAGCTGACACACCCATCATCTCACCGGTAGTCATGGACAAGCCATTACAGTCTTTGCTTACAGACAAGAAGCCATAGTTATATTGATCAACAACAGAACGGTCTGCTGTCTGTACTGTGTCTCTGAGTTGTGGCACTCTGTATAGTGCATTGTTCACCTTGTTATAGCATCATTTATGAATCCAAATATGTCTACTGTACCTATATTTGACATTCTGGAGTCTAAACACCATGGCAACCTGCCACTGTGGCCTAACTAACCTATAGCTGTGCAATCTGAGTTCAGTGTGGAACATAACCATGTAGTATTGTATCATACTGTAAATATGTAAATATCACACAATAAACACAAATGTATATGGCTTCTTTTTAATATCATTGCAGTGTCTGTTTATTCATTTTTTTCTTCTCTCTGCTAGCTGCTTAAATTATTCTTGTTTCTAAATTAGCTTGAGCCTAAGTAGGATTCATTAAGTGGTTGTTATTGTGTTGCCTCTGCCTGCACAGCCAAGACCAAAGGAGACACTGTTGTTTTTTAAAGAGAGTTTATTTGCACTTAGATTTTAATTAAAACCACCGGAGCGCTTGCTCCAGAGTTCTAATTGGCTAATTGGTGCGCGTCTAATGAGGTAAACGGGTAAACGAAGGAATGCTCTGCATGCTGTTAGCATGAGACACAAACCAGCCCAATGAGAGAAGGAAACGACAACAGATAAGAGAATAAAACAAACAAACAGGTGTTTGTTATATGAAGACATATTCAGTCTGTGTGTGTGTGTGTGTGCGTGCGTGCGTGTGTGTGCGTGTGTGTGCGTGTGTTCGTGTGTCTGTCACACACTATACCAATAGTGAAGTGCTATTCATTCTTTCCCCCATCCCACCCACAGACATGGAAGGTGAGTGTGCAAGCATGGTGAAAATATAAGCTGTAGTACAATATCACTGAAATGCTCTGTTATGAACAGATTTCACTGGTTTCATTAAAGGGAGAAGCAAGGTCATGTTATTGGGTTCATAATTGTGTGTCTCTGTGTGTGTGCAGTCTTGAATAACTATAATGTGTGTGTGTCTGTGTGTGCAGTCTTGAATGACTATAGTGTGTGTGTCTGTGTGTGTGTGCAGTCTTGAATAACTATAATGTCTGTGTGTGTGCAGTCTTGAATGACTATAGTGTGTGTGTGTCTGTGTGTGTGCAGTCTTGAATAACTATTATGTGTGTGTGTCTGTGTGTGTGCAGTCTTGAATGACTAATGTGTGTGTGTGTCTGTGTGTGTGCAGTCTTGAATAACTATAATGTGTGTGTGTCTGTGTGTGTGCAGTCTTGAATGACTATAGTGTGTCTGTGTGTGTGTGTGCAGTCTTGAATGACAATAGTGTGTGTGTGTCTGTGTGTGTGCAGTCTTGAATGACTATAGTGTGTGTGTGTGTCTGTGTGTGTGCAGTCTTGAATGACTATAGTGTGTGTGTGTCTGTGTGTGTGCAGTCTTGAATGACTATAGTGTGTGTGTGTGTCTGTGTGTGTGTGTGCAGTCTTGAATAACTATAATGTGTGTGTGTGTCTGTGTGTGTGCAGTCTTGAATGACTATAGTGTGTGTGTGTCTGTGTGTGTGCAGTCTTGAATGACTATAGTGTGTGTGTGTCTGTGTGTGTGCAGTCTTGAATGACTATAGTGTGTGTGTGCAGTCTTGAATGACTATAGTGTGTGTGTGCAGTCTTGAAAGACTATAGTGTGTGTGTGTCTGTGTGCATCTGTGCATGTGTGGGTGATGGTCTCTTAGGCCATCTGCTCCTTCCTGGGTGGACGTGCGGCAGACAAGATGAGACACACAGGGTCAGACTGCTAACCTCGAGCCCGCCTCACCCTGCTCTGCCACCATAGGGGTAGAGAGGGTCCAGGAGTCTCCAGGTCCCCTGCCCACGGTGGGCAGCCTTACCTGGGCACCACCAGCCGGCCACACCAGCAGACCGCCAGCAGCGACAGGACCACCAGGACGACAGATGGTGGATGGTGACAGAGAGGGGCATTGATGTAGCTGCTTCAGTCCACCTCACACTGAAAAGAAAAGAACGACAAACTCCACTCCAACTTTGTCAGGTTGTCCTGTTCCTCTGTGGTTCAAAATGTTCATCCTCGGCTCTGCTTAATATCCTCTTACTGTACATGTTGGTCTCATTCATAAACAGAGAGTATATCTGGCCCTGTTAAAGAAAAACATCATACATGCTATAATACTGGGAGGTACTGTGAGTGGACACACACACCTGATGTTAACAGACAAAGAGATTCAGCCCAACAGCCAGTGTGTCATTGACTGCAGCGAGTGACTACAGCAGAACACCATTAGAGAATCGATTCAAACCGTAGCGATGAAGGTCTGCGTTCTAGCGCAATTGACATTTAAAGGCAATGTTCCCGCGTTTGCGGAGACTGCATTCTCGGTAAACAATGCATATGTCGGCTCAATTGGAAATGACCTCTACATGTCAATCACGCTACAACGCGGATCTTCAGTGGTACGGATTGATTCGAGCCCAAGATCACTCTTGAGATACGGCAGCCCTGGATCCTGTACTGTACACCGTGGTCTTCTCGCTCTCTCTCTCTCTCTCTCTCTCTCTCTCGCTCTCTCTGTCTCTCTGTCTCTCTCTTTCAATTCAATTCAATTCAATTTAAGGGCTTAGTTGGCATGGAAAACATACGGTTACATTGCCAAAGCAAGTGAAATAGATAATAAACAAAGTGAAATAAATAAATGTACGGTAAACAATACGCTCACAGAAGTTCCAAAAGAATAAAGACATTTCAAATGTCCCAAGAGGAAATCATGACAGAATAACCCACCCGGAAAAGACCAAGCAGCGAGAGGACAAGGAGTCCTGGACATGGAGGGAGACGGCGGAGCATCGTCGTCCCAGGAGGAGGATGAAAGCAGCGAAAGCTGAGCGGGGGAGTTACGAGGAGCTATATGGAGCCCGGAGAGGGAGAAATATGTTGGGACTCGCCTGGCTAGAAAGCCTGAAAGGCACCCCCAAAAAACGTTTTTTTGGGGGGGGGGTATACGAGGAGGTTGGCCAGTTCAGGGTGGACTCCTGAGCCAACTCCTCGTGCTCATTGGAGGGAGCGTCGCACTGAAAAGACGCCATGCTATGCAGTTTTGCGCACGGTGTATCCTGTGCGGATTCATAGGCCGTTCGCGAAATTCCAGCTCCACTCATCTGTCGGGCTAGGTTGAGTGTGCAGCCTGGAAGAGTGGTACCAGCTCAGCGCTCCGGGTCTCCAGTGCGCCTCCTAGGACCAAGATATCCTGCTCCGGTTCTGCGCGCAGTGTCTCCGGTGCGTGTCCACAGCCCGGTGCGAGAGATTCTTCTGTTCTAGGGTGTGTATTTCTATGTTGGGGTAATGGTTCCCAATTAGAGGCAGCTGAGTCTCATTACCTCTAATTGGGAACCATATATATGTTTGGGGTTTTGCACTAAGGTTTGTGGGTTATTGATTGTAGTGATTGTTCATGCCACAGTGTTTAGGTTCATGCCACAGTGTTTAGGTTCATGCCACAGTGTTTAGGTTCATGCCACAGTGTTTAGGTTCATGCCACAGTGTTTAGGTTCATGCCACAGTGTTTAGGTTCATGCCACAGTGTTTAGGTTCATGCCACAGTGTTTAGTCCAGGATTTAGTGTTTAGGTCAAGATTTAGTGTTTGTTTAGGTTCATGCCATAGTGTTTAGTTTAGGCCATAGAGTTTGTTCATAGCTTAGTTAGATTCTCGAGTTCTGTTCCATGTCACGATCTTCGTTCATTGTTTTGTTCAGTTAAGTTACGTTCATTAATTAAAGATGTATTCTGGACACCTCGCTGCGCCTTGGTCTGTCCCAAGAGGAAATCATGACACCTGTCTTATCTTGAGAGCCAGGTCTGCTTACGGTGGCCTTTCTCAATAGCAAGGCTATGCTCAGTCTGTACACAGTCAAAGATTTCCTTAATTTTGGGTCAGTCACAGTGATCAGGTATTCTGCCACTGTGTACTCTGTTCAGGGCCAAATAGCATTTTAGTTTGCTCAATTCTTTTGTAAATTCTTTCCAATATGTCAAGTAATTATCTTTTTGTTTTCTCATGATTCGGTTGGGTCTAATTGTGTTGCTGTTCTGGTTATCTGTGGAGTCTATTTGTGTTTGTGAACAGAGCCCCAGGACCAGCTTGCTTAGGGGGCTCTTCTCCAGGTTAATTTCAAAGGTAGGTGATGGCTTTGTTATGGAAGGTTTGGGAATCACTTCCTTTTAGGTGGTTGTAGAATTTAACGTCTCACTCTCTCTTTCTCTCTGTCTCTGATCTTATCAGGGTTGAAGTGGCTGGCCCACCACACGAGAGACTGTCAGGGAGATGCACTCTCCACTCCCCCGATGGCAGAAAGATGGTTCTATCTGCTACAGATCCCTGTTGTGTGTGTGTGTGTGTGTGTGTGTGTGTGTGTTGAATCAACCTACACAGATCTCTGCTCAACACCAGGACAGTACAGTACAGGACGACAATGTATAGTAACATCAACCTCCCTGCCATGGCAGCATAAAAACAGTAGCATTGTGGGTAAAACTATCATGTTAAAGCAGTCTACTGTCACTGAGAATAGGATACAGCTGTTTCTAACTGGGTTAGCTAAGACTAGGCAGTGTTTGTGAAGTTGATTTTTATGGAGATGTGTTGAGTGAGTTCACCTCTGTTTATGCAGCGCTGATCATCTCTGGGAAAGCAGGAGGGAGAGTGTGTGAGTGAGTGTGTCAGAGTGCTGCTTGATATTTTCATGCCAGCGACTGCCTCCCAGATGATGGCTCCGAGAGAGAGAGAGAGAGAGAGCGTGTCCATTGCAGCTGGACAGATACTCTGTGCTCAACTACGTAAATGTGTGCTTTTTAAGGGTGCATTTTAATAATTAAATGAATTATATTTTATGTTCCTCATCCCTTTCTCTTAATCTCATTGTCATTGTTGTTAAGAATCTAATTACTTCACTCTCTTTGTGATGTCATGTATCGAAATGCTTTTAGCAATAAACAAAATGCTCCATGTTTGGCTGTTTTTCCCATCTGGCATGCTGTAGGCCTGTTGGGTTGTTAGTGGGAGCTAGCTAGCCTGCTATAGGCCTGTTGGGTTGTTAGTGGGAGCTAGCTAGCCTGCTATAGGCCTGTTGGGTTGTTAGTGGGAGCTAGCTAGCCTGCTATAGGCCTGTTGGGTTGTTAGTGGAAGCTAGCTGTTACACGTTTGTGTACATAACATCATTTCTCCCTCTTCACTGCTCACCCTACAGTATACTCCGCAGCATCACTACATGTCAAATTCGATAACTGTTGTATTCTTGGTGCCGGCTGAAAGTGCCCCATCTTTTATTGATGGAACCTGTTTGTGCGATGCATAGCAAAAGTAGTTTAAGTGTGGACATGAGAGGTGTGGGACACTTAAACTGTGGACATGTGGATGTTAGAGTGAGAGTGGAGGAATGACGTGTGTGACGGTGATGGTCGAGGAGAGCATGTACAGTATATTCGAAAAGTATTCAGACCCTTTCCACATTTTGTTACGTTACAGTCTTACTCTAAAATGGATTAAAAAAATAAATCTATAATTCTCATCAATCTGCACATAATACCCCATAATGACAAAGGAAAAACCTGTTTTTAGACATTTTTGCAAATTTATAAAAAATTAAAAACAGAAATACCGTATTTACATAAGTATTCAGACCGTTTGCTCTAGACTCGAAATTGATCTCAGGTGCATCCTGTTTCCATTGATCATCCTTGAGATGTTTCGACAACTTGATTGGAGTCCACCTGTGGTAAATTCAATTGATTGGACATGGCTTGGAAAGGCACACACCTGTCTATATAAGGTCCCAAAGTTGACAGTACATGTCAGAGCAAAAACCAAGCGATGAGGTCGAAGGAATTGTCCGTAGAGCTCTGAGACAGGATTGTGTCGAGGCACAGATCTGGGGAAGGGTACCAAAACATTTCTGCAGCATTGAAGGTCCCCAAGAACACAGTGGCCTCCATCATTCTTAAATGGAAGAAGTTTGGACCCACCAAGACTCTTCCTAGAGCTGGCCGCCCAAGCAAACTGACAAATCGAGGGAGAAGGGCCTTGGTCAGGGAGGTGACCAAGAACCTGATGCCCACTCTGACAGAGCTCCAGAGTTCCTCTGTGGAGATGGGAGAACCTTCCAGAAGGACAACCATCTCTGTAGCACTCCACCAATCAGGCCTTTATGGTAGAGTGCCAGACGGAAGCCACTCATCAGTAAAATGCACATGACAGCCCACTTGTAGTTTGCCAAAAGAGGCCCCTAAAACAAGATTTTCTGGTCTGATGAAACCAAGATTGAACTCTTTGGCCTGAATGCCAAACCGTCACATCTGGAAGAAACCTGGCACCATCCCTACAGTGAAGCATGGTGGTGGCAGCATCATGCTGTAGGGATGTTTTTCAGCGGCAGGGACTGGGAGACTTGTCAGGATTGAGGGAAAGATAAACTGAGCAAAGTTACAAGAGATCCTTGATGAAAACCTGCTCCAGAGTTCTCAGGACCTCAGACTGGGGCGATGGTTCACCTTCCAACAGGACAACGACACTGAGCACACAGCCAAGACAATTCAGGAGTGGCTTCGGGACAAGTCTCTGAATGTCCTTAAGTGGCCCAGCCAGAACCCGGACTTGAACCCGATCGAACATCTCTGGAGAGACCTGAAAATAGCTGTGCAGCAATGGTCCCCATCCAACCTGACAGAGCTTGAAAGGATCTGCAGAAAAGAACACGGGAAACTCCCCAAATACAGGTGTGCCAAGCTTGTAGCGCCATACCCAAGAAGACTCGAGGCTGTAATCGCTGCCAAAGGTGCTTCAACAAAGTACTGAGTAAAGGGTCTGAATACTTATGTAAATGTAATATTTCAGTTATTTGTTTTTATTTTATTTGCAACAAATTCAAAAAAAAATTGCTTTGTCATTATGGGGTATAGATTGATGAGAATAAAGAAAACGATACATTTTTTTAAGGCTGTAACGTAACAAAATGTGAAAAAAGTCAAGGGGTCTGAATACTTTCCGAATGCACTATATGTGCAGGTCTGTGAATGTGTGTGTGTGTGTGTGTGCGTGTGTGCATGTGCGTGTGTGTGCGTGAATGTGCGTGTAAGATGGTGTATGAGTCTGTGAGTTGGTTGTGATATACAGATGGGTGAAGGATGTGTACATTCTTTTCTCCTTAATTGTCTTCTCCAGTGAATGACAGTAAACATCACCTCTGACACTGTGTACAGTCAAAAAACACATTCCAGTAACCAGATGCTGCCTTAGTGGTGTACTTTAGTGTATTCTCTCTCTCTCTCTTGCCTCTCCCTTTCTCTCTTGCCCCCACCTCTCTCTCTTTCACTCCTACTTCCAAGCTGTCATTTGGTACATGGTAAGTCCCCAGTGTCCCCGGGACCGCCTACAGAAGTATTCCACTTCCATTTGTCATCTTATAATATGGTGACATCAGCGCATCTGTCCCGCCACTGCCGCCGTTGTGCCACAGAGAGAGATTCTCAGTCCAAGTCCTTCATGAGGTCACTACAGCAACTTTCGTTATGGAATAGGTTAGGTAGGTTAGGTCTTAGGAACATGATTAGACATTACCACTTCCACACTCCATCCCCAGTGTGCAGCAGCAACCGTGTCAAGGTGTCAAGCCTTGATGAGTGAGCAGGTGTGGGCAATTGGGAGGATTGCCAATCCTTTAGAGAAAGGTTTCCATAGAGCCTCTCGGCCTGCCGGTCTTTGTTTGGTTTTAGTTAACCTCTTTCATTTTTTTGAGTTTATTTTTGTAAATATGTATTTTCTGGATGGAGCTGGGTTAGCCGTTCCATAGGGGTCAGGATGGAGCTGGCCCTGGATCTGGTAAATTTGCTGTCTCCTGGGCACATACAAGACATCTTTACAGGTGTACTCTCTTAATTTGATCACTCTGTACAGCAGGAAATGCAAACGTGTAGTGTATGCAAGGTTTTAAAAGGCTTCTAAAGTTTGTAATGTCAACCTAAAAATTTCAGACTTGATTTGCACTAACGAAAAATGTATCAACCCCTACTAAAATGGTAATTAATTATCCACATAATAATTTCTTGTTGCTGCACGGTTATTTTCCTGCTGTGAGAAACTGATCAAATTAAGATAGCACACCTGTATATGCAGAAGATAACATTTACAGGGGGTGAGTAGAGGAAGTCCTAGATTCAATCTGTAGTGCCGAGGATCCACGCTATAGCATTATTGCAATTTAAAGGTAATTTCCAATTGAGCCGACATATGCGGCGTTAACCGTGAATGCAGTCTCCACGAATGCGGGAACATTGTCTTTAAATGTCAATCACCCTATAGAGCAGATCGTCCGTGTTAAATCATGTGAAACCATGTGTTTTTGGAACACTTCACATGTGATCATATTTCACATTAAGTTTTGATGTGGATTTTCACATGTGAATATTTTTCACAGGTGGTAAATTTCACAGGTGATACCCTGCAAACAAAAATGTGTTTTTAGGATACACACACAAAGTGCGTTTAACATAAGGTGTTTTCATCGTTCATATTTTACATACATGATTAAATTGTGTATGTTTATTTCTACAGTAATTATTATTCAACATGTCCTCACCTGGGATTTGAACTCACAAGGTCTTGGTTCACGGCATTCTGATCTTCCTACTATGCTACCATGTCTTTGTCATTGACTGATTTCACCTTTATTCCTACACTTTGGACGTAAGTAAAGTAAATCTCAGCTTTGTTAAAAATACACTCTTATATTTCTCCCAGTGATTCAGGAGTAACGTTAAAGCAGAATAATACATTAGACGACTATACAGAAAAA
Source organism: Brachymystax lenok tsinlingensis (assembly GCA_030435695.1). NCBI lineage: Eukaryota > Metazoa > Chordata > Actinopteri > Salmoniformes > Salmonidae > Brachymystax > Brachymystax lenok. The sequence goes on from CM059782.1 coordinate 20,752,334, forward strand.
CCCAAGTATTGCACCATGCGTTGAGTTCAAACTGTTACGGCTTGGTCTGCGCTCCTCTCCATAACAATTGTATTTTTTATATATTCAGCTGTCAATAATGATCCTCACGGAACAACTACATGGCCGTGACAGCGTTTACAGATGAAGCAAATGAAGGTAAACGAAACAATGTAATTACATGGAATGATAATGTAGGCTAAACCAACTGAAGGGAACACAGTAAATTGGTAGTTGAATATGCGTGGTTATTAGGCCTACTGACAGTCGATACTGATAGTGGCAAATATTTAACATGATAGAAATAGTAGAGAGAAAGTCAGGGTAGCCTATAATTAAGATATTCGAGAGTTCCCATCCCTGCATGTTAAAAGACTGTACAATTAAAATCTGCATAATGGCATGGCATTTCATAAACTTTACAGTGGGAAACGTTATATGTTGACATGCTTCAGTTTGCTGCCATATGACTGGTTTTACATTTGTTTCCAGCGATTATAAGGTAAAATATATCTAAAACAAGATTAATTTATATTTACAATTCCCTGATCCAAGTGGATTACTCATGTACCGACCTGTTATCAATAGCTCTTATCAAGTTGTAAATTACAGTGCATGGAGAATGGTGTTATTTAAAAAAAAAAACATTAAGTAAATTCTTTCTCCGCTTGGAATTGGTATGTTGGCTAGACTATATTCATAGTTTCCACGCACGTCAAGGTGGTGGAATTATGAGGGAATTATATCAAGGTCAGAATAAGGCTTATTTGTAGACACACCTCCGCCACACCTTCATTTCTTAGATCCCAAAACGAATAGCAGGTGAATAGCATACTATTCTCATGTTTAAGTTCAATGTCCGAATATGCGTAAAGAGAAAAGTGCATAAAAAGGGAATTATGTTTCAGAAACTTTCACATTTGAAAATTGAATTTGCACTTTCACATGTGAAAAACTGTCATGTGAAAATCTAACTCTCACATGTGGAATTGCATTTTCACATTTGCATCCCCATGTCACATTTATTTCACATGATATCATGTTTTCACATGTGTAGTTGAATGTTATCACATGTTGCTTTTACATGTTGTCACGTAATCACATTAACTTCCCATACTGTAAGATCACAAGATCACATGTGATCACGAGATTCATGTTGTTTTTCTGTAAGGGAGTAAGTCAAACATAAACCAATGTTTGATTCTCTTCTTCCCACAATCTCCTCCCTCCATCCCTCCCTTTCCTTCCTCTCTTTCATCCCTCCCCTTCCTCCTCCCTCCCTATAAAATAACCTTCCCTCTTTTCCCTCTTTCACTCTCCTCCCTACCCCTCTTCCCTCCCTATACAACAATAGCTCTCCACACCGTGAGGCCAAACACTCAAAGGCACTCCGGCCGGCTCTGTACGATGATGAGCTAATAAATTAAGCTCAATTAATTACAATGTTTAGCATAATTCCAGAGTTTAACGAAGGTCTTTGTATCAGTGTGTATCCCCCGCAATTACTCAACACCATGAGCATGGATTATACAAATGAGGCAATTAAGAAGCTGTCAGATTCCTGGGAAAGAACCTTCCTCTCAGAGAGACACACTCTCCTCTCTCTAACCCATTACTCTCATCTCACTAGGTCTTAGGCTAGGCTACTCCTCTTTAAGACTTCATAGGAGTCATGTTAAAGCCGGTGCCCGGGTCCTGTCTAGCTGTCAGACCAGGAAACAGCAGGGCAAGCTGGGGGTGATGTGGAGTGGTTAGAGGTTAGCTGTGTGTCTTTCTGTGGTAGCAGATTCACCTCATCAAAACATTACAAAGAGAGAGAGAAAGAGAGACATGGAGAGAGAAGAGAGAGAGAAGAGAGAGAGGCTGGATGTGCGGACGGAGTGTCCTCCCACTGTTGAGGCAGGTTAACCTGATTAAATGTGGCTTTTTAGAATTTGTTCCTGCACACACAAGCACACATACGCACGCACACACACTTGGTGCTAGCTGCCAGAGCAGAGCAGAGAGCATGGCTGTTTTCCAGGAGAGGGCCAGGGCTGGGGAGAGGGGAGCACATTAGCCTAATAAGGGCCATCTGGTGGCCATTCATTAACTTGACCATCCTTGAAGTCCCCGACCTGATATGTCATTTTTCACTTTGCAGAGAAATACGTTAGCTGACAAGACGAACTTGGGCCAAATTATAGAAGATAGAAGACAAGGCAAGGAGGAAGAGGAGAAAGAAGGGAGAGAGAGAAAGAGGGGAGAGAGAATGGGTGGGTGGAAGAGAGGACTGTAAGAGAGAGAGAGAGAGAGAGAGAGAGAGTCAGAGAGAGAGAGAGAGATAATGAGGGGAGAAAAAGTGAGAGAGAGAGAGAGGGAGAGATAATGAGGGGAGAGAAAGTGAGAGAGAAAGAAAGAGAGAGAGAGAAAGAAAGACTGACAGGGAAGGAGAGAGAGGGAGTGAAGGGAGAAAGGGAAGTCAATTTGCTGATAGTGTATTCACAGTGGGATGATCTGGAGATGTTGATGACAGTTCATGGAGCATAAAATAAAGAGGGTTTATCTTGAGACCCAGAGTGGCAGCAGTGTGTGTGTGTGTGTGTGTGTGTTGGGGGGTTGCCTTGGTGCAATGGGAAATACTCCACCTGGTAAATGAGTGTCAACTCAGGTTATAATGGCATGCATGCACACACACACACACACACTCTCTCTCTCTCTCTGGCTTCCCACCATCATCACCATACAGATGTAGGATCTTAATTTGAGCCAGTTTGCTACGGTAGGAAAATAATCCTGCAGCAACAGCAAATGTGAATTATTATGTGGATTATAATTATTGGACATTTTTGTAGGGGTTGATACATTTTTCATTAGGGGAAATCAAGTCAAAAATGTCAAACTTTAGAAGTTCTTTTAAAACTCAAATATACTACAAGTTTACATCTCCTGCTAAGCAGGAAAATTGTCAGCAAAGTAATTATTACATCCTCCTGTACATCTGGGAGTTGTGGTTTTAATCTAGCTGTCTCTTCATATTCATGAACTGGGCCGCACCTCAATCCCAAACCAAAACCAGACAGAAAGGTCATATGCAAATATTCCCATTATATCTAATTAGTGAGTATTTAATGTGGATAAAACAGACTCCACCTCACTGTTCCCTTCATGTGTAAATAAACACTTTAGATGATCTCTTATTTTAAAACACGCAGCTCTAAAATGGTTGATTAAGATCCTCTGATCCTCTCTTTGATCTTAGGGAGAATATTCATCATCATCACGATCGTCATCCGAACCCTGGATCCCCTCCCCTCTCCATAGGCCTGTTCTTCCCTCTCTCTGTCGTCATGGTAATGGCTGGCTGGGCTGTGAACTGAATGAGGGACTGTTTAATATGAGGCAGAACGGAACCATAATGGACACATGAAGGCATCCTAACGACAGATGAGTGATTGTTTGTAGAAGTAGTAAAAGTTAAGGGGGATAAACTGTGGGATGCGCAGGACTCGACGACATTGTGATTTAGATGATGCATCAAGCAAAATCACTAAGGGAAAGTGGTAAAAACAGCATATTTGTCAGCTAAAACCTGCAACCAAATACCACTCCTGAGAGATCAGCATCAATGCAAAAATGGGAAATACTGGCATTATAAAGTATATATTATTCTCTTGTATAGGTTAAAACATAATACAAATGTTTTTCAACCCAACTTTCATATGAAGAGTAGAAAACAAAAAACAATATATTCATATCTCCCTCTGTCACTGAACTGTGTTTGCCCAAGCTGTGCCGAGGACTTGGTGTGCAAAATGCCAAGAATAATTGTACCACTCATTCACCTGTTCTGGCCCTTGGGGACGTTTCTGTCTCTGTGCTGCATAAGATCTGTAATTACGTTCTCCTGCAGTAATGTAGGTTAGAGACTGTATCCGCTACATCAGACAAGGACAGTGCGTGTGCGTGCATGTGTGTGTGTGCGTGTGTTCGTGCGTGCGTGTGTGACAAGAACAGGGGAGACTTTTAGGCCATTCAAAGGCGGTTCCAGGAAACAGAACTTAAAATCAAACTTGTCTTCCACATTGCCATGGTCCTTAAGATAAGATGTTTAAAATAATTGTTAATTGCTGAAAATAGGCCACATACTTTATTAATTGCTCATAAAATGACACACACTATCCAAAACATAGCTCTTTCCAAGCCCTGGAGCGTGCCCAGACAACAAGTTACCTAGCCAAGATACTGGACCGGCAGCCATGGTTCTCCCCCATATCGTATATTTCTCATCAAAGATCAGAGACACTGGCCAGCCAGCACCATGGAGAGCCATCACCATGGAGAGCCAGCACCATGGAGAGCCAGCGCCATGGAGAGCCAGCGCCAAGGAGAGCCAGCACCATGGGGATCTAGCCCCATGGAGAGCCAGCACCATGGAGAGCCAGCACCAAGGAGAGCTAGCACCAAGGAGAGCCAGCACCATGGAGAGCCAGCACCAAGGAGAGCCAGCACCATGGAGAGCCAGCACCAAGGAGAGCCAGCACCATGGAGAGCCAGCACCAAGGAGAGCCAGCACCATGGAGAGCCAGCACCAAGGAGAGCCAGCACCATGGAGAGCCAGCACCATGCAGAGCCAGCACCATGCAGAGCCAGCACCATGGAGAGCCAGCACCATGGAGAGCCAGCACCATGGAGAGCCAGCACCACTGTATTTTGTTTTTATTTTGTGCAATCATCATCCTGTCCTCCTCTGTTATCTGTGTAACCAGGTTCAGCCTAGTAGTTAGGTCTACTGTGGAGACTAGCTACAGTATGTTGTGTGTTCGTGGAGAGTCTGGACTGGAGCAACAATGCAGACGGCGTGTTAGCCCTTATTAAAACTGTAGGGGCTGCCAATGACTGAGCGGTGAGAGGAGGGAGACAGACACACACACACACACACACACTCTTTTGTTCTAGAGAGAAATACCCAGGAATGTTGCGCTAATGATGTTGCTGATGACCGTCTCTGCCCTCATCTGTAGTTAACACGCAGCATGGCGTATTATCCTCCACAGTCCAGCCTCACCCCATTACTTCTGTCTACCATTACATGCTGATACATGCCGTACCTGAGCTACATCAAAGGGATCTTCCTGGACTTAGCCCCCAACCCACCTTTGAAGGTAAAATGCACACTAGTGAAATACTAATTCCCAATTCAAAGGGTTATTTTCCCCTTTCCCACTTTAGTTTTAAAGTGGTATAGCTTCAATTGAAAACAGCAATATAAATGTGATCTGTGAAGTGCATCACTTTGTTTACCAAGGGACAATAGGTGAAACATAAACTGAAATGGCTTTGTGTTTTTCCCATATCTGTTCAGCTATAGTATGCAGGATAGGTAGAGGACAGGCCTATTCTTAAGAACAGGAGTGCTTGTCTCGACGACAGCTTTTATCATTGTTGACATGTGAGTACAAAGAGAAACCAAGGACTTACATTTCTCCCCCGGTGGTTTACAATACGTCATGCTGAGAACGAAATACAGCACGTTTGTATCAACCCACCCTTTGCACCAAGTTTATCGCCAAAGGCTCAATATCAATTGAGATCTAGTGTTCCCTACTTTATTTCTGCTTGACACTTGTTACCAGTCATTACAGAGCCAGGAAGACCAACAAATTAGTTTATTTAAAAATCAACAAACACAAGGATATTGAATGTGTTCTCGTAATTAGTTGAACTATTTACTACTGAACAATCTGTATGACTTGCTGAATTAGCCAATTACTATGATATGAGGAACGCATTGAGAGACAGTTTGACAGCTGTTTTTCACTAAACCCTGTGATGATGGCCTCAAAGCAGACAAGTGTTCATACAAACACTGCACTCCTCCTCACGACTGAGTTGAAAGCACTTGACATAAAAACTCATTAGTTAAAACCTATTAAATATAAAGTCCCCATATTTAGATGCTGAATTCATTTTTTTTTATTCAATTCAGTCTGGTATGAGAACGGTAGCCCAGTCAGTGGAAAGCTGAGTATCTTGGCTATTTATCTGTGCCTTAAAATCTTGGGTGTGACTTACTACTATACATGGGCATACGAATGTGTAAGGGCAGGCCGAGCCGATGACCTCAAGATACCAACATTCTGGTTAGCGTTGTGAAGCATAAACAAAATAAACACGGAATACGTTGATTCACACCGAAAGCCGGGACTCCACAGATCATGAGGATGTCTTATTTGTCTGCTTGTGACCTACCGTTATTGATCACCAGCCCCGAGAGTCAAAATGTTTATTTTACAAAACGTTTTCAACAAACAGCAAACATCTTACAAGGTAAGCTTTGGTTCGGTCTGTGATTTAGCTATAGCTACATGGAGGGTAAAATGAATCCTTAGGTTGGTAGGAACAAATCTAGCCTATAGCCAATGTTATCTGATGATGTATGACTTAATGGCAACATCTAATGTCCACCGAGTGACTATATCTTTGCGCATGAAAACTATGATGAAAACACTTGGATATCCCCTGTATGTCCGCCGACACCACCACAATGTTTGAGAGAGGTTGGTGTTGTAGATATTTTGTTTTCATAGTGAACAATTTATTTTAGCATGTCCAGTGTGCAAAAACACTGCAATTACCACATTCGGACACTTTGGAGGAGTTGAAAGGACACTTGAATGTACCCTGGATACACCATAACACCACCACAATGTTTGATTGAAGTTTATATGGTAGAAATTGTGTTTTTAGACTGAACAAATAGAATTTAGGGATTGCAAATATGTAATAATACTGAAATTATTTTATTTACAGACATATGCCACTTTGGAGAGGTTTAAGGACACTTGGAAACGCCCCGTGACCACACCTGACACCACTGCCCATTTCTAGTAGTTAGGTCCCATTTTCTTTCTGATATTGTTCATATGTTGTGGAAGCCATCTGATGTGTTCCCAGCTCTAATTCACTTACAGCTTGTCAATGAATTATTACTTTCCAAGTAAAAAAATACAAAAAGCGGTTATTTTGTGTGTGCTTGATCTTGTGTATTCTGAACTATGTAACTCCTATCTATCTCCTGATCATTTCCTCATAATCCTCCAGATGTCTTCTTTCCAAGTATTCAAAGTTGTGGCATGTTTGAATCATGTAATTACACATGAATAGCAGTTACTAAAAGAGTAAAATGTCATGATAAGGTACTTTGTCACCACATAATAAACTTCAACACAACAAACCGATTGACTTTCCAACAGATAGATAGCATAGGCCCTGCTCTGGTGTATCATCTGCTTACATTGTTTCATGCCCAAGTTTGCTCAGTATATCGACGGTATCGGGTTGTTGACTCTCTGGTTGAGTACACATCTGGGCTACCTGATAAACAGGGCACAGGTACCCTGGCAACAGCGGAACCCGAGAAACAGGCGAGTGGCAACAGTGGAACGTGGTCCGTATGTACTCAGGTTGACAGGGCTCTGTAGACACGGCTGGGTAAAGATCGAAGGAAAAACAGAGACAGCATGCACTAGTTTACCTCATTCAAACAGAAATTGGAAACCATTGAAACGTTGTGGTTATTTTTTGTCACTTGTGAATCGTTTTATAATGCATTTAGTAAACCTTTCTTATCAACTACTGTTGGATGAACTTGTAAAACAAACATTCACCTTTATCACAATAACCTCTTTACCGTGTTCTAGACTGTCTGTAATGTATTGCATGTCTTTTCTCATGTGCCTAAATGCCTGTATAACCTTAGATAGCTATTCTGCACAATGACATGATTTCCCTTTGAAGGCAGCAGTACAAGTCCACTGTGTGATCCTCTGTGATCTTCATCTTAGTTGACCCTGCAGCAACAATGTGATATCCTCTTAGTTTACCCTGCAGCAACACTGTGATATCCTCTTAGTTGACCATGCAGCAACACTGTGATACCCTCTTAGTTGACCCTGCAGCAACACTGTGATATCCTCTTAGTTGACCCTGCAGCAACACTGTGATATCCTCTTAGTTGACCCTGCAGCAACACTGTGATATCCTCTTAGTTGACCCTGCGGCAACACTGTGATATCCTCTTAGTTTACCCTGCGGCAACACTGTGATACCCTCTTAGTTGACCCTGCGGCAACACTGTGATATCCTCTTAGTTGACCCTGCGGCAACACTGTGACATCCTCTTAGTTGACCCTGCGGCAACACTGTGATATCCTCTTAGTTGACCCTGCAGCAACACTGTGATATCCTCTTAGTTGACCCTGCAGCAACACTGTGATATCCTCTTAGTTGACCCTGCAGCAACACTGTGATATCCTCTTAGTTGACCCTGCAGCAACACTGTGATATCCTCTTAGTTGACCCTGCAGCAACACTGTGATATCCTCTTAGTTGACCCTGCAGCAACACTGTGATATCCTCTTAGTTGACCCTGCAGCAACTCTGTGATATCCTCTTAGTTAAGCCTGCAGCAACACTGTGATATCCTCTTAGTTGACCTTGCAACAACACTAAGTGCCAGTTCAGCTTCCCTCATACCTCCCCACCTCACCTCACCGGCATAACCACGCAGATCACTAGGTGATGGCAAGACCAGAACATCAACACCCAAGACATTGTGTTTAGTGCATTGGTTGGGGCAGCGTTATTGGACGGGGTGCGTCGGTATGGGGCCGTGTGATTTAGGAGGGCATGCGTTGGTATGATGGGTTCAGGGGTTCAGAGGCAAGGTGGGAAATCCAGCGGTGTCTCTCCGACCTGTTTACAAGGTGAGGGGCAGCAGTGGTTAGGGACGGCAGGTAGCCTAGTGGTTAGAGTGTTGGGCCAGTAACCGTAAGGTTGCTAGATCAAATCCCTGAGCTGACAAGGTAGAAATCTGTCGTTCTGCCCCTTAACAAGGCAATTAACCCACTGTTCCTAGGCTGTCATTGTAAATAAGAATTTGTTCTTAACTGACTTGCCTAGTTAAATAAAGGTTAAATTAAAAAACAAGAAGCCATGTTAACAGAGACTACATTCCTCAGACAACTTGCTTCAGGGTAGCATTTTTAGCAAATCCATTTATACCTCTGGCGTTGGCAAGAGGTGAACTTGATCTGTGTCTCAAACAAATATCTTCCTATATCCTCCTTTCCTTAGTGGCCTTTTGACCATCAGATGTAAAGTAGAAGGTGGTACAGAATAAGAGTATTTCCTTGTATTACTAAAAAGCTATTTGATGGGTGCTGAGCTCCAGTCAAAAGAGTGAGTCCCTTTACCTGAAACCCAGGCGAGAGCTCTCCAGCGTTGGGGTGATATTCCCCCCCCCCACATGCAACCTCACATCCCACTGATGTGTGCCTGGAACAGGAACTAGTGTATAGGCTTCAGAATCAACAGCCCTGGTATGTGAGAATCACAGGCTAATGAAGGAGCTGGTCCTTTTCACATGATGTCTACGGTACAACCCCCTGGAGCACTAGACCGACAGTACAGAGAGGAGCCACAGGAAGCTGTTCCAACCCTTCTACACAACCCTTCTACAAGCTGGAAGGAATATTCAGTCTGGGATGTCCATACCTAGTTTTACAGAGCTCTAACTCAAACCCATGACCAAATATTCATAATACTGTTAGTCTCTAGCAACAACAAAAAAATAATAACAATTTGAAAGATGTCCTTTCCTACCTCTGTCTTGGTGGTGTATGGGAAAAAGTCAATTTCAGGCAGGACGATCTACCTGTTAAGAAATGCCAGTATCAATTTAACTGTATTTTGTATCGGTTTACACACCTCCATATAGCCGGGTGGAGAAAGTAAGCTAACGCAAGGTCATACTGGAGTGCTAATAATAGTGGAATAATATATTCATTGTCTACACTGGCAATGTGTTTAACAGAGGGGTTATGAATAGACAACAGGCACTTATCTATGGCCTTGGCCTTTTTCACTTCCTTTATGGCAACACCTTCTAAACCTACACTTTGATACATAATATTGACAAGATATCTGCTTAGTCAATTCACATAATGTAGACATTTTATTTTTATATATGATAAACATCCCTATACCGTAATGACTGTAGAAGTGTTCCAGTCTGTCTGACTCTAACTAATAACCTGTGCTCCCAAAGACAGCAGGAGATGTCCAGGGACATTTCCCCAAAGAAATGCTTTACAGCACTTACCCATAATTCACCATGGTAAAAATGCTTGGCACGTAACACTTTATCACTGAACAAGACATATCGCCCTGGTAACGTCACCACAGATATTCTCAGGTGTGCAGCTCTCTGAAGTAAGTCTGTACCTTGTGAAAAATGGAGTGGTGAAAACGTTCATTAGTCACCCAAGCGTTGAGATTACCCCATTAATGCTGAGGCACCCTAAAAGGAAGCAATGTGGGTCATGAGAGGAACCTTGTACAGTTCAGCATCATTTTCAATCTTACCATAATATTAATTGATTATTTCCTCATTTTAGCCATTTTGAGATAAACATATAATATTGGTAAAATGAAGGTGAAAGTAAACATATTAGACTTAATGTTACACACTGTATTAAAGCATCCTGTATCTGCTAAAGTAAAGGTAAAGGGCAACATTCAGGTACAGTGGGGAAAAAAAGTATTTAGTCAGCCACCAATTGTGCAAGTTCTCTCACTTAAAAAGATGAGAGAGGCCTGTGATTTTCATCATAGGTACACTTCAACTATGACAGACAAAATGAGGAAAAAAAATCCAGAAAATCACATTGTAGGATATTTTATGAATTTATTTGCAAATTATGGTGGAAAATAAGTATTTGGTCACATACAAACAAGCAAGATTTCTGGCTCTCACAGACCTGTAACTTCTTTAAGAGGCTCCTCTGTCCTCCACTCATTACCTGTATTAATGGCACCTGTTTGAACTTGTTATCAGTATAAAAGACACCTGTCCACAACCTCAAACAGTCACACTCCAAACTCCACTATGGCCAAGACCAAAGAGCTGTCAAAGGACACCAGAAACAAAATTGTAGACCTGCACCAGGTTGGGAAGACTGAATCTGCAACAGGTAAGCAGCTTGGTTTGAAGAAATCAACTGTGGGAGCAATTATTAGGAAATGGAAGACATACAAGACCACTGATAATCTTCCTCGATCTGGGGCTCCACGCAAGATCTCACCCCGTGGGGTCAAAATGATCACAAGAACGGTGAGCAAAAATCCCAGAACCACACGGGGACCTAGTGAATGACCTGCAGAGAGCTGGGACCAAAGTAACAAAGCCTACCATCAGTAACACACTCGCCGCCAGGGACTCAAATCCTGCAGTGCCAGACGTGTCCCCCTGCTTAAGCCAGTACATGTTCAGGCCCGTCTAAAGTTTGCTAGAGAGCATTTGGATGATCCAGATGAGGATTGGGAGAATGTCAGATGAAACCAAAATATAACTTTTTGGTAAAAACTCAACTCGTCGTGTTTGGAGGACAAAGAATGCTGAGTTGCATCCAAAGAACACCATACCTACTGTGAAGCATGGGGGTGGAAACATCATGCTTTGGGGCTGTTTTTCTGCAAAGGGACCAGGACGACTGATCCGTGTAAAGGAAAGAATGAATGGGGCCATGTATCGTGAGATTTTGAGTGAAAACCTCCTTCCATCAGCAAGGGCATTGAAGATGAAACGTGGCTGGGTCTTTCAGCATGACAATGATCCCAAACACACCGCCGAGCAACGAAGGAGTGGCTTCGTAAGAAGCATTTCAAGGTCCTGGAGTGGCCTAGCCAGTCTCCAGATCTCAACCCCATAGAAAATCTTTGAAAGTCCGTGTTGCCCAGCGACAGCCCCAAAACATCACTGCTCTAGAGGAGATCTGCATGGAGGAATGGGCCAAAATACCAGCAACAGTGTGTGAAAACCTTGTGAAGACTTACAGAAAACGTTTGACCTCTGTCATTGCCAAAAAAGGGTATATAACAAAGTATTGAGATAAACTTTTGTTATTGACCAAATACTTATTTTCCACCATAATTTGCAAATAAATTCATAAAAAATCCTACAATGTGATTTTCTGGATTTTTTTTCCTCATTTTGTCTGTCATAGTTGAAGTGTACCTATGATGAAAATTACAGGCCTCTCTCATCTTTGTAAGTGAGAGAACTTGCACAATTGGTGGCTGACTAAATACTTTTTCCCCCCACTGTAACTGCCATAATAAACGAAACACCAATTTAAAGTGTCTTAATAGGGCGTTGGGCCATAGGCATGCACACACACACACACCCATTTAAACCCCATTACTCCCTTTAAACCCCATTCCACCCTTTAAAACCCATTCCAACCTTTAAACCCCCTATTCTCCTTGAGACCCCTCTTTCAAAGTCACAGATCTCTTATTCTATCCATGGTAGCCAACATAATGGGCATCTGGGCATTTTTATACATGACTCTAAGTATGATGAGATGTTAATTGCTTGCAGTTTTTTGGTGTCGTTTATTACAATCTTCACAAATGCAGTGCATTCGGAAAGTATTCAGACCCGTTGACTTCTTCCACATTTTGTTATGTTACAGCCTTATTCTAAAATGGATTAAATAAATAAAATCCCCATCAATCTACACACAATACCCCATAATTACAAAGCAAAAACAGTTTTTCGATTTTCTTTTCAAAAGTATTACAAAAACAAAACTGAAGTACCTTATTTACATAAGTATTCAGAACCTTTGCTAAGAGACTCGAAATTGTTTCCATTGATCATTCTTGAGATGTTTCTACAAATTGAATGGAGTCCACCTGTGGCAAATTCAATTGATTGAATATGATTTGGAAAGGCTCACATAGTGCCAGTGCATGTCAGAGCAAAAACCAAGCCATGAGGTCGAAGGAGACAGAGAGCTCAGAGACAGGATTGTGTTGAGGCACAGATCTAGGGAAGGGTACCAAAACAATTTGGCAGCATTGAAGGTCCCCAAGAACACAGTGGCCTCCATCATTCTTAAATGGAAGAAGTTTGAAACCACCAAGACTCTTCCTAGAGCTGGCCACCCGGCCAAACTGAGCAATCGGGGGAGAAGGACCTTGGTCAGTGAGGTTACCAAGAACCCAATGGTCACTCTGACAGAACTCCAGAGTTCCTCTGTGGAGATGGGAGAACCTTCCAGAAGGACAAACATCTCTGCATCACTCCACCAATCAGGCCTTTATGGTAGAGTGGCCAGACGGAAGCCACTCCTCAGTAAAAGGCACATGACAGCACACTTGGAGTTTGCCAAAAGGCCCCTATAGACTCTCAGACCATGAGAAACACGATTCCCTGGTCTGATGAAACCAAGATTGAACTGAATGCCAAGCGTCTGGAGGAAACCTGGCACCATCCCTACGGTGAAGCATGGTGGTGGCAGCATAATGCTGTGGGAATGTTTTTCAGCAGCAGGGACTGGGAGACTAGTCAGACTTGAGTCAATACTGAACACTTTCCGAATTTACTGTATGTGGTACATTTTCACAACTTAGTACAAAACTCCAAACTGGTCACACTTGTAACGCAGCAGTCTACCATTCAAAACCAGCCATTGTGCATTCATTTGGATTAGAAACATCTCTCACCACACACAACCATTGATTCAGAACATAAGTTAATTGTGAAATGTAATGAGAACATTGGTTTAATCACCAAAACACAACATAACTACCAGTTAATCCAACAGCAAAAAAAAGTAATATGCTACAGTATTGTAAAATACAGTAGATTACACAGTTTTCACATTAGGCAATACACTGACATTACCCAACAAAATTGACAGAAAATTTCCAAATTAATTTCCATATCTATCTAAGGTGTGATCAATGAAGACATCCTTCATGCAAAAAAACATGTTATGGCAAATTAGATGTACTTTCTGTAATTAAATGTTAAAATAAAATACGTTTGCATCAAGCCCGTCACGAGCTTTTGGCCATACATTCTCATCCACATCAAACTGAATGTCCTCATTCTTCATGCACCGAGGGAAAAACCTTTTGGCATGGTGAATCCAAGCTTGATATTGGTCTGTAGTGATGTTGCCACATGCCTCATCCATGGCCAGAAGGATGGCACTCTCATGGGGATGGCGATCGTACACCTTCCACCTCCAAGCTGAAAGAAAATCCTCAATAATGTTGAGGAAAGGGGAGTATGGGGGTAGGTACAGGGTCACAAATCGGGGATGGGCCCGAAACCATGCCTGAACCACCTCTGCATGGTAGAACCTGACATTGTCCCACACAATGACATAGGTGACCCTTCACCTTGACCGGCCTGCTCAATTTCATTGAGGAACACAATGTTGTAGGATTGTAGGATCCAAGTACTGGCCTACGTCCTACCACACCATCTTCAGACATACTGTAGCAGCTCACATGAAGATGTTTCACCCCGTTGCCCAGGCACTTGGACGGTTGCACGTTGGCCAATGAGGTTTGGCCAGGTTGAAGACCGCTTCATCAACAAAGATATACTTGTGAGGGTTCACAGCAGCATCAAGTAACATCACCCTATAAAAATATATTTTGTATAGTAATTTTTCAGTATAGTTCCAATATGATATTGTGATGTAACATGTGCATCAAATAGTAACAGTAATACAGTATATAGTGCTGTACCTGAACGTACTAGGCCCGCAGTTGTTTCACCGGTCGTTATTTCTCTCAAAAGGCACCACGTAAATGTGTTTCATAGATACCTGGTGCCTCTTGAAAATGCGGCTGATTGTTGGTAGGCTGATGGATGCCACATTGGCAAAGGTGTCATCGTTCTCCTCAATGGCCTGCTTTATTTCGGGACAGCCGTGTGTCATTCCTGGCCCTCACCATTTCCACCACTGCCCACTCCTGCTGGTCGGTCAGCACACGACCACCACCATGGGGTCCTCTGTCAGTTCTAAGGGTAGAACAGAGTGTACTGTCAATAGTTCATACTGTAACCTGTTTTGTGAATTTACATGCATTACAATATGTAATTTACTGTAAATGTAATGGTTAAACATGACATATCCTGCAGACTTACCGGTTTTCTTGGCGAAACATTCTCATGATCGAATTGACAGTTGATCTTTTCAGATTGGGGTGATCTGGCAGCCTCTGCCATGGTAAGGCCTCTGTTTACCACATGGTCAATGACGATAGCCCAGACTTCATTAGACACAACAGTTCCCTGCTGTCTGCCTCCCTCTCTCTGATGCCCACCTCTTTGACAGGGCCCATGCCCACCTCTTTGACCTTTTTGATGGGGCCACGTCTCTGACGGGCTCCTTGTCCACCAGCTCTTTGATTTCTTCCTCTCCCTTGCTGTCTATCTGCTCCTTGTTGAAAGAAATGTCAAGTGTTCACACACCCCTTTTATATGGTGACCAATTGTGGTTACCACTATGTGAAATCAGTTAGCAAAAATTAGTATTCATTATGTATGGTTATCATGTATCATACATGTAATTTAGGTGTTTATACTTTACAAACACACCTTTTATTTCTGTAGTTCTCAAAATCATCCATATATAGTAGACAAACCAGTTTAAAATCTATAGGTTTACCAAACGGTTAAGTGATTAACCATTAAGTTGGATTAAGGGATGGTCATATGTATTTAAACAAATAAGAAGAGAATCATATGAAACGTATTGTGAGTATTGCATTGTGAAAGGCAATTACTTTATATGAAAAGTAAATGTCAATTGAAAATGTGCTTAAAGTTTTGAAATAACAGCCTTTTTGATGATTCTACACCCAGCCCACCAAACCTTCATCATATATGCATAGTCACTTTAACCATATCTACATGTACATACTACCTCAATCAGCCTGACTAACCGGTGCCTGTATGTAGCCTCGCTACTGTTATAGCCTCGATACTGTAAATAGCCTTTCTACTGTTATTTTTCACTCTCTTTTTTACTGTTGTTTTTATTTCTTTACTTACCTATTGTACCTTTTTTGCACTATTGGTTAGAGTTAGCATTTCACTGCAAGGTCTACCTACACCTGTTGTATTCGACGCACGTGACAAATAAACTTTTATTTTATATATTTTGAGTTTTGTAAAAAGAGTTGTGAAATTTGAACATAATACCAAAAATGAAGAAAAAAAAAAAGAACTCAGACACCACACATGTAAGCACCTGCTTTCGATATACTTTGTATCCCTGATTTACTCAAGTGTTTCCTTTATTTTGGCAGTTACCTGTATAATAAAAGTTACTGTAACACACTGTATTTATAACAATCTCTGACAATAGAGTTTGGTCGTTCTAAACAGGATTACAATTTAGTGACACCCACACCCTGGGTTCCATTACTAGACCGATAGCGGGTTTGAAAGCGTGGAGAGAGCTGGCGTTTGATAAGTAAAGACGACTGCTCAGAAAGGAACACAAATCGATGGCTGCTGTCTCTGGCTGGATCTCTGCATTGATTATCACACAGAGAGAGAAGCATCAGGGCCATGCAGGGAAACAGTAACCAGGGCCAAGGTCAATATTCACCCAACCCAGCCCAGCTATTCTATACCCAGCCCAACTTACTGCAAGCTCAGGCCTTTCCCAAACCTTAACCCTTACCTTAACCACTCGGAATTAAGAGCTGACAGACGTTTTGCACTGTTTTGCAATGTCTGCTTTCATCAATTTAGCAATAGGACAATATTTTCAATAATGTTGTAGTGTAATTTTATCCGTAATTACTAGTAACTCCAGCGCCCAAAATCTGGCACTGTAGTCCTAAAACCTTAACCCACTCAGAATGAATGCCTAAACTTAACCGTCGAGTTGAGTTTCAGTTTCACTTTTGTGTTGTTTGTTTGACTGACAGCTAACATATTACATCCGTAATTAAAATGGCCACACAGTGCATAATCTACAGACAGCACCACATACTGCCCCACAGTGTTAGCTATCCTACTTTTGCTCTTTATTGTTATTCAAAATTTTTTATGAAGTGTTTTATCTTTATCTTTACTCTGCATTGTTGGAAAAATACCCATAAGTAAGCATTTCACTGATAGTCTACACCTGTTGTTCACAAGCATGTGACAAATAACATTTGATTGATTGATTGACAGTGCATAATAATACAGCCCCACAGTGCATATCTCTGTTGCTGCAGTTATGCACAGGGACTGCATTCTCCTTGGTGATAGAGTTGTGCAGGCTACACCCAAGTCCAGCCCAGCCCAGCCCAGACCCTTTTAAAATGATAGTACCAACTCTAACCATACTGTGCTGGCTTAGTTCAGCTCAGCAGTGTGAAAGGGGCACTAGGCTACTGTAGTCTATAGTACACAGACTCTCTTCTGTTTGTTTCCACTACAATCTATAGCTTTCTAATGGCATCTCTTGAGTCCTTTGTCTTTCTGGTATTTTTGTTCAAGAGGCATTTTCTCTCTGTATTCCTCCTTGGTCCGTTTCCCTTGGTATGGTCATTGTTAAAGGAATGTTGGTAAACACAACAGAACAACACAAAATGGATCGATATAACAAGTAAACAAGGATAACAGATAAGAATATGGTCAACAACAAAAAAACTCTTACCGCAATAGAGTGAGACTCTACACCAGGGATCAACTAGATTCAGCCGTGGGCCGATTTTTTTTTGAGTGGCTGGTCTGGGGGCCGGAACATAATTATAAATAATTTGTAGACTGCAAATTGATCGCAAGAAGCCCAAACAGATATCATATTTGACTAAAACATCACGTGTCTCTCTATTATGCGTGGGAATATTTGGGAACATATTTCCAAAATAAAAATCACTTGGAGACGATTTCCTGGTGTTGTTACAGTCTTTTGTCCAATAATAAAAATGCAAATAATATAACAATAATAATACTGGGGGGGCCAAAAAAACATGCGCTGGCCATCTTGGCCCGCGAACCACCAGTTGGGGAACCCTTCTCTACACATTAAAACTACTCTTAACAAAGTTTGTAGTGAAGTGAAGCAGTGGTACAGTCGCTAGCTAGACATTAGCATTGTTTGCTAACAGAGCTGAGTTGTGTTTAGTGATTCTGTGTGTTTAGGTCAGTGAGCAGATAGCAGGACAGCTGTTGAAGGTGAGCTATCTAGGATGAAGTCTTCTCCCTGAACGACTATAGTCTATTTTAATTATCCACACAGAATGCACACTAACACCTGAATGTACAGTTAAAATTAGTCCCACTGTAGGGGACCTTGACAAAACCACAACTTTTACTGGCTTCATCAACACGTTTCTGGGGTGTAAATGTTGGAGATGGCGAGGAAGTAACACCCTGGAGCTTCTTACATTATTGTTATAATGATACATAAAAGGATATTGAATCTATTTTTGGAGCCTGTCACTCTTATATTTCCTCATCAACAAAGTCCAATGCCAGGCAACTACTCTTTCAAAGATAATAGGAGTAAAGCTGATAGAGTTGATTATTCCATTAGAGGAAAGAGGCATACTAGTGTGTAATCTCTGCCACCACATGTTACCTGTGAGAGGGTTGAGAGGGCCAGCAGGTTTGGTATTCAACCTAATCCTGGGATTTGAATATGATTTGATGGCTCCGTCAGGATTGCAACAGGGACCTTCACAGAAATTAAAATTAATCATTGAGCTTGCTGTAACTCGGCCAAACTACAGTATTGTACTTTCTTTTCAACCGATAGTCGCTCCCGAGAAACATAATAATTTAAAAAGGCCTTTGCCAACTGAGATTTCAAGACCTGCCTAGGCAACTGACTTTGTGTTTTATAAAGATATAGCACACCATTGAAAACACATGGTTGTTTGAATAGTATGTCTTCATCAGTGAGTAGGCTGCAAAATGGCAGTTATGGTCGGCCAAGCTGTAAAATGTGAAGATGGCATAAACACAGTAGTTATTGCCCCAATAAACACACGGTATATAAGCAGCTATTTTCTGGGGGGTTTCCATAACAAGGAACCAGGGAGAGATGAATATATGTTATTGTAATCTCTTCCAACACTTTTTGGATGAAGTGCCACTAGAGATGCTGACATTTAGAGAGCAATACTCATTCATGAAGATGACAAAACTAGAAACAGAAAAACAACAACAACCTGTTTCTTTATGTACATTGCCATAGACCAGGTACATTCTCCTCACAGCATACACACTGATGGAACAATAGGGAGAACACATCATAGGACATCAGATAAGCCCTCCAACTAAACAAACAATGCTAAAGTTAAAGTAAAGTAACCCAAACTTTTAGAGAAACTAAGAAAGAAAGAGATCCTCAGCAGGAGGTGAGGTTTGGATTTTTCAGGTTATGGATGAACTGTCTAGTATCTGACAAGACCCACTTTATAAACTTTGAACACAGGCTCTCAGGTAGTCGTCGATAGCTGTTAATATTTAATTCACCCTCCCTCCCCCACAATGCATTTCACTGAAACAAATCTTTACCGGATTGAATTCAAGATAAATAGCATTCAAATTTCACTGGGGCTTATAGCATTCTCCATTATTAGCCCTTCCCAAGGTATTTAAAGGTCTTTGCATCAGTTTATCTTTGTTCTTGGAAAAATGATTTACTACTGTTTGTGTCCTTAAATTATTTCAGCTTATTCACTGTTGAATTTTCAACCGAGGAACAAGCAATGATCAACACAGTTGTCTCAACTTATTTCTTAAACTTTTATTCACTGAAATTTATCCAGTGTTAAAGCAACAAGAAAACATTTAGAATGTCCTTTTGTGGGATCTTATTACACTATAGTATACTGTAGATGTTAACCGATATTCTTTGATGCCAGCACGTTGCCAATACTGAGGAAACTCAAACTGCGCAACCAAACGAGAAAATAAACCAGTGAAAGAAAAGAAATAACAAAAACAAAAGCTGAACAAGTCCAAAACATTTCTTCTGCTTTTTAATTTTCATCTGGAGTAGATACAGTAACAAGTTGCATTTTAACACTGTTCGGCAAATAGTACAAAATAATTATTACATTTATTTTTTGCTCTGTCAAGAAAATAAATTGTAAATACACTGATGATTCTCTAAGCACTTTGTCAGCTCAAGTGAACACCAAGCTCTTTGACCAAGGTCTCAGGTAATGCAGATGTCTAAAGGTGGTCAAATAAGTACACAGGTAGTCTGGCTATCTTTTGGAGAGGGAGGATATGGGCTATTACACATGTGCGTCACTAACACCGGACAAAAAAAATCTTTCAACCGACAAGGGTTACAGAGTAACGTTCACAAAAGCACAGGTCAGTGGACAGAGGGGCTGGGTGGGACTGAGGGGAGGGGCTGGGTGGGACTGAGAGGAGGGGACAGGTGAGGAATATAGGGAGAGAGATATAGAGAAGGATGGAGTGGGAGAAAGAGAGAGAGGGAGACAGAGAAAGAACAGAAAAGGAAAAAGCGAGAGAGACAGAAAGAATTGTATTTATTTATTTATTTGTATTTATTTAACCTTTATTTAACTAGGCAAGTAAGTTAAGAACAAATTCTTATTTACAATGACGACCTACACCGGCCAAACCCGGACGACGCTGGGCCAATTGTGCGCCGCCCTATGGGACTCCCAATCACGGCCGGTTGTGATAAAGCCTGGTGTCTGTAGTGACGCCTCTAGTGCTGAGATGCAGTGCCTTAGACCCCTGCACCACTCGGGAGCCCAACAGAAAGAGAGAGAGAGACAGAGAGAAAGCGAGAGGGCGACAGAGAGATGAGAATAAGAGAGAGAGAAAGCAAGAGAGAGAGACAGACAGACCGAGAGAGAGACGTGGGCAAGATTTTTGACGCAGGTCAAAATGTGGCAGTCCGGATGGATTTCCTTATATCCACAATAAACTGACAGAAAATAGTGCTTACATTTCCTTTTTTATTTTCCCTCCGCCTCGATTTCTCAATTTAGGTTCTATTTTTCAAACAGCCTGTCTGTCCACCCTTCAGCAGCGGTAGGGACAGTTCTATGTAGTTCTGCGTCAGTCAGTCAGTCAGTTCAGCCCAGAAGCAGTTCAGTCCAGCCAGCACCAAACCCCAAAGCACCCTAGGACAGGGGCAGCTAGCAGCTGCTGGCCTTGCTAACTAGAGTTTGCTGTCGCTTATTGGTCGCAGCTGCCGTTGCCGTGGCGATAAGAGAGGAAGTGAACAAAGTGTCTGTCATCTCCAGTCCCTCCTTTTGACAGTTAGGGGGAAAAGTCTCTGGTATGGCTTAGGTCACTGGTGTCTGTTGTTTGACTTGTTTGACTTTTTATGAAGCAAATGCTCAAGTTAAACTCTTTTTAAATATCTGGTATTTATTTTTCTTTATTGATTTCATTTTTTTAAACTCTCATTTCTATATATACTTTTATTTTTTTACTCAAATTAAAGTTTTGCTTTCATTCTGGCACATTCCCTTATAGACAGCGTGTGTCCTTGCTGTGTCTGGTGGACAGCTAGTACAGTACAGTATAGTACATTATAGTACAGTACAGTATAGTAGACTAAGCTCATGGTCGTTGTAGTTCTGGTTGTTGTAGTAGAGTAGTTGGTAATTGGGTAGTTCCCTCCACCAGTTTAGTGTAGACAGTGTAGGCCTCTGGTTCTCAGAGCAGGGTGGGCCTGCAGGAGGCCTCTCTGAGCAGCGTAGAGCCCAGCAGGAGCAGCAGCAAGGTGGAGAGTGGTGTAGACGAGAGGGCGGCTTGGCCCGAGTCGGGCCCACCACAGCCCCCCAGCTCCGACTCACAGCGGGGCTTCTCACACAGCAGGCCCGTGTAGGCCGGGGTACACTGGCACCGCAGGCTGTTCTGACACACACCGCCGTTCTGGCAGCGCAGGAGCTCGTTGTCACACACTCGGGCTGAGAGAGAGATGGAGAGATATGTGAGACACATACACGCACCTGGAGTAGAGTACTGTGCACTGCTCACTACCCTGACTGTTATGTTGATTTACAAATTGTACTGTTATCTGAGCTGATCTCCACTCTAGTGAGTGCAATAAGAAAGGGTTATAATCAACGAGGGGCTATGCGTTCTATGGAAAAAAATGGAATTGACCTTCCACAGAGTTTTGTCATTTTACAGAGAACGCATAGAGCCCCAAGTTGATTATCCCTTTCGTACCATGGCTATAATTTAACACATTTGCCGCTAGAAATGTGTTCATTTGCCGGTAAAAACGTGATCAATATCCACTGAAGTAGCTAGCAAGTTTACTTAGCATTAAGTTGAATAAAGCATTTTAGCTACTTTGCAGATCAATCATGACTATGATAGTAACGCATTACATGCAGCATAACCAGTGCAGAAATAAAAAAGAACATTAATGAATGTCAGTAATTTATACTGGTTAGTAAAAAACAAACAAAAACAAAACAAAAACAAATCTCACTGATGTGTAATTTTAGTAAAAATAAAATAAATAAATAACATAAATCTTTTAAAATCTATTTCAAACCATCCGGTTCCCACAATATTGACGACAGGAAAAGAATGGTAGAAGACTATACTCTTTTATTACCAAACATTTTTGATCAGACATTTATTCTGACCAAGCTGTTGTGGCACAATTGTCACACTGCCAGCTAGTTGCATTGCAGTAATATAACAGTTTCGTTTCCAACATGATTGTGTCAAATAAGTTCTACAGTTCATGTCAACTCCTGTTGTGTTGGTCAAAATGAAAAATGAAGGGCTGGTCTTTCAGCACTATCTAGGAAATTCTTGCATGAATCATTTTCTTCTTCCAATTACAAAACAGGTAACTGCGTTCTGTAATAGATAGAGAAACTAAAATAAACTAAAAGTATTTGTAACATTTGTACGCAGTATGCAAAATATAAATGTTTTATTAAGATTATGGGTTATAAGCCCACTTCTAAAGACAATTCATATATTTTTTGCATAATGCACATGATCAATGTGTCTTTCTCAAATGTTCCTCTCCAATCTGAATGTGTTCCTTTTATCATTCCCATTACATTAATTACCAAAATGGTGAAGGGGCCATTTGTCCTGCGTCATTTTGCAGTGCTATACTAGGATCCCACTGAAGGGTCTATACCACGTGATGGATCGTAGCTCGGCACAAAGTTTCTCCACAGCCTGTGGGCATTTCCAAAACACTGAACTGACTTTATGAGTTGAGTTGAGAGGTGGGAATGGATATATTTAGAGCCGGGGACACCAAGGCCAGTCTATTCCCATTGGAGCTTAGCTGTCAAGCAAGCTGCAGGCAAACAAACCAACAAACCCAACCCAGCCCAGCACAGAACTAATAAACCAACAAACCCAACCCAGCCCAGCACAGAACTAACAAACCAACAAACCCAACCCAGCCAGCACAGAACTAACAAACCAACCGATGGAGAGAGACAAATAAACAGTGATAAACAAGCAGACCAGGGCCAGACCACCTCAATGCAGCACAACAAGAGAGAGATGGAGCTCATTTTGCCCTTTCATGAAAGGGGAAAACAATGTGACAGTTGAATGTTCCCCCCCTGAAATATTCTGAAAAGCAAATATTACGAGAATAACTGACACTGACCCTTTCTCACACTTCTGTTTCATATCCACAGCTGCAGGTACGAACTTCTCTTTTTCTTAAAACATCTTTAAAGGCTATATTTTGGCGTCAAGACTATTAATGTAACGTTACCAAGGCAATCATCATATGGACGACTTGATATGAACAGACAATTTGACACATGACAATGACATCACTGATTCATTTATGAGTCAGGAATCTTTTGTTTTATCCTCTGCACTGTCTGGTTCAGCAAATACTATCAGGGAAACGGGCAGGCAGGCAGACCAACTTGGTAATGGGGTGTGCGTTCCCCTCAAGATCTCATTGAGAGTAATCAAGTGAATTAATTAAAAAGACATGTTTTACCCCTAGGGTCCCTGAAGTAATCCTGACATGGACAAGACTCTATTAATTAAACATCAACCTTTCGTTTTGTCCATACATTTTTATCTCCAATTGCCCTTTGCAAAAATATGATTATTGTGTAAGAGGGGCCTTATTGGTTTTGCCCTGACTAAGGATGGTGTGTGCATATTAATTCTCTATCCACAGGCAATGCATTCTGATGAGACTTGTAGGTCCTAGAAATATGTTATTCCTACCACATAGATAATGCTTCTTCCTGATACTCTAATAATACAACAGGGTTTGAATTAAGGGCCAGAAATGCAGTGGAAGGAAAAGAGCAGCCATTAACCACTGAACCACTTAACACTGACAGATCAATACCAAAGTGTTACCAGAGAGTTGGTAGAAGAGGGTGAGGAGAGCAGTAATGGTGACAGTTAAATGAAGTGATGGTAAACTTGGACAGAGTTCTAAAGACTACATTAGTCAAAGTAAAAGAGGTGGGATAGATTCTGCTTTCTGTGTTGAGAGGCCTGACTTAAGAAATAATTCATTCTAGCTGCAGGAAGTTACTTTTTTGGGTTTGTCTATCCCTGTCTTCTTGGAGAAGGCTACTCTTTTTTTTTCTCTCTCTCTCTCTCTCTCTCTCTCTCTCTCTCTCTCTCTCTCTCTCTCTCTCTCTCTCTCTCTCTCCCCCTGTCTCCTTTGCCTCTCCCTGCCTCCTCTGTCTCTCTGTCCCCTCATGCCCTATCCAGGGTGTTGAGCCCAGGAGATATTGCCTTCCTACCTGTGATTTATTACCCCTGGGAGAGCTCCTGGTCCACCTTGGACACACACCTCTTTGTGTCTCTGTTACCTTCACATTGGCCCACTGCTCACAGCACAGGCTTAGGGTTTGGAGCTGACCTACACTAAGTAAGGATACAGTTGTTCCAATAACTATCAGTGGCTATACAAAATGAGGGAGGACGATTATTGTTTTAATGAGCATGGCCATCTTTCTATTTCGGTCATTCATATTCCAAATCAAATCAAATCAAATGTTATTTGTCACATACACATGGTTAGCAGATGTTAGCAGATGTTAGCAGATGTTAGCAGATGTTAATGTAGTGAAATGCTTGTGCTTCTAGATCCGACCATGCATTAGTATCTAACAAGTAATCTAACAATTTCACAACAACTACCTTATACACACAAGTGTAAAGGAATGAATGCGAGTATGTACATATAAATATATGGATGAGCGATTGCCAAACGGCATAGGCAAGATGCAGTAGATGGTATAGAGTACACTATATACATATGAGATGAGTAATGTAGGATATGTAAACATTATATAAAGTGGCATCGTTTAAAGTGGCTAGTGATACATTTGTTACATCCAATTTCCAATTATTTAAAGTGGCTAGAGATTTGAGTCAGTATGTTGGCAGCAGCCACTCAATGTTAGTGGTGGCTGTTTAACAGTCTGACGGCATTGAGATAGAAGCTGTTTTTCAGTCTCTCAGTCCCAGCTTTGATGCACCTGTACTGAACTCACATTCTGGATGATAGGCAGTGGCTCGGGTGGTTGTTGTCCTTGATTATCTTTTTGGCCTTCCTGTGACATCGGGTGGTGTAGGTGTCCTGGAGGGTAGGTAGATTACCCCTGGTGATGCGTTGTGCAGACCTCACTACCCTCTGGAGAGCCTTACGCTTGTGGGCAGAGCAGTTGCCGTACCAGGCGGTGATACAGCCCGACAGGATGCACTCGATTGTGCATCTGTAGAAGTTTGTGAGTGTTTTTGGTGACAAGCTGAATTTCTTCAGCCTCCTGATGTTGAAGAGGCGCTGTTGTGCCTTCTTCACCACGCTGTCTGTGTGGTTGGACCATTTCAGTTTGTCCGTGATGTTTACGCCGAGGAACTTAAAACGTTCCACCTTCTACACTACTGTCCTGTCGATGTGGATAGGGGGGTGCTCCCTCTTCTGTTTCCTGAAGTCCACGATCATCTCCTTTGTTTTGTTGACGTTGAGTGAGATGTTATTTTCCTGACAGCAGACTCCGAGGGCCCTCACCTCCTCCCTTTAGGCCGTCTCGTCATTGTTAGTAATCAAGCTTACCACTGTAGTGTCGTCTGCAAACTTGATGATTGAGTTGGAGGTGTGCATGGCCACGCAGTCATGGGTGAACAAGGAGTACAGGAGAGGGCTGAGAACGCATCCTTGTGGTGCCATGGTGTTGAGGATCAGCGGGGTGGATATGTTGTTTCCTACCCTCACCACCTGGGGCCGGCCCGTCAGGAAGTCCAGGACCCAGTTGCACAGGGCGGGGTCGAGATCTAGGGTCTCGAGCTTAATGACGAGTTTGGAGTGTACTATGGTGTTAAGCTGTAGTCGATGAACAGCATTTTTACATAGGTATTCCTCTTGTCCAGATGGGTTAGGGCAGTGTGCAGTGTCATTTTGATTGTGTCTTCTGTGGACCTATTGGCACGGTAAGAAAATTGGAGTGGGTCTAGGGTGTCTGGTAGGATGGAGGTGATTTGATCCTTGACTTGTTTCTCAAAGCACTTCATGATGACGGAAGTGAGTGCTACGGGGCGATAGTCATTTAGCTCAGTTACCTTAGCTTTCTTGGGAACAGGAACAAAGAAAAAGCAAAGAACGTTGCAATCGCTGATGTCTCTCTGGAAGGCAACCCTTGCTCGGATTTCGTCTAACTTGTTGTCCAGAGACTGGACAATGGCAAGTAGAATACTCGGGAGTGGTGCGGAATGTGCCCGTCTACGGAGCCATTCATCCAGCTCAATGTAACATTGAGAAGTTTTAGCCAGCATCCTACTGCTGGCTTGCCTCTGAAGGTAAGCAGGGTTGATCCTGGTCGGTCCCTGGATCGGAGACCAGATGCTGCTGGAAGTGGTGTTGAAGAGCCAGTAGCAGGTACTCTTTACTCTGGTCTAAAAAAATAGATTGGGGGCATTTCCCTGTGTAGGGTGCCTTCTTTTGGATGGAACGTTAAACGGATGACCTGACTCTCTGTGGTCACTAAAGATCCCATGGCACTTATAGTAAGAGTATGGGTGTTAAACCCGGTATCGTGGCTAAATTCCCAATCTGGCCCTCATATCATCATGGCCACCTAATCATCCCCAGCTTCCAATTGATTCATTCACCCCTCTTTCACTCCCCTGTAACTATTCCCCAGGTCGTTGCTGTAAATGAGAATCTGTTCTCAGTCAACTTACTTGGTAAAATAAGGATTAAATAAATAAAATAAAATGGGCTACTACATGATACTAAAATTTTCCCTTTACAAATTCAGGCATGTTTATCCCTATTTGCGTCTGTTTAAGAACATTTTTCAACAGAATTGGCAGAATGAATACACCCCTGATCACACGCAAACACAGTTCACTTTCATAGCAGCAACATACAAGCAGCATGGTCACTTTGATTGTTGTAGCAATAATTCCTTCTCATATCTATGTGCTCTCCTCCTCTAACCTTTTCCCTTCACTTTTGGACTTCAGTGCACAACACATCAGCTGTCTATGATCAGGCGAAAAAAACTTTCCAAGCCAAACCTTCATATCATAACCGCTAACCACTACACACAGCCTACATCGTTGTCACCATTATTAGCTAACGTCAAAGTCAACATAGCTACTAGAACTAACGCATTAGTTAACCTGCTACAATCATGCAGTACAGTGTAATGTCAGCAGCAAGTGGTTTAGCATATACACCGAGGGCCCCGGTGGCAATAAATTAATAAAACCAAAAGCTTACCTAGACTTGGAAGAGTTCCCGTGTTGGATAGCCATAGCCAGCTAGCTAACATTGCATACTGCTCTGTTTGAGTCGGGTGTTTGAGTAAGCTAGACTAGCTAGCTGCATTCGCTAGCTTAGTGAAAGTGAAAGAAATATATACAACAAAATATAGCTAGCTCTCTCTCTCTCTCTCTTGCTTCTTGTTCAAGAAATGAATTTGTTCAAAATTGTTCAACTATTGTCTTTCTCTTTCTTTAAGTCAACTACTCACCACATTATTCGCACTACAGTGTTAGCTAGCTGTAGCTTATAATTACAGTACTAGATTAATTCATGATCCTTTAATTTGGTGGACAACATGTCAGTTCATGCTGCAAGACCTCTGATAGGTTTGAGAATATCCTCTGGAAGTTGTCATAATGACTATCTAAGTCTATGGAAGTGGTTGAGAACCATGGAAGTGGTTGAGAACCACTATGTTTAGTATTGAAGTCAATGTACCCAGAGGAGGACCGAAATTAGCTGTCCTCCGGCTACACCATAGTCCTACCCTACATAGTGCTTTCAAATCAAATCAAATCATATTTTCTTGGTCACATACATGTGTTTAGCAGATGTTATTGCCGGTGTAGCGAAATTCTTGCAAAAAATGTTTTCCCTAGGGGCTAGAAGCAGAGGCTGCCCTCTCTATCGGCGCCATTTTCCTTACACGCTTTTGAGGTAGGCCTTCATTGCAAAACACTGTGTTTTAATCAATTATTTTGTGACGTGAATATATTTAGTATAGTTTTATCTAAAAACGCTTGCTTTTTTTATGTTTCACTATTTTTCTTTTTAGGAAATTCTATGAAGAGGATGGTCCTCCCCTTCCTCCTCTGAGGAGCCTCCACTGAGATCTATATATATCTATGGGATCTAAAAGTGAAGAGACAGTCGAGGAGAAACAGGTCAACTAAAACTGAAGAGACAGTCGAGGAGGAACAGGTCAACTAAAACTGAAGAGACAGTTGAGGAGGAACAGATAAACTAAAACTGAAGAGACAGTTGAGGTGGAACAGGTAAACACAAATTGGGATGGGGTGGATGCAATCAACACTCACTCTTCCTCCCAATCTCTCACATTTGCCATTCCCTGAGAGTAAACAAACCCTGCGCAGAGAATAAACAGAGATTTATAGGGTTTACTTTTGATATGAGGGATAATGTTTAGAGAAGGAAACCAATGAGTTGACAGGAGGAACAGGTCAACTAAAACTGAAGAGACAGTCGAGGAGGAACATGACAACTAAAACTGAAGAGACAGTCGAGGAGGAACAGATAAACTAAAACTGAAGAGACAGTTGAGGAGGAACAGATCAATTAAAACTGAAGAGACAGTCGAGGAGGAACAGATCAATTAAAAGTGAAGTAACAGTCGAGGAGGAACAGGTCAACTAAAACTGAAGAGACAGTCGAGGAGGAACAGGTCAACTAAAACTGAAGAGACAGTTGAGGAGGAACAGATAAACTAAAACTGAAGAGACAGTTGAGGTGGAACAGGTAAACACAAATTGGGATGGGGTGGATGCAATCAACACTCACTCTTCCTCCCAATCTCTCACATTTGCCATTCCCTGAGAGTAAACAAACCCTGCGCAGAGAATAAACAGAGATTTATAGGGTTTACTTTTGATATGAGGGATAATATTTAGAGAAGGAAACCAATGAGCTAGGTGTGCCTCTGTGGGAACGGGCTCTATTTGGCCAGAGATTAGAGTTTTAATTGCATGCTCCAGTCTGCATACAGATTGAGACTGTCCTGTTCATGTACAATTGAGTGATATCTGAGGAGAGCCAGGCATAGACCTACATTGGGTAAAGTAGGTAGGACTACATTATAATGGGTAATTTGTTTGATAATGTAGATCTACATCAAGCTTTTACAGCATTTAAATTGTATAGCTATGTTAAACATACTCAACAAAGTGTACCCCTACTGCATAGTCACTTTACCCCTACCTACAGTATCAGTCAAAAGTTTTGACACACCTATTAATTTTTTACTATGTTCTACATTATAGAATAGTGAAGACATCAAAACTATGAAATAACACATATGGAATCATGTATTAACCAAAAAAGTGTTTTAGATTCTTCAAAGTAGCCACTCTTTGCCTTGATAACAGCTTTGCACATTCTCTCCAGATTCATGAGGAATTATTTTCCAACAGTCTTGAAGGAGTTCCCACTTTTTCTTCACTCTGCGGTCCAACTCATCCCAAACCATCTCAATTGGGTGATTGTGAAGGCCAGGTAATCTGATGCAGCACTACATCACTCTCATTCTTGGTCAAATAGCCCTTACACAATCTGGACGTGTGTTTTGGGTCATTGTCCTGTTGAAAAATAAATGACAGTCCCACTAAGCACAAACCTGTGGTAGCCAAAATGCTGTGGTTGCCTTGCTGGTTAAATGTACCTTGAATTCTAAATAAATCACGACAGCGTCACTAGCAAAGCATCTCACAAAGACATGCGGTTGGAACCAAAAATCGCAAATTTGGACTCGTCAGACCAAAGGACAGATTTCCACCAGTCCAATGTCCATTGCTCGTGTTTCTTGCCCCAAGCAAGTCTCTTCTTCTTATTGGTATCCTTTAGTAGTGGTTTCTTTGCAGCAATTTGACCATGAAGGCCTGATTCACGCAGTCTCCTCTGAACAGTTGATGTTGAGATGTGTCTGTTACTTGAACTCTGTGAAGCATTTACTTGGGCTGCAATCTGAGGTGCAGTTAATTCTAATGAATTTATCCTCT
This sequence comes from Brachymystax lenok tsinlingensis, assembly GCA_030435695.1. Taxonomy (NCBI): domain Eukaryota; kingdom Metazoa; phylum Chordata; class Actinopteri; order Salmoniformes; family Salmonidae; genus Brachymystax; species Brachymystax lenok. Next base: position 20,782,671 of record CM059782.1, read on the forward strand.
GCAGCAGAGGTAACTCTGGGTCTTCCTTTCCTGTCGCGGTCCTCATGATAGCCAGTTTCATCACCTGTTAATTGAAATGCATTCCAGGTGACTACCTCATGAAGCTGGTTGAGAGAATGCCAAGAGTGTGCAAACTGTCATCAATGCAAAGGTTGGCTACTTTGAAGAATCTCAAATATAAAATGTGTTTTGATTTGTTTAACACTTTTTTGGTTACTACAGGATTCCATATGTGTTATTTCATAGTTTTGATGTCTTCACTATTATTCTACAATGTAGAAAATAAAGAAAAAGTACAAATAAAGAAAAACCCTGGAATGAGTAGGTGTGTCCAAACTTTTGACTGGTACTGTACAGTACAAATTACCTAGACTAACCTGTACCCCCGCACAGTGACTCGGTACCGGTATCCCCTGTACATAGCCTTGTTATTGTTATTTTATTGCGTTACTTTTTATTAAATGTTTTACTTTAGTTTATTTAGTAAATATTTTCTTAACTCTATTTCTTGAAATGCGTTGGTTAAGGGCTTATAAGTAAGCATTTCACGGTAAGGTCTACACCTGTTGTATTCGGCGCATGCGACAAATAAAAATGTGTTTGATTTTGATATAACAATTAAACATTGCTCCGTTGTTTGTTCATTGCCATGCATGATTGCTCATGTATAGTGTTAAATATCTCAGACAGTTATCTGAGATATTACTTTACACTAGCTGTGTATGAGTATTGTGCGTAGGCCTCAACCAGTGATGTGTGTCTAGCTAGCGTGCTTTACTGAGTAGGGACAAAGAGCATTCTCACCAAGACAATCTCAGCAATGTAATGCAGCAATGTAATGCAAGTAATACATATACTCTACCAAAGTTGGTTGTCTTTATCTTCCCCTCTCCTCCTCTCACTCTGTTTATTCCTCTCCTCTATTCCGTGCCGACCCGAGCTCAATCCTCGCGTCATGCATGCGTGAACGTGGAGTTGTGATGGTGCGAACACTGCCAGTCACTCTGATAAACTGTATTCATTAACAGTCTGTCTCCATGTGCATCCATGTGTACACAGAATACATCAGTCTAATCTACTCTGACCTTAAGAGTGCATCTTCTACTTATCCATCTCCTTTCATCCATTTACACATGGATTGAATCTCACATTTGATATTCAATAAGTGGATAACAATTCTGATCAGTTTAACAATGGAATAATACATGTATCACAGATGTACATAGCAAAAGTGCCTGTGTTAATTCAATTCAAATAGTGTTAAATTAAACACTCAAAAAGTGTCTGCCCCAGTTCAAGTTAGCTGATGTGGTTTCCCTGCCCAATCAACATGAAGACAGATTTTTGCTCTGTGCAAAAAAGGACAGAAGATATGCAGTTCAGCGCCTAGCAAGCGCTGTTGAAAAGATATTCTGTTGGTTATGGTGAAAAAGATCTGCACCAAGCTGGAAGCCATCCACAGGCGAGCAGTGATCTGGCCAATTACTGTCAACTCACCATCTTGAGGACGTTCCAGGTCAGGAGTTGAACCGACCAGTGAGAGGTTGCCCTGGCTGATGACGCCTGTGGATCAGCAATTCCACATCGATTGTATCAGGTACTCTATATTAGTATAATAGTACAGTAGACTGACCTGTTCAATGCCTTCTCTACTTTTGCCTCTAAATAGAAACTATTGGGACAACATACTGGAATTTGAGCGATTAAACAGCATTTTGAACAGTGCAATAGCTCACCTCTGGCATTGGCCATCATTATCTGGACATGAGCATTAAACAGACAGTTATGGTGGAGAGAGGGAAAGGGCTGCTCAAACAGCTCCCCAGCCAGTCAATATTAGCTCAGCTGTTGTATGTTTCAGCTCTTTGACGCCACTGAATGACTAAATACAAAACATCCAAATGCAAAGCTTTGTTGCTTCCCTGACTGACTCAGCGACATCTACCAGTAGGAGCTGAGAGAAAATGGTTTGAGTCTAAATTGCTGCATTTATAGCCTCACAACCTTGAGTCTTAAATCATTGAAAAACGGCTAATTTCTGGTTAGTCAATGTTAGTCAGGGTTAAATCCATAGGCTTACTCCCCGCAAGAGTGGGGACATTCAAAGCTGCACATGCCTGCATAACCAAGCAGTGGCAGTGAAAAAGTAGAAAGTAGAGAATAAGATAAGATGGTAAGAGGGAGAAAAAGAGGGCGAGAAAGAAGGAGAGAAAGAATAGATAGAGGTAGAGATACAGTAGAGCGATAGCGAGAGGTACAGGTCGGGGTCCGAGCAAAGTTACAAGAGTAGGGGTATGGTTCTACTTACATTTGCAGCCATTGTCCCACAAATATCCCGGCAGACAATCTCGACACTTAGCCCCTGTAGTTCCCTCCTTACATTTACAAAATCCTGTGCCATTACAGCGAACACTGTCTGAGCCATAGGGATTACAACTACAGTCTGTAGAAACAAGACACACAAACACACACATGCTGGAAAACAAGGTGGTGCTTTGGCTTCTTACAGCAGCTACAACCTTTTACCGCCATAGACAGGCTCATTGAGTAAAATTTCTAAGCAACATATTACTTAGCTATCACTTACAGAAGAAATGCTACCATTTCAAAAGTAATGAGATGAAATGAAGATAAAGAGTGATTGAAGGAAATGAGACATTAAGCACTGTATGGATCATTTAAAGTGATTCATTATTTTCTAGAACATTTTATGCATTTTAACAAGTCACATTTACGTATAGTGCAATAAGCAAAACCTTATTTACCTAAATATGGTAGCCATATTTGAAAAATGACATGACATTAAGATTACACATTTTCTCTCTGGCATGAACCTGTTTCTGACATGAAAGTTAGAGGGAAACATGACAACAGAGGAGGTGAGACAGAGACAGTGGAGACATACAAAGAGATGTCATAGGAATTCCATGAGAAATGTACAAGAAAGGATTGACATAGCTTGGACTTGTCCACTATGATTCAGAGAATGTTTGAAATGTGAGGGAAGTGGGACGGTAACATTGAAATGGGCATTGTTGTACTGTAATATGTTGTCTCCAGACATTTAGTCATTCCAAAACTAAAAAACTCCAATTAGTACTTTGTCCACACTTAGATTTCATGGGAAACTGATAAAACTACAGGGCAAATACGTTTGTTGTAAACTGCCCTTTTGACTAAAACTATAAGTGGATATTGTCTTGGTAGAATAATGTGTAAACAAAACAACCATCATTAGCCACACCAAAAATGGCCATATCTTTACCATTATCAACAGTTAAAGCTCTTTCCAAATCCTGCTTGTGAACATAGAAGCATAGAAACATTACAAGGCTCTCCTCTTTCCCATCTGTATGGTAACCTTATAGCTCTGCAGCATCTGTAAGATATATGAGTACTGGTTTGACCGTGATAACACGTCTACTGACGTGCTATGAAGGGTAAGGTTAAAGGGTTATACACAGGGCAACACCGCACTGACTTTGGGTGCGTCCGAAATGGCACTATATTCCCTATAGGGATGACATTAAAAGTAGTGCACTATATAGGAATAGGGTGCCATTTGAGACGCACCCTATAAAGGCTACTTATGGAATTGCATTGCTATTCCTGGGCAGGGTTGGGCCTAGCACATCCACAGTGACATATGTAGTAGTTGCCATTGCCGTCGTGCTTATCTGTCGTGCTCCGACACCTCTGGGTTTACGAGTGGAGTGTGTGAGTTCGTTAGACTCTCCTTCAGGCTGGAAGAGACACCTGGATATGGGGTGGATATAATATTTTCAGTTTTCCAGAGCCAGATCAGAAAGTCAGAGGGCGAGGGACAACAGATGTTTATTGGGTGCTATGTCCATGTGTAAGGTTCAGAGTCACTACACACTACACATATGGAAAGGCATAGTGGGACGTATGGTAAAACCTATCTATATATACTATCTGTATATACTTTTACATACTTTTTATAGGGTCCGGTGTTTTGCACAATCATGTGACATGTCTGGATTTTACATTCAACTGTCGCCTTTTCTTTTCCCTTCAGATGGTTAAGCACCATCCTCAGACAACTGATTTCATTTTTGGTGGAATTCTTATTTCTGGAAAAGGCTTAAAATACAGGATAATGTCACATGACCGCGCAACAGGGACCTACTTATAGAATATGCATGAAGTTAAACATGTTTAGAACAGACTCCTACGTGTTTCTGATTATTTGTGAAACATACACTATATATACAAAAGTATGTGGACACTCCTTCAAACGAGTGGATTTAGCTACTTCAGCCAGACCCGTTGCTGACAGGAGTATACAATTGAACACACAGCCATGCAATCTCCATAGACAAACATTGGCAGTAGAATGGCCTTACTGAAGAGTTCAGTGACTTTCAACATGGCACCGTCATAGGATGCCACCTTTCCAACAAGTCAGTTCGTCAAATTTCTTGCCCGGGTCAACTGTAAGTGCTGTTATTGTGAAGTGGAAATGTCTAGGAGCAACAACGGCTCAGCCGCGAAGTGGTAGGCCTCACAAGCTCACAGAATGGGACCGCTGAAGTGCGTAGGGCGTCCAAAATTGTCTGTCCTCGGTTGCGACACTCACTACCGAGTTCCAAACTGCCTCTGGAAGCAACATCGGCACAATAACTGTTCGTCGGGAGCTTCATGAAATGGGTTTCCGTGGCTGAGCACCCACACACAAGCCTAAGATCACCATGTGCAAAGCCAAGCGTTGGCTGGAGTGGTGTAAAGCTCGCTGCCATTGGACTCAGGTACAGTGAAAACGCGTTCTCTGGAGTGATGAATCACACTTCACCATCTGGCAGTGTCACACCCTGATCTGTTTCACCTGTCTTTGTGCTTGTCTCCACCCCATTCCAGGTGTCGCCCATCTTCCCATTATCCCCAGTGTATTTATTCTCTGTTTGTCTGTTGCCAATTTGTTATGTTCGTCAAGCCTACCAGCGTTTTCCCCCTTGCTCCTGTCTTTTTCTAGTTTTACCGGTTTTGACCATTCTGCCTGCCCTGACCCTGAGCCTGTCTGCCGTTCTGTACCATTGTCACACCACCTTGGATTGTTGACCTCTGCCTTTCCTGACCCCGAGACTGCATGCTGTACTGTACCTTTTGGATTCTGATCTGGATTATTGACCTCTGCCTGCCCTTGACCTGTCATTTTGCCTGCCCCCTGTTCTAGTAATAAACCTTTGTTACTTCGACACTGTCTGCATCTGGGTCTTCTCCTGAAACGTGATAGGCAGTCCGACGGACTAATCTGGGTTTGGTGGGTGCCAGTAGAACGCTACCTGTCCCAATGCATAGTGCCAACTGTAATGCTTGGTGAAGGAGGAATAATGGTCTGGGGTTGTTTTTCATGGTTCGGGCTAGGCCCCTTAGTTCCAGTGAAGGGAAATCTTAATGCTACAGCATACATGACATTCTAGACGATTCTGTGCTTCCAACTTTGTGGAAACAGTTTGGGGAAGGCCCTTTCCTGTTTCAGCATGACAATGCCCCTGTGCACAACGCGAGGTCCGTACAGAGGTGGTTTGTCGAGATCGCTGTGGAAGAACTTGACTTGCCTGAACAGTCCTGACCTCAACCCCATAGAACACCTTTGGGATGAATAGCAACGCCGACTGCGAGCCAGGCCTAATCGCCCAACATCAGTGTCCGACCTTACGAATGTTCTTGTGGCTTAATGGAAGCAAGTCCCCGCAGCAATGTTCCAACATTTAGTGGAAAGCCTTCCCAGAAGAGTGGCTGCTATAGCAGCAAAGGATGGACCAACTCCATATTAATGCCCATGAATTTGGAATGAGATGTTCGACAAGCAGGTGTCCACATACTTTTGGTCATGTAGTGTACATAACGAGCATTTGGAATAATTGTTTATTTTAAAAGAACGGAGCTAAAAAAATTCTCATGACATAGAAAAAGTACAGCATATCCATAGCTGTACACATTTATGAGTAATACTCTTTAATGTAAAAGCTTGTGATTGTGATGACTAACAGTTAGCTTAATACATAAGCCCTGTGGAGAAGGAAGTGAGTCATATGGACAGAACCAAGTGAGGAACGACAGGACCCAGACAGCAACAGGAAAAGAGACAGTGAAAAACATGAGGCAGGAGTTTGGAGGTTTGACGCAGTAAGGTGAAAGTTGAAGGATGAGGTGAGGGTCATATGTGGTGTAAACGGGGGGTCAGCTGGTATAAGCAGTGCTGATGATGACAGACAGTGGTGAGGGAACTGACCTATGCACACATTCTCATCTTCCAGCTCCGCAGAAGCATTTCGGAAGTACCCCTGCTTGCAATCCTGGCAGTGCTGGCCCCTAGTGTTGTGTTTACAGCTCACGCAAATGACGGAGTTTAGCAGCTCGATGTAGCTGCAGCGGTTGGAGTGGCCGAAGCATTCGCAGTCTTGCAAAGAAGGAAGGGTGGAGAGAGACCAAGGGGCCATGTTGAGGTGGGGGTTGGGTTGTGTTGCGCGGGGCATGTGCTACGGCGGGCGGCGGTGGTGCTAGTAGCAAGGTAGTGCGAGGAGGCACCATCACATGCGAGGTTAGGATGGAGAGATGGGGGTTGAGATTGAGACAATGTTAGGTTAGAAGGAGGTGGAAAGGGCTACAGTATGACAAGTCTGGCATGGACGGATGCAGCCAGTGGTGTTAGACGTCAGTTCACCCTGGGGCTATGAGAAAGCATGTTGTTAGAGAGAGAGAGTAAGAGACGTTCGCTTCAAGCACACCACAATGGAAAGGATGAGGAGGATTCTGATTCTGGAATGGCACAAAAACTGGGTTTCATGGGGACTAGGCCACAGAGTACAAGACAGGTCAAACAAGATGAGTTTAGTTGGAATGCAATTTTCAACCTGGGCAAGGCATAGGTGTGTAACTCCACACTGTTTGAAATGTACATCTCGATTAGTTCAGGCTTTATTTATCCTACTGTGTGTTTAATTTGAGATTAGGAGGAGGAGAGGAGCAGGAACCTTTGTAGCAGTAGTGTAATCCACAGGCCATTGTTATTACGTTCACACAGAACTGTAATCCTAAACCACAGAGCATGCAACTATGACTTTTAAAGAAAAACATGAATGGAAATACATAACTGTCCTTTCTACAGAGAACCAGATGGAAGAGTTGCTACATGTCCCAGCAACCACTCCGCCACCTGACACCTCTCCCAGACAATAAAAACCTTGCAACAAAAAAGCACTTTGCATGAGAAGCAGGTGAATGTATGCAAAGATGTGACAAGGGGAGCATGTTGTTGTGTGATGTGTAGTGTGTTGTGTAGTGTTGTGTAGTATTTTGTAGTATTAGCTCCCAGATTTGGAGTCAGGCTACGCCCTGTGCCTACTGCTTAGTCACACGACGTCAGGCAGGCATGCCAATCAAAGACGGTCACGTCCCAGTGGAGCCTTGTGTGTGACACCTGGCCGGCCCAGATCAGCCTTGGAGTTGGGTTCAATCTGTCTTGTGGAGCGACTGCTGACACCAACTTTCACGCTGGGTCAGATGGGTTTCTTAAGCCTTTGCAGACAGGCAGCTGGACACACAGCCCTCTCTGAGCTACAGGCAGTTGGACAGACAGTCCTCTCTGAGCTACAGGGGCTTTGGGGAGGGATTGTGGTTATTAAGTTCTGGATTGAGGTCAGGTCTTTCCGTCGGTCACCACGAAAGGCATAGAGCCTTGGAAATGAAAGACAGTGGCCTAGCTGGCCTATTCAACTCTATTCAAGGAAAATAATCATGTTCTGGTCTATTTGCTGACAAGTTGCACAGTTAATTTAAGTTCTCATAACGTTTATGTTATCTACTCCGAAACCTACTCTTAGAAGACCAATACTCTCCCTGATTGAAAAATAGGGTTCATCATGTCAAAAGTAAGGTCTCTGAAACATACTCTAGAATATTTCTGTGAGCCATTACAATGACATGTTGAAGAGCATCCTTATGATTTTGTACTTTGAAGAATTGCCCTCAATAGCACTTCTAATGATTACACTAGATGTAGATAGACACAGGATCATGCACCCTTTACAGAAAGATAAACTGTCCTGCTGTTTGGGGTTTTAGGCTGGGTTTCTGTACAGCACTCTGTGACATCAGCTGATGTAAGGGGGGGCTTTATAAATACATTTGATTTGATTTGATTTACTTGTACCACATATCCATGCCGCAAAGCAAACTCCACCCTTTATGGATACAGAGTGCACATTGGTCATAGTTCATGGGGATAGTTGTGGATTAGTACTACAAGGTACTACCGGGGGTAGGGTTGGGTTAAGTGTCTAAAGTAGCACATACACAGGTCATTCTAGATTCATACAGTGGACACACAGAATTAATGGCTTTTGACAACTGCTGACACAGAGGGGCACTGTATGAATCTGAGAATCTCCTACCTCGCTTGCTGTTTGCAACTTGAACTGAAGGGACAGTTGACAAAGCAACTTGAGGAGCTACTAGACAAATTAAAAAAGAAGAAAAACAAACAAATAAATAAACAGAAGCGTGATATATTTTGTTAAACATGAAATAATAGAATGTTCAGAAGGGTTAAAGAACTGAGAATCATACACATTCCTACTTTATCACTACAGTACACAAAAGTTTGAAATGAACATCCAATAAAGTCTGGTATGAATTATTAAATGAACAATGAGATAGGTGATCCTATATATTTTGCGTTATATTCTGAGACAGCAAATATTAGAGGAATTAATTCCGACACAATGTCTTCACTATCATTGCACTGTAGGAAGTAGTAGAATAACATTCTAGGGCTGTGGCATTAAGTGTGGTTGCCCTGACAGTTACAGATGCAGTCTGTTGAACCATGGTGCATGGAATCTACTCAAGTTAACCATTTGGAAGAGACAAGGTCAAATAAGTTATCAGTCATATACTGTCATTAGTATCCAAACAGTGTGAGAGAGTCCAACAACACCATGCTATCGTCGTCACAATGTAGATGAACAGCAGTGTTCTGTTCTGGTATTACATTCTCCTGACGTACCAACACCACACATCGTCTAGGAAAGCCCAGTGGGATAATTTCCCATAGGTCTGTTCATCGAGGCATTCGGTCGAGGCTCACTGGCGCGGCACACAACAATCCCACAATCCCAATGCTGCCCGCATCTCTTCCCCATCAGATAACAAGCAAACAAACTGGAGGTGAAGTAATGGTCAACCCTGACTGAGCCCCTCTCACATGCTCTCCAATGTTCTCGCCTGACATAAACCTATGACATAAACACTATACCTTATATATCAGGAATAATCAACTCTTACCCTATGAGGTCTGGAGCCTGCTGGTTTTCTGTTCTACCTGATAATTAATTGCAGACACCTGGTGTCCCAGGTCAGTCCCTGATTAGAGGGGAACGATGAAAAAATGCAGTGAAACTGTCTTCGAGGTCCAGAGTTGAGTTTGAGGGCTCTACATCTTTACATCCGCTTGGCTAGTGCTCTGTATGGAAATACATGGGCAGTTTGTTTGCAAAACGGTCGCCACAGCCACAGCACATCAGCACAATGGATCAACTTGAGATTGCCTGAAATCAATCTACATAAACCGCTCTGTGAAATCGCCCTATTTTCTTCCGTCGAGCTCAGATAGGATTCTAGAATCCCTAGAAGCGCCACGCCTAATTAAAACGAAGGGGATAATCTAAGGATATTGAAATGGAATGGAAGAGAGAGAGAGAGAGAGAGAGAGAGAGAGAGAGAGAGAGAGAGAGAGAGAGAGAGAGAGAAAGAACGCCTATCATCATCCTGCTCCTGTGGAGAGATTCCGCATCTCGGGGCTCAAGGAGTGGAGGGGAAGGGGATATTGTAACAGCATGTTGCAGCTAATGCAAGTGTCTGCTGACTATGCCAGGAATCAAACTTGCCCATTTCAAAGGTGCCTTTTTTTTTCAAGTTTACAAAATCTAATTCACTAAGGGTTTTGACACAGATGAACAGAAAAAGCTCCCTCCTGGTGGATCTGGTCTCAACTGTCACAGCTAGTACAGTCACTGTTTAACTACTGTATATATGAGGTAGATCTGTAAAGAGATATGTTTCTAATGTCACAGCTAGTACAGTCACTGTTTAACTACTGTATATATGAGGTAGATCTGTAAAGAGATATGTTTCTACTGTCACAGCTAGTACAGTCACTGTTTAACTACTGTATATGTGAGGTAGATCTGTAAAGAGATATGTTTCATCTTAGTTGGAGGTATAGCCTACCTTGGTTTCGGTTAGCAACACCTAGGGATGAGACATTCTGCCGAACTGCATGCAATTGGGAGAAACCATAAATGATTAGGTGCACTGGCTATTTTGGACATCAGATGCACTAGCAGTAAAGGTTCTACTAAGAGTTGACTGGTAGGACATATGTAGACAACTAGACATACATCTTTGGCATGGCTTTACTCAGAACAACTCATAACAACAGAATGACCGTCAAGCCTATACGGGGACAAGCAGTAGTTGCACCTCAACACCAGTTGTTGTCCCAGGGACATTGTATGCAATTGTGTAGTTTCATGGCTCACTTGAGTGTGTGCATCAATGGCAACATAAAGAAAAGAAAAACAAACAACAACAATTTGAGATTCTCTCTGATATGTAGTGGGATTATAATTTATGCAACTGGTTTAACTATGTACACTCTTAGAAAAAAGGGTTCCAAAAGGTTCTTTGAGGAGGGATAGGGCTCTACCAGGAACCGTTTTCATCTGAAGAACACTTTTTTTTAAGACATGGGTTCTTTGTAAGGCAAAGAGTTCTACATAGAACCTTTTTAATCTGAATACCTGTTTTTGGAAGAAAGGGTTCTTTGATGATTGTTTGGAAGGCAAGAAGGGAACCCTTCTGAATCTGAATAAGCTTTTTTATTGTATTTTGTGTTACCATTAAATAGTGCCTCAGCTTGAGTGTTTATCTCAGTGTTTAAACTTTAACATCAGGAGTTTGAGTAACATGATAAGATTACAATAATAGGTGTGAGAATATTTGTGCATGTAGCTGGTATTCCCTTAATAATTTTACATATACAGTCCCATCAGAAAGTATTCATACCCCTTGATTTATACCAGATTTTGTTGTGTTACAGTCTGAATTAAAAGTGGATGAAATGTTTTTTTCTCTAACTCATCTACACACATTACCCCATAATGACAAAGGGAAAATATGTTTTCAGACATTTTTTTTTAAATATTGAAAATATAATACAGAAATATCAAATTTTCATAAGTATTGACACCCTTAAGTCAATACATGTTAGAATCACCTTTGGCAGCGATTACAGCTGTGCGTCTTTCTGGGTAAGCTTTGCACACCTGGATTGTACAATATTTGCACATTATTCTACTTAAAATTCTTCAAGCTCTGTTAAGTTGGTTGTTGATTTTCAAGTCTTTGTTGATTTTCAAGCCATTTTCAAGTCTTGCCATAGATTTTCAAGCCGATTTAAGTAAAAACTGTTACAAGGCCACTCAGGAACATTCAATGTCATCATGGTAAGCAACTCCAGTGTATATTTTGCCTTGTGTGAAGGTTAATGTCCTGTTGAAAGGTGAATTTGTCTCCCAGTGTCTTTTGGAAAGCAGACTGAACTAAGTTTTCCTCTAGGATTTTGCCTGTGCTTAGCTCTATTCTATATCCTAAAAAACTTGTTGCGGATGACAAGCATACCCATAACATGATGCAGCCGCCACCATTGCCCTAAAAGTAACGCTTTGTATTCAGCCACATTCTTTTCAGTTTTACTTTAGTGCATTATTGAAAACAGGATGCATGTTTTGGAATATTTTTATTCTGTACAGGCTTCTTTCTTTTCACTCTTTCATTTAGGTTTGTATTGTGGAATAACAACAAAGTTGTTGATCCATCCTCAGTTTTCTCCTAACACAGCCATTACATTTATTTGTACGTTTTTTATTGAAACTTTATTTAACTAGGAAAGTAAGTTAAAGTTAACTTCTTAGGGAGCAGCTCCCGAGGTGACGGTTTTGGAGAGCCTGGTGTGCCCAAAGTAAAATGCCTCCCACTCAGGCCCAGAAAATAGGATATGCACATATTTAGTACCATTGGATAGGAATCACTCTGAAGTTTCTAGAAGTGTTAACATTGTGTCTGTGAGTATAACAGAACGGATATGGCAGGTGAAAACTGAGGAATTTCTGTCCTGGAAAAAGTGATTTTGACAAGTTGCCTCATTTGGAACCCCTCCCTTATGAAAATGCCCATATAAGGGCATATGAATGCAGTACCTATTGCTTCCTCTGGATGTCAACAGTCTCGAGACACTGTTTTGATTCTGTTTAGTTGCTTTAGATGGCAATAGAAGAAGAATTAGGAAGTGGTCTCACAGAAGTCAATAGAAAAGAACGCGCGTTCCTGGCTTGCGCGCTCTGTGGTTTTTTCCTTTCTTATCGCCCAGTTTATATTCCGGTTGAAATATTATACTATATATACATAAAAGTATTCCTAAGGATACATTATCAATGATGTTTGATTGTTCTTGGACAAGTTTATAGGTATAGGTTGAACGAGTTCTCTTCACGTTTCAATGGACGCTGTATTTTCTTATCATAACGCGCCAACCAAACGGAGATGGATATAATACATTACTTTTTCTAACAAAAGAACCATGGATTGTCTTCGTTGGACACTTGGGAAGCCCTCAGCAGAAGTTCTTCAAAAGGTAATTGATTTGTTTTCGCTGTGAAATGTATTTTGTGTGAACAGTGATTGCTTATGAATTTATGGTAATGGGAAAAAATGTGTGAGGTGCTATCCTCAAACAGTCAAATGTAGTGCTTTCGCCGTAAAGCCTTTTTGAAATCTGATAACGCTGTGATATTGCCAAGAAGCAGAGCTTTTGATGACTATGCAACACTTGTATAATGATGAATGTTTAATAATTCAACTTTTGGATTTTGAATTTGGCGCTTTGCATTTCACCGGGTAGTGTCGGGAGTGGGGCGCTAGCGCCCCAGCGCTCCTTGCTGCTCCTTAAGAACAAATTCTTATTTACAATGATGGCCTACTGGGGAGCAGTGGGTTAACTGCCTTGTTAACTGGATTCGATCCAACTGTAACTGTTTTAAAGTCACCGTTGTCCTCATGGTGAAATCCCTGAGCAGTTTCTTTCCTCTGCGGCAACTGAGTTAGGAAGGATGCCTGTATCTTTGTAGTGACTGGGTGTACTGATACACCATACAACGTGTAATTAATAGCTTCACCATGCTCAATGGGATATTCAATGTATTTTTTATTTTTTTACCTATCTACCAATAGGTAAAAAAATAGGCCCTTCTTTGCGAGGCTTTAGAACACTTCCCTGGTCTTTGTGGTTGAATCTGGTTGAATCTGTGTTTGAAATTCACTGCTCTACTGAAGGACTTTATAGATACAGTTGAAGTCGGAAGTTTACATACACCTTAGCCAAATACATTTAAACTAAATTTTTCACAATTCCTGACATTTAATCCTAGTAAAAATTCCCTGTTTTAGGTCAGTTAGGATCACCACTTTATTTTAAGAATGTGAAATATCAGAATAATAGTAGAGAGAATGATTTATTTCAGGTTTTATTTCTTTCATCACATTCCCAGTGGGTCAGAAGTTTACATACACTCAATTAGTATTTGGTAGCATTGCCTTTAAATTGTTTAACTTGAGTCAAACGTTTCAGGTAGCCTTCCACAAGCTTCCCACAATAAATTGGGCACATTTTGGCCTATTACTCCTGACAGAGCTGGTGTAACTGAGTCAGGTATGTAGGCCTCCTTGCTTGCACACGCCTTTTCAGTTCTGCCCACACATTTTCCATGGGATTGAGGTCAGTGCTTAGTGATGGCCACTCCAATACCTTGACTTTGTTGTCCTTAAGCCATTTTGCCACAACTTTGGAAATATGCTTGGGGTCAATGTCCATTTGAAAGACCCATTTGCGAGCAAGCTTTAACTTCCTGACTGATGTCTTGAGATGTTGCTTCAATATATCCACACAATCTTCCTTCCTCATGGTGCCATCTATTTTGTGAAGTCCACCAGTCCCTCCTGCAGCAAAGCACCCCAACAAGATGATGCTGCCACCCCGTGCTTCACGGTTGGAATGGTGTTTTCCGCTTGCAAGCCTCCCCTTTTTCCTCCAAACATAACGATGGTCATTATGGCCAAACTGTTCTATTTTTGTTTCATCAGACCAGAGGACATTTCAAGTACAATCTTTGTCCCCAGGGGCAATTGCAAACCATAGTCTGGCTTTTTATGGCAATTTTGGAGCAGTGGCTTCTTCCTTGCTGAGCTGCCTTTCAGTTTATGTCAATATAGGACTCGTTTTACTGTGGATATAGATACTTTTGTACCTGTTTCCTCCAGCATCTTCACAAAGTCCTTTGCTGTTGTTCTGGGATTGCATTGCACTTTTCGCACCAAAGTACGCGTGCCTCCTTCCTGAGCGGTATGACGGCTGCGTGGTCCCATGGTGTTTATACTTGCATACTATTGTTTGTACAGATGAACATGGTACCTTCAGGTGTTTGGAAATTGCTTCCAAGGATAAACCAGACTTGTGGAGGTCTACAATTTTTTTCTGAGGTCTTGAATGATTTCTTTTGATTTTCCCATTATGTCAAGCAAAGAGGCACTGCGTTTGAAGGTAGGCCTTGTAATACATCCACAGGTACACCTCCAATTGACTCAAATGATGTCAATTAGCCTATCAGAAGCTTCTAAAGCCATGACATCATTTTCTGGACTTTTCCAAGCTGTTTAAAGGCACAGTCAACTTAGTGTATGTAAACTTCTGACCCACTGGAATTATGATACAGTGAATTATAAGTGAAATAATCTGTCTGTAAAAAATTACCTGTTTCATGCACAAAGTAGATGTCCTAACCAACTTGCCAAAACTATAGTTTGTTAACAAGAAATTTGTGGAGTGGTTGAAAAACGATTTTTAATGACTCCAACCTCAGTGTATGTAGACTTCCGACTTCAACTGTAATCCTATGTGTGGGGTACAGAAATGAGGTAGTCATTAAAAAAGAATGTTAAACACTATTATTGCACACAGAGTGAGTCTATGTAACTTATTATGTGACTTGTTAAACACATTTTTAATCCTGAACTTAATTTAGGCATGCCATAACAAAAGGGTTGAATACTTATTGACACAAGACATTTCAGTGTTTCATTTTTAATTAATAGTACTAATACTACACTTTCACATGATGGGGTATTATGTGTAGGCCAGGCTGTAACACAGCAAAATGTGGAAAAAGTCAAAGGGTGTGAATACTTTCTGAAGGCACTGTTTTTTTACCCACACAGCAAATTGGCCAGGTTTACCTAGTGTTGATTATTCAATGTAACATTTCTAGTTAAATGATCTTAAACTAACTATCCAGTGAAATCTCACTTTTAAAAGTTAATATTCTCTTAACTCATACTCAAATAATGTTGTTGACTCATCCTATACTTATTTTTGTGGTGAAAGCATAAACTGAAGATAAAACACTTCAAAAAACCCACCTCAATCTTGTATCTCAAACAGACCGTTTAAAAAATGCTTGCTATTTCCTCATAGAGGATGATGTCATCATGAGCTTGCCAATCAGCGGTCTACTGGCATTTATATTTTGAATGACCGGTATACGCCCAGACCATTCAGTTGGGGTACGCCCACACCATTCCAACACAGAAAAGCTGCTTTGAACATACTTAATTAACGTTTTCTGGAAGGAAAACTAGTTAACTCATATTGTAATTAATTATAGGTCATATTTCAAAGAAATCGGGAAACACTGGACAGTTACTTTAACACTCAGTGATGTAAAAGAACCTCAGTGCTGGTGTTAATAACCAGAGTTGAGTGTGAGTGTGTCATTTTTACTGTGTAGAGAAAAAACACTCAAAACCACGCCCACCATTATCATAGTTCCCAGCTTGCTCCTTTTGCAGATAGATTTTCAGAATTGTTCATTTCAATATCTGTGTTTTTGAATGTACAATTATTGGTTTATTAATCTTATGCTACACAAAGATAAATAAAAACATTCTTAACTTATTGCACCCATTACTGAGGTTGGTTGTTCCCATTTAGATAATTTAGGCAGTCCTATTAATCAATCCTCCCTACAGTGGCAGTCATTCTGAATGCAGGTTGCTGGTGATATCCTCACTCTGGCTGGATTCCAATATCCAATAGGAATTAGAAATCACTTTGCAGGCCAGCATAATGTGACTTCCTGGCCTGATTTGGCCTGTAAACCAGGAGTTTCCTAACACCACTGTGTTAGGGTATAACTAGGCCCCCAAAGAAAGACCTTATGATATATATTGCCATAAAGAGTTAAGGCTAATAAGGCTGATGGAACTGTTCAGAGATTGTTCTAGGAAGAGCCCATCAACGATAAAAGGGTTGTTGGTAGAACCACAGGGGATTTTATGTAGAACCCTACATCAAGGGTTCTAGGTAGAACCCTCTGCAAAGCGTTCTATCACCAAAAAGGGTTCCCCTATGGGGACAAACCAAAGAACCCTGTATGGTTCTATTTAGCACCTTTTTTTCTAAGAGTGTAGAGATAGTTGTCACAGGCATTTTGTTTAATTCATCAAATTGACTATTCAATCAATATCTAATTACAGTGTATTTCTGGTCGAGGAATAACGATTAATACATAATGTGGTGTGTCAGGGGTTGGAATGACTGATAGTTGTGGTGTACTGTAACCTAATTACATACAATTCTGTATTTCCATGGCGGGGGAAATACTGACGGTGTTTGGTGGCTGTGGTTGGTCGGTTGGTTCGGTGATGGAGTTGTCTTAAGTCAAGCAGAGACAGAAGGAAAGGCCAGTCATGTATTCTAGTATTTTAATCCCCCACGAAAGCATCACCAAGTCTCTGTGATGCAGTATCACTGACTTCAGTGTGGTCATCTGATCATGTGATCATTGGCCGGTGATTAGTGTCTGGTGGTGTCACAGCAAGCAACTTAACTACTGTGCCATTGGATAGTGAGCATTACCGTGTGTTGTGTCTAATCGTTTGTAATGCATTCGGGTTTGTTAAGGATATGGGTAATTCATGGGTTTGGGTATGCATGCACTCAGGCACACTGACATACAGTCAGTATGTACTGTAGTGTTTGACTGATTGAGTTACTATCCAAACCCTCTCCATGACAGCTCCATAACTGATAAAGTACATAGTATGTCATGTCAGTCCTAAATAAATTGTTCAGCAATATTGACCAGAATCCAATATTGGCCAGCAAGTTATTTATTGAAAGTATTTAGGGGTTTTGGATTGTTATCAGGAGAATATGTTCTGTTGAGATATTGATCAGTAACTGTGATGGGAAGTTCTGTTTCACAGGATGAGGAGGGAGAAAAAACAAACAAATGAAAGAACAGATAGAAAGGATACACTGCTTCATTTTATATCGACCAAGGAATAATGTTTGTGAAATTCAGAAATCAAAGTGACAACACAAATACTTCCTTCATTGGATAAAAAATACTTTAAATTGACATGTGGAGTATTTTCTTCTCATTGGCGTCATAATTAGAGGAATTTGATTAGAGAAATTAGAGCATTATTTGGATCCAATGAGTATCACATCTGTTCTTCTATTAGTTATTAGGATGAGGGAGAATACAGGTAAGCCGTGCTTAATGAGAAGTGACGGATTATAATCAATGCTGCTGTCATAATGAAATGAAATCTCACAGAGCCCAGAATCGTTTTTATTTTAATTTAACTTTGCTTTAATGGCTGCATTAGGGCAATTCTGGCTGGCTTAATCAACTTGAAATAGAATTGAGGAAAAGTCAATAAAGAATTCAATTACCTTCAAACAACAATATGAAAAAGTGCAGTGTTTTCTGTTTGCTGTTCAGTCCTCAAGGACATTTAGCTGTGTTCTGATTGGTTCTTTTGTTATTTGAGAGGACATAGCTACATACACACAATTTTAGTTTGGTTTACCCCAACTTCATCCTTGGTGTGTCTACACTACCACAGCTGGGTAGTGTTTCATGTTGTGGTAGTTATGGGGGTGCTTCTGCTGGTGTAAAGACAGACAGCATCTCGTGAGTGTTTCAATACCTACAGGCCTGGTCTGAATGAACCATACAGACTTGGCCATCGTCAGTCAGTCAGTGAGTGTGTCCTTTCTGCTGTAATACAGACACTCCCCACTAAGAGAGAGAGCAGCCGTTGGTGATGGTCTGACTAGGTGTGGGGTTGGGTTGGGGAGGAGCTAGCGAGGGGGTGACATGTGAGTGGTGCATGTACAGCATATACAGTATATATATGTATGGAGAACATGCATGCAGCATATGTATAGAGCATTGGTCATGCACAGGCAGGAGACAACACTGAACACATTCAGCTCTCTAAGATTGGGGAGTTCGGGTAGAGGGAGGGAGAGGGTCCACTTGGTTCTATGCTAATTTCTGACATCCAATGTTTCAGAATTTTCATGACAAACTGGTTATCGTTTGGATCAAATTATCGGTTTACGTTTACGTTAGTTTAACATCAGTTGTGGTTACTGTTGCGGTTCAAAGTTCATCGCCAACTAGCCGACTAGCCAATATGCTGATACCATTGTAAATTCTGATCATGGCTACGTCCCAATACTTATAAACAGCTTCCTTTCCTTGTCTCTTTCCCTTCATGAATGCTGACACATAAAAGGACTGGGTAGGTCTGGTAGCCATATTGCTCTAACCTATATAGTCCTTTAGATATCTGCAGTCATGGAGATACAGCCAGGAATCAAAGAGAGGAAACCATTCAAGACTAATGGGATGCTGTCCATCTTAGCTGATTTGTGTCTCTTGGTTTTTCCCCCATAGAGGGGGTGCTAGCTAGGGACTGCACCTCGGGAGAATTCCACATCAATCAATACGTCGATTGATAGGTGGATTGATGTGGAATGGGCTGGGGCTCTGAATGCACTTTGACTTGTTCAATACCTGTGTAAGTCTGAAATGACGCCGCCGATTCCCTACATAGTGCACAACCTTTGACCAGGGCCCATAGATCTCTGGTCAAAAGTAGTGCACTGTAGAGGGAATAGGGTGCCATTTCAGACGCAGGCTTGGTGTGTGTCTCCTGTTATTCTCCTGAGGTGCAGTCCCAGCTGGCTGCTGTAGTAACACCAGACTACGTCTCTAGACGTCTCTCTCTGTGCTCCAGGGGCGACTGGCTGCAGCAGATAATATCCAGCGCTCATATTAAACTGACCTTGCTGACATTATTCCACCACTGAGATCCGGGCACTTTCATAAACTCTATATGCCATGTATGTATAATGCATAGGGGCAAAAACATGTTTTGTATGCATGCACAGGTGTCTGGCTGCTATCTAGGCTTATCTTGTTGAAGGTGAATTAGTCCACCTCCACACTGTGCAATTCTAGACAATATGGCAGAGAGCTATTGCTATTTCCTTTAGGGAGGAAAACAACAGGGAATTAGACTAACCCTGGCATAATGAACATTTCCAAACCAATTATGACTGATCCTTCACTTAATGAATAATGGAGGACCTAAATCAGAAATGAACATTTAAAACCAAGTGGACTTTAGGGAGGGATATGATACGACATAGCAAAGCATCAAGCAGTTTCTGTGTTTTCTTTTCTGCTTTGAATTTACTTACTAACTGGACCAATGCTATTGGGGATACCTGCAAGACAAAGACAAAACACAGTTGACATTGAGAGATTAGTCATGTACATTTCATTCTACTTTAACAAACTGTAAATTGCAGTTTAGGACATTGTTAGTATTCATTTCAAAACATTGAATCTAATCTTGCAAACAACAGAGAAATATGAGGAAATATTACCCCCACGCACGCACATACACTCACACAAGACAACACGGAGACACACCAGACTAAATAAAAAAACAAAACACCTGATTTTGGACAAACTTTATCCCAACAGTGTCTTGCTCTGTAGTTGAGCATAGACATTAGTTTTATCATTATCCCAGTCTGTCGATACAACCGACCGCCTGTCTGATGTGCCAGCTCCCGCTCTGAACAGATAACACAGTCAGACAGACACATCCCCATGGCGACCAGATCTTTCACACAGCAGACTATTTGCCCTGCACAGATCTCAGAGACTCACTGAGCTTTATAGACCAGCACGGTCCCAGGCTGACGAATGTGACTGACTGAGTCTTCAAAGTCCTCATCATTCCATTTCACTCTAAAATCCCACAGTAGTAGAGAATCAATTGGTGGTGGATATTTGGATCACGTTGATGTCATGTTTTGTAATAAAATCAATTGGTGTTGGATATTTGGATCATGTGGATGTGATGTCTTGTTATGATGAGGTACGCTGGGTTGTTGGTGAGACGTAGATTTAGCGTTTTTCTAATTTGTCCGTTTGCACTATACTCCTCTCTGAGCGCCTCCCCCTATGAAGGCATTTGTCTGTCTGTCAGTGTCTGTCTGTCGCGCAAACAAACAACAACAAACAAGCCATAACAACAGGAAGGGGTGCCATGCTGCGCTCTGCAAATGGAAGAAAAAAATAAATAAAACCATGGATAAATAAATAAACAAGGTCTGGCTGGGTTTTCTCTCTCTCCTTGTGTCTCCGTCTCACATCTTCCCCCAAACACTGAGGAGATATGGAGACATCTGTGATCTGTTGTCTTTTATTACGCCTTCATCAAATGGAGGCCTCTCAGTCGTTCAGTCAACAGCACATGGTGTGCCAGGAGGATTACCTCATCATTCTCCTTCAGTCTACAAAGGGGGTCTGCATAACATAATGTGTGTGTGAATGCTCTCGCCGTTCGTATAACGCGACTCAAACCAGAGCATACCGGACCTATTTTTTTTCTCTCCATATCCCCGGATTCCTACCGCAAGTTGGACATTTTCACCTGGATCTTGCAGCTAGCTAGCTGCTACCCGAGTGCCTATTGGCTAATGTCGGTCCCGGAGCAATGCTCCAATTTGCCCGGAGCTAGCCTACGCTAAGCCCATCTTCCGGGGAGCTGGAGAGTCCCATCAGCCACTCCTGGGCTACAACACCTATCCGGAACTGTTTCTACTGCCGCTGCGGAGCCCCACCGGGCCTTCACGACTGGACTACCAACGTTATCCGCCCGAGGGGGGTATTCAACCGGCCCTCCGTCGCGACGTCACCTGAACGCCCATCAGCTAACTGCGGCCTGCTAATCGTTAGCCGTCTACAGCATAACGGCTGCTGGCTAAACAGGTCCATCAGACAATTTCTTGGGCCACTATACCCATTTTGCCAATTGAACTGGTCCTCTTTATCACACGGAACCCCACTAACCCATCACGACTGGTCTACCGACGGAAACGCACGAGGAGGCTATAAACAGACTTCCTCCGTCTTTGTTAACCGGCTTGCTAGCCTTTGCTAGCTTGCTACCCCCGGCTAGCTGTCTGAATCGCCGTGTCCCCAACCAGCCTCACTACTCACTGGAACCTTATGATCACTCGGCTAAGCATGCCTCTCCTCAATGTCAATATGCCTTGTCCATTGCTGTTCTGGTTAGTGTTTATTGTCTTATTTCACTGTAGAGCCTCTAGCCCTGCTCAATATACCTTATCAAACCCTTCAGTTCCACGACCCACACATGCGATGACATCACCTGGTTTAAATGTTTCTAGAGACAATATCTATTTCATCATCACTCAATGCCTTGGTTTACCTCTACTGTATTCACGTCCAACCATACCTTTGTCTGTACATTATGCCTTTAATCTATTTTATCGCCCCCTGAAACCTGTTGTTTTTCCTCTCTGTTTAGGACGTCCTAGACGACCAGTCATTATAGCCTTTAGCCGTACCCTTATCCTACTCCTCCTCTGTTCCTCTGGTGATATAGAGGTTAACAAACAGATTACAGACCATTTTGAATCCCACCGTACCTTCCCCGCTATGCAATCTGGTTTCAGAGCTGGGCATGGGTGTACCTCAGCCACGCTCAAGGTCCTAAACGACATCATAACCGCCATCGATAAGAGACATTACTGTGCAGCTGTTTTCATTGATCTGGCCAAGGCTTTCGACTCTGTCAATCACCACATCCTTATCGCCAGACTCGACAGCCTTGGTTTCTCAAATGATTGCCTCGCATGGTTCACCAACTACTTCTCCAATAGAGTTCAGTGTGTCAAATCGAAGGGCCTGTTGTCCGGGCCTCTGGCAGTCTCTATGGGGGTGCCACAGGGTTAAATTCTTGGGCCGACTCTCTTCTCTGTATACATCAATGATGTCGCTCTTGCTGCTGGTGAGTCTCTGATCCACCTTTACGCAGACGACACCATTCTGTATACATCTGGCCCTTCTTTGGACACTGTGTTAACTACCCTCCAGACGAGCTTCAAGGCCATACAACTCTCCTTCCGTGGCCTCCAACTGCTCTTAAACGCAAGTAAAACTAAATGCATGCTCTTCAACTGATCGCTGCCCGCACCCGCCTGCCCGTCCAGCATCACTATTCTGGACGGTTCTGTCTTAGATTATGTGGACAACTACAAATACCTAGGTGTCTGGTCAGCTTGCTGGTCACCATAGCAGCACGCACCCGTAGCACGCGCTCCAGCAGGTATATCTCACTGGTCACCCCCAAAGCCAATTCCTCCTTTGGCCGACTTTCCTTCCAGTTCTCTGCTGCCAATGACTGGAATGAACTACAAAAATCTCTGAAACTAGAGACTCATACCTCCCTCACCAGCTTTAAGCACCAGCTGTCAGAGCAGCTCACAGACCCCTGCACCTGTATATAGCCCAACCAACTACCTCATCCCCTACCATATTTATTTATTTATCTTGTTCCCTTGCACCCCAGTTTTTATACATTGCACATTCATCTACTGCACATCTACCATTCCAGTGTTTATATGCTATATTGTAATTACTTTGCCACCATGGCCTATTTATCGCCTTACCTTCCTTATCTTACCTCATTTGCACTCTTTGTTTTTCTACTGTATTATTGACTGTATGTTTGTTTTACTCCATGTGTAACTCTGTGTTGTTGTATGTGTCGAACTACTTTGCTTTATCTTGGCCAGGTCGCAGTTGTAAATGAGAACTTGTTCTCAACTTGCCTACCTGGTTAAATAAAGGTGAAATAAAATAATAATACAAATAATGTGTGTATGTGTTTGTGCCTGCTAGTGTGTGTATGTGTTTTTGTGTGTCTGCATATCCACACATGTGTGCGTGTGTTTGTGTGCAAGCAAGCAAGCTCTGGCCAGCCATAAGCCATCGATCTACCTCACGTCATCTAATCTCTCTCTCTCTCTCTGATCCCTGCTCAACAGGCATAGTTAGGAGCCACATGTATGACCTATCAGAGAGGTGTGTGGGAAGTGGAGAAGCAGGGGGCAGACAGGTAGATGAACACAGAATAGTAGTAGACTCTGGAGGCAGACTACCTGAGAGGGAAAGGACGCCAACCAGAGAAGGGCACAGCAAATGCACACACACATAAACACACAAACACACACACACGCACGCGCACGCATCCACACACACACACACACACACACACACACACACACACACACATTATGCAATCGTATTCCGTGATTAAGTGAATCACAGCTGAAAAGAAAGAATGCTGGCTTCTGATACTTCCTGATACTTCCTGATACTTATTTCATAGAAAATAAAGAGGAGATGTTTCAAAGCCCAGTGTTAGCTCTAAATGTTTAGCCTATACAACAAGTACTGAAAGGAATGCAATATTCAAACTGTACAGTATATCTGTTATTTTTATGGCATATAGGAAGAACTGAGCCTAGGTGAATCGGGTAAGTAGGTATTAAAGAGTTTTGTCATGTTATGTTGCTAGTAGATGATAAAAAACAGATAGCCAGGTGTCTAAGTGCACCGGGCCCATGCAAAGAGAACAGGCCCACTCACACGGATCTAGCATGGAGTTTGGGGATGGAATAAGCTAGCAAGCAAGCTACAACAACTCCATCAACAGAATACTGCACATTTAGCAGAAATAAATGGTAAAAAAAACGTTTATTTCAAAGTATGTCTTTATTTTTGCTGAACTACCTGATCTTCATTGGCCGATATAACTTGCAGGATTATCATGGTAGCCAGTGTTTGGGTTAGCCATTATACCTGCGAGCTGTATACATTTTGCTTGTTTGTTGCTGATACAGAATCAATCAATCACAGGATATGGTCAGATGATAAGTTGGCTTCATTCAGAAACAAGGATTTGGGATGATGTGGGTCTTCACCGTCTTATGTGGACAGAGGCTTCACTCCTGCTTGATAAAATACAAACTTCTCCCAAAATACACATTTTATATGTCGTATTGGGACTTTTAATTGAAAGGATGAAACAGCAACCTAATTCTGCAATCTTCCCTTTAATTTGTCTAAATTAATATTAGAAAATGATTTAGAGCCAATGGGATATGCCCTAATAGTTTATAGTTCTTAGAGTAAGTATTTTACTGTATTTACTGTATTTTCAGTTTAGTTTAATTGTATGTTTTATTGCAACCATCAATCCCAAAATACAGGTAGAGACTAGATTATATTATTTCTAAGTAAATCTATTCAGAGTAGAATTTAAACTGTGTTGCATTGAAATGTAGCACTTTGTCCTTCAGCCTACTTATTTCAACTCTAAAACATCCATTTGATGAATTAACGGTTGTCAATACAAGAAACACATTCAATCCTTCACTTCACACAATTTAGGGTATTCATCCAACAACCTTTCTTCGCCAGGTCACGGCCAGAGCAGCATCGCCTGTCAATGTAATTATTATCTCTATGAACAACTAGTGGGCAGGAAAGCAGATGTTGGAGATTGTATGTCGCTTCATTACATTAATTTTCAATTACCATCATTTCCAATCCCCTTCACCTGCCCATATTCCCATTACTAGTCATAACAAAATCTATGTGTGTGTGTGTCTCTGCATCTCTCCATTACGCTCCATAACAGAATCTAATTGTGCACAGGAAGAGCATTAGTGTGCTTATGTTTATGGAGCGCTCCATAGATTTTTATGATCTCCACTTCTCAGTCGCTTCCCAGTGTCTCAGAGGTCACTCGTCTGTTTGATGGGGAACATGATCTCTAAGGGCGTGGCGAGTGGATGTGTGTATACACATGTTTACATATATATATATATATATATTTACACAAGCACGGATACAGGCACAGATGCAGGCAAGCACGGATGCAGGCACCGTACGCGCGCACACGCACACAAACACACACACACATGCACTCATAACAGTAGAAAATTTGAAAATGGGCCAAATACAAAGTCTCAAAGATTAATCTAGCTCTATCCACCAGTGACTATTATCTGTACTGTATGATTGGCCAGACAGAAACTGTTCCCAGTCTCTCATTGAAGGGCCTATCTGCCAATTAGCCACCCACGGACAAGGTTGGCTACTTTACTTTCTAAATGTAATCCGCTTCAGTTATTAAATACCTGCCCAAAATTGAAATCAGTAACGTGAACATTTGGATTACAGGGTAGCGTAATCTGATTACTTCCAGTTACTTTTGGAGTACTTTTCCTGTAAAATGCATTAGAAGAAGACAAAAAATATCAATCAAATGCATTTGGTGTGTCATCATACTGGTCTCTGACTTGTGGTCAGACTCCTTCAGGTGGAACAAACTTAAATGTATGCCTTTTTGCGATTATGAATTGAATGTCATTGAGAAAACAGAAAGATGTCATAAAGTATTTTTCCCGCAAACCTCTAAGCAGTAATCAAAAGTATCTGTAATCTAAATGAAATATTTTATCTGTAATTTATTATAGTTACAGTTTTTTGGTAATTAGATTACATGTTTGTTGGTGGTTGGCTCTTTTTTTCCCCGACTGGCTTTTTCGTCTGTCATTGCAGTAGAATGCTAGTAGAATACCTGCAAGCCTCATTATGTTTTTTTCAACAGAACCCAATCCTGACCTTCACCAGGTCTTTGTCCCTGTGTCTACCTGGACTATCCACAACAGCTTATCTTCTACATTTCCACCGCAGGTAAAGTTGGTAATTACTATCCCTGGCTGTCATCATTTCACAGACAATGGCAAAGGAGCTTATCGTGACAGGAAACGGAGGTCTGAACACGCCCCATTCACATCGACAGGGCTCTAGTGGAGCGGGTCGAGAGCTTCAGCTTCTTCGGTTCGGACCTATCATGGTCCAAACACACCAACAGAGTTGTGAAGTGGGCACGACAATACCTCTTCTGCCTCGGGAGGTTGAAAAGATTTGACTTGGGCCCTCAGATCCTGAAAAGATTTGACAGCTGCCCCATTAAGAGCATCTTGACTGGCTGCATCACAACTTGGCATGGCAACTGCTCGGCATCTGACCGAAAGACGGTACAGTGGGTAGTGTGAACGGCCAAGTACATCACTGGGGCTGCCATCCAGGACCTTTATACCAGGCGGTGTCAGAGGAAAAAATTGTCAAAGACTCGAGCCACCAAATGCTCCTGAACAGCTTCTACCCCCAAGCCATAAGACTGCTGAACAGTTCATCAAATGGCTACCTGAACTATTTACATTGACCCCCTTTAGAATCACATTTTTGTTGCACTGACTCTCTTGCACTGGCTCTATCCCCTTCTCCGGCAGAGTTGGTATAGTAGTGACAGGCACCAGTAACCAGTTTGGATGGAGGTTTGGATGGCGGGAAGTTTGCCGATCCGTGCCACAGAAAAAGCACCAGACATAATTTGATTGAATTCCTCTCGAGACGAATTCCAGCCTGCCCCCATCCTGAACACTCTCAACACTCGACCGCCTACATCTAAATGTCTTGTGGGGGAAAGGGGAATAGATCTATATCGAAGGTGGCAAGTGGTAAAGTGCATGTGTGCCGAGTTCGGAGGCACAGTTAAGATTCCGGGAATGAGGCACACAGAGACAGAATCCTGAGATGGAAGAAACAAATATTTGAAAGAAAGATTACCGTCGCAGCTGCAGCGAGCGAGATGTTGGAAGGGCAAAGTAAACAAGCCGGGTCTCGGGGGAGAAATGGAGAAAAGAGAGAGAGAATGAAACGACAATAGAGGAGTGGGAACAGGATCAGCAGTCAGGAGACAATGCAAATAGCAGAGAGGAAATAGAGTAAGAGCATAAACACCTAAAGAGGAGAGGGAAGATAAAGAACACAGGGATGGGGTGGGGGTGGGGGTGTTTGGATACAGAACTAGAACGCTGTATAATTAAATAATGCAGGGAGGGAAGGAGGGAGGCAGGGAGGAGAGGGAGGGGGTGGTGAAGTGGGAGAGAGAGATTGTGGGAGCGAGGGAAGCAGGGAAAGAGGGAGCGGAGAGCTCTTCTCTTCTCATCTCTGTGTAGACACACTGGCCACCTAGGCCTTTAGGTATCACTAATTACAGTATCCATGGTAGCACTCCAGACACGCTGCTGCAGACACCCTTCATTATAGCAGCTAGGGCTCAGGACCAGGCTGGGCTGGCTGCTTAAACAGGGCCAGACTGCGTTCAACCACTGACAGCAGCAGGAAATATAGTATCAGGCAACATGTTATACAGTGGGGCAAAAAAGTATTTAGTCAGCCACCAATTGTGCAAGTTCTCCAACTTAAAAAGATGAGAGAGGCCTGTAATTTTCATCATAGGTACACTTCAACTATGACAGACGAAATGAGAAAAAGAAATCCAGAAAATCATTGTAGGATTTTTTATTTATTTATTTGCAAATTATGGTGGAAAATAAGTATTTGGTCAATAACAAAAGTTTATCTCAATACTTTGTTATATACCCTTTGTTGGCAATGACAGAGGTCAAACGTTTTCTGTAAGTCTTCACAAGGTTTTCACACACTGTTGCTGGTATTTTGGCCCATTCCTCCATGCAGATCTCCTCTAGAGCAGTGATGTTTTGGGGCTGTCACTGGGCAACTCCCTCCAAAGATTTTCTATGGGGTTGAGATCTGGAGACTGGTTAGGCCACTCCAGGACCTTGAAATGCTTCTTACGAAGCCACTCCTTCGTTGCCCGGGCGGTGTGTTAGGGATCATTGTCATGCTGAAAGACCCAGCCACGTTTCATCTTCAATGCCCTTGCTGATGGAAGGAGGTTTTCACTCAAAATCTCACGATACATGGCCCCATTCATTCTTTCCTTTACACGGATCAGTTGTCCTGGTCCCTTTGCAGAAAAACAGCCCCAAAGCATGATGTTTCCACCCCCATGCTTCACAGTAGGCATAGTGTTCTTTGGATGCAACTCAGCATTCTTTGTCCTCCAAACACGACGAGTTGAGTTTTTACCAAAAAGTTCTATTTTGGTTTCATCTGACATTCTCCCAATCCTCATCTGGATCATCCAAATGCTCTCTAGCAAACTTTAGACGGGCCTGAACATGTACTGGCTTAAGCAGGGGGACACGTCTGGCACTGCAGGATTTGAGTCCCTGGCGGCGTAGTGTGTTACTGATGGTAGGCTTTGTTACTTTGGTCCCAGCTCTCTGCAGGTCATTCACTAGGTCCCCGTGTGGTTCTGGGATTTTGCTCACCGTTCTTGTGATCATTCTGACCCCACGGGTGAGATCTTGCGTGGAGCCCCAGATCGAGGAAGATTATCAGTGGTCTTGTATGTCTTCCATTTCCTAATAATTGCTCCCACAGTTGATTTCTTCAAACCAAGCTGCTTACCTATTGCAGATTCAGTCTTCCCAACCTGGTGCAGGTCTACAATTTTGTTTCTGGTGTCCTTTGACAGCTCTTTGGTCTTGGCCATAGTGGAGTTTGGAGTGTGATTGTTTGAGGTTGTGGACAGGTGTCTTTTATACTGATAACAAGTTCAAACAGGTGCCATTAATACAGGTAACGAGTGGAGGACAGAGGAGCCTCTTAAAGAAGAAGTTACAGGTCTGTGAGAGCCAGAAATCTTGCTTGTTTGTATGTGACCAAATACTTATTTTCCACCATAATTTGCAAATAAATTAATTAAAAATCCTACAATGTGATTTTCTGGATTTTTTTCCTCATTTTGTCTGTCATAGTTGAAGTGTACCTATGATGAAAATTACAGGCCTCTCTCATCTTTTTAAGTGAGAGAACTTGCACTATTGGTGGCTGACTAAATACTTTTTTGCCCCACTGTAGGTGGTTTATGTTGATCTGTTGAGGTGGGATATATCCCACTGTGTGGAAAGATTCATAGGAAACAATAGTGTATTTTC
Source organism: Brachymystax lenok tsinlingensis (assembly GCA_030435695.1). Taxonomy (NCBI): domain Eukaryota; kingdom Metazoa; phylum Chordata; class Actinopteri; order Salmoniformes; family Salmonidae; genus Brachymystax; species Brachymystax lenok. The sequence continues at coordinate 20,811,940 of CM059782.1, forward strand.
CTTCTAAATCTACATTTTGGCTGACTTGTTTTGCCATGTAATCCATTACAGTTACTAGTTACCTGTCCAAAATTGTAATCAGTAACATAACTTTTAGATTATCAAAACTAATGATTACTTTTGGATTACTTCCCTTAAGAGGCATTAGAAGAAGACAAAAATGATCCATCATACGCATTGGTACGTCATCATAGTGGTCTCTGACTTCTTGTCAGACTCGCTCTGGTCGAACAAACTTAAAATGCTTAAAACTTGCGCTTAACATGCTGAATTTAATGTAATTGAGAAAACAGAAAGGTGTCATAATGCATTTTCGCAAACACGGGTAGGGTGGCAGGTAGCCTAGTGGTTAGAGCGTTGGGCCAGTAACTGAAAGGTTGCTGGATCGAATGCCCGAGCTGACAAGGTAAAAATCTGTCCTTCTCCACCTGAACAAGGCAGTTAACCCACTGTTCCCCAGTAGGCCATCATTGTAAATAAGAATTTGTTCTTAACAGACTTGCCTAACAAAGTGCAGTCTTTTCAGTTTGAAGTGATTGTGTTAGCTGTGCTGTTGGTTAGCTCCTCTGAACAAAAGTGTCCTGACGAGAGAGCACATTTTTTATGGCAGGTGAAATCGCACATCATTAGCTCATTATTATGGATGTATCCAAATAAATGTCACTAGAAAACAGCTTAAACAAATGCAAAGGCAGCTACTTTGCTGTTATTTTTTATGCACTGTTTGACGTGACTGTACATTAGCCGTAGTTGGCAAGCAAGGGATAAGAACTTTGCCAGCCAGTATGGCAAAGGAACACTTAGAATGAACGACTGGGTCGTGTCCATAGATACAGAACAAAAATCCTTAACGACTGGGTCGCGTCTCTGGCAACCGAACTAGTAGAACAAACCAGCTGGCTTGGGTAGAAACCTTATACTTGTGTCAGGAATATATCTTGTGGAAGGATGAAATTGTATGAATAAATTCATTAAAATAATGTTTTTAATCACAATATGTCAATCATTATTTGAATAGGTTAGTAACAATAAGAATAAGACGCTTAAGTGATAATGTCCTCGAAGATGGTGTTTGGAAGATATATTGGCACGGTGTTAGGTCGTCCGAACACCGGCTTGTCGGGCATTATCACTTAAGTGTCTTATTCTCTTATTGTCATCATGCTGAACCACACCATTGGATTCAACCGGGAATAACACTGCTGTGACATCTGGTTGTTATGCATAATTGTACACTAATTAGAGAAGCAGAATGGTTTGCACCTCCTCCAGATACATGCTACAGCATTGCTGGTTAGGGGTTGGTAAGTCTGTTATAAGACATATATACGGCATCTGTTAAAGCTGCATAACACCTGTGTCTCCTCAACAGAGCCCATCGTATGGAGTAGGGGCTGATTCCAGATCTGCACTTAATGAAACTTCACCCACAGAACCCATTGTACAATACAGTGCATGATCAGGCTCGGGACAAATCTTTCTAGATCCTGTTAGTACACTAGTGTACTTTACCCAGATAGGGAAGCCTACTGTAACAGAGAGTTATTCAATGCTAACCTATTAAACTCTGACCCCCTCTGGTGGCATTAAAATCGAAAGCGGTAAAATCAATAAGTCACATAAAAGCTGATATCAGTTAGACGGCTTTGGCTTGCCTTTCCCCACGGACCAGGGTCTGTCACGGAGGAGGAGTAGAGGAATCCCTACAAATCCACCCGGGGATGTGTGTGTGTGTGTGGCCATGGGGGACATGTCTGCCTCTGACTACTTTGATCTGAGCTCATTTACAACTCTTCCCGGCAAGATGTGAAGCTTTACATGTGGCTCCTAATCCTGAGGAATTAGAGATCAGAGGTGGGTTCGATACGACCGATGAGCGTTTGATACGACCGCTCGTGTCGCTGACCACAGAACTACTGTCCAACACGGACCACAAGGCAGGGAAGTGTGACACAATACAGAGCCGGATAGACCTTTCATGATGTGTACTTACCATAGTTTTTAATGTGGGGGATAGTTCCTGAGAAAGGCTATAACGTTGATGGTGTGTTTACAGTACGGCTATCAAGAGACCATCATTTCAAACTGTCTACTTTAGACCTGAGGTGTATCCATGACAACAGTGATCTCCTTATCGTTCTCTGTGGATAGATCTGAACACTTGAACACTCCCACGGTTGTTGGACGGATGTTCAACATAACAACATAATCCATTAATAATGTTACCTAACAATGTTTAGACATGTGGAATGTGGTATGGTACAGTACATACATGTTTAACATTTCACTGGTTTTACGAGTTCATGTCTCTGAGAATACAAAACATTAAGGACACCTGCTCTTTCCATGATAGACTGACCAGGTGAATCCAGGTAAAAGCTATGATCCCTTATTGATGTCACTTATTACATCCACTTCAATCAGTGTAGAGGAAGGGGAGGAGACAGGTTAAATAAGTATTTTTAAGCCTTGAGACAATTGAGACATGGATTGTGTATGTGTGCTATTCTGACGGTGAATGGTCAAGACAGAAGATTTAAGTGCCTTTGAACGGGGTATGTTCGTAGATGTTTGTTTCAAGAGCTGCAACGCTGCTGGGATTTTCACGCTCAAAAATGTCCTGTGTGTATCAAGAACGGTCCACCACCCAAAGGACATCCAGCCAACTTGAAACAACTGTGGGAAGCATTAGAGTCAACATGGGCCAGCATCCCTGTGGAACACCTAAGACACCTTGTAGAGGCCAAGCCCCAATGAATTGAGGGTGTTCTGAGGGGGGTGCAAATCAATATTAGGAAAGTGTTCTTAATGTTTTGTACACTCAGTGCGGTTTTACACACTGTAACCTGCCTCTAGAACAGTCTTCACAGTTTTCACAGCTCACCAAGCTAGCCTTTTCAGTTCCAGTCTAGTTCCCCCATTTGAGGAAGAAAAGCTTGAGACCACTATCCTCCATCTTTGTCCCTTGCAACCCCTTCCCCTAGAAGAATGAACTGCCATGGATAATTCTCCAACTGATCCCTCTCCTTCTCTCTTCACTGACACAAGGAAAGAGGGGTTAGAGAGAAGAGAGAGAGAGAGAGAGAGAGAGAGAGAGAGAGAGAGAGAGAGAGAGAGAGAGAGAGAGAGAGAGAGAGAGAGAGAGTAGTAAGAGGGAGCGAGAGAGAGTGAGAGCGGGAGGGAGGGAGGGAGAGTGAGAGAGAATGTTCCGAGGCCCCAGAAGGCAGAGTTATCCGTGACAGAGAGTGATGCCCACTTCCCATCCCTCCATCTCACCCGTCCCTTCCTTTCTCCATCACTTTCCCTCATTCACTCTGTCAGAAAGAACAAGCTTTTCATCTTTTCCTTGTCGACTCTGTAGATTTGACACTGTAACATATGTGTAGAATCCTCTACTGTATCACCTTCCTCTAACATGATTCATCGATCTCGTTACCACTTCACACGACTTGATGTGTATCATAAAAATGAATTAAATCGTAATTAAATGTTTGATTTTGACAAATTTCTCTGTACAGGACAGCGATATGCTTGATAGGTTGGGAGGACATTTAGATAGTTGTGAAATTGTCTGTGATTGCTTTTGAAATTACAAACAGCGTAAGGAGCTTTTTCTGTTAGTATCATGCGTTTTCTTTATTCCAATGGGAACGGCACGCGTTCTTAGACCTCACAGTATTACTGCATTAGGGATTTTTTCATAAAGTATAATAATGTACTTTACGTTAAGACTGTCTTTTATCATGAGGGTGAAGGGGACTGTGTGTGTGTGTGTGTGTGAGAGAGAACATGTGTGTGTGTGTGTGTGTGTCTGTGCGTGCGTGTATGTGTGTGTGAGTCCGCACACACCCACCCAAATTGGCATTTTTAATAATGTGCTGTCAATCTCAGTCTCAGAATGACCATTTTGCTAACACTCCCTAAGACTCATAACTCTCTCCACCTGAGAGGGACAATACTTTTTTTACATCATCACCCAGCAGCCAAGAGATCACTAATGGAGAAAAACATCCAGCCAAACGCAATAACAGACCAGCCTATGATAAACCCTACAGGCTCAGAAATGCCAACACAATCAAACCATCACCAACAGCATCAAAAAATGACTGGTTGTGCCTTCAACATGTCCTTGGCAATAATGATCCTCTCGCTTCCTTTTCTTCAGGGTATTCAGTAACCCCCTGTCTATGTTAAAATGGCAACTTGCCCTATAAGGTGTGTCTCGGAGGCATATGCCATTTATTTGACAGCGCTAGCTGGCTTCCGTCTGGCCGAACAGGGTGTATGGCAGAGGAGGGGAGGAGGGTGGTACAGAAGGAAGCATCTGCCACCTGTGTGTGTGCATGGGGATGTGTTTCTCTCTCTCTCTCTCTCTCAGTGTGTGTGTGTGTGTGTGTGTGTGTGTGTGCATGCGTGGGGACGTCTCTCTCTCTCTCTCTCTCTCTCTCAGCGTGTGTGTGTGCATGAGTGGGGACGTCTCTCTCTCAGTGTGTGTGTTTGTGTGTGTGTGTGTCCAATGTGGACAAGTCTGCCTCTGACTACCTTGATCTGAGCTCATTTACAACTCCTCCCTGCTAGATGTGAAGCTTTAACAGACCTTACGTTTGGCCAAACAAGGTTTAAAGGGGAGGAGGGGAGTAGGGTTCTAAAGAAGGAAGCTCCTGCCACATTCTGGACACACACACACACACACACACACACACACACAGTTTCCTAAAGAAGCTCCCTGAGCTGGAATAACCAGCTGCATTACATCACATCTGTGCAGGCTACTGGCACCCTTGACCCCTTTAGCCCCATCGCCATGAGCCTCACATCAGACATACAGCATGTGACCTGTTAAGAACAATGGAGAGAGACCCCATTCTCTGTTGTCAAAAGGCAGTGTACAAATACAAAGCCGTGAAAGAATGACATGAATACACTATGGTTTGTTTAGTGCAGTAGCTAGACGTTGTAGAGGGGATGAAAAGATGATGGAGACTAGCGTTAGAGGGGGATTTGGGTCTGTTGTAGTAAAGAGACGAAGACCTCTGGATTACATCCACCCCCTGATGAGAGAGGGAGAGAGAGAGAGAGAGAGAGAGAGAGAGAGAGAGAGAGAGAGAGAGAGAGAGAGAATACACTAAAGTACTAAGAGAGAGCACGACCATCATGAGGTGTGTGAATTTGTGGTTGCTTCAGAGCATGAGTGTGAATACCTGCACCTGCGAGCAATACAGTATATTGTGTATATACAGTGAGGGAAAAAAGTATTTTATCCCCTGCTGATTTTGTACGTTTGCCCACTGACAAAGAAATGATCAGTCTATAATTTTAATGGTAGGTTTATTTGAACAGTGAGAGACAGAATAACAACAAGTAAATCCAGAAAAACGCATCTGGAAAAATGTTATGAATTGATTTGCATTTTAATGAGGGAAATAAGTATTTGACCCCTCTGCAAAACATGACTTAGTACTTGGTGGCAAATCCCTTGTTGGCAATCACAGAGGTCAGACATTTCTTGTAGTTGTCCACCAGGTTTGCACACATCTCAGGAGGGATTTTGTCCCACTCCTCTTTGCAGATCTTCTCCAAGTCATTAAGGTTTCGAGGCTGACGTTTGGCAACTCGAACCTTCAGCTCCCCCCACAGATTTTCTATTTGATTAAGGTCTGGAGACTGGCTAGGCCACTCCAGGACCTTAATGTGCTTCTTCTTGAGCCACTCCTTTGTTGCCTTGGCCGTGTGTTTTGGGTCATTGTCATGCTGGAATACCCATCCACGACCCATTTTCAATGCCCTGGCTGAGGGAAGGAGGTTCTCACCTAAGATTTGACGATACATGACCCCGTCCATCGTCCCTTTGATGGGGTGAAGTTGTCCTGTTCCCTTAGCAGAAAAACACCCCCAAAGCATAATGTTTCCACCTCCATGTTTGACGGTGGGGATGGTGTTCTTGGGGTCATAGGCAGCATTCCTCCTCCTCCAAACACGGCGAGTTGAGTTGATGCCAAAGAGCTCCATTTTGGTCTCATCTGACCACAACACTTTCACCCAGTTGTCCTCTGAATCATTCAGATGTTCATTGGCAAACTTCAGACGGGCATGTATATGTGCTTTCTTGAGCAGGTGGACCTTGCGGGCGCTGCAGGATTTCAGTCCTTCACGGCGTAGTGTGTTACCAATTGTTTTCTTGGTGACTATGGTCCCAGCTCCCTTGAGATCATTGCCAAGATCCTCCAGTGTAGTTCTGGGCTGATTCCTCACCGTTCTCATGATCATTGCAACTCCACGAGGTGAGATCTTGCATGGAGCCCCAGGCCGAGGGAGATTGACAGTTCTTTTGTGTTTCTTCCATTTGCGAATAATCGCACCAACTGTTGTCACCTTCTCACCAAGCTGCTTGGCGATGGTCTTGTAGCCCATTCCAGCCTTGTGTAGGTCTACAATCTTGTCCCTGACATCCTTGGAGAGCTCTTTGGTCTTGGCCATGGTGGAGAGTTTGGAATCTGATTGATTGATTGCTTCTGTGGACAGGTGTCTTTTATACAGGTAACAAACTGAGATTAGGAGCACTCCCTTTAAGAGTGTGCTCCTAATCTCAGCTCGTTACCTGTATAAAAGACACCTGGGAGCCAGAAATCTTTCTGATTGAGCGGGGGTCAAATACTTATTTCCCTCATTAAAATGCAAATCAATTAATAACATTTTTCACATGCGTTTTTCTGGATTTTTTTGTTGTTATTCTGTCTCTCACTGTTCAAATAAACCTACCATTAAAATTATAGACTGATCATTTCTTTGTCAGTGGGCAAACGTACAAAATCAGCAGGGGATCAAATACTTTTTTCCCTCACTGTATGTGTGTATGTTTGCGTCTGTATTATGTGTTCATAATATCTATCTGCATCTGTTCATGTGTCTTTGTGCATGTGTGAATATATTTGTGCACGTGTACTGCTGTGCGTGTACGTTGGTTACTCACAGGTATTCGCCGTGCCCTTGGGGATGGGTAGATAGGAGCCTGCGCTCCACGTCCGTCCCTGGTAGTTTCTCTTACAGCGGCCACAGTCCGGCCCTGTGGTGTTGTGCTCACACTCACAATTTAGCGTCTCTTTGTCAAACACACAACTATTGGCATGAAGGTTACACTTGCACCTGTCAAGGAGGAAAAAGAACAGAGAAAAGAAAAATCAACACCTGTGGATTTTCACTTTCATTCCCAGAGCTAAAATGTGGGATTGAAAGAAAATTACATGACAGAGAGAGAGAGAGAGAGAGAGAGAGAGAGAGAGAGAGAGAGAGAGAGGGAGGAAATAGTAAGTATTTGGACAGTGCAGTTGAAGGGCAGGGTTTCCTTGAGGATGATTTGCATGTGAACACAGAAACAGAGACAGAGGTATTCTCAGTTTCAGCAGAACAACTTCAAACAGCACACACAGCGCCAAGGATTCCTCAAAAGAGTCTGCATCATTATTTTCCCTCTTTCTTCTGCCATGAAAGATGACTTATTTATAATTGTCTCACTGGAGGAAGTGTAATTGCAGTAAGGTCACATTTAACTAAGCGAGAGCGAGAGAATGAGAGAAAGGGGAGAGAGAGATAGAGAGAGAGAAAGAGCAGAGAGAGAGAGAGAACAGACTAAATGAAACAAGTATAGTGGAATTGTTCAACAAACCGGGAGGAGAGTGTTGCAGTCCCCCTCTCTCTCTGAGTTTGTACGTCAGCCACTTCAAGGGTGTTAAAGAGCAGGACCACTCTTATTTTGGCAAATTAAAATAAAACTAGGTCTTTAAAAGAGGCTCAGACATTCACATAAACAAACTAGGGAATTCTTATTCACATCCTACTACTATTGTAATATTACAGTACAACAACACACAGTAATGTCTAGTCAATACTCAAAGTGACCACTGGGGACATACAAACTTCAGGCAAGGTATGCATCTCTAATCCTGACAATGGCACTAGACACAGAGAAAGTCTAGCTCTCAAAGCTCCCTTCCTTTCTAAATAGAAAAACGGCTTGCATTGATTTTGTTGCAAAGAGTCAAGAAGGTTGCAATTGTGTTGCAATACACTGTGATCTCTATCTATCCTAGGAGAAAGAGAAATGGAGGTGGTTGTGTGACTTGCTGGCGTTGGGAGGTAACTCTACTCCTCTGCTGGGACTGTGTGTGCAATGTAATATCATGTATGTATTGGTGTCCACATGCAGCCTCACCCTTGGCCTCCTATCGCAGATGAGAGGAGAGTCGTAGTCACTCAGCTCTCACCATTCATGTCTCTACAGCAATATGAGAAGACATACTTCCAAAAACAATTGACAGCAGTTTTAGTTTTATTGATCTTCTGAATAATGTGGTCTTTTCCCCCTCAAAGAATGTCATTACTCAGCGATGTACTATGTAGAGACAAGCAGAGTCTCCCAAGACTGTCAGCTAAAAACACTACATGAAAACGACATAAAAATGAATCACATGAATTGGTGTTGCTCTGATGGGTTCATATCAGGTGAAAATACTGTGACTCCTAATTTCTTTCTATTGTGAGCAGTGTTAGAGTTTATGGATTGGTGTTGCTATCATGGCTACATATCTGGTAAAACAACAATATATATTTATTTCTATTGGGAACAGATCTCTATTAGGAGCAGTAAGGAGGGTGTTGTTGAGGAATGATCAGCCAGGGACAGCTCAGCCTACCCTTCCTAACACTAACAACATGGTGAGAGACTCCAGTGACAGCTGGCAGTGTTAATCCCTCCATTCCTCCATCCCTCCACCACGACTCACTGCGCCAGCTCTAAAGCGCTAAGCCTGATTCCCCAGATAAATATGAAGACTCACAAGGAACAACACTCCTAAACCAATCAGCCGACTTTGATCTATCTTCGCAGCTCTCCGCTCATCTGCTGTGGCGGTGGAGGAATGGCTGATTCCTCATGCTCTGATTTCAGGCCGCCTCGCCGTCACCCACCAATTAGGGCCACAACGCTTTCTCGTCATGTTTGTCCCTGGCTGTGTGTCTCTCTCTCTCCTCTCCTCTCCTCTCCTCTCCTCTCCTCTCCTCTCCTCTCCTCTCCTCTCCTCTCTCTCCCACTCACTCTTTTCTGAAGGCCTATAAGATCACCCGTCCTCCTGCATGAATATGGGTGCCCATTATTAAACCTATTATGGCGCGGCGTGTCGGGCAGAACGTGCAGCGCTGTAGCGTTGTGGCGATGTTGTAGGAATTGATGTGCATCATGCTCTAAAGTGCTTCAGGGTGATGAACGACGCCGCCATCCCCACAGGTATACACGCTCAGCATAAATGATGGGTCATTATTTTCCTCAGGCTCCCCGATTTGCATCTCATTACCCAGAAGGCTGTTGGGTGGCGGTGGCGACAGGGGACTTCGCTATTACAATGTGCCTCACACTGAAGAATCAACAAGCAGCCTTTACAGATAACAGACACCTGTCTGTCTGTCTGTCTCTCTCTGTCTGTCTTTCTGTCGTTCTCTCTCTCTGTCTTTGTCTGTCTGTCTGTCTGTCTCTCTGCCTCTCTCTCTTTGTCTGTCTCTCTGCCTCTCTCTCTTTGTCTGTCTCTCTGCCTCTCTCTCTTTGTCCGTCTCTCTGCCTCTCTCTCTTTGTCTGTCTCTCTGCCTCTCTGTCTCTCTCTCTCTCTCTCTCTCTCTCTCTCTCTCTCTCTCTCTCTCTCTCTCTCTCTGTCTGTCTGTCTGAGCATATGCTACATAACCAAAATGTTAAATGCAGTGAGGTTGTGAGCCGGTTAAACTGTATTACTTGACATTCTGATGAGGCAGCTACCTTTCTCTGTTCTCCTCTCTGTTCTCCTCTCTGTTTTCCTCTCTTTCTCTTCTCTTTCTCTCTATAACTGTCGGGGGGTCTGAGACTTAGACTCCATGGAGAGGAGAGCCTTTTGTGGTGTAACCTTCAGGTCCCCTCAACACCGGAGACATTTTAATCAACGGGCAGAAATGATATCGTCACGCGCTGCTGGCATAATGAAGAAGAGGCCGGGCGGTGGGCCCATGGGTCTACCAGCCCAGTATGTATGCATGAGTGTGTGTGTGTGTGTGTGTGGAGCCATGGCCTATGGATCTCTTAGCCATTGGCTCTGTCGTGTGGAAATAAGACCCAGGCCCCAGGTGCCAAGGGAGGCCCTAGGAGAAGGGGACGGCTTAAACGAGTAATGCTGTAAACATGCATTTAATCAGATTTGAATGGCAAAGCTCCTCCCCTGGGCACTCTCACTTTCACTACCTGTCTTCAATTAATGCTAGTCACCACACTTTCTCACTTTCTGTCTGTCCCTTTCTCCCACTCTTTGTCCTCTGTCTCTTTCTCTTTCTGCTCTTATGCCTTGCCTCAAATTAAATATTCATAGTGGTTAGGCAATGTTTTGTTTTCGTGTGGTACTTTCAAAGGGCTATCGCTCAAGGCGAGTTTGGAGAGCCAACCACTGTCTGCTGCTCTGCTAGAGGTCATGAGGATATTTATTCATAAAATTACCCAGGAGGCTGTGTGCTCATTGCTCAGACAGGTTAACGTGCTCAAGTGGAGGAAAAAAAGAAAGGGAAAATCAATGCTGGGGTTTTGCCTTTTTTGTCTGACTTCAGACTTCCAGTCTTCCACCCACAGTTTCTTACATCTGACAAAAGGTTTGACGTTCTCCTTGAGATGGAGGAGACAGAATACATTGTACACGTCTGATTTATTTATTTATCTTTTCCAAAATAGACAAGCGGCAGAGACGTGCGATGATGCGAGCGGAGTGGAGCTTACACCCAGCTCGCCTGAAGCACCGGAGACTCTGACCTCCAAAGTAATGGAATTCTGATTGACAATGAGGGACCAGACGGCATGTTGTGCACTCTCCAAACCAATGTTATTAGCAAAAAGAAGAACAACAGAACACAATGCCTAGTTTCCAGGGAAATTGCTCTTCCTTTTTTTATAATTTTATCTATAATCTCTTTCGAAAGACACAGGCTATCTCATTATAACCAAACAAGCACTTTTCCCTCATCCAGCATTTTCTTACCGTGCCTTTGTAGCTAGACATATCAGTCGCTAATTAATCATAATTATACACAAACGAAGCCCACACATGGCCATGTAACGGTGCTGATCCTACCAAATTGAGCAGCGTGAATGAAACACGGCCCTTAAGTGGGTTCATTAAGTGAAGCAATTAAATTCAATCAAACGTGCAGGTGTTATTGTAACCAAGCGAATAGGGTTAAATACTCCATGAATAAACGTTGCTTTGTTTCAGCATTCTGTCTCCTGTAAGTGAGCAACAATAATAAAATGGAGGGGAGGGAAAAACGATCAAGCTCCGACTCGATTATGCAAAGGCCAAATTGAAATAGAATCCCTGGAAGGAATACTAACAAGGCCTGAAGGTGTCCACAAGTAATGTGTCTGGGTAGACACAACAGAGTCTGACCATTACTGAGAGCCTTATCAGGGACCTAACCACAAATATTTCAAACATTGTGACTCGCAGCATTAAGCAACAACCCCTTCTCCCTGAAGCTGCAATGATGTTTAAGGCTGATATTGAGCCACCCTCCCCTCCCCTCACATCACATCACACAAACACACACACAATCACGCACGCACACACACACACCCACACCCGTTCTTGACACTTCAGCTCACATTAGATCTAAACAGATCTCCCACTTTCTAGCGTGTTAGCTGCTAATTGCCTCCTGATGAAGGAGTTGTACAGCCTTCCTCTAGCCTGCAGTGCAGTGTGGGAAGTGAGAACCAGGCTCTGGCTCTCCTGAGTAGCCCTTTGCTAACAAACACACACATACACAAGCGTGCAGACGCACACACACACACACCCCTTAACAGATTTGACAGGGAGAGAAGTGGAGTTCGGGGCCATCCTCCGAATGCCTGATGACTATGAATCCTTCAGCTGCTCTGTCATTCGCTACATACTTTAGTCTGAGGCTGCCATCATTGAAGTCCTTTGTGGTGACAAGGGGCACGAGGGGCATTGTACAAAACAACGTCATCAGCGATTGGATCAGAGTTTCAGAGTATCAAAGCCAATGACGAATTTTCAAACCGCTGCTTTACTCACATGTGTACTGGCTCTGGTCCAAGCCATCTGTTTCTGGACCAATCAGACATGTGTTCGCATTCGGTGAAGGGTTGAGGAGGTACCTCAGATCCAGACTCATTGCGGAGAAGAAACTATGCCCGTGGGTGTGGCGTAGCGTTTGGCTGGAGCAAGGACTCTGGGTAGCCAGTGAAACCCTCCTCCTCATCTTGACCCGAGGGGAATGAACCACTCTTATCTGCCTTGCCACTGCCAAGCCTTCAACAGCCTCATCTTAGTGGAGCTCTGGGAAGATCGACAGATCTGGATCTTTCAGTAACAAAGGTGTCGTGACACAGCAACCTTTTCAATCATGTTATCAACTCTAAATTGATGTCGGCCTATGCACTGTGCACATTACCTCATGGAGTTGAGGAAATTATTGAAATGGCTCAAATATATAATACTCCTTATACGGTTGAATAATATAAGATACAGTTACCCAATAGCATGGCCTGGTCTAGCTCGTTATAGGAATATTACATTTGCTCCATTAGTAATGTGATACGCTTAAGTAGCCAATTAAGTTGTGAAGTGGAATACAAGTGAACGACCCCGCAGCTGAACTATGGCACTCAGCTTAAGACGTGGTCATCCAAATTATTTTAATGAACGGTTTAAGTCGGCAGAGAGGAGGACAGACAAGCGGGACAGACTCCAACATGAACCCTAATATACCTCATCTTAAAAAGTAGGGTTTGCTGGTATGAATGCTGAAGTAATTCAATGCGAGGTGTTCTTCTAAGTTTTGCCATCCATTGTGAATGCTGTGAGGGCTGTGCCATTACTAATGCATGCTGGCTGACATGTTATCCAAGCAGGAGTCAATCAAGAGAGCTTTACTGTGGCTGACATGCCAACCCAGGTCAATAGAATCGAGTGGTTGGCGATTCTGATACCCTGTCCCCCTTTCTGCTAAAAGACTATTGGATTTAGAGCTGCTGGGGACAGAAGAGAGGAGAGGACGCACCAAGGGGGTAAGGACCAATACCAATACCATTGGGGAAAGCAGAATAGGATTTCAAGGCTGGAAGTCAATGCTTCTTGAGGACCAAATGTGAGTGAGCTTGTCATTTCAACAAGCAACATAGAAGCAAAATCAAAAGAGAGAAGAGGCATTGATCAGTTTGGGTCTGTAGGTCAGAGAGCCTGCCAGTGGATACACTGACCTATGTGTCACGCCTGCTCCCGCCCTTCCCCCCTGGCTCTCGAGGGCACGAGGCTCCCCAGCATTATGCACTCCTGCCACCATCATTACGCACACCTGTCTTGCCCGTAACGCGCATCGGCGATTATTGGACTCACCTGGACTCAATCACCTCTGTCGTTACCTTCCCTATATATGTCTGGTTCCCCGCTCTGTTCCCCGCTTCAGAATTAATTGTTGTTTGTCTTAGTATACTTGTGTGCTGACGCTGTTCCTGTCTTGTTTCTGTATCTGTTCCAATTAAATGTTGACTCCCCGTACCTGCTTCTCTGGCGTCGGTACTTACACTATGTGGGTCTGTCAGTCTTAAATCCTTTTCCACACACAGTCTGTTCCTGTATTTCGTTTTCATGCAAGTGAGGGCCAAGAATCCACTCTCACATAGGTACATGGTTACAAAGGGCATCAGTGTCTTAACAGCACAATTTGCCAAGGCAAGAAACTCTGAGCGCAGCCCAATCCAGAAATCAATCAATTTCAATGAGACTCTCTTGTTCAGATACCAGTAAGTGGACTGGAGGCAGGGCATGAAAGGGATAAGAAATCCAGTTGTTTGTGTCATCCGTTTCTGGAAAGTATCTGTATAAATGCGCACCCAACTCACTCAGGTGCTTCGCTATATCACATTTGACATTGTCTGTAAGCTTGAGTTCATTTGCACACAAAAAATCATACAATGATGGAAAGACCTGTGAGTTGTCCTTGTTAATGCAGACAGAGAATAGCTCCAACTTCTTAATCATAGCCTCAATTGTGTCCCGCACATTGAAATAGTTGCAGAGAGTGCTTGTAATCCTATGCAGATCCTTCAGGCGAGAAAAAACATCACCCAGATCACAAGTCTCAACGTCAACAGTGAAGAGGCGACTCTGGGATATTGGCCTTATAGGCAGAGTTCCTCTGTCCAGTGTCTGTGTTCTTTAGCCCATTTTAATATTTTATTTTTATTGGCCAGTCTGAGATATGGCTTTTTCTTTGCAATTCTGCCTAGAAAGCCGGCCACCCAGGTGGCCTGTCACTTGATTACGTGCTGCTGTGCGTTTTGCTGCTAACCTAACTTTGCTACCTGCCAGCTTTACGGTTTTTACTTTGTAATTACCGTTTATATTTTTTTATTTATTTTTTCATTCAACTTTTTCACTCCGGACGCTTTATCTGGACGTGTTTCGTCAGGACCTCCACCAACCGAAGCTAAGTAGTAACATTAACATGATGCCTTCTAACTGCAGTCGCTGTACTCATAATATACAGGAGAACGGTCGGCTTAAGGCGAGGATAGCTGTGTTGCAAGCCCAGCTTCAGACGCAATCGTTAGGCAAGGGAAATGTAAGTGTAGGAAAGGATGAAACAGCGTCTGTGCCACTAGTAAGTACAGATAGTCGTAGAAATCCCCTCGCACAGTCCCCGCAGCCGGACAATTTTCTCACGGCTTCTGGAAGGAAATGCTGTAGCAATGCTCAACCGGTGTCGCTCATTCAGCCGACAGAAACTTTCAACCGGTTTTCCCCATTAAGCAGCGGGTCGGAGTCAGAGGCCGAGCCTTCTCTGGTCTCTACTCCTCCCGTTACGGGGTCTGAGATGCCGAGGCCTCCCACCATTAGCACTGACAAATTGAAAACGCTAGTCATTGGCAACTCCATTACTCGCAGTATTAGACTTGAAGCGAATCACCCAGCGATCATACACTGTTTACCAGGGGGGCAGGGCTACCGACGTTAAGGCTAATCTGAAGATGGTGCTGGCTAAGGCTAAATCTGGCGAGTGTAGAGAGTATAGAGATATTGTTATCCACGTCGGCACCAATGATGTTAGGATGAAACAGTCAGAGGTCACCAAGCGCAACATAGCTTCAGCGTGTAAATCAGCTAGAAAGATGTGTCGGCATCGAGTAATTGTCTCTGGCCCCTCCCAGTTAGGGGGAGTGATGAGCTCTACAGCAGAGTCTCACAACTCAATCGCTGGTTGAAAACTGTTTTCTGCCCCACACAAAAGTTAGAATTTGTAGATAATTGGCCCTCTTTCTGGGACTCACCCACAAACAGGACCAAGCCTGGCCTGTTGAGGAGTGACGGACTCCATCCTAGCTGGAGGGGTGCTCTCATCTTATCTACGAACATAGACAGGGCTCTAACTCCTCTAGCTTCACAATGAGATAGGGTGCAGGCCAGGCAGCAGGCTGTTAGCCAGCCTGCCAGCTTAGTGGAGTCTGCCACTAGCACAGTTAGTGTAGTCAGCTCAGCTATCTCTATTGAGACTGTGTCTGTGCCTCGACCTAGGTTGGGCAAAACTAAACATGGCGGTGTTCGCCTTAGCAATCTCACTAGAATAAAGACCTCCTCCATTGCTGCCATTATTGAAAGAGATTGTGATACCTCACATCTCAAAATGGGGCTACTCAATGTTAGATCCCTCACTTCCAAGGCAGTTCTAGTCAATGAACTAATCACTGATCATAATCTTGATGTGATTGGCCTGACTGAAACATGGCTTAAGCCTGATGAATTTATTGTGTTAAATGAGGCCTCACCTCCTGGTTACACTAGTGACCATATCCCCCGCGCATCCCGCAAAGGCGGAGGTGTTGCTAACATTTACAATAGCAAATTTCTATTTACAAAAAACAAAAAATGACGTTTTCGTCTTTTGAGCTTCTAGTCATGAAATCTATGCAGCCTACTCAATCACTTTTTATAGCTACTGTTTACAGGCCTCCTGGGCCATATACAACGTTCCTCACTGAGTTCCCTGAATTCCTATCGGACCTTGTAGTCATGGCAGACAATATTCAAATTTTTGGTGACTTTAATATTCACATGGAAAAGTCCACAGACCCACTCCAAAAGGCTTTTGGAGCCATCATCGACTCTGTCGGTTTTGTCCAACATGTCTCCGGACCTACTCACTGCCACAGTCATACTCTGGACCTAGTTTTGTCCCGTGGAATAAATGTTGTGGATCTTAATGTTTTTCCTCATAATCCTGGACTATCGGACCATCATTTTATTACGTTTGAAATCGCAACAGATAATCTGCTCAGACCCCAACCAAGGATCATAAAAAGTCGTGCTATAAAGACATCCCAAAGATTCCTAGATGCCCTTCCAGAATCCTTCCACCTACCCAAGGACGTCAGAGTACAACAATCAGTTAACCACCTAACTGAGGAACTCAATGTAACCTTGCGCAATACCCTAGATGCAGTTGCACCCCTAAAAACAAAAAACATATCTCTTGACACACTGATGAAAATAATCATGGCCTCTAAACCTTCAAGCTGCATACTGGACCCTATTCCAACTAAACTACTGAAAGAGCTGCTTCCTGTGCTTGGCCCTCCTATGTTGAACATAATAAACAGCTCTCTATCTACCAGATGTGTACCAAACTCACTAAAAATGGCAGTAATAAAGCCTCTCTTAAAAAAGCCAAACCTTGACCCAGAAAATATAAAAAACTATCGGCCTATATCGAATCTTCCATTCCTCTCAAAAACTTTAGAAAAAGCTGTTGCGCAGCAACTCACTGCCTTCCTGAAGACAAACAATGTATCTAAACGCTTCCAGTCTGGTTTTAGACCCCATCATAGCACTGAGACTGCACTTGTGAAGGTGGTAAATGACCTTTTAATGGCGTCAGACTGAGGCTCTGCAACTGTACTCGTGCTCCTAGACCTGCTTTTGATACCATCGATCACCACATTCTTTTGGAGAGATTGGAAACCCAAATTGGTCTACATGGACAAGTTCTGGCCTGGTTTAGATCTTATCTGTCGGAAAGATATCAGTTTGTCTCTGTGGATGGTTTGTCCTCTGACAAATCAACTGTAAATTTCGGTGTTCCTCAAGGCTCTGTTTTGGGACCACTATTGTTTTCACTATATATTTTACCACTTGGTGATGTCATTCGGAAACATAATGTTAACTTTCACTGCTATGCGGATGACATACAGCTGTACATTTCGATGAAACATGGTGAAGCCCCAAAATTGCCCTCCCTGGAAGCCTGTGTTTCAGACATAAGGAAGTGGATGGCGGAAAATTTTCTACTTTTAAACTCTGACAAAACAGAAATGCTAGTTCTAGGTCCCAAGAAACAAAGAGATCTTCTGTTGAATCTGACAGTTAATCTTGATGGTTGTACAGTCGTCTCAAATAAAACTGTGAAGGACCTCGGCGTTACTCTGGACCCTGATCTCTCTTTTGACGAACATATCAAGACTGTTTCAAGGACCGCTTAAAGGACCCACATTGTAAAAATCAGAAACTTTCTGTCCAAAAATGATGCAGAAAAGTTAATCCATGCGTTTGTAACTTCTAGGTTAGACTACTGCAATGCTTTATTTTCCGGCTATCCGGATAAAGCACTAAATAAACTTCAGTTAGTGCTAAACACGGCTGCTAGAATCTTGACTAGAACCCCAACATTTTATCATATTACTCCAGTACTAGCCTCTCTACACTGGCTTCCTGTTAAGGCAAGGGCTGATTTCAAGGTTTTACTGCTAACCTACAAAGCATTACATGGGCTTGCTCCTACCTATCTTTCTGATTTGGTCCTGCCGTACATACCTACACGTACGCTACGGTCACAAGACGCATGAGCCTCCTTACTGTCCTTAGAATTTCTAAGCAAACAGCTGGAGGCAGGGCTTTTTCCTATAGAGCTCAATTTTTATGGAATAGGCTGCCTATCCATGTGAGAGACGCAGACTCGGTCTCAACCTTTAAGACTTTATTGAAGACTCATCTCTTCAGTAGGTCCTATGACTGAGTGTAGTCTGGCCCAGGAGTGTGAAGGTGAACGGAAAGGCACTGGAGCAACGAACCACCCTTGCTGTCTTTGCCTGGCCGGTTCCTCCACTGGGATTCTCTGCCTCTAACCCTATTACAGGGCTGAGTCACTGGCTTCTGGTGCCGTGGCGGAGATCTTGTGGGCTATACTCGGCCTTGTCTCAGGATGGTAAGTTGGTGGTTGAAGATATCCCTCTAGTGGTGTGGGGGCTGTGCTTCGGCAGAGTGGGTGGGGTTATATCCTGCCTGTTTGGCCCTGTCCGGGGGTTTTGTCGGATGGGGCCACAGTGTCTCCCGACCCCTCCTGTCTCAGCCCCCAGTATTTATGCTGCAGTAGTTTATGTGTCGGGGGGCTAGGGTCCGTCTGCTATATCTGGAGTATTTCTTCTCTTATCTGGTGTCCTGTGCGAATTTAAGTATGCTCTCTCTAATTATCTCTCTTTTTTTCTTCTCTCTCTCTCTCTCTCTCTCTCTCTCTCTCTCTCTCTCTCTCTCTCTCTCTCTCTCTCTCTCTCTCTCTCTCTCTCTCTCTCTCTCTCTCTCTCTCGGAGGACCTGAGCATTAGGACCATTCCTCAAGGCCTACCTGGCCTGATGACTCCTTGATGTCACGAGTCCACCTGGCAGTGCTGCTTCTCCAGTTTCAACTGTTCTGCCTGTTTTATGAACATTTTCAAATCTTGTCCATGTTCTGTTATAATCTGCACCCGGCACAGCCAGAAGAGGACTGGCCACCCCTCACAGCCTGGTTCCTCTCTAGGTTTCTTCCTAGGTTTTGGCCTTTCTAGGGAGTTTTTCCTAGCCACCGTGCTTTTACACCTGCATTGCTTGCTGTTTGGGGTTTTAGGCTGGGTTTCTGTACAGCACTCTGTGACATCAGCTGATGTAAGGGGGGCTTTATAAATACATTTGATTGATTGATTGATCCCGGAGTCGCCATTTCACTGTTGACGTTGAGACTGGTCTTTTGCGCGTACTATTTAATGAAGCTGCCAGTTGAGGACTTGTGAGGCATCTGTTTCTCAAACTAGATACTCTCATATACAGTCGTGGCCAAAAGTTTTGAGAATGACAAAACTATTAATTTTCACAAAGTCTGCTGCCTCAGTTCGTATGATGGCAATTTGCATATACTCCAGAATGTCATGAAGAGTGATCAGATGAATTGCAATTAATTGCAAAGTCCCTCTTTTCTATGCAAATGAACTGAATCCCCCAAAAACATTTCCACTGCATTTCAGCCCTGCCACAAAAGGACCAGCTGACATTATGTCAGTGATTCTCTCGTTAACACAGGTGTGAGTGTTGATGAGGACAGGGCTGGAGATCACTGGCATGCTGATTGAGTTCGAATAAAAGACTTGAAGCTTCAAAAGGAGGGTGGTGCTTGGAATCATTGTTCTTCCTCTGTCAAACATGGTTACCTGCAAGGAAACACGTGCCATCATCATTGCTTTGCACAAAAAGGGCTTCACAGGCAAGGATATTGCTCCCAGTAAGATTGCACCTAAATCAACCATTTATCGGATCATCAAGAACTTCAAGGAGAGCGGTTCAATTGTTGTGAAAAAGGCTTCAGGGCGCCCAAGAAAGTCCAACAAGTGCCAGAACCGTCTCCTAAAGTTGATTTAGCTGCGGGATTGGGGCACCACCAGTACAGAACTTGCTCAGGAATGGCAGCAGGCAGGTGTGAGTGCATCTGCACGCACAGTGAGGCAAAGACTTTTGGAGGATGGCCTGGTGTCTAGAAGGGCAGCAAAGAAGCCACTTCTCTCCAGGAAAAACATCAGGGACAGACTGATATTCTGCAAAAGGTACAGGGATTGGACTGCTGAGGACTGGGTAAAAGTCATTTTCTCTGATGAATCCCCTTTCCGATTGTTTGGGGCATCCAGAAAAAAGCTTGTCCGGAGAAGACAAGGTGAGCGCTACCATCAATCCTGTGTCATGCCAACAGTAAAGCCTCCTGAGACCATTCATGTGTGGGGTTGCTTCTCAGTCAAGGGAGTGGGCTCACTCACAATTTTGCCTAAGAACACAGCCATGAATAAAGAATGGTACCAACACGTCCTCTGAGAGCAACTTCTCCCAACCATCCAGGAACAGTTTGGTGGCGAACAATGCCTTTTCCAGCATGATGGAGCACCTTGCCATAAGGCAAAAGTAATAACTAAGTGGGTCGGGGAACAACACATCGATATTTTGGGTCCATGGCCAGGAAACTCCCCAGACCTTAATCCCAATGAGAACTTGTAGTCAATCCTCAAGAGGCGGGTGGACAAACAAAAACCCACAAATTCTGACAAACCCCAAGCATTGATTATGCAAGAATTGGCTGCCATCAGTCAGTATGTGGCCCAGAAGTTAACTGACAGCATGCCAGGGCGGATTGCAGAGGTCTTGAAAAAGAAGGGTCAACACTGCAGATATTGACTCTTTGCATCAACTTCATGTAATTGTCAATAAAAGCCTTTGACACTTATGAAATGCTTGTAATTATACTTCAGTATTCCATAGTAACATCTGACTAAAATATCTAAAGACACTGAAGCAGCAAACTTTGTGTAAATTAATATTTGTGTCATTCTCAAAACTTTTGGCCACAACTGTACTTATCCTCTTGCTCAGTTGTGCACCGGGGCCTCCCATTCCTTTTTATATTCTGGTTAGAGCCAGTTATCACTGTTCTGTGAAGGGAGTAGTACACAGTGTTATATGAGATCTTCAGTTTCTTGGCAATTTCTCACATAGAATAGCCTTAATTTCTCAGAACAAGAATAGACTAACGTGTTTCAGAAGAAAGTTCTTTCTTTTGAGCCTGTAATCGAACCCACAAATGCTGATGCTCCAGATACTCAACTAGTCTAAAGAAGGCCAGTTTTATTGCTTCTTTATTCAATTCAGAACAACAGTTTTTAGCTGTGCTAACATAATTGCAAAAGGGTTTTCTAATGATCAATTAGCCTTTTATAATGATAAACTTGGATGAGTTAAAACCTCTTAGGGATGGGTGGTGCGCTAGCGCCCCAATCCCGACACTACCAGGTGAAATGCAAGACAAAATCCAAAAGTTGAATTATTAAAAATGCACCAATATACAAGTGTTTCATACTCATCAAAAGCTCTGCTTCTTGGCAATATCACAGCGTTGTCGGATTTCAAAAAGGCTTTACGGCGAAAGCACTACATTTGATTGTTTGAGGGTAGCATTGAGTAAGTATGGGGTTGCACTCCCTGTGACAAGATTAATTAATTCATGAGATCAGAGAGAGAGAGAGAGAGAGAGGTAAAGAATCGCTCTGTGTCGGGTTGTGTGTGTATTTCAGATCTACAGACTCAGCAGCTGCCCATCTTGTTGTTATGTTGTCACACAGTGTTTTATTATCACCATTATTAATCTAGCCAGGGTTCAGCTGACAGAGACTGTCAGTAAACTTTACTCCAGCCAGGGTTCAGCTGACAGAGACTGTCAGTAAACTTTACTCCAGCCAGGGTTCAGCTGACAGAGACTGTCAGTAAACTTTACTCCAGCCAGGGTTCAGCTGACAGAGACTGTCAGTAAACTTTACTCCAGCCAGGGTTCAGCTGACAGAGACTGTCAGTAAACTTTACTCCAGCCAGGGTTCAGCTGACAGAGACTGTCAGTAAACTTTACTCCAGCCAGGGTTCAGCTGACAGAGACTGTCAGTAAACTTTACTCCAGCCAGGGTTCAGCTGACAGAGACTGTCAGTAAACTTTACTCCAGCCAGGTTTCAGCTGACAGAGACTGTCAGTAAACTTTACTCCAGCCAGGGTTCAGCTGACAGAGACTGTCAGTAAACTTTACTCCAGCCAGGGTTCAGCTGACAGAGACTGTCAGTAAACTTTACCCCAGCCAGAGTTCAGCTGACAGAGACTGTCAGTAACCTTTACTCCAGCCAGGGTTCAGCTGACAGAGACTGTCAGTAAACTTCTACCAGGGAAGGTTCTGAGAAGACCATGATATCTTTGTTCACTGTTTTATTCTTCTCTCTTGTTGCAGTCCCAGTCCTATTGTGTGACTCTGTTCTGCTTGAAGGCTAAAGTGTTGATGGAGGGACATACAGTTGAAGTTGGAAGTTTACATACAATTAGGTTGGAGTCATTAAAAGTTGTTTTTCAACCACTCCACAAATTTCTTGTTAACAAACTATAGTTTTGGCAAGTCAGTTAGGACATCTACTTTGTGCATGGCACAAGTAATTTTTCCAACAATTGTTTACAGACAGATTATTTCACTTGTAATTCACTGTATCACAATTCCAGTGGGTCAGAAGCACTAATTTAACTGTGCCTTTGAACAGCTTGGAAAATTCCAGAAAATGATGTCATGGCTTTAGAAGCTTCTGATTGGCTAATTGACATAATTTGAGTCAATTGGAGGTGTACCTGTGGATGTATTTCAAGGCCTACCTTCAAACTCAGTGCCTCTTTGAAAATCAAAAGAAATCAGCCAAGACCTCAGAAAACAAATGGAAGACCTCCACAAGTTTGGTTCATCCTTGGGAGCAATTTCCAAACGCCTGAAGGTACCACGTTCATCTGTACAAACAGTAGTACGCAAGTATAAACACCATGGGACCACGCAGCCGTCATACCGCTCAGGAAGGAGATGCGTTCTGTATCCTAGAGATTAACGTACTTTGGTGCGAAAAGTGCAAATCAATCCCAGAACAACAGCAAAGGACCCTGTGAAGATGCTGGAGGAAACAGGTACAAAAGTATCTATATCAACAATAAAATTAGTCCTATATCGACATAACTTGAAAGGCCACTCAGCAAGGTAGAAGCCACTGCTCCAAAACCGCCATTAAAAAAAGCCAGACTACAGTTTGCAACTGCACATGGGGACAAAGATCGTACTTTTTTGAGAAATGTCCTCTGGTCTGATGAAACAAAAATAGAACAGTTTGGCCATAATCACCATCATTATGATTGGAGGAAAAAGGGGGAGGCTTGCAAGCCGAAGAACACCATCCCAACCTTGAAGCACGGTGGTGGCAGCATCATGTTGTGGGGGTGCTTTGCTGCAGCAGGGACTGGTTCACTTCACAAAATAGACGGCATCATAAGGGAGGAAAATTACGTGGATATATTGAAGCAACATCTCAAGACAGTCAGAAAGTTAAAGCTAGGTCGCAAATGGGTCTTCCAAATGGACAATGACGCCAAGCATACTTCCAAAGTTGTGGCAAAATGTCTTAAAGACAACAAAATCAAGGTATTGGAGTGGCCATCGCAAAGCCCTGTCCTCAATCCTATAGAACATTTGTGGGCAGAACTGAAAAAGCATGTGCCAGCAAGGAGGCCTACAAACCTGTCTCAGTTACACCAGCTCTGTCAGGAGGAATGGGCCAAAATTCACCCACTTTATTGTGGGAAGCTTGTGGAAGGCTACCCGAAAAGTTTGACCCAAGTTAAACAATTTAAAGGCAATGCTACCAAATACTAATTGAGTGTATGTAAACTTCTGACCCACTGGGAATGTGATGAAAGAAATAAAAGCTGAAATAAATCATCCTCTCTACTATTATTCTGACATTTTCACATCCTTAAAATAAAGTGGTGATCCTAACTGACCTAAAACAGGGAATTGTTACTAGGATTAAATGTCAGGAATTGTGAAAAACTGAGTTTAAATGTATTTGGCTAAGGTGTATGTAAACTTCTGACTTCAACTGTACATAATAACTGTGTGTGTGTGTGGTTGTGTGTGTGGTTGTGTGTGTGGTTGTGTGTGTCTGGTTATCTGATGCAGCTGAGCTGAGCTGAGCTGAGCTCGCTCTCTGAAATTCTGTTTTCATGACTGAACGATCACATTATTGAACGGCTTAATATTCTCACAGGAAGTCTGGAAGTTGATCTGAATAAAATCTGAATCAGGTATTAACTGACCGTCAATGTAATCATACCGTGCCATCAGCACAGTCGGTGACTGTGTCTTACACACACAGACACACATAATGACAATCTCAGCTCGTATGCAAGCAAAGCATTGTGCAATATGGTTCTTTCTTCCCTGACATCTAAGGAGAGAAATCCTCTCATATTATCTACCGTGTCATCTTGATGCAGCTAGATTGGGTTGGCTGGACTGAGCCGCACCGAGCCGGGCCAAGTCTATCTGTCTTTGATGATTAAAGACTAAATCCATGGTCACGATCTCCAAGATAGATAACTATGATAGAGAGGTCCAGGTGTACAACAACTCAGCATCCAACAGCTAAGTTAATCGTAGATTGCATCACAAAATGGGAAAAATGTATGTGACTGCATACTGTATCTGATCTGTTCTAATGAGTGTTTGGGTGTGCGGTTGTCTCAGACACTCGCGCGCACACACACAAACACACAAACACAAACACACACACACACGTCACACCATATCTGCCACTAATCAGTGGAGGAGAGGAGGAGAGGAGGAGAGGAGGATGGTGGTAGAAGTGAAGGAGAGGTCAATGAGGGTATTACTCATGAATATCTGACAGCAGGACTATTATGAGGGGTGAGGATGGTAGGAGGGGAGGGAAAAGACAGTAATACATATCTAAAAGGGGGGGAGGCTGGGGTGAGGCAGGGTAGGGAGGCAGGGGTGAGGCATGAGGGAGACAGAAGAGCTACATGTCTAAGAGGGCTATCCATTCATTAAATGGGTCAGCATCTGAATGTAGAATGTGTTGAATGTGTGCCTCAGAAAAGAAAGAACAGAGAAAATAGCCGGAGATACGGCTGGCTTCTGCTCCATGCCCCCATAGGACACAATGGAGAAAATTGACTGTCTTAATGTGAGAATAAAGGGTATTACAGGAAACCAGACTGAAAATGGCTGCACTGTAGGCTACAGTATACGCTCTGGTTGAGGTTTACCCTGCATAACTGAAACTAGTATTTAAATATTCATTCAAAGTTCCGGAACGGTAATGTTGATGGCCCTGTTCAGTCTATGTTTCTCAGTTTGTTCAAGTCTTTTAGAGGAGTGGTCCCTGAATGAAATAAGGAGAGTTTGGGGCTATTTTAGGCTGTCAGGGGTACATCCCAATTGGCACCCCTATATTGTGCACTATATTGTCCATGGATGAAAGTAGTGTTATAGGGATTAGGGTGCCACTTGAGATACATGCTAGATCTTCCCTCACACACATCATGATCCACATTTTTTATTAGACAACATATTGCTCTCAACCCCCATGCTGTCAACTATGTGGGAGGACTTGTCATTCGAGGCACACTTGAGCCTCTCAACACCCAAACTGAAGACATAAAAATTCAATTACATTGTCTGTGTGAGCCACTAATTTTACAGTGCCCTACCCCATAACAGAGAAAACAATGGAGAAAAAAACAACAGATCTACTGTGCCCAAATGATCATTAGTGGTATTTGTGATGGATCTCGTTAAAGAAGCAAAAATAGATTTTGGTAGGATTGTTTTTGTCTTCCTTATTGAAAGGCATGGCAGGGAGGGAGGGAAGAATGACTGAGCATTGTCCAAATCCAGCTAGCTTCTGGTATTGGTATGTGAGAGAGAGAGAGAGTGATATGCTGGGAGGAGGGGAGGAGGGAGGAGAGGAGTGGAGGGAGAATGGAGGGCAGAGGCTAGTGAGAGGAGTGAGGGGAATGCCAACTCTATCTCGTGTGCTGGCGAAAACACCTGAATGTTTCCCATCAGAGATATTTGGTGTCATGAAGCAGTACAGTAGTTCTGTACCACGGTGAGGCTGAGAGTCACCTCTCAGTAATATGAATACCTTATATGATGTATTCACCTCTACAGGCCCAATACAACAGGGAACAAGATAATAGTCATGATAGGCAAGCATGATAAGAATCTACTGTTTTCTGAATGGTCAAATCTCAAGATGTATTAATTTTAGGGACATATCAAAATGTATTGCACCCCCTACCCAAAGGTAAAAAATATTTTCACATGACCCTCCCCTTGTACTATAAAATCAATTGAACACCCTCCACCCTCATAGAAGTAACTCAAAATATTGTTTATGACCACAAATAACAATAACTGTAGCGACCCTGTGTTTATAAACATGGATATCTACTATTGGGGACCTATTTCAATTATGGTCCCTACATTTGCTGCAGCATATGATACAGTAATATAAGGAATGAATGCACATCTAATTACACATCTCCAATTGGCTTTCAAGGGTCACCTTATTTTTTTACATACACTATATTCGGAAAGTATTCAGACCCCTTGACTTTTCCCACATTTTGTTACGTTACAGCCTTATGTGAAAATGGATAAAATAAATGCCCTCATCAATCTACACACAACACCCCATAATGAGAAAGTGAAAAAAATTGTTTTAGAAATGTTTGCAAATGTATAAAAAAAAAAAAGGAAATACCTTATTATTACCTTAAGTATTCAGACCCTTTGTTATGAGACTCGAAATGGAGCTCAGGTGCATCCTGTTTCCATTGATCATCCTTGAGATGTTCCTACAACTTGATTGGATTCCACCTGTGGTAAATTCAATTGATTGGACATGATTTAGAAAGGCACACACCTGTCGATATAAGGTCCCACAGTTGCCAGTGCATGTCAGAGCAAAAACCAAGTCAGGTCGAAGGAATTGTCCGTAGAGCTCCAAGACAGGATTGTGCCGAGGCACAGATCTGGGAAGGGTACCAACACATTTCTGCAGCAATGAAGGTCCCCAAGAACAAAGTGGCCTCCATCCTTCTTAAATGGAAGAAGTTTGGAAGCACAAAGACTGAGAAACTGAGAAATCGGGGGAGGTGACCAAGAAGCCAATGGTCACTCTGACAGAGATCCAGAGTTCCTCTGTGGAAATGGGAGAACCTTCCAGAAGGACAACCATCTCTGCAGCACTCCTCCAATCAGGCCTTTATGGTAGAGTGGCCAGACGGAAGCCACTCCTCAGAAAAAGGCACATGACAGCCCACTTGGAGTTTGCCAATAAGCAACTAAGGACTCTCAGACCATCAATCAATCAATCAATCAATCAACATTTATAAAGCCCTTTTTACATCAGCCAATGTCACAAAGTGCTGTACAGAAACCCAGCCTAATCCCCAAAAAGCAAGCAATGCAGATGTAGAAGCACGGTGGTTAGAAAGGCCAGAACCTAGGAAGAAACCTAGAGAGGCCAGAACCTAGGATGAACTCCCTAGAAAGGCCAGAACCTAGGAAGAAACCTAGAGAGGAACCAGGCTCTGAGGGGTGGCCAGTCCTCTTCTGGCTGGCCGGGTGGAGATTATAACAGAACATGGCCAAGATGTTCAAATGTTCATAAATGACTAGCAGGGTCAGATAATAATAATCACAGTGGTTGTAGAGGGTGCAACAGGTCAGCACCTCAGGAGTAAATGTCAGTTGGCTTTTCATAGCCGATCATTCAGAGTTAGAGACAGCAGGTGTGGTAGAGAGAGAGTCCAAAACAGCAGGTCCGGGACAAGGTAGCACGTCCAGTGAACAGGTCAGGGTTCTATAGCCACAGGCAGAACAGTTGAAACTGGAGCAGCAGCATGACCAGCTGGACTGGGGACAGCAAGGAGTCATCAGGCCAGGTAGTCCTGAGGCATGGTCCTAGGGCTCAGGTCCTCCGAGAGAAGAGAGAGAGAAAGAGAGAAAGAGAGAAAGAAAGAGAGAGAGAGCAAACAAGATTCTCTGGTCTGATGAAACCAAGATTGAACACTTTGGCCTGAATGCCAAGCATCATGTCTGGAGGAAACCAGGCACCATCTCTACGGTGAAGTACATTGGTGGCAGAATCATGCTGTGGGGATGTTTTTCAGCGGAAGGGACTGGGAGACTAGTCAGGATCGAGTGAAAGATGAACAGAGAAAAGTACAAAAAGATCCTTGATGAAAACCTGCTCCAGAGCGCTCAGGACTTCCGACTGGGGTGAAGGTTAACCTTCCAACAGGACAATGACCCTAAGCACACAACTAAGACAACGCAGGAGTGGCTATTGGACACGTCACTGAAAGTCCTTGAGTGGAACGAGATGGAACATCTCCCGAGTGGCACAGCGGTCTAAGGAATCCTTGTGCTTGAGGCGTCAAACTAGGCGTCGATCCAGTCTGTATCATAACCGGCCATGAGAGTCCCATAGGGCGGTAGCACAATTGGCCCTGCGTCGTCCGGGATTGGCCGGTGTAGGCCATCATTGTAAATAAGAATTTGTTCTTAACTGACTTGCCTAGTTAAATAAAGGTTCAAAAGAAATCTCTGGAAAATAGCTGTGCAGCAGCGCTCCCCATCCAACCTTACAGAGCTTGAGAGGATCTGCAGAGAAGAATGGGAGAAACTCCCCAAATACAAGTGTTCCAAGCTTGTAGCGTCATACCCAAGAAGACTCAAGGTTGTAATCGCTGCCAAAGGCGCTTCAACAAAGTACTGAGTAAAGGGTCTGAATACTTATGTAAATGTGATATTTCATTTTTTTCATTTTTTTTTTTTTATACATTTGCAAACATTTCTATAATCCTGTTTCTGCTTTGTCATTATGGGGTACTGTGTGTAGATTGATGAGGAAAAAAAACGATTTAATCAATTTTAGAATAAGGCTGTAACGTAACAAAATGTGGAAAAAGTCAAGGGGTCTGAAAACTTTCCGAATGCACTGTATGTGGCCACATTATTATAGGACGAGGTGGGAGAATGATGATCTGCAACAGACAGCGCAGTCAGTATCAGAAGTAAAAATTCAGCCAGACTGGCCCGCTACTGTGTCTTTTTAGAACTTAAAAACTGTATAAACGGTTATTCAAATTAGATTTTCACTGCAGCCTAGAGTAGGCTAGAATGTTGTACTCACTTGAAAACAATAATGCGATGATTGATTGCATTGTGGTGTTGTAGGCTAGTTTAGGTAGGATACTAGTATTGTCCCTAAACAAGATCAATAGGGGAGATTTTTGAGTCTCATGCCTTCACTGTTCTTTCATGCACAATGATGCACCTGGCCTTTCCACTGCCTATCAGCTATTGCTATTTGTTCTTGTCGATTCATATAAAAAAAATTATACAGCTTTGAATGTTTTTATGTGTGGTATGATTGCTAGTTAGCCTATTGCAACAAATGATCCACCTACCACTATGGTCACTATGAATGGTGGATAGCGGGCAGGATAGACCATTAGACTTGTAGCATATGTGGTATGTGGTATGTCTGTGGTATGCACTACCCTCCCCTGTGCCAAATAAAAACCACACAACCCTCCCCAAAGCAAAAAAAGAAGTTGGACAACACTCTATTTTGGACCACCCCTTCCCCCAGTAAATTGCGATCTGGCCCTTAAGAAATGTTATATTTCAATCTAAAGAACCTTTGACCTTTCTGCATAGCGTTTAGCTCGATTTGAAATGGACAATTGTCATTTCTCACCAGAGGTGTAGCTGGGCTCTAAGGTGAAGATTACAGCAGCACTGCTAAGAGGCTTCATTTGGCCTCCTTGACAAAGGATTCATTCCATTCATTGCCACATCATTGAGATGCTTTTACATCCACCTTTTACTGCTGCTGTGCCTGAGTGATATGTTGAATTACATGTGAGCCGAGCTTCATGTCTAACACCAGAGAGAGAGAGAGAGAGAGAGAGAGAACACAAAATGTATGATGATGTGACAAAGAGGCTTTCAGAGTGTAAATAGAATGCCCGGGTAGCTTTTCGACTTCCTAATTCCATTTGAAGTAAAAGTATTATTTGGTCATTACCGTGTGACGCAATACATCTTGGCAAATTGCTTTTGTCTGGGTTCAGTAATGAGTCTGGCTCCAAATTCTCCCTCTTGGTTGTTATGATAACATAATCACCTAATTCAAACAGGCCTTTTACAGCCCATTTCAAAACTAGTCAGAGGTCTATTCTGAAGTTGTATATATTCCTAGCACTGAACTCTTGCTAACCTAGCCAATACGTAGTTAGTAGAACACATGATCAGATTAGGGATTGCATCTTAGTTTGAGATTATTTATAGCAGACAGTAGTCTAGGGAGGCTTTCGGGTTTTGGACACAAGGGTAGTTAGACTGGTGGACAAAGAGTTTTCCAATTAATAATGTTTTTCAAGATGCTCTTGTTTTGTCATTGGTTGGCAGGTTCTTGACAGTTAATAATTTAGACCAGCGGTGTGTGTGCTCCCACCGAAGCCTTCCTCTGGAGCCTAGCTGGTTAGAGCGTTGGACTTGTAACCGGAGGGTTGCAAGTTCGAATCCCTGAGCTGACAAGGTAAAAATCTGTCGTTCTGCCCCTGAACAAGGCAGTTAAACCCACTGTTCCCCGGGCGCCAAAGATGTGGATGTTGATTAAGGCAGCCCCCCGCACCTCTCTGATTCAGAGGGGTTGGGTTAAATGTGGAAGACACATTTGAGTTGAAGGCATTCGGTTGTACAACTGACTAATAATGGTGACTTTGGTTTAGTGGAACCACCCAGATCACAACACTGACAGAGCACTGAAATGTGTGTGTATGGTGTGTATGGTGTGTATGGTGTGTATGGTGTGTATGGTGTGTGTGTGTGTAAAACATGTCCAACGAGAGAGATCCTGACATAGCCTTCAAAAGATAATTTAAATAAGATACATAGGCACACTTTACACACATGTTTTAAGTACCTGACTAATGATATTTAAATTGATTTGCGTCGCATGACTTTAGAAGTTCAAACGTTAAAATGTGTCAATGCACAGTTGGCTGAAAATTGCCTGATGTTGCCACTTCGCACTGGAAAAGCAAGTCGAATGCCACTCTCTCCCTCAGCAACACACTCCCTCCCTCAGCAACACACTCCCTCCCTCAGAAACACACTCCCTCCCTCAGCAACACACTCCCTCCCTCAGCAACCCACTCCCTTCCTCAGCAACACACTCCCTCCCTGAGCAACACACTCCCTCCCTCAGCAACACACTCCCTCCCTCAGCAACACACTCCCTTCCTCCCTCAGCAGCACACTCCCTCCCTCAGCAACACACTCCCTCCCTCAGGAACACACTCCCTCCCTCAGCAACCCACTCCTTCCCTCAGCAACACACTCCCTCCCTCAGCAACACACTCCCTCTCCCAGCAACACACCCCTCCCTGAGCAACACACTCCTTCCCTCAGCAACACACTCCCTCCCTCAGCAACACACTATCTGACATTAGCTGTGTTTTTTTTAAAGTCTATTTATTTTTAGTGCAAAATGTGATAGATGTTGATATCTCACCTCGGGGAGAGTTGATGTATTTTCTCCCTGCAATATCTCATCAATAATTTACCAAACAAGAAGAGAACGAAATAACAGAAAAAAGTGAGAAAAAAACTGCCAGCCTTCTTTAATGACAGCTAATTAACCATGTGAACTGAGGAATGATTGGCAGGGAACACGTCGGCATGTGACACGCATCTGCTTTGACACACAGGAATAGGCCTGCCCCTTTTCAGGGCCTGATAGCAGCGCCAGGCAGGACACAGACAGACACAGACGCCAGGCGGCGGCCCAACGACGCCCACAGCCATAAGCAGATGACTAGTGACTGGCAGCTGGCGCTCCTAGATATGGTGTGTGCGTGTGTGTGTGGGTGGGTGGGGGGTGTACTGTGTGTGTGTGTGCCAGAGCGTGCACGTGTGTACTATGCTCTGGTGGTGGTGCCAAACGATAGACCTCACATTCCCACCTCCTCCTCCTCCTCCTCCATTCCCTCCCCTGCTTCCCTGTTCTTTTTCTACCTTCATGGTTCACAGGTGTAGTGCTTCAGGACGTTTCCATGCAGGGAATATCCAATTAGAGAGCTGGGCTTGTGGATGCCAGCTACGCTATTAAAGTCTCTCCCCACAGATACATGCGAATCGTACATAAGCAGTTCTGGATATTAAAGCAACGTCTATGTGAGTAAATAATGGTGAATGGTATGACTGAGCCGGGGGGTACTGTGGAGGTGTTCTTATTTGTAAACTGTCGCTTTGCTTCCATTATTGTGTGGAGATAGAGAGGGAGAGACAGAGAGAATCAGGAAAGAAAAAGAGGGAAGGCAGGAGGGAGGATATAAACTCAGCAAAAAAAGAAACATCCCTTTTTCTGGACCCTGTCTTTCAAAGATAATTTGTAAAAATCCAAATAACTTCACAGATCTTCATTGTAAAGGGTTTAAACACTGTTTCCCATGCTTGTTCAACGAACCATAAACCGTTAATGAACATGCACCTGCACCTGCAGAACGGTCGTCACTAACAGCTTACAGACGGTAGGTAATTAAGGTCACAGTTATGAAAACTTAGGACAATAAAGAGGCCTTTCTACTGACTCTTAAAAACACCAAAATAAAGATGCCCAGCGTCCCTGCTCGTCTGCGTGAACATGCCTTAGGCATGCTGCAAGGAGGCATGAGGACTGCAGATGTGGCCAGGGCAATACCTTGCAATGTCCGTACTGTGAGACACCTAAGACAGCGCTACAGGGAGACAGTACGGACAGCATGCACTGCATGCACTGCAGTACTTAATGCAGCTGGTGGCCACGCCAGATACTGACTGTTACTTTTGATTTTGACCCCCCTTTGTTCAGGGACACATTATTCAATTTCTGTTAGTCACATGTCTGTGGAACTTGTTCAGCTTATGTCTCTGTTATTGAATCTGGTTATGTTCATACACATATTTACACATGTTAAGTTTGCTGAAAATAAACGCAGTTCACAGTGAGAGGACGTTTCTTTTTTTGCTGAGTTTATAACAACCGCTCTGACAGACAATGTATTGTTAGAGAATGGGGTGGAAGACGAAAGCTGTGTGTGTTCGAAGAGATGGAGCCGTTTGCTACTTGTTGAGGCCTCGTAATAAACCCTTCCTGGAAGACAGAACAGACAGGCGGTAACACACACACACACACATACATACATACACACATACACACACAGCACTGAGGAACCACCAGTCAGACTCCATCACAGAGAGTGATGCTCCTTGTCTGGTGTTTCTATCAGAGGCTTATTGTGTGTGACTTCTTCTCTGCTGGTCAGGTGTAGAACCGGGTGGAAAACAACAACACACAGAACGAGGGTCAGAAGCTGTTTAGATGCTCTCTCATGTCGGTCTGTGTTTGCACAACAGATTATCAGCCCAACGTCCTATTCACCTCACACTCAACGTTTGAACTCTGCATTTACCAGTTTTCTCTAATCCATCTCAGCTCGTATCTACCACAGATAGGACCCAACTCGTATCTCCTCAAATAGGACCCAGATATAAAAGAGAGGTAGAAAAAAAATCCACCCTGGTTCAAGGTGAAAGGTTTGTTTTGAGCCCAGAGCCAAGCGGACCCAAGCAGTGAGTAGTGAGGATAACACAGGGTAAGATCAAAGGCAACGCAGCACAGAGGGAAACCATCAGTGCAATCGGCCCGCAGGATTAAGAGGGGGAGGCAAGGTCGACATTTGCGTGAATTTTGATGCAGATTGAGAGAAGCGGACGACGAGGTGGAGGGAGGCGGCCAGCTGAGATTTGTGGCTTCACAGGTCACACAAACTGACTGGTGTAGAGAGAGAGAGTGAGTGAGTGAGTGAGTGAGTGAGTGAGAGAGAGAGAGAGAGAGAGAGAGAGAGAGAGAGAGAGAGAGAGAGAGAGAGAGAGAGAGAGAGAGCAATCACAAAGTGTATGATAGTAATCTAGCCAGCAGCAGGCTGACCCAAGAGAGAGTACAACTGGTAAGAAGGTAATTCGTTCACCCCCTTTTCAGTTAAATGCACAAATATTCCCCACTAAAATGATTTTAATACACTCTTTGAAGTGTGCTGAGCCTTGAGTGTTTGTGTGTCTGTGTGTGTGTTTGTGTGTGTAGACTGGGGATTTAGGAGTTGGAATCAGGTCTTCCTCTCCTCTCACCGTCTCTCTAATTTCTCCTTCTTCCCTTAAAGAGATTGCATTACATCAACACCTTACACACTGTCTAGGTTAAGTGTATATTTATACATATTAAATCGTTTCCTACGCCGAGCTGACATATGGAAATAGTGTTTGTGGATAAGGAGATGACGGGATGATAAATGAGGTGACAGAACCAATTGGGTGTGTGATTACGCATCATCCCCAGGCCTTACCCACGATCCTCCTTGATGAGTCACCTCAGACGTAGACAGGATATGCATTGCCCGCTAATTGTCAGCACTACATAGAGGACATCTATAATATGATAACAAGATACACCAATACAACAATACACGCATGCAAGCAAGCAAGCACAGACACACAAACACACACACTAGTGGTGCGCGGGTCAGCTGTTTGTTCACCCGCACGCAATTGCTAATATCCCATCTGCAACCGCCTGACTATATGTGAAAAAAAATAAAAAGAAATCTAAGGCCTGGCACCTGACCCTAACTCGGTAAGACAGAACATGTGCTGTAGGCTACAGTCAGAGATGGCGAAACTATTGTTTGACAGGGAGTTGTATATTTTTTTGCCTGATTTAGATATGTTGCTTATAATTTCTGACATTTTGGTAAGCTATTTGTTAGTCAACTTTTCTCTAATTAGACAGGCCTACATGCAGCTTCTCTTCTGTCATTATATGTTGCCCTAGAAGACAAAATAAACCTTTGCTCACCAGAATAATAAATCACTAGAATGAATGCGTCAATCTAGTTGACATCAGTGCAAAAAAAAGATAGCAGTTTGACCGGTTTTAAGGAAATAGAAACCTGTGAAAAGAACCTAACGTGTTTCTGATCAGATTTCAGTTGGGCTTGGATGCATGTTTTATGTGGTTGAAATCAGCTTTTATGATGCTGATAAAGATAGCACCTCTACAGATGGTATCTAACTGCGCATTCGCATTCTCTCAAGATAAAATAAAGAAATCATATTTCTCCACTCCTGTTCCCGAGTCAACATTTTACTGCAAGAAATGCTTAATTCTGCAAGAGTTCATTTTAAGGCTATGTAAGAGGTTATAGACCTACAGTCAGTGTCCAGATTTCAGTTTCCATTTAACCAATTACAGTCTAAGTCCTGTCTAAGCCGGGGGAGGTGGGAGGCCCTCGAAGTATAAAAAAATATATACAAAAATTATTGGATACATTTTGATTTGGCCTTACCGCTATTAGCCCATACAAACTCATTGAATAACGTATTCACTACATGGAACATTAGATAACTCCCCCCAAAAATCAAAAGGAAGTTTGTCTGAAGTGTCTGAGAGATATAAGAAATATCAGAAAACAACTACAGCAGAAGGAGCCTCTCTCCCTCTGCTGTAACCCAAACTGTTCGGACGCTAGACAGAAGATGGCAGATCGGCTGTACCGACTTCAGACGAGTCCCTAGACGCTTGTGGTGGTTGTAGAGCAAAACGAAGAACACCAACGTGTTTGTGAGAGTCTCATCTTTCCATAGAGGGATGTTTGGGATGTCTCACACCACTCTAGCTCTGTCACCTTTCACCGCAGATGTGGAAGTGCGACATATTCAGTTGATGTGGATTGAGATGCATCCAATGCATAAAAACAGACATCACTAGTTTAAACTGACAGATTTGTATGAGGATGTTTTTGTTATGCTGATTCCATTTCCATGGGGGCACGGACATCGACTTTAGTTTTTTTTAGCCATAGGCCTATTTGAAGATTCCATACTGTGACTGTCCAATTTCTGTAGCACCACAAGATTATCTTCTATTACTTCACCAAATCTTTCACAAATATGATTTTTATCTTTATTTTCAACTCTCCATTTCACAGTTTTCCTCTTATTGAATTAACCTCCAACATTGTCCTGATTGCATCAGTGGATCAACCTTACATTTTTCTGCCCGTTCCTAAAAGTGTTAGGCGATTGGCTTGTAGGCTATTTGGCACAATCATTTTTTAAGGTTTCGTTTTCACTTTATTCAACCGCCCACCACCCACCCGCCCTTAATCCACATAATATTGCATAACCCTAAACCCGCCCGCCCCACAGATATAACTGCGGGGACTGAAGGTTATGAGTCAACCCGCACATCACTACCACACACACACACACCAATTTAGCAGATTTTCTGTGAACATAACCATCATTAATCAATAAAATCACACCCATGTGATAACATTGTAACCATGTACATTTAGCCCCAGATGTATTATTGATTGCTATGTGGAGTAAAGTGTAACTGATAACCCATTCTGTGGTCTTCAGAATAAAACAACTAATGAAAACTGCTGATGCTAAAAAGCTTAAATGCAGACTACAGCACAAGGTGAAGGGGTAGAGAGAGAGAAACTGAGGAGGAGAGACATGTGGAATGACTTATTCAGCGGAGGAAGTGGGCAGGCAGAAACATGAAATTAGCACAAATGGATTATCTGTCCACCATGGGCAGGGCTAAGAGCAAGCCAAGCAGTGGATTGACTTCTCAATCGCTGGCTGGGCTGCTTACTCTGGCGTGGTGCAATAGAGCCATCACTCTCTGTGCTGTTGGTCCATGGGTGAAACGGCTGTATTCAAACTACAGGCCTATTACTATTAGATGAGAATAACAAAGTAATAACTAAAAAGCTATATAGATTTCATGCTTTTTAAGTTTTTCAGTGCATAAATCATGAAATAGCCCTACAGCTATTAAGCCATTCACTCATTAAACAACTCCAGTTATTCACTGTGTATTAGTGCAGTAACAAAATTATCAAAGCTCTAAGACATGGGAAAATGACTTACAATAATTGAACTCACAATAATCTGACAATGATTGTGTGTACAGTGCAATTTTATTTGGCAATAATTTGGGATGTGGGAAAACACGAGGTCCAGATAACAGGGGGTTTGCCCTAAAATGACGTCTCCTGGCTTTAGCGCTGTTTTCAAATCAAGGAGTCTGTCCCATCATCCCTTAGGGGCACACTGCTCAGCAATGTGCTGTTTCAGAGATAGAGGGGTTCATTGTGCAGTAGATAGGGCTGGGTTAGGACAACATTTGGCACACACATAGACACACACACACTCATAGACACACACACACACAACCTCTTTAATGCATTACAGGATACTAGGACAGATAGAAAAAGTTCTGTCTGTCTGAATTACCCGTCTACCCCAGCATAACGGTTCTGAACCTGCCGGTCTTTACTGACCTTCCTTCCCATACTGCCTTGCAGCAGATGTCTGGGTGGGAAATTGAATTGCAACTCCCAGGGGCTGGGTGGCAAATTGGGCAAACCAACGTATTTTTTTTCTCCCGATCCAACTTTTTTAAGGGGAATGATGTTGGTTAGAGAAACGGTGCAAAATATCAGGATAGAGGTGTGTTGAGTTTAGGGGCTGCCCGATTCTTTATTTCACTGACAGTGGGGAAAGTCAATCGCGGAATCAGATGCCGACTTCCCAATCTCTGAAAGACAGAGCTGTTTATTGGAACCTGTTGTGTCGATCCTTTCCTGTAAGCAGTAGCCATATATACATGACAGTGGTGGGTTGTATGGTTTGTGGCTGGATGTATTGGTGGAGTCTGAGGTTCAGTGATGGGGGAGAGAGGGACGGAGGGGGTGAAGTGAAGGATGAGGTGGTGGTGTGTTTTCATGTATAATTCAGATGAGGGACCGAGGGCCATCAGAGTGTTACATAAGACCGCCACCCTCCCTCTGCTGTTCCCTCTGCTGTTAGAAGAGTAATACACCTACCCCTCTGCTGTTACATGAAACAATAACCCTCCCTCTGCTGTTACAGGCAACAGCTACCCTCCCTCTGCATTTACAGGAGTCAGCATCCTCTATGCCTTTAATTACAACCTATTGATCACAACACAGGAGTGAGAGAGTGAGAGTGAGAGTGAGAGAGAGAGAGAGAGAGAGAGAGAGAGAGAGAGAGAGAGAGAGAGAGAGAGAGAGAGAGAGAGAGAGAGAGAGAGAGAGAGAGAGACACAGAGACACAGAGACAGACAAAGTGAATGGAGTGCAACAAAGAGAAAGAGAGAAAAATACCTAATATGTCAGTCAGGGAGTACGTAATTAGAAAATGTCCTCCCACCTCTCCTCTCTTTGCCCACAAGTATTTTGCTGCTGGTGATACAGTAACATTGCAAGGGTGACAAATTCATTTCAGTCAATCGCTGGCATGAATTATTCACATTATCTCATGACTCCACGCTTCATTTTGATTTTGAATGTTGTGTATCGATCCTGCCTCCTCAACGCCTTTGGTCTCGTTGTCATTCATAATTAAATATAATGAAAACCAGCCATGAATAACGCATGCTGTATCCACAAAACAACTTTTAGTATGCATTGCAGAACCAGACTAGAGGTGCACTTCTCCAAACCATTCTCGCTGTTCTCTGTTTCGTTCTCTCGTTCTCTTTCTTCCACTGACCTACTTTGGCAGCTTGTAATATCGCTAAGGCTCTATTCTTTTGTCTCTCAGTGTGCTGGATAAAAAAAGACTGGGATCTCTCAGGTCTCTCCCGTCTTATCCTAGCGACTGGAGAAGTCCATCCCAGTGACTGATGCCAGATGGATCCAACCTCCCTGGTTCTGCAGAATCTCTCCCACTGTGTCCCGCAAGTTACCTTAAGTTCTCTTTTAATTATTAGTTTAGATATCTCACAAGTGGGATATGGCCATCTCCTGTATCGCACATGCTCTCCGAAGCAAATCTCCTATAAGGAATGCCCTTGAACAGCGCCCAAGAGGTAGACATACTTTTGGTGGAGTGAGCCCTCAGGACTTCTGGAGGCTGGAACCCCTTGCTATTATAGGCCAATTTAATAGCTTCCACAATCCAATGTGACAACCATTACCGAGAAAGGGCGCCCAGGACACAAAGAGTTGGTTGCGCTTGCACAAAGCTTGCGCAAAGCTCTCGTCCGCTAACCTTAGGCATAAAGGCAGGGTTGGGCAACAAGGGAACCTTGGAAAAGCCCCAGGAAAACTGTAGGCATGAATTGGGAACTGACAGTGCATGTAGCTCGCTTGCTTTGGGACATATGGGTGACCAGTACAGTGGTCTTAAATGAGAGATATTTTATCTCCATGCTTTCCAGCAGCTCAAAAGGCTGCTGTGAAATAGCCTCAAGCACAATAAAAAAATCCCATGATGGGACTAAAGGCTTGGGAACTGGACGTAAGAAACCCTTCATGAAACAACATAACGAGGGGTGTTTTCCCACCGTGTTCTTGTCAAGGCCTATTTAACAGGCTAAGATACTGTAGCTGCTAGATAGACCTTAACAGTGGAGAAAGTCTTCCCTCTGTCCAAAAGGTCCCGCAGTAAGCATAACACATTGGGAAGGGAACACCCCCATGAAATGGACAAAAATGAATGGCAACATATTGCCATTGGAACAAACATACACACGATGGAAAAGAGTGCCCAAATGGACGCCATTTCGTGTATTTCTTATGGCAAACGGCATATGGCAAATGCCAAGTGTAACAACTCAAAATTACTATAGGTGGCGAGCGCGTTCCAACGGGGCAAAACATATTGCAAATGTACATGAAGACAAGACCCAAGGGTCAAATTTTGACATTTCCCAAAAAATATCACAATAACTATACCCCTAAAAAGTGCTTTCTGGGCGTTTTTAGCGATTCTAACAACTTTTCGTTATAATCTCACGCATAGAAGATGTGTATAAACATATCCTTGTCTAATTTTAATAAAGTTATTTTTATTAACTTTTATTGTCCATTTGCAATATGTTTTGTCCATTTGCAATATGTTACCATAGGAAGTCAAAAGTCATGATGTTATGTCCATTTACATATATCGTCATAGGAAGTCGGCTTTCCGAACCCAAAAGTCAGTGAGCAATGTCCAAATGGCATTTAAACTGACAAAATGATATATATCACTATGTTAAGCACTCAATCATCCTATAGGGTCTATTTTTTGAAAAACGTCCAAAATGACCAGGGGTGCCTACATTGGGATCGTGATCTTAACAGCCCATTGAAACATATTGCAAATGTACAGTGAAACATATTGCAAATGTACAGTACATTTACCAGGTCCATATTTTCAAAAGGGTTTTAAATGACTTTAGGGGGCTGCTCCTGGTCCAGGATCTTTATGGGAGTATCCCACTATGGCCCTAAGTCAGTGGGAGAAGCCCCTGCTCATTTATGGAGGTTTTCAAAAAAAGTGTCCACACTCTCTTCCATTGCTTTGTACAGTACATTTGCAATATGTTTCACTGTACATTTGCAATATGTTTCAATGGGCTGTTAACATCACGAATATGACAAGCTCTAAAATACTTCAGGAATGCCCAATTGACTGCCCATTGATCTCAGGATGGCCAGGATTGATAGCGGTATCTGTCCATAGCTCGTTGGTGTTGATTTCAACATGTAAAAAAAAAGCCCATTGAAACATATTGCAAATGTACAGTGAAACATATTGCAAATGTACAGTACATTTGCAATATGTTTCAATGGGCTGTTAACATCACGAATATGACAAGCTCTAAAATACTTCAGGAATGGCCAATTGACTGCCCATTGATCTCAGGATGGCCAGGATTGATAGCGGTACCTGTCCATAGCTCATTGGTGTTGATTTCAACATGTCAAAAAAAAGCCCATTGAAACATATTGCAAATGTACAGTGAAACATATTGCAAATGTACAGTACATTTGCAATATGTTTCAATGGGCTGTTAACATCACGAATATGACAAGCTCTAAAATACTTCAGGAATGGCCAATTGACTGCCCATTGATCTCAGGATGGCCAGGATTGATAGTGGTACCTGTCCATAGCTCGTTGGTTTTGATTTCAACATGTCAAAAAAAAGCCCATTGAAACATATTGCAAATGTACAGTGAAACATATTGCAAATGTACAGTACATTTGCAATATGTTTCAATGGGCTGTTAACATCACGAATATGACAAGCTCTAAAATACTTCAGGAATGCCCAATTGACTGCCCATTGATCTCAGGATGGCCAGGATTGATAGCGGTATCTGTCCATAGCTCGTTGGTGTTGATTTCAACATGTCAAAAAAAAGCCCATTGAAACATATTGCAAATGTACAGTGAAACATATTGCAAATGTACAGTACATTTGCAATATGTTTCAATGGGCTGTTAACATCACGAATATGACAAGCTCTAAAATACTTCAGGAATGCCCAATTGACTGCCCATTGATCTCAGGATGGCCAGGATTGATAGCGGTACCTGTCCATAGCTCATTGGTGTTGATTTCAACATGTCAAAAAAAAGCCCATTGA
Organism: Brachymystax lenok tsinlingensis; assembly: GCA_030435695.1. NCBI lineage: Eukaryota > Metazoa > Chordata > Actinopteri > Salmoniformes > Salmonidae > Brachymystax > Brachymystax lenok. Next base: position 20,853,249 of record CM059782.1, read on the forward strand.
AACATATTGCAAATGTACAGTGAAACATATTGCAAATGTACAGTACATTTGCAATATGTTTCAATGGGCTGTTAACATCACGAATATGACAAGCTCTAAAATACTTCAGGAATGGCCAATTGACTGCCCATTGATCTCAGGATGGCCAGGATTGATAGTGGTACCTGTCCATAGCTCGTTGGTTTTGATTTCAACATGTCAAAAAGCCCATTGAAACATATTGCAAATGTACAGTGAAACATATTGCAAATGTACAGTACATTTGCAATATGTTTCAATGGGCTGTTAACATCACGAATATGACAAGCTCTAAAATACTTCAGGAATGCCCAATTGACTGCCCATTGATCTCAGGATGGCCAGGATTGATAGCGGTATCTGTCCATAGCTCGTTGGTGTTGATTTCAACATGTCAAAAAAAAGCCCATTGAAACATATTGCAAATGTACAGTGAAACATATTGCAAATGTACAGTACATTTGCAATATGTTTCAATGGGCTGTTAACATCACGAATATGACAAGCTCTAAAATACTTCAGGAATGCCCAATTGACTGCCCATTGATCTCAGGATGGCCAGGATTGATAGCGGTACCTGTCCATAGCTCATTGGTGTTGATTTCAACATGTCAAAAAGCCCATTGAAACATATTGCAAATGTACAGTGAAACATATTGCAAATGTACAGTACATTTGCAATATGTTTCAATGGGCTGTTAACATCACGAATATGACAAGCTCTAAAATACTTCAGGAATGCCCAATTGACTGCCCGTTGATCTCAGGATGGCCGGGCTTGACGGTTTTAACTTATTGCAAATGGACAAAAGTCTGCCATAAAGTCACTATAATGAAAACGTAAAACACCTAGTTACGTTCTAGTTGCGGTCCAGTTCCGACGTTATGTGTCGGCCTATCTGAGGCGACCCCAAATCCCGAGTTTCGCTCGATAGGTCATTCGAGCCCGAGCAGCGACCTTAATTGGTGCTGAAAATCCACGTTTTCCGGCGTTGCTACGGGTCCTTGAATGAGCTATCGGAGAGAAACGTTAGGGTCCGTCTCTATGGGCCAAGGCGGTTCTAATGCACCTAACCTTGTGTCTCTGGGACTTTTAGAAATTTTGTCATTTTCGTGATGTAAAAATGAATTGAAAATATTGCAAATGTACAAGGCTGTTTCTCGGCCTGTGAACCTTCTAGAGCCCCGTAGCTCACCGTGCACTTTCGACATAAGCTCTAGAAAAGGGTTCTAAAGTTTCAGAGCTCTAGGTCTGACGGTTCTTTAATAGTTCGAACGAAAGTAACTATTGCAGGCAGTGTGTGTCTGTAAGCCCCACACTATGTCACTCCCCATGGACTGTGTGCATGTGTGAGTTTTCAAGGGATTCTGATGGGAGAAATGACTGATTTACAGTTCATTGGGGTTGCCTAATCACACATGTGAAGTTTTGGAAAGATGTGACCTTTTTAACCCTTCGAAACAGCACCTATGACCCCTATTTAAAGCACTTCCGGTTGTCACAGGAAGCTGTAGGTAGACACATATCCTCATTGGGGTAGGCTTTAACAGAATCCTGAGTTTTAAGTCTGTAAGTTAAGAACTGACTGATTAACACAGGTTTGAAAGTCTGTTTTTCACCAACAGCAGGTTGGGTACTGTAAAACACCTTTAGGGTGATTTTAACCACTTCCGGTTGCTCCAGGAAGCTTAGAATCAACACAGGTAGACCTCATAGTGGCCTGATGGATTGCCATCAAAGACAGGTTCATAAGGCATTCATAACCCACATAGGCACCAGGTTGAATTTAGAGGAGCAGGCAATGTATTCCTATGGGGAGAGATGTCATAGCAAACGGTTTGATGTAAATACCCTGATTTCACTGTTAAGGGTTAATGCCACACAGTCACGGTTAGGCTTGCACAGATCGGGAGGTCCAAAGGAACGCTCCAGAAGTCGAACCGTGCTTCTAACCCAAACGGTTCTGCCGCTGTCACCCAAAAGCAGCTGAAATTGAGGGCCAGGCTTCAGTTTGGGCCTACTTTTTGGCACAGTTGCTGCGGTCAGACCGAGTGAGCTACGGTCAAGCGTGGCGTCTCGTTGAACTCGGCAAGGCCTAGAGACTATGGTTATGCCATTGCAGGCCCTTTGTGTCTTTAAGACCCACACTGTGTCACTCCATCCCAGCTATGTGTTTGTGTGTGTGTGTGGGAGTTGTCTTGTAAATCTGATGGGAGAAATGACTCATTTACAGTTCATGAGGGTTGCCTAATCACACATATGAAGTTTTGTAAAGATGTGACCTTTTTAACCCTTCGAAACAGCACCTATGACCCCTATTTAAAGCACTTCCGGTTGTCACAGGAAGCTGTAGGTAGACACATATCCTCATTGGGGTATGCTTTAACAGAATCCTGAGTTTTAAGTCTTTAGGTTAAGAACTGACTGATTTACACAGGGTTGAAAGTCTGTTTTTCACAAACTGCAGGTTGGGTCTATCAAAACACCTTTTGGGTGATTTTTACCACTTCCGGTTGCTCCAGGAAGCTTAGAATCCACACAGGTAGACCTCATAGTGGTCTGATGGATTGCTATTGAAGACAGGTTCATAAGACATTCATAACCCACATAGGCACCAGGTTGAATTTAGGGAGCAGGCAATGTATTCCTATGGGGAGAGATGTCATAGCAAACGGTTTGATGTAAATACCCTGTTTTCACTGTTAAGGGTTAATGCCACAGGGTCAAAGTTAGGCTTGCACAGATCGGGAGGTCCTAAGGAACGTTCCAGAAGTCGAATCGTGCTTCTAACCCAAACGGTTCTGCCGCTGTCACTCAAAAGCAGCTGAAATTGAGGGCCAGGCTTCAGTTTGGGCCTACTTTTGAACGGTTGCTGCGGTCAGACCGAGTGAGCTACGGTCAAGCGGGGCATCTTGTTGAACTCAGGAAGGCCTAGAGACTATGGTGATGCCATTGCAGGCTCTGTGTGTCTTCAAGCCCCACACTGTGTCACTCCATCCCATATCTGTGTTTGTGTGTGTCTGTGAGGGTTTTCTTGTAAATCTGATGGGAGAAATGACCCATTTACAGTTCATGAGGGTTGCCTAATCACACATATGAAGTTTTGGAAAGATGTGACCTTTTTAACCCTTCGAAACAGCACCTATGACCCCTATTTAAATCACTTCCGGTTGTCACAGGAAGCTGTAGGTAGACACATATCCTCATTGGGGTATGCTTTAACAGAATCCTGAGTTTTAAGTCTTTAGGTTAACCTCTTAGCGCGCCGATCCCTTTAGCGGGATCGTTTTCAGAGCAAACATAACGCGCCAAATTCAAAATACATATTCGTAATACATATTCGTAATATTTAACTTCGATATACAAGTGTTGCATAGTGTTGCATAGCCATCAAAAGCTCTGCTTCTTGGCAATATCACTGCGTTGTCAGATTTTAAAAAGGCTTTACGGCGAAAGCACTACATTTGATTGTTTGAGGCTAGTACCTCACATATTTTCCACATTAGCATAAATTCATATCCAGCTCGGTTCTCAAAATATCCATATCACAGCTAATATAAATCGCTTACCTTTCAAATAACTTCTTCTGAGGTCTTCCCAAGTGTCCAAACAAGATAATCCATGGTTCTTTTGTTAGAAAAAGTAAATAATTATATCCATAAATATCCGTTGTTTTTGGCACGCTACGTTCAGCTACTCCACCAAGCATTGTCAGTCTACTCGCCCGCTTTACAGTGAAGGGATCGCGTTCAAATTATACCTCTCATCTTTTCACAAACAAATCAAATATCATTAATAATGCATCCTTATGTATTCTTTTATGAATAATAGCGATCATATTTTACAAGAACGGTAAGTGAAACGTTAAAAGACGAAAAGAAAGTTGGTCGCGCTGGCGCGTTCACGCTCTCGTGAACGTGCACGCCTGTTTACCTTTTTCCCTACCCGTAGTAATTCTCTCTCTAAGGATCTGGTCAGAGCTTTTTCCTCCATACCCTTTCCAGAGACTGTTGACATCTAGTGGAAGCCATAAGTACTGCAACCTCGGTCCTATTCCCCATAGAAAATATTACATGGGCTTCAAAATGAGAGGAGAGCAACAAAAATAAATTCGGACAGAAATCTCTCTGGTTTTTGCCTGCTAAATCTGTTCTGGAATAGCCACAGACTATATCTTAATGGTTTTATAAACTTCAGAGTGTTTCCTATCCAATAGTACTAAATATGTAAATATCCTAGTTTCTGGCCATGAGTGGTAGGCATTTAACTTTGGGCACGTCAGACAGGCAAAAATTTGGAAAATGGGACCCTAGCTGGAAGAGGTTAAGAACTGACTGATTTACACAGGGTTGAATTGTCTGTTTTTCACAAACTGCAGGTTGGGTCCATCAAAACACCTTTAGGGTGATTTTTACCACTTCCGGTTGCTCCAGGAAGCTTAGAATCAACACAGGTAGACCTCATAGTGGTCTGATGGATTGCTATCGAAGACAGGTTCATAAGACATTCATAACCCACATAGGCACCAGGTTGAATTTAGGGGAGCAGGCAATGTATTCCTATGGGGAGAGATTTCATAGCAAACGGTTTGATGTAAATACCCTGTTTTCACTGTTAAAGGTTAATGCCACACAGTCACGGTTAGGCTTGCTCAGATCGGGAGGACCTTAGGAACATTCCTGAAGTTGAATTGTGCTTCTAACCCAAACGGGTCTGCCGCTGTCACCCAAAATCAGCTGACATTTAGGGCCAGGCTTCATTTTGCGCCTACTTTTTGCACGGTCTATGAGGTCAGAGCGAGCTACAGTCAAGTGGGGCGTCTCGTTGAACTCGGCACGGCCTAGAGACTATGGTGATGCCCTTTTAGTGTTGATTTCAGTCTGTCATTTTGGTGATGTTTCAGCCCTATTGAAACATATTGCAAATGTACAAAAGTCAACGAGCAAGTCAGCGTCAATCAATCAATTAGATATCATTCTGACACCAAACTGATAAAACTGACACCAAACCCACTTTTCCCATCTCATTTAGAAGCCAACAATCACATATATCAGGGCAGGCTCAAAATTCTGTTTAAATCATAGTAAAAATGTAAAACACCTAGTTACGTTCTAGCTGCGGGTCCAGTTCCGACATTATGTGTCGGCCTAGCTGAGGCGACCCGAATCTCAAGTTTCGCTCGATAGGTCATTTGGAGTCCGAGCAGCGACCTTAATTGGTGCTGAAAATCCACGTTTTCCGGGCGTTGCTACGGGTCCTTGAATGAGCTATCGGACAGAAACGTTAGGGTCCGTCTCTATGGGCCGAGGCGGTTCTAATGCACCTAGCCTTGTGTCTCTGGGACTTTTAGAAATTTTGTCATTTTCGTGAGGTAAAAATGAATTGAAAATATTGCAAATGTACGAGGCCCTGCCTGAAAACCTTCTAGAGCCCCGTAGCTCACCGTGCACGATCGACTAAAGGTCTAGAATGGGTTTCTAAAGTTTCAGAGCTCTAGGTCTGACGGTTCTTTAATAGTTCGAACAAAAGTAACTATTGCAGGCAGTGTCTGTCTGTAAGCCCCTCACTGTGTCATTCCCCATTGACTGTGCATGTGTGTGATTTCAGAAAATCACAGAAAATCACAGAAATCACGTAGAGCTCCGAAACCCACTTTAACGGATCCGTCTGAACACGCAGCAACTGGATCCATAACTTTTTTGGGAAAAAATATTTTTCTCAACATTACGAATTGGACGTTTGCCAATTAATCGAAAATTAAAAGAGATAAATGTCTGGTTCTTTTTTTCCTTACACCGTAGGTTCATGTACTTTGACATAAAGCTGTCAAATTAGTGCTCTATTTCCATTTTTCACCTTTAATCCCAGAAAATGGGCCTTATCTCAAAAACCGTGAGTCCCTGACGCCATTCTGTTTCGGGGCCAACTGCCCATATGGCCAAACCCATGCCCACCAAGTTTCGTCTTCAAAGAGTTTTCGGTTTAGGAGAAAAAGCCAGGTCAATTAGGTGTATGTTTTGTACATTTGCAATATGAAAGCATATGAAGGCATTCGCCATCGGGTGGGATTAACATGAAGGGCTGAAAAATGACAAAAAATGAATTTATTTTATTAAACGGACATCGAAAGTCCAAGAAAGTTCGTTTGATGACTTCCTGGAAGATTTGGCCCTAGGGCACGGCCCGACGGCGTCGGCTTATTTTAGAAACAATTTCGGACGTCTAGTAAGGGAGCGTACATTTGCAATATGCAGTTTCTCATCAAACATACAGCAAATGCCATCTGCGTCCCTTATGTAGGTAAGGAATTATGTTTTTGGTCACACCACTTTTCAAAAACACGGTTGATGGATGCCACCACAGTAGTATTGGCTGTTCGGATCAAGATGTGACACCTCCGAAGAGAGTGTAGGAAGTATTTCAGTGAAAGAACCACTGTCAGCAATTCAAGGTAATTTATGTGAGCAATGCAGGGTCCGCACTCAGTTTATAGCATTTCCCTCATTCACTACGCCCCAGCCCGGGAGTGACACATCCGTTGTTACCACTTTCCTCATTGCCACTACCCATTGGGCAGTGCCAAGAACGAAGATCGAGGGACTCTTCCAGTGACGAGACATGCGGAGGTCACCTTTATCTGATGATTGAGGTGATGCTGTGTACACAGACGTTGGGCAAACACCCAGCGCTGGAAGTCTCTCATACTCAGTGCTCTGTGTCCTTGGCATGACATCTGGATACAGCAGAGGCTTTTTTTATTGCATAGGGCAGGGTTGACACACTGGCACATGGGGACAGTGCTTGGTGGCGATTCCCTCCGTCTTCCTTGTGAGTGAAAATGCGTTGCTGCACAAAGGGAAGGGGTCTATGCTCCACCCGAAAGGTGGCAGGTCAGAAAATGGGATGAACTGTTGGCTGCCACTCCCTGCTACAGGGGACGTACCCCTAGGTTGGGCGCCCCTTCTTCCCAGCAGAGGAATCAAATGGGTGGGACATAGATGCGTCTGCTTGGTTATCCGAACTGTGAAGTCGATGCCCGCTGCGTCGCTGGAGGCTTCCCGCGGAAACCCCTGGTGCCAGTGAATTGCCTGTTCCCTACCACGAAGCCTTGGCTCATGGAGGGGTAGGCTGGGTAGCTACGATTCCTGGGTCTACGGGGCAGGTGGAAGTTGAAGGCTTCGCCCTACTTCTTTCAAAGCTTGCACTTCTCCGTATGGCGGCGAAAGCCGGCTCAAACAGTTCCTTCAGCTCGACAGAAGCTTCAAGGCACTCTCCCGTACCACTGCAAGGCTCATGGCACAGCGTGGAGGCTGGAGGCTTGGAGGTTGAGGTCTTTGACGACACAGATCACATCCCAAAGGTCTAGGTTAGGCTAGTCGATCGATAGGAGATTATGCATCTCTAGCATCATATCATCCTGGTAAGCCAGTAGTAGGGACTTAATGTTCAACGTGCGGCAGACACACGGACCTTTCGGTAGATAAACGCAGAATGACGAGGCACTGGGGTTGAATTGGTTGGTCAGTGACGGCTTGACCACCGATGGATTTCTGAGGCCCAGCTCCTTCATGTAATTGACATTCATACTGGCAAAAAGTCTGTTTTGGATCTTAGCTGTCAAGGGTTTTGTCCCAATTGCGTTTGGCTTGCGCCACGCAAGCTGGGATATCTTGGAAGAGTTGCTTGCCTGGGACGGTGCAAGAGGGGAGTTTCCTCCCATCGTAGCAGTCCCTCTCTGCGTTGCCGCCACCTGCTGGTTCGGCCCACTCAATACGTAGTCTGGCCGCTGCCTGTTTGCAGAAATCAACGAGTGAATATCTGTCATCTGCCATCGATGCCTCACTAGGGGCGGAAGAGGACCTAGAGGTTACGGCTTGCACTGGAGGAGGTCGGTCATAATCTCGCCATTGTCTTTGTCGATGACGAGGTCCCCTTCCCCCTCCTCCCGGGACAAGCTCTGGAAAAGTGGGTGAAGGTCCTCGGGATAGCCAACCATTGCGTAGGCCCATAAGGAATGATTCTGTGAGGCAGTCTCCCCGCTCAAGTAACCTTTCTGGTCACACACAAAAAAGAGGCAAAAATGCAATTTCCTATGTAAGACATTCAATATCACACTCCCTTACAGCACATGGCTAGGCTACATGGCCAGGCTACATGGCCAGGCTACACAGCCAGGCTATATGTACAACTACATCACTAGAGTGAGCTACAGAGTACCCTGCTTTCTGTTTCCGGGAATCCACTATTAAACTGGTTTAAATGCTTTTTAGCACACCAATGAGAATCACTATAGGTGCCATACTTCACAGTACAGTTTAAGGTCTAAACGATGAAGCACCCACTTCAATATCCAAAAGCAGCCGTTATGCTCCAGTTCCGCTGCTCTGCATACTTCTCTGTGATCCGTCATGCAATTAAGCATTTGTTTCCCCTTTAACCATAGTTAAGTTAAATTGTAGAGTGTAATTAAACCATAGAGTGTAAAACAGCTGTTCAGTCAAAACCCCAGCAACTCTTCAACTATTTTTACTCCATAAAGACACAGGGAAAACATTGTGTAGCTCTGTAACTCTGCTAACAGACTAATATCATCTTGTGTTTATGTCGTTTTATGCCTCTCCGGAGACATCAGAAATCAAACACTAATTAGAACCAGTGTGGTGACCCGACGCGTTCCGATGCTTCTACCTCTGATCTACCTTCCATCAGCTAATAAACAGCTGAGCCGGTTGCTGCTCTCCAAATTAAAGTAGTGTGTTAGCTAGAGAGCTGAGAGGAACTTTGTTAATTAAGGAAGCTGACAGCTGTAGAACACTTTAAGATCATTAGATGTGGACGCAGCCCATTATCAGCCTAGAAACGTCACCCTGGCACATTTTTGCAAAAAGGTTAACCGTCACAGTAGTTTTTCTCAATGCATTGCAGTCAATGGGAATAGATGAGTGTCACAGGGTTGACGTTTTTCTCAATACATTGGGTTCAATAGGAAAAGATGAGTGTCACAGGCTTGATGTTTATGTCAATACATAGCAGTCAATGGGAAAAGAAATGCGTCAACAACTGAATCTTCTGTCAACAAATTGTAGTCAATGGGAAAAGATTATTGTCACAGGTTTGATTCCTTAGTGAATACAATGCATTCAATCGGGGAAGATTAGCATCACAATATGGATGCATAGAGAATAGCATCACAAACATGACACCCTTCTATCTCCCTCTCTCTTTCCCCCCTCCCGCCCTCTCGCCTTAATCCCACCTCCATTCTATCTCCCTCCAATCCTCTCGCTCCCACCTCTCTCTCCACTTTATTTAACTAGGCAAGTCAGTTGAGAACAAATTCTCGTTTACAATGACGGCCTACCCCGGCCAAACCCGGACGACACTGGGCCAATTGTGCGCAGCCCTATGGGACTCCCAATCACGGCCGGATATGATACAGCCTGGATTCAAACCAGTTACTGTAGTGATGCCTCTTGCACTGAGATGCAGTGCCTTAGGCCACTGCCCCACTCGAGAGCCCACTTTCCCACCTCCACAGACAGGATATTGACGCATAGATACGCATCAAAGGTATTTGGCGCATAAATTAATACCTTGCATTCAAGACAAAAGTTGGTGATAGAGCTGCAATGGGTAAATTGTTGAAAGACTCAGACAGACAGACATATCCACTCACAGACCAACAGACAGAGAGCCAGACAGACAGACAGGCAGGTAGACAGACAAACTTTAAACTGAACCCTAAACCTAGCCCTAACCCTAACTCTAGCTTCATGTCCACATCTTGGTTTAACCCTAACCCTAGCCATAACCATAACACTAACTTCTTGTCCACATCCCGGGCCCCACCCTAACTCCAAGAGCTGAGCCAAGCTGTGGAGGGCTAGGGTTAGGGTTATGGCTAGGTTTAGGGTTACACCGGGTTCTGGACATGAAGCTAGGGCTAGGGTTAGGGTTAGGGCCTAACCCATTAATCCAATTAACAATTGTGACCCGTTTCAGGAAACTAGGCCTATGTCGTGGGTCACTACTTCACACGAGAGCCATTTGAAAATAATCTTGTATTTTTTATTCAAAATGCGTTTTTTTTAGCAGAAATGCCTTCTGGAACATGTGAACTTTCATGTGCCTTTATAACAAACTGTATGCCATCTGTAAATACGAATAAAATAGTTAAATTACGAGCCTAGTTGGTTTAACCACAGAAAAAGTCAGCAACCTTCCCCCCTAGCCATGATTGGCTGAGAGAATGAGTGGGCCTGACATGCCAGGAGATGTGTTCGGATTGGTCTGCCATATTGCACGCTTCTGTCTATTAGTAAGTAATCCTGTCTAACGCGGCTTTTAAAAATATATATTGCTTAGTAGAACTGCACAAGTGTTGCTCTCCACTTTCTGGAGGACCGAGTTTTGAAATCAGTGGAACTAGAGTATGATAGCTAAGGAGATGGAGAAAACACCTGTCTCCGGATTACATCTTCAAACTAAGGGCAACCATGGCATCTGTGACAGGAAGAAGCGTCCAACCATGATGCATACGGGTAAGATAGCCTAGCTAGCTACATTTTCAGATATTACACGTTGTACCCCTCCCCCCCCACTACATGGCAGAAAGGTAGGCCTCATTTGAAGCCTAAACTATAGTTAATGTGCATTTGAGAGACATCAACAAACGCTCCTGATGAACGCAAGCCTACATCTGACCATGTGAAATTAATATTCACAGTGAAAACTTAACCATGCCCTCACATAACCATGACCACAATTGAGGTAGCTAACCATCCTCGCACACAAACAATCGTGACCTTATAGGGATGCCCTGTGTTGAGGTTCAGCTTCCTGTGGGGACAGGAAATGTCTTCAATAATCCTCAAGATGGTCCTTCATTCTCTCCCTGCAGTTACACAAAAACACTGTTAGCCATTCTCTGTAGAAAGGTATATTCTTAACATAAAGACTTGAAACTCAGGGCATTGTTAAAGAGTGTCCCCAGTAGGTCGTACATTGAACTTCTTGCGATTACAGGAAATGGCTTAATTGGGGGTCATATGGACAGTTTGTAAGTGATAAAAAGGTTTAATCTTCCCCAAATTTTGTTATCAATCTTCCCTGGGACCTACCCTGTCTGGAACTGTGAGGAGTAACATCGTAACCTATGTTGTTACCATAACAAAGACCAAAGCCGGCGGGAGTACCATTGACAACAGTGGTGTCTCTCTATGACAGGTGAAGGGTCTTTTAAACGAACAAAAAGAGTTCTAAAAGCAGTTGTTACAACAACAAGAAAACAGCTTCAAGTGTTTTGTCCAAATACTGGCGGAGTCAAATAATAAAAGAATAGATGATATGACCAGAAAGGTCCAGGACCTGAAGAAAAGTTTGCAGCTCAATGAGTTTAAACAGGAGAACGGCAAGAGAGAGGACATCAAATCAAATCAAAATGTATTTGTCACATGCGCCAAATACAACAGGTGTAGACCTTACAGTGAAATGCTTACTTACAAGCCCTTAACCAACAACTCAGTTAAGAAAAAAATGAAAAAGTAACAAATAATTTAAGAGCAGCAGTAAAATAACAATAGCGAGGCTATATACAGGGGGTACCGGTTAGTCGAGGTAAATGAGGTAATATGTACATGTAGGTAGAGTTATTAAAGTGACTATGCATAGAGGGGCCATGCAAATAGTCTGGGTAGCCATTTGATTAGACGTTCAGGAGTCTTATGGCTTGGGGGAGGAAGCTGTTTAGAAGCCTCTTGGATCTAGACTTGGCGCTCTGGTACCGCTTGCCGGAAGCAGAGAGAACAGTCTATGACTAGGGTGGCTGGAGTCTGACAATTATTAGGGCCTTCCTCTGACACCGCTTGGTATAGAGGTCCTGGATGGCAGGAAGCTTGGCCCCAGTGATGTACTGGGCCATACGCACTACAGAGTGCATACGGTGCCTTGCGCTTGGAGTTCTGCCAAGTCATGATAATCAGATTTCTCCGTCATTGTTATCTTTAACAATCAAGGAGGTACAACATGAGATTGCAGAATCTCCACATGAGACCTGGACGGAGTCTGAGGACAAAGTGAGGGAAATTACTTTGTCCAAGATGGCGTAGCAGTCGGACGTGTGTCTTTGTCTTGTCCAATGTATATATAATTTTCTTCATATATATTTAGTATATATTTTAATCTCACTTCCCATCTACGGACTGAATATACTCTCCTGCAACCCTCCTCACTCAATTTGGTACGGATCAGCTACTTTTATACTTTAGAACAGGAACCCCCTTCAGAAGCTAGCCAACTAACTAGCTACTAGCTAACTCGGACATCAGCCAGCCTCAATCCGGTCAAATCCTGCCAGGCTGCACAGCGTGATATCAACCCAGAGCATATCGGACTGCTTTTTTTCTACCACATCTCCGGATTCGGGGCGGCAGGTAGCCTAGTGGTTAGAGCGTTGGACTAGTAACCGAAAGGTTGCAAAATCGACTCCCCGAACTGACAAGGTAAAAATCGGTAGTTCTGCCCCTGAACAAGACACTGTTCCTAGGCCGTCATTGAAAATAAGATTTTTTTCTTAAAACTACTTAGGGATTATTGGGGCACTACCCGGGGAAATGTAAGGCGCCAAATTCAAAATTCAAAAGTTGAATTATAAAACATTCATCAATATACAAGTGTTGCACAGTCATCAAAAGCTTAGAGTCTTGGCAATATAACAGCGTTGTCAGATTTCAAAAAGGCTTTACGGCGAAAGCACAACATTTGATTGTTTGAGGATAGCACCTCTCATTTTTTATGCATTAGCATAAATCCATAACCAGCGCGGGTCTCACAAAACACATATAAGATCTAAAATAAATCGCTTACCTTTTGATGATCTTCTGCTGAGGGCAATCTGAAGTGTTCAAGCAAGACAATTCATGTTTCTTTTGTTAGAAAAAGTATTTGTTTATATCCATAAATCTCTGTGTGGTTAGCGCGTTATGTTCAGAAAATCCACCGTCGAGTCGCCCGTTGTACAGTGAAGAGAAAGCGTTCAAATGATACCTATCAACTGCCCAAACAAATCAAACATAATTCATAATGTATCCTTAGGTATCCTTTTATGTATATTAACAATTATATTTCACACGGATAGTATCCTGAACTATATAAAAGGTAAATATCGAGGAACGCGCACACGGTCTCGCGCACCAAAAACTGAACTGGCTTCCAGGGTCCTCTTACCAATTCTTCTTCTATACAGCTCTGTTCCATGATAAACGCATGTCTAAAGACTGTTGACATCTAGTGGAAGCCATAGGTACTGCAATCTGGGAGCTATTTCACTGAGAATCCCGTAGGCAGCCATTGAAAAAAAAAAAAAATCTGGACAGAAATTCCTCTGGCTTTCGCCCGCTATATCAGTTCTGTTAAACTCACAGAAGTTATTTTAACAGTTTTAGAAACTTCAGAGTGGCACTCCCTGAGTAGTTAACGTCTCTGTCCTGAAGCAAGCACCTGTTAGCCTGGAGCTAGCCTCGATCTAGGCCCATCTCCCAGCTAGCCAAAGAGGTCCACCAGCCAATTCTTGGGCTACAATATCTCTTTTGCCAATTGGCCTGGGCCCTTTACTGCTGACACGGTGCCCCGCAGATCCATCACAACTGGTCTGCCGACGTAACCGTCCGAGGGGTCTCAACAGGGTCTTCTGTTGCGACGTCGCCGGATGCCAATCTGCTAGCCCCGGCCCGCTAGCTGTTTGAATCGCCGTGTCTCCAGCTCGCCTAGCGTAGCAGCGACTACGGAATTGGCTCCCTGACTCATCTAGTGCTACTCATTGGACCCTATGATCACAAGGCTACACATGCCTCTCCCTAATGTCAATACGCCTTGTCTATTGCTGTTTTGGTTAGGGATTATTGTTTTATTTCACTGTAGAGCCCCTGCCCAATATGCCTTAGATAGCCATTTTGTTCCACCCCCCACACATGCGGTGACCTCACCTGGCTTAACTGGTGTATCTAGAGACAAAACCTCTCTCATCGTCACTAGGTTTACCTCCACCGTACTCACATCCTACCATACCCATGTCTGCACATTATGCCTTGAATCTATTCCTCCGAGCCCAGAAATCTCCTCCTTGTACTCTCTGTTCCGAACGCACTAGACGACCAGTTCTTATAGCATTTAGCCGTACCCTTATCCTACTCCACCTCTGTACCTCTGGTGATGTAGAGGTTAACCCAGGCCCTGCAGCCCACAGCACCACTCCCATTCCCCAGGCGCTCTCATTTGTTGACTTCTGTAACCGTAAAAGCCTTGGTTTCATGACTGTTAACATTAGAAGCCTCCTCCCTAAGTGTGTTTTATTCACTGCTTTAGCACACTCCGCCAACCCTGGCCAACCCTGATGTCCTAGCTGTGTCTGAATCATGGCTTAGGAAGGCCACCAAAAATCCTGAAATTTCCATCCCTAACTATAAAGTCTTCCGACAAGATAGAACTGCCAAAGGGGGCGGAGTTGCAATCTACTGCAGAGATAGCCTGCAGAATTCTGTCATACTATCCAGGTCTGTGCCCAAACAATTCGAGCTTCTACTTCTAAAAATCCACCTTTCCAGAAACGAGTCTCTCACCATTGCCGCCTCAGCCCCCAGCTGTGCCCTGGACACCATATGTGAATTGATTGCCCCCATCTATCTTCAGAGTTCGTACTGTTAGGTGACCTAAACTGGGATAAGCTTAACACCCTGGCCCGTCCTACAATCTAAGCTAGATGCCCTCAATCTCACAAAAGTTATTAAGGAACCTACCAGGTACAACCCTAAATCCGTAACCATGGGCACCCTCTTAGATATCATCCTGACCAACCTGCCTTCGAAATACACCTCTGCTGTCTTCAACCAGGATCTCAGCGATCACTGCCTCATTGGATGTGTGCGTGATGGGTCCATGGTCAAACGACCACCGCTCATCACTGTCAAACGCTCCCTAAAACATTTCAGCGAGCAGGCCTTTCTAATCAACCTGGCCCGGGTATCCTGGAAGGATATTGACCTCATCCCATCAGTAGAGGATGCCTGGTTGCTCTTTAAAAGTGCTTTCCTCGCCATCTTAAATAAGCATGACCCATTCAAAAAGTGTAGAACAAAGAACAGATATAGCTCTTGGTTCACCCCAGACTTGACTGCCCTTGACCAGCACAAAAACATCCTGTGAGGTTCTGCATTAGCATCGATTAGCCCCCGCGATATGCAACCTTTCAGGGAAGTCAGGAACCAATATACTCAGTCAGTTAGGAAAGCTAAGGCTAGATTTTTCAAACAGAAACTTGCATCCTGTAGCACTAATTCCAAAAGGATTTGTGACACTGTAAAGTCCATGGAGAATAAGAGCACCTCCTCCCAGCTGACCACTGCACTGAAGCTAGGAAACACTGTCACCACCGATAAATCTATGATAATTGATCATTTCAATATGCATTTTTCTACGGCTGGCCATGCTTTCCAACTGGCTAGCCCTACCCCAGCCAACAGCTCAGCACCCCCTGCAGCAACTTGACCAAGCCCCCCCGCTTCTCCTTCACCCAAATCCAGACAGATGATGTTCTGAAAGAGCTGCAAAATCTGGATCCCAACAAATCAGCTGGGTTATACAATCTGGACCCTCTCTTTCTAAAATTATCTGCCGAAATTGTTGTAACTCCTATTACTAGCCTTTCAACCTCTCTTTCGTATCGTCTGAGGACCCTCTAAAGATTGGAAAGCTGCCGCAGTCATCCCCCTCTTCAAAGGGGGAGACACTCTAGACCCAAACTGTATATAGACCTATATCCGTCCTGCCCTGCCTTTCTAAAATCTTCGAAAGCCAAGTTAACAAATAGATCACCGACCATTTTGAATCCCACCGTACCTTCTCAACTATGCAATCTGGTTTCCGAGCTGGTCATGGGTGCACCTCAGCCACGCTCAAGGTCCTAATTTATATCATAACCGCCATCGATAAAAGACAGTACTGTGCAGCCATCTTCATCGACCTGGCCAAGGCTTTCAACTCTGCTAATCACCGCATTCTTATCGGCAGACTCAATAGCTTTGGGTTCTCAAATGACTGCCTCGCCTGGTACACCAACTACTTCTCAGATGGAGTTCAGTGTGTCAAATCGGAGGGCCTGTTGTCCGAACTTCTGGCAGTCTCTATGGGGGTGCCACAGGGTTCAATTCTCTGGCCGACTCTTTTCTCTGTATATATCAATGATGTCGATCTTGCTGCTGGTGATTCTCTGATCCACCTCTACACAGACGACACCATTCTGTATACATCTGGCCCTTCTTTGGACACTGTGTTAACCTCTTCCAGCTAGGGTCCCATTTTCCGAATTTTCGCCTGTCTGACGTGCCCAAAGTTAAATGCCTACCACTCATGGCCAGAAACTAGGATATTTACATATTTAGTACTATTGGATAGGAAACACTCTGAAGTTTATAAAACCATTAAGATATAGTCTGTGGCTATTCCAGAACAGATTTAGCAGGCAAAAACCAGAGAAATTTCTGTCCGGAATTTATTTTTCTTTGGCTCTCCTCTCATTTTGAAGCCCATGTAATATTTTTCTATGGGGAATAGGACCGAGGTTGCAGTACTTATGGCTTCCACTAGATGTCAACAGTCTCTGGAAAGGGTATGGAGGAAAAAGCTCTGACCAGATCCTTAGAGAGAGAATTACTACGGGTAGGGAAAATAGGTAAACAGGCGTGCACGCTCACGAGAACGTGAACGCGCCAGCGACCAACTTTCTTTTCGTCTTTTAACGTTTCACTTACCGTTCTTGTAAAATATGATCGCTATTATTCATAAAAGAATACATAAGGATGCATTATTAATGATATTTGATTTGTTTGTGAAAAGATGAGAGGTATAATTTGAACGCGATCCCTTCACTGTAAAACGGGCGAGTAGACTGACAATGCTTGGTGGAGTAGCTGAACGTAACGTGCCAAAAACAACGGATATTTATGGATATAATTATTTACTTTTTCTAACAAAAGAACCATGGATTATCTTGTTTGGACACTTGGGAAGACCTCAGAAGAAGTTATTTGAAAGGTAAGCGATTTATATTAGCTGTGATATGGATATTTTGAGAACCGAGCTGGATATGAATTTATGCTAATGTGGAAAATATGTGAGGTACTAGCCTCAAACAATCAAATGTAGTGCTTTCGCCGTAAAGCCTTTTTAAAATCTGACAACGCAGTGATATTGCCAAGAAGCAGAGCTTTTGATGGCTATGCAACACTATGCAACACTTGTATATCGAAGTTAAATATTACGAATATGTATTACGAATATGTATTTTGAATTTGGCGCGTTATGTTTGCTCTGAAAACGATCCCGCTAAAGGGATCGGCGCGCTAAGAGGTTAACAAACCTCCAAACGAGCTTCAATGCCATACAACACTCCTTCCGTGGCCTCCAACTGCTTTTAAATGCTAGTAAAACTAAATGCATGCTCTTCAATCAATTGCTTCCTGCACCCGCCTGCCCGACAAGCATCACTACTCTGGACGGTTCTGACTTAGAATATATGGACAACTACAAATACCTAGGTGTCTGGTTAGACTGTAAACTCTCCTTCCAGACCCACATTAAGCATCGCCAATCCAAAATTAAATCTAGAATCAGCTTCCTATTTCGCAACAAAGCCTCCTTCACTCATGCTGCCAAACATACCTTCTTAAAACGGACTATCCTACCGATCCTTGACTTTGGTCAAATCAAATCAAATTTTATTTGTCACATACACATGGTTAGCAGATGTTAATGCGAGTGTAGCAAAATGCTTGTGCTTCTAGTTCCGACCATGCAGTGGTATCTAACAAGTAATCTAACAAATTCACCACAACTACCTTATACACACAAGAGTAAAGGAATGAATACGAGTATGTACATATAAATATATGGATGAGCGATGGCTGACCGGCATAGGCAAGATGCAGTAGATGGTATGGAGTACAGTATATACACATATATATGAGATGAGTAATGTAGGATATGTAAACATTATATAAATGGCATTGTTTAAAGTGGCTAGTGATACCTTATTTCATCCAATTATAATTATTAAAGTGGCTAGAGATTTGGGTCGATGGCCGAACGGCATAGGCAAGATACAGTAGATGGTTTAGAGTACAGTGTATACATTTGATATGAGTATGTCGGATACGTAAACATTATATACAAAATTGTTTAAAGTGGCTAGTGATACATTTGTTACATCCAATTCCTATGTTTAAAGTGGCTAGAGATTTAAGTCAGTATGTTGGCAGCAGCCACTCAATGTTAGTGATGGCTGTTTAACAGTCTGATGGCCTTGAGGTAGAAGCTGTTTTTCATTCTCTCGGTCCCAGCTTTGATGCACCTGTACTGACCTCGCCTTCTGGATGATAGCGGGGTGAACAGGCAGTGGCTCGGGTGGTTGTTGTCCTTGATGATCTTTGGCCTTCCTGTGACATCGGGTGGTGTAGGTGTCCTGGAGGGCAGGTAGGTTTCCCGGTGATGCGCTGTGCAGTCCTCACTACCCTCTGGAGAGCCTTACGGTTGTGGGCGGAGCAGTTGCCGTACCAGGCGGTGATACAGCCCGACAGGATGCTCTCGATAGTGCATCTGTAAAAGTTTGTGAGTGATTTTGGTGACAAGCCGAATTTCTTCAGCCTCCTGAGGTTGAAGAGGCGCTGTTGCACCTTCTTCACCACGCTGTCTGTGTGGGTGGACCAATTCAGTTTGTCCGTGATGTGTACACCGAGGAACTTAAAACTTTCCACCCTCTCCACTACTGTCCCCTCGATGTGGATAGGGGGGTGCTCCCTCTCCTGTTTCCTGAAGTCCACGATCATCTCCTTTGTTTTGCTGACATTGAGTGAGAGGTTATTTTCCTGACACCACACTCCGAGGGCCCTCACCTCCTCTCTGTAGGCCGTCTCGTCGCTGTTGGTAATCAAGCCTACCACTGTAGTGTCGTCAGCAAACTTGATGATTGAGTTGGATGCGTGCTTGGCCACGCAGTCATGGGTAAACAGGGAGTACAGGAGAGGGCTGAGAACGCACCCTTGTGGGGCCCCAGTGTTGAGAATCAGCGGAGTGGAGATGTTGTTTCCTACCCTCACCACCTGGGACCGGCCCGTCAGGAAGTCCAGGACCCAGTTGCACAGGGCTGGGTCGAGACCCAGGGTCTCGAGCTTAATGACGAGCTTGGAGGGAACTATGGTGTTAAATGCTGAGCTGTAGTCAATGAACAGCATTCTTACATAAGTATTCCTCTTGTCCAGATGGGTTAGGGCAGTATGCAGTGTGATTGCGATTGCGTCGTCTGTGGACCTATTGGGACGGTAAGCAAATTGGAGTGGGTCCAGGGTGTCTGGCAGGATGGAGGTGATATGATCCTTGACTAATCTCTCAAAGCACTTCATGATGATGGTGATGTCATTTACAAAATAGCCTCCAACACTCTACTCAGAAAACTGGATGTAGTCTATCACAGTGCCATCTGTTTTGTCACGCTAGCGCCCCACCACTCCCTAAGTAGTTAAATCTCCCTCTCTAAGCATCAGCTGTCAGAGCAGCTTACCGATCACTGTACCTGTACACAGCCAATCTATAAATAGCACACCCAACTACCTCATCCTCATATTATTATGTATTCTCTTGCTCTTTTGCACTCCAGTAGCTCTACTTGCACATCATCATCTGCACATCTATCACTCCAGTGTTAATGCTGAATTTGTAATTATTTCGCCTCTATGGCCTATTTATTGCCTTACCTCCCTACTCTTCTACATTTGCACACACTGTACATAGATTTTTCTATTGTGGTATTGGCTGTACGTTTGTTTATGAGTAACTCTGTGTTGTTGTTTTTGTTGCACTGCTTTGCTTTATCTTGGCCAGGTCGCAGTTGTAAATGAGAACTTGTTCTCAACTTGCCTACCTGGTTAAATAAAGGTGAAAAAAAAAATATGAAGAAAATGATTGGAGAAACTGAAGATGGACCACAGGAAGATTGAGGTGGAGCACACCCAGAAGCCTGGAAAACCCACCACCGGCCCAAGTGACAGGCCCAGGCCAATACTGGTCAAGTTTCTGTCTCAACATCACCAGTCTCAAAGTCAACAGTGAAGAGGCGACTCCGAGATGCTGGCCTTCTAGGCAGAGTTCCTCTGTCCAGTGTCTGTGTTTTTTTGCCCATCTTAATCTTTTCTTTTTACTGGCCAGTGAGATATGGCTTTTTCTTTGCAACTCTGCCTAGAAGGGGGGTACTATTTAATGAAGCTTCCAGTTGAGGACTTGTGAGGTGTCTGTTTCTCAAACTAGACATTCTAATGTACTTGTCCTCTTGCTCAGTTGTGCACCGGGGCCTCCCACTCCTCTTTCTATTCTGGTTAGAGCCAGTTTGCGCTGTTCTGTGAAGGGAGTAGTACACAGCGTTGTACGAGATCTTCAGTTTCTTGGCAATTTCTCGGATGGAACAGCCTTCATTTCTCAGAACAAGAATAGACTGATGAGTTTCAGGAGAAAGGTCTTTGTTTCTAGACATTTTGAGCCTGTAATCAAACCCACAAATGCTGATGCTACATATACTTAACTAGTCTAAAGAAGGCCAGTTTATAGCTTCTTTAATCAGAATAACAGTTTTCAGCTGTGCTAATATAAATTCAAAATGGTTTTCTACTGACCAATTAGCCTTTTAAAATTATAAACTTGGATTAGCTAACACAATGTGCATTGGAAAACAGGAGTGGTGGTTGCTGATAATGGGCCTCTGTACGCCTATGTAGCTATTCCATAAGAAAATCTGCCGTTTCCAGCTACAATAGTCATTTACAACATTAACAATGTCTACACTGCATTTCTGATCAATTTGCTGTTATTTTAATGGACAAAAAAATTGCTTTTCTTTCAAAAACAAGGACATTTCTAAGTGACCCCAAACCTTTGAATGGTAGTATATATTTTTTTGCTTTTTTCCCTATAATATCTCCCTCTTACAAGCTACCCAGGAAAGCCCATAATATAAGTAGCCTTAGAAATAAGGTTTTTGAAATCAATAACTTGCTAACATCAGATAACATTAACACAGTGCCTTCGGAAAGTATTCAGACCTCTTGACTTTTTCACATTTTGCTAGGTTGCAGCCTTATTCTAAAATGGATTAAATTGTTTTTTTTCCCCTCATCAATCTACACACATTACCCCATAATCTAAAAACAAAAAAAGATTTGTAGAAATTTTTGCAAATGTATTAAAAATAAAAACTTAAATATCATATTTACATAAGTATTCAGACCCTTTTCTTAGTACTTTGTTGAAGCACCTTTGGCAGCGAATACAGCCTCAAGTATTCTTGGGTATGACGCTACAAGCTTGGTACACCTGTATATGGGAATTTCTCCCATTCTTCTCTGCAGATCCTCTCAAGCTCTGTCAGGTTGGATGGGGACCATTTCCAGGTCTCTCCAGAGATGTTAGATCGGGTTCAAGTCCGGGCTCTGGCTGGGTCACTCAAGGACATTCAGAGACTTGTCCCGAAGCCACTCCTGTGTTGTCTTGGCTGTGTGCTTAGGGTCGTTGCCCTGTTGGAAGGTGAAACTTCGCGCCAGTCTGAAGTCCTGAGCACTCTGGAGCAGGTTTTCATTAAAGATCTCTCTGTATACTCAGAATAAGACAAGTGCAATAGTAATCAGTCTAGATGCAGAAAAAGCATTTGATTCAGTGGGATGGGATTACCTATTCCAAGTTATGGAAATATATGGTTTCAACAAAGAAGTGATACAGTGCATCAAATCACTGTATTCATATCCAACTGCTAGAATAAAGATAAATGGACATTTGTCACGAACAATAAAATTAGAGCGAGGGGCAAGACAAGGCTGTAATCTTTCACCCACGCTCTTCTCCTTGTACCTCAAACCATTAGCACAGGCAATAAGACAGGAGCCAACTTTAGAGGGAATAACAATAAGAGGCAGTGAACATAAGATATGCATGTATGCTGACAATGTTCTGTTATACCTTAAAGACCCAGGCGCAAGCGTACATAGATTGATGGATGTTTTACAAACATTTGGAACATACTCAGGGTATGCTTAATGTACACAAGACCCAAACCCTAGTATACAATCATACCCCACAGGAAGAGCTGAAGAGTAGGTATAACTTCCACTGGACCTCTTCATCCATTAAATATCTTGGAGTATATCTACCAAAAGATACATCCAAACTTTATTGCATGAATTACAATCACATTAACAAGAAAATATATGATGACCTGGACAGGTGGAATTCACTTCCCTTAGATCTTAGTAGTAGAATTGAAACAATCAAAATGAACATCCTGCCGAGGTTACTGTATTTGTTCCAATCACTGCCAGTAGAAAACCCACCTAAACAGTTTAGGGAATGGGGTAAACGGATATCAAGATTTATCTGGAACAGTAAGAGACCAAGAATTAGATATACAACATTACAATGACCAAAAAACAGGGGGTATGGCCTTACCAAACCTAAAAGATTAGTTTGTGTCAGCTCAATTGAGACCTCTGGTGTGTTGGTGCAATTCAGAATACGAATCCAAATGGAAAGACATCGAGACTACTTTGACAGAGATACCCATACAGTCAGCATTGGGAAATAATGACATGGTAATAGAAATATACAATAGACAAAATCAGTGGATTAATTTCTCACTAAAGACATGGTTTAGGGTAGTTAGGCAAAAACATTTAGACAGAGAGGTTAAACTGCTGAGTTGGCCCGCATACAACCACAGCTTCATCCCTGCAATTCAGGATAGCAGATTAAACAATGGATGCAGAAAGGCATCACATCTTTCAGTACAATCATAAGAATCGGGACTTTGATAACTTCCAGAACCTAAGTAAAAAACATGGCTTGGATAAAGAAGATTTTTACAGATACCTACAAGTTCCTATTTCTTGAGGGAGATAAAAGGGATTGACCCTCGAGCACCTCAAAAATGTATCCATGTATTCACTACTAATACAATTTGGGAAGTAGCAAAAAAATCTCTACTTGGGTATTCAAGCCTCAAAAAAACATTCTACAAACTACATTAAAAAGAAATCAGAGGAGGAACTTAACATTGAAATAACTGATGAAACATCGTTGAACATATTAGAGACTCAACAAAGCTCCACCAACTCAAGGTCATGGAGAGAATTCTGTTGGAAGAATGTTACACGTTTCTTCATAACACCTAAACTGAAATCAAAACAGACTTGCTCCCTACACCCTTGTTGGAGAGAGTGTGGTCTATTGAGGGTGGATCACTCTCATATCTTTTGGACAGGTCCCGCAATAGAAACTTACTGGGGAGAAATAAGATCTAACATTGGGAAAATAATGGGATTTGACATAGAACAAACATTCATTTCTTCGTACTTGGGTGAAATACCTGATAACTTGCACAATAGAGAAAAGTACCTCTTGAATGTCCTACTGGCAGCCAGTAAAAAGGCTATCACTAGGAAATGGCTACAAAAAGACCCTCCCACCGTGACACAATGGATAGACATTGTTAAAGAAATACACCACATGGAGCATATGACCTTTTGTTGTTCTTTTACTTTACTTTCTTCGTGTTCCACAATAAAAACAAAGTATAAAAAAAAAACTTGATGATGATGCTGCCACCACCATGCTTCACCGTAGGGATGGTGCCAGGTTTCCTCCAGACATGACGCTTGGCATTCAGGCCAAAGTTCAATCTTTGTTTCATCAGACCAGAGAATCTTGTTTCTCATGGTCTGAGAGTCTTTAGGTGCCTTTTGGCAAACTCCAAGCGGGATGTCACGTGCCTTTTATTGAGGAGTGGCTTCCGTTTGGCCTCTCTACCATAAAGGCCTGATTGGTGGAGTGCTGCAGAGATGGTTGTCGTTCTGGAAGGTTCTCACATCTCCACAGAGTAACTCTAGAGCTCTGTCAGAGTGACCATTGGGTTCTTGGTCACCTCCCTGACCAAGGCCCTTCTCCCCCGATTGCTCAGTTTGGCCAGATTAGTTTGTGTCAGCTCAATTGAGACCTCTGGTGTGTTGGTGCAATTCAGAATACAAATCCAAATGGAAAGACATCGAGACTACTTTGACAGAGATACCCATACAGTCAGCATTGGGAAATAATGACATGGTAATAGAAATATACAATAGACAAAATCAGTGGATTAATTTCTCACTAAAGACATGGTTTAGGGTAGTTAGGCAAAAACATTTAGACAGAGAGGTTAAACTGCTGAGTTGGCCCGCATACAACCACAGCTTCATCCCTGCAATTCAGGATAGCAGATTAAACAATGGATGCAGAAAGGCATCACATCTTTCAGTACAATCATAAGAATCGGGACTTTGATAACTTCCAGAACCTAAGTAAAAAACATGGCTTGGATAAAGAAGATTTTTACAGATACCTACAAGTTCCTATTTCTTGAGGGAGATAAAAGGGATTGACCCTCGAGCACCTCAAAAATGTATCCATGTATTCACTAACGCATACAATTTGGGAAGTAGCAAAAAAATCTCTACTTGGGTATTCAAGCCTCAAAAAAACATTCTACAAACTACATTAAAAAGAAATCAGAGGAGGAACTTAACATTGAAATAACTGATGAAACATCGTTGAACATATTAGAGACTCAACAAAGCTCCACCAACTCAAGGTCATGGAGAGAATTCTGTTGGAAGAATGTTACACGTTTCTTCATAACACCTAAACTGAAATCAAAACAGACTGGCTCCCTACACCCTTGTTGGAGAGAGTGTGGTCTATTGAGGGTGGATCACTCTCATATCTTTTGGACAGGTCCCGCAATAGAAACTTACTGGGGAGAAATAAGATCTAACATTGGGAAAATAATGGGATTTGACATAGAACAAACATTCATTTTTTCGTACTTGGGTGAAATACCTGATAACTTGCACAATAGAGAAAAGTACCTCTTGAATGTCCTACTGGCAGCCAGTAAAAAGGCTATCACTAGGAAATGGCTACAAAAAGACCCTCCCACCGTGACACAATGGATAGACATTGTTAAAGAAATACACCACATGGAGCATATGACCTTTTGTTGTTCTTTTACTTTACTTTCTTCGTGTTCCACAATAAAAACAAAGTATAAAAAAAAACTTGATGATGATGCTGCCACCACCATGCTTCACCGTAGGGATGGTGCCAGGTTTCCTCCAGACATGACGCTTGGCATTCAGGCCAAAGTTCAATCTTTGTTTCATCAGACCAGAGAATCTTGTTTCTCATGGTCTGAGAGTCTTTAGGTGCCTTTTGGCAAACTCCAAGCGGGATGTCACGTGCCTTTTATTGAGGAGTGGCTTCCGTTTGGCCTCTCTACCATAAAGGCCTGATTGGTGGAGTGCTGCAGAGATGGTTGTCGTTCTGGAAGGTTCTCACATCTCCACAGAGTAACTCTAGAGCTCTGTCAGAGTGACCATTGGGTTCTTGGTCACCTCCCTGACCAAGGCCCTTCTCCCCCGATTGCTCAGTTTGGCCAGGCGGCCAGCTCTAGGAAGAGTCTTGGTTTAAGAATGATGGAAGCCACTGTGTTCTTGGGGACATTCAATGCTGCAGACATTTCTTGGTACCCTTCCCCAGATCTGTGCCTAGACACAATCCTGTCTCTGAGCTCTACGGACAATTCCACCTCATGGCTTGGTTTTTGGATCTGACATGCACTGTCAACTGTGGGACCTTATATAGACAGATGTGTGCCATTCCAAATCATGTCAAATCAATTGAATTTACCACAGGTGGACTCCAATCAAGTTGTAGAAACATCTCAAGGATGATCAATGGAAACAGGATGCACCTGAGCTCAATTTCGAGTCTCATAGCAAAGGTTCTGAATACATATGTGAATAAGGTATTTCATTTTTTTATTTTGAATAAAAAACTGTTTTCGCTTTGTCGTTATGGGGTATTGTGTGTAGATCGCTGAGGATGTCAAGGTTCTCTGTGATGCCGGTAAGGCAGAGTCAGGCACAGGACAATGAATATGAGTGTTCATAAGCTTTACTCAGAATTCATATACATGAGTGGGAAAAACAACCACTCGAAAACACGGAAACAAATTAACACAAACAATCATGCACAAAAACATGAGGAGAACAGAGGGTTAAATAAGGAACATGTAATCATGGGAATGAAAACCAGGTGTGTAAAAAGGAAGACAAAACCAACCGAAAATGAATAATGGATCGGTGGCGGCTAGAAGACCGGTGACGTTGACCGCCGAAAAACGCCCGAACAAGGAGAGGCACCAACTTCGGCTGAAGTCGTAACAGAGGATTTATAAAAATGTAATCCATTTTAGAATAAGGCTGTAACGTAAAACAGCCTGTGTAAAAAGTCAAGAGGTCTGAATACTTTCCGAAAGCACAATTAATTTGATGATACAGCAGTAGCAGTACAAGGAGTGATATAACACCTATAGAAGAGACAGACAGGTGTGCCTGTATATATTCAGAGTCATATCCTTGTAATGCTTAGAGAAGATCTTACTGTATGTGTTTTGTAAAGTCATTCCACTGCGTCACTTCTTGCTTTTATAAGAAACATTAATGTGTTGGAAATTCTAAATTGTTTGCATAGCCATATGGAATCATGTAGTAACCAAAAGAGTGTTTAACAAATCAAATTATATTTTAGATGTTAGATTCTTCAAAGTAGCCACCCTTTGCTTTGCGCACTATTGGCATTCTCAAATATATTTGTTTGACACTTTTTTAGTTACTACATGATTCCATATGTGTATTTCATAGTTCTGATGTCTTCACTATTATTCTACAATGTAGATAGTAAAAATAAAGAAAAACTTGAATGAGTAGGTGTGTCCAAACTTTTGACTGGTACTGTATGTGTGACTGATAGATGGACACACACACTACATGTTAATGTTTTTAAATGTATGTAAATTTGCTTTTGTCTGTATGGTATTTTTCGTTATGCGTCGGACCCCAGTAAGACGGCTAATGGGGATCCTAATGAATCAAATCAAATCTGCCTGTCTGTCTGTCTGTCTGTTGGCCTGTCTGTGGGCGAGAGGAAGTAGAGAGAGATGAGGTAGGGGAGGCAGGGAAAGAAGGAGGGAGAATAGAGGGGAAAGAGAGAGAGAAAAAAAAGTGGAGAGTGGGGGGGAAGGAGAGGGTGGATGGGGTGAGAGGGGAGGGAGAGAGAGGAGGGAGAGGAAGGGGAGGGACAGAAAGAATGAGTGAGGGAGAGAGGAGAGCGAGAGGGAGAGGGTGAAGGATGGGAGGGGGAGAGGGAAGAGGGAGGAGGGCGGGGAGAGAAAGAGTCAACTGAAAGACAGGTGGGAGAGAGGAGGGAGAGCGAGAAATGAGAGAAGTGGGAGGCAGGGAAACAAGGGGGGAGAGAGAATGGAGGGGGAGGAGGGAGAGAGAGAAGGGGGGAGTAAGGGAAGGGGAGACAGAGAGGGAGGGAGGGAGACGGTGAAGAAGGGACAGGGGAGAGAGAGAAGGGAGAGGGAGAGAGAGATAAGAGGAAGTAGAGGGAGGGAAAGAAGGAGGGAGAGAGAATTGAGGGGGGAGGAGGGAGAGAGAGGAGAGAGAGGGAAGAGGGTGAGAGAGGGGGAGAGGGTGGAGGGGGCGAAAGAAGAGGAGGGAGAAAGGAGAGAATTAGGGGGGGATAAAGAGGAGGCAGAGCGTAAGAGACAGAGACAGCCAGTCAATTGGTTGATGCTTATCATTTCCCATTGACTACTATGTATTGAAATAAAAGTCAAACCTTTGACACTCATCTTTCCCCATTGAACCCAATGTATTGATAAAAAATGTAACCTTGTGACACTCATCTTTTTCCATTGACTGCAATGTATTGAAAAACCTAGATGTCAATGACGTTTTCTAAGGTACAGTAGAGGCCTCTAGAACCTTCTGCTTTGTGTCATTGTTCAGAGTGGCACCACAGGAGGCCCCTCTAAACAATTCTATGGGCAACATACCGGCATGTACTACTCTTCTAGCTACACGTCTTCTATTTCTGAAGTTGAATGATGGGATTTCTCCTCTTTTAGCCATTGGATAAAGGGGTGGCAGGCAACCTAGTGGTTAGAGCGTTGCGCCGCGCCAGTAACCGGAAGGTTGCTAGATCGAATCCTCGAGCTGACAAGGTAAAAAATCTGTCGTTCTGCCCCTCAACAAGGCAGTTAACCCACTGTTCCTAGGCTGTCAATGTAAATACGAATTTGTTCTTAACAGACTTGCCAGGTTAAAAAAGTAAGTCAAGCAACATCTCAAGATAGAGTAAATGTGCTATTTCATCATGGGATCTGCAAATACATGTTATAATATCTGGCAACCTTACCTATCTTTTTAGGCGACATGGACCTAGCTGATTTCACAAGGCCATAAACTAACCAAAATTAGAATTGTATCACTTTTTTAACTTTTCTTTCCTTTCCGTTTGATTATATCTTTGTTTTTCGTTATTTGATTATATTGCTCCAATTCTTGATTATATTGCTCCCCTCAGGGGTGCGTGCTTAGTCACCTCCTGTACTCCCTGTTATCCCAAGACTGTGCGGCCGAGCACGACTCCAACACCATCATAAAATTTGACAGTGATAGGCCTGATCACCGACAACGATGAGACAGCCTACAAGGAGGAGGTCAGAGACCTGTTAGTGTGGTGCCAGGATAACAACCTCTCCCTCAATGTTAGCAAGACGAAGGAGCTGATTGTGGACTACAGGAAATGGAGGACCGAACATGCCACCATTCACATCGACGGGTCTGTAGTGAAGCGGGTTGAGAGGAATTATCATGGTCCACACACACCAACACAGTCATGAAGAGAGCATGACAACGCCTCTTCCCCTGAAAAGATGAATGGGCCCTCAGATCCTCACTTAAGTTCTACAGCTGCACCATTGAGAGCATCTTGACTGACTGCATCACCGTTTGGTATGTCAACCGCTTGGCATTCAACTGCAAGGCGGTAGAGAGAGTTATGTGCACGGTCCAGTACATCACTGCGGCCGAGAGCCACTCCATCCAGGACCTCTATACCAGGCGGTGTCAGAGGAAGGCCCCAAATATATTCAAAGACTCCAGCCACCCAAGTCATAGACTGTTCTCTCTGCTATCGTTCGGCAAGTGGTAGCGATGCATGTATGGAAGTATGGAAGCAACAAAACCTTGAACAGCTTCTACCCCCATGCCATAAGACTGCTAAATAGTTAGTTACCCGGTCTATCTGCATCGACCCTTTTTACACAAACACTTTTGACTCATCACATACACTGCTGTTACTGTTCATTATTTATCCTGTTGCCTAGTCACTTTATCCCTATCTACAGTATATGTACATATGGTATCTACCTCAATTACCTTCATTTCTATCTAATTTAATCCTTGTGTTTCCATCCTTTTGTTCAGAATCACACATTGCATTAATATGCACTCATTCAAGTGCAGGAAATATAATATGGCAATAGTGACTTGATACTAATATGCACTGTAGCCACATACCAAGACACATAACATAATAAATAGCATGTGAACCCAGTCTTTCTCTGCTGCCACAAAAAAACAAAGTAGTATAAATGTATTGTGAGAGCTTACCTTCCCTGGACCTTGATGTCAGAGATGGCGTAGAAGTATCTGGACAGGTTGTTCTCGTCTACCATGGTGGCCCCTGTGGCTGGTCGGAGGAGTCGGACCCTCAGGTCTGTAATGGTGAAGAAGTCTCTCAGGTTCTTGGTGGTGTCTAACTGACCGTACAGGGACGCCATGTTGTGGAGCCGTGGTCCGGCGAACAGTGCAAAGCGGTCCTTGATCTCGAAGCGCACCGTCTTGTCATACTTCCACACGTAGCCCCTGGAGTATTCCTCGGTGCAGATGATGTCTAGGAGAGTGTGCTGGGTCAGGTCCTGGACAGTCTTGGCCTCCATGGTGAAAGCGTCCAGACAGTCTGTGGCGTAGAACTGGTAGGGTTGCCAGGTCTTACCGTAGTCCAGAGACTTCTCCAGAACCATCTGTTCCGGGCGGCCTGACTCGAAGGTGACCACGATGTCGTCGGTCAGCTCTATGGTTTTGCTCCACGACAGTGTGATATTAACCAGGAGGGCCTTGGGGTACTTCTTCCAGGAACTGGACTGCCAGAAGGTTGTGGGGTTGCGGCCCTCGAAATCGAACATGAGCTCCGGTGGGTGGGCCAGGTCCTCGTTTTCGGCATCGCATTCATTGTTACACATGTACGGGTTCTCCTAAAAGAGTGGGAACAATAAAGAGAGAGAAAGAACGACATTAAGGAATTGAAATGGTAAACAATAACACAGGTACCCAAAGCTTATTTTTACGAGCCTTGAGTTCTATGTGTAGCCAAGTGTAGGTTAAAGAAATAGACTTCCCTGCAGTATACAGCACAGAGGCCTAGTACGACTATGCATAATTTGAATAGTATTGATGTGATGTTGGGTCCAGGGCTATAGCTGTGGTGCTAAATGAATCTAAATGAGGGGCTAGCCTATTAGAAAACACCCGGAGACACATTCATGTTTTATGGGGACGTTTCGGAGAAGTCACCCCTCCACCACTGACTTACAACACCCCTCTTCTCATAGCCACACTGCAAGAACCAAATGGGCTCCCGCGTGGCGCAGCGGTCTAAGGCACTGCATCTCAGTGCTAGAGGCGTCACTACGAACCCTGGTTTGATTCCAGGCTGTATCACAACCGGCCGTGATTGGGAGTCCCATAGGGTGGCACACAATTGGCCCAGTGTCGTCTGGGTTAGGGTTTGGCCGGGGTAGGCCGTCATTAGGCTGTGCATTTTGTATCTCATCTTCCCTGTATCATTTATGGCTAAGCACTATCACCCACAACATTATAAACACCAGTAGATATAGAAGTCCAGAGGGGTGAAGAGAGAATAGCAAGGAATACCTCGTGTCTAATTTCCTCGTAAGTAGCAGGTATAACGTGAAGGTCAATCTAACAAGAGGAGAATAGCCCGCTTCTTTCCACAATCATTTTTTTGCATAAAGCCTGGCTCAATCTGAATTTAATGGCTGGGAAACTCAAGAGGTGTGCCTTTTGTCAATTCTGTCATTGAAGGACGAAAAATATATCATCCAACCTCCAATTCAAAGTCAAGGTTATCAAGCCAGAGAGAGGGAGAGCAAAGGAAGGCAGAGAGCATAACTTAAAGGATCTCTCTCTCCCTCTCTCTTTCCCTCTCTTGCTCTTTTTAAAAGAGGCAGGCAGGCAGGTGAGCAGGCAACGCCTCAGATTCATCAAGACCCTTTCCTCTAGAAAACATCCTCCTCCAAACATTGGTACGGTTTGCCACAAATCGTTACACCGCCATGTTCTTCCTTCCCCGTTGCTACAGCCTGCTGTCTGCCGCTGGACTAAGGGGAGGGGGGTACATTAGGAAGGACCTTTCAACAGAGATGCTCCTCCAATTTATCAGGACAAGATAATCCACCACTTGATTAGGTAGGAGAGTGTCAGTGTCTGTGCGGTTCTGTGGCCAGGGCGATATAAGAGGGGAGGAGCGCTCTCTGTCCGGGTGATGTAGGACAGGAAAAGAAGGCAGGAAGACAAAGGGAGAGAGAGAGTGAGAAGGAGAGAGATACAAGAAAAGGGAAAGAGAGAGAGAGAGAAATATGTTCCTGCTAATAAGCTTTGCCGTTTTTTCTTGTCCTCCAAGGCAAGGTGAGGATAAAACATGTCTGTGCTGGGCATTTATTTAGCCTTCTAACTGGCCCAGAGTCACATTAATATCCTGTCTAGCCAATCCCCCACAGTCCTCTGAGCGCTGGACAAAGGGAACCGGGGAGTGAGCAGTAGGCTGTGAGAGGAGGGCTGGCAGCGGAAATTTCCACTTGGGTTTCAATGGGCGACACAGTCAGGAGGTTAGGGCTGCCATTACCTGCCATCTGCTACCCTGTACTGTGTCTACAGAGGGCTCGTTAGCTGTAGGTTACTGGGACTTTGGGGATTAGAAAGGGACTATAAAGGAATTGTGGGATACCATCCTTTGATGCCCCTGGGCACATTGGACTGGATTATTCAAAAGAAGTGGAACACGCAGGTTTCCATAGTCAAGGTAGATAAAAAACAATATGGCATTATGTACTCAATCTACGGGAAGCCTGTTTCTGAGTTTTGTAATATTTACTAGGTTGAAACCGAAATCTCATGAAAATACGTGTTACTTTGGCGGGACACACACACACACACACGGACACACACACACATACACACAGACCACCATACACATTTAGTCTAACCAGACAAAGATGCATCCTTATCAATTCCTTTCACCAGAGGCTGGAAATCTGCAGCGTAGCACCTGGCAACCTTGGCTAGCCGTGGAGATCTCCAAACACACAGGTTAAAACCTTTCATTACTGTCTCCTCCATACTCACAAAATACAGACTTATGAAAATCAATACCCTCGCTCTCCGGTCACGCTGTACAGGACCACTCCTTCCTTCAGATAGGAGATAAAGCGCTGAGCACCGCAGCCCAGTGGAAATCAATGGTGAGACTTCTGTTTTATTTTATGGCACTGACAGCTCTATTAGCCGATAAATGGTTTGGCGAAACATTATAATAATTGACATTGCAGCTAGCGAGCTTCGCTGCTACACAGCTCCACCACATCCAGACGTAATTACCGAAGATGTTTCTATTAATCCTAATCTGATCAACTAGCAGCAGCAGACGAGGGACAAGACAGCAGCCATAGATTACAGTGATGACTGACTGGAGCTGCTATCTGCTGGATGGAGGTAGTGGAGCGGAGAGGTCACGCTAAATTGGTGCTAATGGTATCAGCGACCCCCCAAAACACACTAGGTTAATCTAATCCCCGGTGTCGGTGATGAAGAGAGATAGGAGCGTGTAGGTGTGTGTGTGTGTGCTGGGGTATTGGTGTGTGTGTGTGTGTGCTGGGAGGTGGGGGGGGTTTGTGTGTATGTGTGTGTGTGTGTGTCCGGTACTATCTTCACAGGGCAGCTCTAATTGTTGCTGTGTCTATTTACAACGTTCTGCCTAATTTCACCTCCTGACTGAGACAAAAACAGCCCCGTAATGAATCACAGTAATTCCAGCCTTTCTTTTCTTTCATTCTCTCGTTGTTCTCTAGACAAATGTTGTTTGGTTGGGTCATTGTCGGGAAGTGGTTTTCTCATGGTTGGCCAACCAAGGCTTTCCCAGGGAGACACATAACAGATAGAGCAATTTGCCTAACACACACTGGGGAGAGATGGAAGAGGTGGTTTCTACTATTTGAAACGTTTTATTTGTTATGTCTATACCAGGTTGTTATGTCTATATCAGGTTAAAACGGTTTGTCTCTATTTCAGCTAGCAACGCAAACATTCACTTGACAAATAAACACATGCTATTGTGTAAGACCCAACCAGTATTATTCCACAAACATCCCACCAAAATGTGCTTATCTGTATCTCATAATCAAACATAACTATTATATCAAAAGATGGAAAAAATATATATATACATCTAAAAGACAAAGAATAAGAATATAATGATTCTATAATGATCAAGAGTTTAGGATTAGTACGGGCGAGAAAAACGTACTGTATATAATTGAAGAGCGGGACTGACCAACCCTAACCCCATGCTTTGGGCCGTGCTGCATGGT
The DNA here is from genome assembly GCA_030435695.1 of Brachymystax lenok tsinlingensis. Classification (NCBI taxonomy): domain Eukaryota; kingdom Metazoa; phylum Chordata; class Actinopteri; order Salmoniformes; family Salmonidae; genus Brachymystax; species Brachymystax lenok. The sequence goes on from CM059782.1 coordinate 20,886,962, forward strand.
ATTTTGGCCGAGGGAGGGTGTCAAAGAGGGAGGCTAGTGTTAAAGTGAGTAAGATATGGCTGTGCAGCCCTGACAGCCCAGGCCTCCCCCTTATGTGATCACTGATAAAGGATGTGACTTGGGGAATATAAATTTAGTGGCCACTGACAGGCAGGCGTGATGTATGGGCCCAACCAATCAAACAAATCCTTTTGTGTGACAGATGTTTCTGACTTGTAACCCAGATCACAGATTGCTCCCTCCCTCCTGTTGCTCTCTCTCTCTCTCCTGCTCTCTCTCTCTCTCTCTCTCTCTCTCTCTCTCTCTCTCTCTCTCTCTCTCTCTCTCGCCTGCTCTCTCTCACTCTTTCCTGCTCTCACTCACTCCCTCTCTCTTTCTCTCTTTCTCACTCACTTCCTCTCTCTTTCTCTTCCATAAAAAGTACATATTGCAATGGTGTTGATCACTAAACACTGATAAAACTGCTTACATAATTTTGGATTACATGTTTTAGGAGTCATCCAGATTATTTGTCTAACGTGTCTAACAATTGTGTTTTGCTTATCCTCTACGATCTTTCCTCTGTGATCTTTGCTGTACAAACACCCGTCTTGTACATGCACGCACACAGGCACACACACACACACACACACACACACACACACACACACACACACACACACACACACACACACACACACACACACACACAGATGGATTATAGTGTTTGCTAGAGTTCATCAGTAAACAATCCAGATGCCCCAGATGAGGAAATCCTAATGAGAAAAATAAATCCCTCCCCGCCACATGGCACAGTCAGGGTTTCAGGTGATGTCATGTAAGACAGCCCTTCCTTCTGAAGGACAGTTAGCCAGGTTGGGGTTAAAACTATCCCTCCTGCATTAATGAGACCTTGTGTTTGAGGATAATATTTCTCCACTGGCCCAGGGGCTCAATTGAAGAAGTGCTCTCTCATTTTCAATCTCTCTCTCTTGTCTCCTTCCCTGCCTCTCTCTCTCTCTCTCTCTCTCTCTCTCTCTCTCTCTCTCTCTCTCTCTCTCTCTCTCTCTCTCTCTCTCTCTCACTCCCTCTCTCTCTGTCCCTCCTTCCTGGCCATACTAACACCGCAAGTGAAGCCTCTCTCTTGGCGTTTGGCGCTTGGCGCTGGTTGACACAGACACTTGGGTTTAACCTCAACGCTGTGTGAATATTGGAAGCTGTCGCCCAGATTACAGTGAGGTGATAGATCCCTGCTAAATCCTGTCATGGATTACAATTACATTTTCAAACAGCTCAGGATCAGGCAGGGGTCAACACGACTAGATAGTGGTCAATATGAAAGAGAGAAAGAGAGAGAGAGAAACAGCAAATATTCTGCCTTACCCATTCACCCAAGAGACATTATCCATGTAACATCTACCTGGCACCTTGGTTTGGAATGGGAGAGAGAGAGAGAGAGAGAGAGAGAGAGAGAGAGAGAGAGAGAGAGAGAGAGAGAGAGAGAGAGAGAGAGAGAGAGAGATATTTGATGTCTCAATGGTGAGCTGATAAAATATTATATTTGTTGCTAGCAGTGGAAGGAAAATTCAATACTGATCTAATGCTGCTGTGTGTGTGCGTGTGTGTTGTGTATCCTCGCTGCAGTGCAGGTGAACCCTCCCATAGAGAGGGTTATGAGGCGAGACCATGTGTAAATGTCCACGGTTCCACCTATCACACTCCACAGCTGACCATTTAGCAGATTCATGAGCCTTAAAACAATGTGTGGAAGCCTCGGCAACCTCCCTCAGCGCATTCGTAGGATATAAAAACAATTTTATATTCTATTATATTTTATATGTCACTGAGAGCTCTACAGGGTGCACTTGCGATATGGATGGGAGGCATGACAGTAGATATAGCTCTTCCTTTAAGAGAGGGTAGATATTTCTTAGAAGTGAGGTGAGACTTTCAACACATTTTAACCACAGTGTATTAGTGTTCAAAACATTAAGAACACCTTCCTAATATTGAGTTGCACCCCCTTTTTGCCCTCAGAACAGCCTCAATTCGTTGCTTGCCAGTTGTGTCAAGTTGGCTGATAGTGGATCTCTACTCTGAATATCTTGTTCCATCTCATTCCACAGACGCTCAATTGGATTGAGATCTGGTGACTGGGCAGGCCACCGCAGGAAGCTGAATTCACTGTCATGTTCGTGGAACCATTCCTGGACAATCCTAGCCTTGCTGCATGGGGCTTTATCCTGCTGAAGAAATCCATTCGCAGATGAATACACTGCTGCCATGAAGGGATGCACCTGATTGGCAATGATGTTTAGATATCCTGTGGCATTCAAACGTTCCTCCACTTTTACCATGAAAACACACTGCCCACACCATTACCACCAGCACCAGCCTGCAATGCTGACATGCGGCATGATGGATGGATGTGCTCGTGTTGTTTTCACCAATGTTGTACTGGACTGTCAGTTGACAAACTGAAGCCCGTCTGTTGCTCTGCACAATTAATGTCAGCCTCCTTTTTGGTGGTGGACTATTCTTGATACACACGGGAAACTGTTGAGCGTGAAAAAGCCAGCAGTGTTGCAGTTCTTGGCACAATCAAATCGAAGCAGCTGGCACCTACTACCATACCCAGTTTAAAGAGACTTAGATACACTTTGTCTTGCCCATTCACCCTCTGAATGGCACACATATACAATCCATGTCTCAATTGTCTCAAGGCTTAAAAATCCTTCTTTAACCTTTAATCTCCTCCCCTTCATGTACACTGATTGAAGTTGATTTAACATCAATATGGGATCCTAGCATTCACCTGGTCAGTCTATGTCATGGAAAGAGCAGGTGTTCCTAATGTTTTGTACAATCAGTGTATATCTCCATTCGACATTAAACAGACAGGGGATGTATTATACATAATATTGAGAACTAGCATTAAGTATTGAGATGTATACGTGATAATACACAGATACACACTTGTAATGACAATGGTATCTATCTATCTATCTATCTATCTATCTATCTATCTATCTATCTATCTATCTATCTACCTACCTACCTACCTACCTACCTACCTATCTCGCTCTCCCAGGTAGGGATCTTCTTGTTGTGGCAAATGTTCAAAACAAAGTTTTCTGGGAGCATAAAAGGTGGATATATTGGTATGGTGGTAAGGATCAACTTTAAAGTAAATTTTTCAGACAGCAAGTCCAAATAAAATGTCCACAGACAATGAATCTCAACATGTTTCATTTAAGTTTGAAACTACAACAGCACATCTCAAATAGTTTCCCCACTGCTTGCAACACGACAGAATGACATCGTAAATAAAACATTGGTGTCCATATTTCAACTACAACTATTGAATTGCATTGCTATAAAATAGAGCAACATAAAAGCAGCATGCATTACAAGTCCAGTTAAATTAAGTAGCATTGTGCCATCCTAGTTGTTGCTTGCTGTTGTCCGTGCCAGGCAGTCCCAGGCATTGTGTGGTAAAAGTAGGCTTTAGTCTGACCTGATCAGGGGCTCAACAGTTCTCAGAGACACAGAGACTCAGCCAATGCCTTTCAGTTCAGCAAAGAAGTCTAAGTCACCCTAAGGCATGCTTGGTTAGCAAAAACAGTTGAGGTGAAAGTAATCCGGTAAGGTCCGGTTCGGAGTACAGGCAAAATAAATAGTGAGGGTACACCGTGCCGGTAAAACATGAGCCTATCACAATAATTAAACAAAGATGGCAAGAAAACGGATGGACTTGAAAATGTGTGGAATACGTTCCAAAATACGATAAAAGTGACATTTCACAAAGGCAGAGATGAGTGGCTGAGACCGAGACGTGCAGTGGACGCATCAATTACATTTACAAGTGTGGGCCTAACGAATGACAACGTCATGCATTCCTTAGACTTTATTACAGATTGTTTTTACAGATGTCTCTTTCCATTCATTAAATGGCAGGTTCACAGTGCACTGTATGGATGCTGGAATTATTTTAGACTGGATGAACGTGCGCAGATGGCCACACAGACAGGTTCCTATTGAAGTGATTTTTTGGACAATCAGATGAAAACGCCATGACTGGTTAATACATTTTCAAAGTAAAATGACAAATTTACACAGAGATCATATTAAATGAATCTTCCTGCTCTGAGTACTTTAATAGTAACAGGGAACGCCTGTCTTAACCCCGAGGTCCCAGAAGGACTGTATCTCTCCCCTCTTTAGGATCAGAAAGATTCTCCACCCATGGAAAACACAGTCATAATTATTTATTCATTTCAATGAAATAAAAGTCACTTGTGTTTTTATGTCTGGGTAAGAGGAAGTTTGCAGACATTAGACATTAAAGCACTTTTTCACAAATCAAAGATAAAAAATCTTAACATTTAGCTAATGAACTGAGAGAAGTATATTGTATATTGAGACCTGGCGAGTCTAGCGTCATCCTGACATCATTATACGACACACCATTATCGGAGACAACTCTTTACCACTATGAGTGAACCATTAACAAACTCCACCGTCCTCACTACAGTCAATTATCTGTTATGGAGCTGACATTCAAACAGCATTCTAATAGCTACAGTAGCAGAATCAAACTGGGCTAACAACATGATAAGTGACTCAATAGCCAGAAGTCTACATTCATTGTGCAACACAGCCTATATGAAAAAGGCTGCTATGTGCAGGTTTCTGCATCAAGGCCAACACATTGCAGCAGGATCTAGTTTCTAGGCTCTCTTCTCAGATAAATCCCTGGTGATTTGACACTGACTGAGAGACTACACTTCCAGCCTTCTCTTTTTATCTCCCTCATTGTCGCTCTCTCTCAACCTCTCTCTTTCTTTCTCTTTCTTTCTTTCTCCTTCTCGCTCTCTCTTGGTAAGGTATACTATAATAACCCTACATCCTGTATAAGCCTCCCAGACAGACGTGACTCTCTGTCACCTTGACCGAGCTGATAACCCAACCCTGTGACACGCAGGTACACACATACACATTACCGTACAGCTTTCAGTGTTATTACCAATGAAAATCCCAACCTGGGCCATAAGAGGACAGGTTTGTGGGAATTAACACACAGCATATTCAGTTCATAATGAAAGATAGTGTGAGAGAGAGAGAGAGAGAGAGAGAGAGAGAGAGAGAGAGAGAGAGAGAGAGAGAGAGAGAATACCCTCTCCAAGTACACTCTACCCTGTCTACCAGGGTCCAGGTTGAGATCATGTTACAGTAACTATATGGCAGATCAGGCTGAGTTAAGTGAGTCTGGGTCCTGCTACTGCAACACTTGAATTACATGAATACATCTGATTCCCCAATAAAATGTTTCCGCTAGCTGCTCACCTGACGGTCAACGTCACCCGAGGCATCGGCTTTCAAGGACAACACATATTTACAGTGTCCTTGTGTTCAGTTCATAAAACACGTGCAGACATAATGTAGCTATTTTGTCCTTGTACATGGACATTAATAATATGAATTAAACAATCAATATGAAAACCCCAATCATTCAAATATCACCGTCCATACAGTACTGTGCAAATATCACTATGTATATGGATGTCAATCATGCATATATATCACTGTTTATATAAACGACTGCACTCATTCATTATAAGGAGTAGGCTGTCTCATTAGGCCACAGTTTGGCAACTGTCCTTTGGTGTGGAGTCCCAGCCAGACCCAGGTCCTTACTGACATATAGGAGCCATCAGATCTCACATTAACATGGACAGTACATGTCAAACACGTGCACTCACACATTCATGCACACACACACACGCACACGCACACGCACACACACACACACACATACACATACACACACTGTGTGTGGACAGTACTACACATGGCTGATTAAATAAAGCACTACCTGTCAAACACGTCACCTTAATTAACAGTGGGAGGCCACATGTATATATGAAGAATCTATTGTAATTAATGACTGGTCTAAGACTCGTCCCTCTGTGTCCAGCAAGAGGTACATTTAGCACAGAATAATTATCTTGGAGGCATGGGGGCGGTTAACATCTGTAGTGATTCATAACAATCCTATTTTCTGATGCAAGATGTTGGCGAAACCACATTTTTGAAAAGCCAGGGTCATCTTTTCAGGATGATTAAAATCAATAGGGTCGCAAACGTAGGGTAGAGCAGCCATTCCCAGTGTGGTTATTTAACTGCTTTGATTGATACTTTAAATTCAGCTCGTGCCACTTCTGTCTGTCTGTGGGATCACTGAAGGTCTCTTCAGACATTCTACTGGGAGGGTTAAGCTTCTTTTTCTTCTTTTCTACCATTGAATCTAAGAGAATGATTGACAGATGACTCTGGGGAAAAAGAGCTCAGTCCTTTTTCCTCTCCAAGGCTCGCAGGATCACGACACTGGCACAATCAGACTCACATGGAAGAGGGCACACACACACACACACAGACACATGCACACATACACACACCCACTTCACAAGCAAGGCACATACATTACACACAGCCATGAAAAATCATGTCACAAATAGAAAAACAAACAAAAAGACTCACACATACACACAAACACAAGCACACACATACACCGCCTGCCATTTTGTTGATATTGTTTGACTCAGACAGTCTCTGAGAAGCTGACTCTACATAAAAGGCTTCTGGTACTCTATAGATCCCACATATTTGAGTTGAGATGACAATAGTTCATTTCTAAGCTATACTAAGACACAGTTGAATGTGTTACCCTGACCTTCGGCATTTTAAACATCTTCTAAAAGAGACAAGATCAAGAGTCACTACAAATCGAAATAACCTCTTAAAAAACGTATGTAAAATCCCTGTGTCCCAGGCCAGAAGTAGGTTTACTGTAGCGCCATGAATCCAACAACAACACATTACAATTAAAATCTGACCCAGTCTACAGAGAAACTACACAACATTCTGACCTCATACAACACAACAACACATCATTATATAAATCCCACCCAGTCGACAGAGAAACTACACAACATTCCAACCTTTTAAAACACAACAATAACAAATTACAATTTAAATCTAACCCAGTCTACAGAGAAACTACACAACATTCTGACCTTTTAAAACACAACAACAACACATTACAATTTAAATCTGACCCAGTCTACAGAGAAACTACACAACATTCTGACCTTTTAAAACACAACAACAAAAAATCATAATATAAATCTGACCCAGTCTACAGAGAAACTACACAACATTCCGACCTTTTAAAACACAACAACACATTACAATTTAAATCTGACCCAGTCTACAGAGAAACTACACAACATGCTGACCTTTTAAAAACAACAACAAAACATTACAAATTAAATCTGACCCAGTCTACAGAGAAACTACACAACATTCTGACCTCAAACAACACAACAACACATCATTATATAAATCCCACTCAGTCTACAGAGAAACTACACAACATTCCGACCTTTTAAAACACAACAACAACACATTACAATTTAAATCTAACCCAGTCTACAGAGAAACTACACAACATTCTGAAATTTTAAAACACAACAACAACAAATCATAATATAAATCTGACCCAGTCTACAGAGAAACTACACAACATTCTGACCTTTTAAAAACAACAACACATTACAATTTAAATCTGACCCAGTCTACAGAGAAACTACACAACATTCTGACCTTTTAAAACACGACAACAACACATCATAATAGAAATCTGACCTAGTCTACAGAGAAACTACACAACATTCTGACCTTATTAAACACAACAACAGCAAATCATAATACAAATCTGTCCCAGTCCACAGAGAATCTACACAACATTATGACCTTTTAACACACAACAACAAGACATCATAATATAAATCTGACCCAGTCTACAGAGAAACTACACAACATTATGACCTTTTAAAACACAACAACAACACATCATAATAAAAATCTAACCCAGTCTACAGAGAAACTACACAGCATTCTGACCTATTAAAACACATCAACAACACATCATAATATAAATCTGACCCAGTCTACAGAGAAACTGCACAACAATCTGACCTTTCAAAACACAACAACAACACATCATAATATAAATCGGACCCAGTCTACAGAGAAACTATGCAAAATGCTGACCTTTAAAAACACAACAACAACACATTGCAATATAAATCTGAACCAGTCTACAGAGAAACTACGCAACATTCGGACCTTTTAAAACACAACAACAACACATCATAATTTAAATCTGACCCAGTCTACAGAGAAACTACACAACATTCTGACCTTTTAAAACACAACAACAACACACCATAATATAAATATGACCCAGTCTACAGAGAACCTACGCAACATTCTGCCCTATTAAAGCACAACAACAACACATCATAATATAAATCTGAACCAGTCAACAGAGAAAATACACAAAATTCGGACCTTTTAAAACAAATCATCAACACATAATAATATAAATCTGACCCAGTCTACAGAGAAACTACAGAACATTCTGACCTTTTAAAACACAACAACAACACACCATAATATAAATCTGACCCAGTCTACAGAAAAACTACACAACATTCTGACATTTTAAAACACAACAACAACACACCATAATATAAATCTGACCCAGTCTACAGAGAAACTACACAACAATCTGAACGTTTAAAACAAAACAACAACACATCATAATATAAATCTGACACAGACAACAGAGACATTACACAACATGCTGACCCTTTAAAACACATCAACAACACATCATAATATAAATCTGACCCAGTCAACAGAAAAACTACACAACATTCTGACCTTTTAAAACACAACAACAAGACATCATAATATAAATCTGACCCAGTCTACAGAGAAACTTCACAAGATTCTGACCATTTAAAACACAACAACAAATCATAATATGAATCTGACCCAGTCTACAGAGAAAGGACACAACATTCTGACCTTTTAAAACACAACAACACATCATAATATGAATCTGACCCAGTGTACAGAGAAACTACACAACCTTTTGACCTTTATAAACAAAACAACAGGACATCAAAATTTAAATTTGACCCAGTCTACAGAGAACCTACGCAACAATCTGACCTATTAAAGCACAACAACAACACATACTAATACAAATCTGACCCAGTCTACAGAGAAACTGCACAACAGTCTGACCTTTTAAAACACAACAACACATCATAATATGAATCTGACCCAGTCTACACAGAAACTACACAACATTCTGACCTTTTAAAACACAACAACACATCATAATATGAATCTGACCCAGTCTACAGAGAAACTACACAACCTTTTGACCTTTTAAAACACAACAACAACACATCATAATATAAATCTAACCCAGTCTACAGAGAAACTACACAACATTCTGACCTTTTAAAACACAACAACAACACATCATAATATAAATCGGACCCAGTCTACAGAGAAACTATGCAACATGCTGACCTTTTAAAACACAACAACAACACATTACAATTTAAATCTGACCCAGTCTACAGAGAAACTACACAACATTCTGACCTTTTAAAACACAACAACAACACATCATAATAGAAATCTGACCTAGTCTACAGAGAAACTACACAACATTCTGACCTTATTAAACACAACAACAGCAAATCATAATACAAATCTGTCCCAGTCCACAGAGAATCTACACAACATTATGACCTTTTAACACACAACAACAAGACATCATAATATAAATCTGACCCAATCTACAGAGAAACTACACAACATTCTGACCTTTTAAAACACAACAACAACACATCATAATATAAATCTGACCCAATCTACAGAGAAACTACACAACATTATGACCTTTTAAAACACAAAAACAACACATCATAATATAAATCTAACCCAGGCTACAGAAAAACTACACATCAATCTGACCTTTTAAAACACAACAACAAGACATCATAATATAAATCTGACCCAGTCTACAGAGAAACTTCACAAGATTCTGACCATTTAAAACACAACAACAGATCATAATATGAATCTGACCCAGTCTACAGAGAAAGGACACAACATTCTGACCTTTTAAAACACAACAACACATCATAATATGAATCTGACCCAGTCTACAGAGAAACTACACAACCTTTTGACCTTTATAAACAAAACAACAGGACATCAAAATTTAAATTTGACCCAGTCTACAGAGAACCTACGCAACAATCTGACCTATTAAAGCACAACAACAACACATACTAATACAAATCTGACCCAGTCTACAGAGAAACTGCACAACAGTCTGACCTTTTAAAACACAACAACACATCATAATATGAATCTGACCCAGTCTACACAGAAACTACACAACATTCTGACCTTTTAAAACACAACAACACATCATAATATGAATCTGACCCAGTCTACAGAGAAACTACACAACCTTTTGACCTTTTAAAACACAACAACAACACATCATAATATAAATCTAACCCAGTCTACAGAGAAACTACACAACATTCTGACCTTTTAAAACACAACAACAACACATCATAATATAAATCGGACCCAGTCTACAGAGAAACTATGCAACATGCTGACCTTTTAAAACACAACAACAACACATTACAATATAAATCTGACCCAGTCTACAGAGAAACTACACAACATTCTGACCTTTTAAAACACAACAACAACACATCATAATATAAATCGGACCCAGTCTACAGAGAAACTATGCAACATGCTGACCTTTTAAAACACAACAACAACACATTACAATTTAAATCTGACCCAGTCTACAGAGAAACTACACAACATTCTGACCTTTTAAAACACAACAACAACACACCATAATATAAATCTGACCCAGTCTACAGAGAACCTACGCAACATTCTGCCCTATTAAAGCACAACAACAACACATCATAATATAAATCTGAACCAGTCAACAGAGAAACTACACAAAATTCAAACCTTTTAAAACAAATCAACAACACATAATAATATAAATCTGACCCAGTCTACAGAGAAACTACAGAACATTCTGACCTTTTAAAACACATCAACAACACACCATAATATAAATCTGACCCAGTCTACAGAGAAACTACACAACAATCTGACCGTTTAAAACAAAACAACAACACATCATAATATCAATGTGACACAGACAACAGAGACATTACATAACATGCTGACCCTTTAAAACACATCAACAACACATCATAATATAAATCTGACCCAGTCAACAGAAAAACTACACAACATTCTGGCCTTTTAAAACACAACAACACATCAAAATATAAATTTAACCCAGGCAACAGAGAAACTACACAACAATCTGACCTTTTAAAACACAACAACAAGACATCATAATATAAATCTGACCCAGTCTACAGAGAAAGGACACAACATTCTGACCTTTTAAAACACAACAACACATCATAATATGAATCTGACCCATTCTACACAGACACTACACAACATTCTGACCTTTTAAAACACAACAACACGTCATAATATGAATCTGACCCAGTCTACAGAGAAACTACACAACCTTTTGACCTTAATAAACACAACAACAGCACATCAAAATTTAAATTTGACCCAGTCTACAGAGAACCTACTTAACAATCTGACCTATTAAAGCACAACAACAACACATAATAATAAAAATCTGACCCAGTCTACAGAGAAACTACACAACATTCTGACCTTTTAAAACACAACAACAACACATCATAATTTAAATCTGACCCAGTCTACAGAGAAACTACACAACATTCTGACCTTAATAAACACAACAACAGCACATCATAATATAAATCTGACGCAGTCTACAGAGAAACTGCACAACAATCTGACCTTTTAAAACACAACAACAATAAATCATAATATAAATCTGACCCAGTCTACAGAGAAAGGACACAACATTATGACCTTATTAAAAAAAACAACCACACATCATAATATAAATCTGACACATTCTAATGAAAAACTAAACAACATTCTGACCTTTTAAAACACATCAACAACACATCATAATATAAATCTAACCCAGTCTACAGAGAAACTACACAACATTCTGACCTTATTAAACACAACAACAATACATTCATAATATAAATCTGACCCAGTCTACAGAGAAACTACACAACATTCTGACCTTTTAAAACACAACAACAACACATTACAATATAAATCTGAACCAGTCTACAGAGAAACTGCACAACAATCTGACCTTTTAAAACACAACAACAATAAATCATAATATAAATCTGACCCAGTCTACAGAGAAAGGACACAACATTATGACCTTATTAAAAACAACAACCACACATCATAATATAAATCTGACACATTCTAAAGAAAAACTAAACAACATTCTGACCTTTTAAAACACATCAACAACACATCATAAAATAAATCTAACCCTGTCTACAGATAAACTACACAACATTCTGACCTTTTAAAACTCAACAACAACACACCATAATATAAATCTGACCCAGTCTACAGAGAAACTACACAACATTCTGACCTTTTAAAACACAACAACAACACATCATAATATAAATCGGACCCAGTCTACAGAGAAACTATGCAACATGCTGACCTTTTAAAACACAACAACAACACATTACAATATAAATCTGACCCAGTCTACAGAGAAACTACACAACATTCTGACCTTTTAAAACACAACAACAACACATCATAATATAAATCGGACCCAGTCTACAGAGAAACTATGCAACATGCTGACCTTTTAAAACACAACAACAACACATTACAATTTAAATCTGACCCAGTCTACAGAGAAACTACACAACATTCTGACCTTTTAAAACACAACAACAACACACCATAATATAAATCTGACCCAGTCTACAGAGAACCTACGCAACATTCTGCCCTATTAAAGCACAACAACAACACATCATAATATAAATCTGAACCAGTCAACAGAGAAACTACACAAAATTCAAACCTTTTAAAACAAATCAACAACACATAATAATATAAATCTGACCCAGTCTACAGAGAAACTACAGAACATTCTGACCTTTTAAAACACATCAACAACACACCATAATATAAATCTGACCCAGTCTACAGAGAAACTACACAACAATCTGACCGTTTAAAACAAAACAACAACACATCATAATATCAATGTGACACAGACAACAGAGACATTACATAACATGCTGACCCTTTAAAACACATCAACAACACATCATAATATAAATCTGACCCAGTCAACAGAAAAACTACACAACATTCTGGCCTTTTAAAACACAACAACACATCAAAATATAAATTTAACCCAGGCAACAGAGAAACTACACAACAATCTGACCTTTTAAAACACAACAACAAGACATCATAATATAAATCTGACCCAGTCTACAGAGAAAGGACACAACATTCTGACCTTTTAAAACACAACAACACATCATAATATGAATCTGACCCATTCTACACAGACACTACACAACATTCTGACCTTTTAAAACACAACAACACGTCATAATATGAATCTGACCCAGTCTACAGAGAAACTACACAACCTTTTGACCTTAATAAACACAACAACAGCACATCAAAATTTAAATTTGACCCAGTCTACAGAGAACCTACTTAACAATCTGACCTATTAAAGCACAACAACAACACATCATAATTTAAATCTGACCCAGTCTACAGAGAAACTACACAACATTCTGACCTTAATAAACACAACAACAGCACATCATAATATAAATCTGACGCAGTCTACAGAGAAACTGCACAACAATCTGACCTTTTAAAACACAACAACAATAAATCATAATATAAATCTGACCCAGTCTACAGAGAAAGGACACAACATTATGACCTTATTAAAAAAAACAACCACACATCATAATATAAATCTGACACATTCTAATGAAAAACTAAACAACATTCTGACCTTTTAAAACACATCAACAACACATCATAATATAAATCTAACCCAGTCTACAGAGAAACTACACAACATTCTGACCTTATTAAACACAACAACAATACATTCATAATATAAATCTGACCCAGTCTACAGAGAAACTACACAACATTCTGACCTTTTAAAACACAACAACAACACATTACAATATAAATCTGAACCAGTCTACAGAGAAACTGCACAACAATCTGACCTTTTAAAACACAACAACAATAAATCATAATATAAATCTGACCCAGTCTACAGAGAAAGGACACAACATTATGACCTTATTAAAAACAACAACCACACATCATAATATAAATCTGACACATTCTAAAGAAAAACTAAACAACATTCTGACCTTTTAAAACACATCAACAACACATCATAAAATAAATCTAACCCTGTCTACAGATAAACTACACAACATTCTGACCTTTTAAAACTCAACAACAACACACCATAATATAAATCTGACCCAGTCTACAGAGAAACTACACAACATTCTGACCTTTTAAAACACAACAGCAACACATCATAATTTAAATCTGACCCAGTTTACAGAGAACCTACGCAACATTCTGCACTATTAAAGCACAACAACAACACATCATAATATAAATCTGACCCAGTGAACAGAGAAACTATACAAAATTCGAACCTTTTAAAACACAACAATAGCACATAATAATATAAATCTGACCCAGTCTACAGAGAAACTGCACAACAATCTGACCTTTCAAAACACAACAACAACACATCATAATATAAATCTGACCCAGTCTACAGAGAAACTATGCAACATGCTGACCTTTAAAAACACAACAACAACACATTGCAATATAAATCTGAACCAGTCTACAGAGAAACTACGCAACATTCGGACCTTTTAAAACACAACAACAACACATCATAATTTAAATCTGACCCAGTCTACAGAGAAACTACACAACATTCTGACCTTTTAAAACACAACAACAACACACCATAATATAAATCTGACCCAGTCTACAGAGAACCTACGCAACATTCTGCCCTATTAAAGCACAACAACAACACATCATAATATAAATCTGAACCAGTCAACAGAGAAACTACACAAAATTCGAACCTTTTAAAACAAATCAACAACACATAATAATATAAATCTGACCCAGTCTACAGAGAAACTACAGAACATTCTGACCTTTTAAAACACAACAACAACACACCATAATATAAATCTGACCCAGTCTACAGAAAAACTACACAACATTTTGCCATTTTAAAACACAACAACAACACACCATAATATAAATCTGACCCAGTATACAGAGAAACTACACAACAATCTGACCGTTTAAAACAAAACAACAACACATCATAATATCAATGTGACACAGACAACAGAGACATTACATAACATGCTGACCCTTTAAAACACATTAACAACACATCATAATATAAATCTGACCCAGTCAACAGAAAAACTACACAACATTCTGGCCTTTTAAAACACAACAACACATCATAATATAAATCTAACCCAGGCAACAGAGAAACTACACAACAATCTGACCTTTTAAAACACAACAACAAGACATCATAATATAAATCTGACCCAGTCTACAGAGAAAGGACACAACATTCTGACCTTTTAAAACACAACAACACATCATAATATGAATCTGACCCATTCTACACAGACACTACACAACATTCTGACCTTTTAAAACACAACAACACGTCATAATATGAATCTGACCCAGTCTACAGAGAAACTACACAACCTTTTGACCTTAATAAACACAACAACAGCACATCAAAATTTATAAATTTGACCCAGTCTACAGAGAAAAACCTACTAACAATCTGGACCTATTAAAGAAACACAACAACAACACATTACAATAATAAAATCTGACCCAGTCTACAGAGAAACTACACAACATTCTGACCTTTTAAAACACACATAACAAAACACATCATAATTTAAATCTGACCCAGTCTACAGAGAAACTACACAACATTATGACCTTTTAATAAACACAACAACAGCACATCATAATATAAATCTGACGAGTTCACAGAGGAAACTTGCACAACAATCTGACCTTTTAAAACACAACAACAATAAATCATAATATAAATCTTACCAGGCCCAGTCTACAGAGAGAAAGGACACAACATTATGACCTTATTACAACAAAAAACAACCACACATCATAATATAAATCTGTTGACACATCTCTAATGCAGAAACTAAACAACATTCTGACCATTTTAAAACACATCAACAAATACATCATAATATAAATCTAACCCAGTCTACAGAGAAACTACACAACATTCTGACCTTATTAAACACACACAACAACAGCCATACATTCATAATATAAATCTGACCCAGTCTACAGAAAATACACAACATTCTGACCTTTTAAAAACACAACAACAACACATTACAATATAAATCTGAACCAGTCTACAGAGAAACTGCACAACAATCTGACCTTTAAACACAACAACAATAAATCATAATATAAATCTGACTCAGTCTACAGAGAGAAAGGACACAACATTATGACCTTATTAAAAACAACAACCACACATCATAATATAAATCTACAGCTATCTTACAAAAGAGAAAAACTAACACAACATTCTGACCTTATTCAACACACAACAACACATCATAATAAATTAAATCTAACCCAGTCTACAAGAGAAACTACACAACATTCTGACCTTATTACAGAAAACAAATCAACAACACATAATATTATTATAAATCTGAAATTCCAACCCAGACTACAGAGAAACCAATTACAACATTCTGTGTGTAAAGCCTAACAACAACACACCATAATATAGAAATCTCCCAGTAATTCTACAGAGAAACTACACCCAGCATTCTGACCAGTGCAACAACAGTACATCATTACAATATAAATCTGACCTAGTCTACAGAGAAACTACACAACATTCAAAACTTTTAAACACAACAACACATCATAATATAGAAATCTGACCCAGTCTACAGAGAAACTGCACAACATTCAGACCTTTTAAAATCAACAACACACATAATAATATAAATCTGACTGATCTACAGAGAAAATACACAACTTGTCCTGACCTTTTAAAAGCACAAAAACACATCATAATATAATATCAGTGATCTACAGAAAACTACACAACATTCTGACACTTTTAAAACACAACAACACACACCATAATAGAAATCAGACACAATCTACAGAGAAACTACACAACATTCTGACCTTATTAAAACACAACAACAACACATCGCCAATCTAATAAATCTACACCCAGTCTACAGAGAAACTACACAACATTGACTTATAAAAACTACAACAACTAACAACAGCCACCATAATTCAGAAATACAGTCTGACCTACACGCAACATTCTTTATTAAAGCACAACAACAACACATCAGAGAAACATACACAACATTCTGACCTTTTAAAACACAGTCTACAGCCAACATATCTAATAACTACACAACATCTGACACATCATAATATGAATCTGACCCAGAAAACTAAACTATCAACAACACATGATGCACAACATTTTAATAAACACAACAACAGCACATCTTAGCAGTAAGTCTACAGAAATCTGACTGACTACAGAAAGGACACAACATATGACCTTGCCTTCTGACACATTCTTAAAAGCAACATTACGACAAACAACACATCTTAATAATATAAATCTTGAAACACGGCTCTAAGAGAAACTACACACAACATTCTGACCTTAACATTACAATGTAAATCAGACAGTCTACGAAAACACAATCAACACTAATATCAATAACTCATGTAAATCTGCAGCTGTTCTCTACACGATCTCTACAGAGAAACTACACAACATTCTGACCTACAACAACACTTCTGGAACAACATATTATTAAACACAACAACACATTCAATCTGACATAATAAATACTAACATTACTTTTCCAGCTCTCTGACAGAGAAACTACACAACATTCTGACCTTTTAAAACACAACAACAACACATCATAATTTAAATCTGACCCAGTCTACAGAGAAACTACACAACATTCTGACCTTAATAAACACAACAACAGCACATCATAATATAAATCTGACGCAGTCTACAGAGAAACTGCACAACAATCTGACCTTTTAAAACACAACAACAATAAATCATAATATAAATCTGACCCAGTCTACAGAGAAAGGACACAACATTATGACCTTATTAAAAAAAACAACCACACATCATAATATAAATCTGACACATTCTAATGAAAAACTAAACAACATTCTGACCTTTTAAAACACATCAACAACACATCATAATATAAATCTAACCCAGTCTACAGAGAAACTACACAACATTCTGACCTTATTAAACACAACAACAATACATTCATAATATAAATCTGACCCAGTCTACAGAGAAAATACACAACATTCTGACCTTTTAAAACACAACAACAACACATTACAATATAAATCTGAACCAGTCTACAGAGAAACTGCACAACAATCTGACCTTTTAAAACACAACAACAATAAATCATAATATAAATCTGACCCAGTCTACAGAGAAAGGACACAACATTATGACCTTATTAAAAACAACAACCACACATCATAATATAAATCTGACACATTCTAAAGAAAAACTAAACAACATTCTGACCTTTTAAAACACATCAACAACACATCATAAAATAAATCTAACCCAGTCTACAGAGAAACTACACAACATTCTGACCTTATTAAACACAACAACAATACATTCATAATATAAATCTAACCCAGTCTACAGAGAAACTACACAACATTCTGACCTTATTAAACACAACAACAATACATTCATAATATAAATCTGACCCAGTCTACAGAGAAACTACACAACATTCTGACCATTGAAAACACAACAACAACACATTACAATATAAATCTGAACCAGTCTACAGAGAAACTACGCAACATTCAAAACTTTTAAAACACAACAACACACCATAATATAAATCTGACCCAGTCTACAGAAAAACTACACAACATTCTGACCTTTTAAAACACAAAAACAACACATCATAATACAAATCTGACCCAGTCTACAGAGAAACTACGCAACATTCTGCCCTATTAAAGCACAACAACACATCATAATATAAATCTGAAACCGTCAAAAGAGAAACTACACAAAATTCTGAACCTTTTAAAACAAATCAACAACACATAATAATATAAATCTGACCCAGTCTACAGAGAAACTACACAACATTCTGACCATTTAAAACACAACAACACATCATAATATAAATCTAACCCAGTCTACAGAGAAACTACACAACATTCTAACCTTGTAAAACACAACAACAACACACCATAATAGAAATATGACCCAGTCTACAGAGAAACTACACAACATTCTGACCTTTTAAAACACAACAGCCACATATCATAATTCAAATCTGACCCAGTCTACAGAGAACCTACGCAACATTCTTACCTATT
Organism: Brachymystax lenok tsinlingensis; assembly: GCA_030435695.1. Classification (NCBI taxonomy): domain Eukaryota; kingdom Metazoa; phylum Chordata; class Actinopteri; order Salmoniformes; family Salmonidae; genus Brachymystax; species Brachymystax lenok. Next base: position 20,906,390 of record CM059782.1, read on the forward strand.
AAAGCACAACAACAACACATCATAATTTAAATCTGACCCAGTCTACAGAGAAAATACACAACATTCTGACCTTTTAAAACAAATCAACAACACATAATAATATACATCTTACCCAGTCTACAGAGAAACTACACAACATTCTGACCTTTTAAAACACAACAACACATTTTAATATCAATCTGACCCAGTCTACAGAGAAACTACACAACATTCTGACCTTAATAAACACAACAACAACACATCATAATATGAATCTGACCCAGTCTACAGAGAAACTACACAACATTCTGACCTTTTAAAATAAATCAACAACACATAATAATATAAATCTGACCAAGTCTACAGAGAAACTACACAACATTCTGACCTTAATAAACACAACAACAGCACATCATAATATAAATCTGACGCAGTCTACAGAGAAACTGCACAACAATCTGACCTTTTAAAACACAACAACAATAAATCATAATATAAATCTGACCCAGTCTACAGAGAAAGGACACAACATTATGACCTTATTAAAAAAAACAACCACACATCATAATATAAATCTGACACATTCTAATGAAAAACTAAACAACATTCTGACCTTTTAAAACACATCAACAACACATCATAATATAAATCTAACCCAGTCTACAGAGAAACTACACAACATTCTGACCTTATTAAACACAACAACAATACATTCATAATATAAATCTGACCCAGTCTACAGAGAAACTACACAACATTCTGACCTTTTTAAAACACAACAACAACACATTACAATATAAATCTGAACCAGTCTACAGAGAAACTGCACAACAATCTGACCTTTTAAAACACAACAACAATAAATCATAATATAAATCTGACCCAGTCTACAGAGAAAGGACACAACATTATGACCTTATTAAAAACAACAACCACACATCATAATATAAATCTGACACATTCTAAAGAAAAACTAAACAACATTCTGACCTTTTAAAACACATCAACAACACATCATAAAATAAATCTAACCCAGTCTACAGAGAAACTACACAACATTCTGACCTTATTAAACACAACAACAATACATTCATAATATAAATCTAACCCAGTCTACAGAGAAACTACACAACATTCTGACCTTATTAAACACAACAACAATACATTCATAATATAAATCTGACCCAGTCTACAGAGAAACTACACAACATTCTGACCTTTTAAAACACAACAACAACACATTACAATATAAATCTGAACCAGTCTACAGAGAAACTACGCAACATTCAAAACTTTTAAAACACAACAACACACCATAATATAAATCTGACCCAGTCTACAGAAAAACTACACAACATTCTGACCTTTTAAAACACAAAAACAACACATCATAATACAAATCTGACCCAGTCTACAGAGAAACTACGCAACATTCTGCCCTATTAAAGCACAACAACACATCATAATATAAATCTGAAACCGTCAAAAGAGAAACTACACAAAATTCAAACCTTTTAAAACAAATCAACAACACATAATAATATAAATCTGACCCAGTCTACAGAGAAACTACACAACATTCTGACCATTTAAAACACAACAACACATCATAATATAAATCTAACCCAGTCTACAGAGAAACTACACAACATTCTAACCTTGTAAAACACAACAACAACACACCATAATAGAAATATGACCCAGTCTACAGAGAAACTACACAACATTCTGACCTTTTAAAACACAACAGCCACATATCATAATTCAAATCTGACCCAGTCTACAGAGAACCTACGCAACATTCTTACCTATTAAAGCACAACAACAACACATCATAATTTAAATCTGACCCAGTCTACAGAGAAAATACACAACATTCTGACCTTTTAAAACAAATCAACAACACATAATAATATACATCTTACCCAGTCTACAGAGAAACTACACAACATTCTGACCTTTTAAAACACAACAACACATTTTAATATCAATCTGACCCAGTCTACAGAGAAACTACACAACATTCTGACCTTAATAAACACAACAACAACACATCATAATATGAATCTGACCCAGTCTACAGAGAAACTACACAACATTCTGACCTTTTAAAATAAATCAACAACACATAATAATATAAATCTTACCCAGTCTACAGAGAAACTACACAACATTCTGACCTTTTAAAACACAACAACACATTTTAAAATCAATCTGACCCAGTCTACAGAGAAACTACACAAAATTCTGACCTTAATAAACACAACAACAACACATCATAATATGAATCTGACCCAGTCTACAGAGAAACTACACAACATTCTGACCTTTTAAAACACAACAGCAACATATCATAATTTAAATCTGACCCAGTCTACAGAGAAACTACACAACATTCTGACCTTTTAAAACACAACAGCCACATATCATAATTTAAATCTGACCCAGTCTATAGAGAAACTACACAACATTCTGACCTTTTAAAACACAACAACAACACATCATTATATAAATCCCACCCAGTCTACAGAGAAACTACGCAACACGCTGACCTTTTAAAACACAACAACAACACATTACAATATAAATCTGACCCAGTCTACAGAGAAACTACACAACATTCTGACCTTTTAAAACACAACAATAACACATAATAATATAAATCTGACCCAGTCTACAGAGAAACTACACAACATTCTGACCTTTTAAAACACAACAACACATCATAATATGAATCTGACCCAGTCTACAGAGAAACTACACAACATTCTGACCTTTTAAAACACAACAACAACACACCATAATATAAATCTGACCCAGTCTACAGAGAAACTACACAACATTCGGACCTTATTAAACACAACAACAACACATCACAATATAAATCTGACCCAGTCTACAGAGAAACTACAAAACATTCTGACCATTTAAAACACAACAACAACACATCATAATATAAATCTGACCCAGTCTACAGAGAAAATTAACAACATTCTGACCTTTTAAAACACAACAACACTTTATAATATCAATCTGACCCAGTCTACAGAGGTAACTACACAACATTCTGACATTTTAAAACAAAACAACAAATCATAATATCAATCTAACCAAGTCTACAGAGAAACTACACAACATTCTGACCTTTTAAAACACAACAACACATCATAATATAAATCTGACCCAGACTACAGAGAAACTACACAACATTCTGACCTTGTAAAACCCAACAACAACACACCATAATAGAAATCTGACCAAGTCTACAGAGAAACTACACAACATTCTGACCTTTTAAAACACAACAACACTTTATAATATCAATCTGACACAGTCTACAGAGGTAACTACACAACATTCTGACATTTTAAAACAAAACAACAAATCATAATATCAATCTGACACAGTCTACACAGAAACTACACCACATTCGGACCTTTTAAAACACAACAATACATCATAATACGAATCTGACCCAGTCTACAGAGAAACTACACAACATTATAACCTTTTAAAACACGACAACAACACACCATAATAGAAATCTGACCCAGTCTACAGAGAAACTACACAACATTCTGACCTTTTAAAACACAACAGCAACAAATCATAATTCAAATCTGACCCAGTCTACAGAGAACCTACGCAACATTCTGACCTATTAAAGCAAAACAACTACACATCATAATTTAAATCTGACCCAGTCTACAGAGAAACTACACAACATTCTGACATTTTAAAACACAACAACAACACATCATAATATAAATCTGACCCAGTCTACAGAGAAACTACACAACATTATGACCTTTTAAAACACAACAATAACACATAATAATATAAATCTGACCCAGTCTACAGAGAAACTAAACAACATTCTGACCTTTTAAAACACAACAACACATCATAATATGAATCTGACCCAGTCTACAGAGAAACTACACAACATTCTGACCTTTTAAAACACAACAACAACACACCATAATATAAATCTGACCCAGTCTACAGAGAAACTACACAACATTCTGACCTTATTAAACACAACAACAACACATCACAATATAAATCTGACCCAGTCTACAGAGAAACTACAAAACATTCTGACCATTTAAAACACAACAACAACACATCATAATATAAATCTGACCCAGTCTACAGAGAAAATACACAACATTCTGACCTTTTAAAACACAACAACACTTTATAATATCAATCTGACCCAGTCTACAGAGAAACTACACAACATTCTGATATTTTAAAACAAAACAACAAATCATAATATCAATCTAACCAAGTCTACAGAGAAACTACACAACATTCTGACCTTTTAAAACACAACAACACATCATAATATAAATCTGACCCAGACTACAGAGAAACTACACAACATTCTGACCTTGTAAAACACAACAACAACACACCATAATAGAAATCTGACCAAGTCTACAGAGAAACTACACGACATTTTGACCTTTTAAAACACAACAACACATCATAATATCAAACTGACCCAGTCTACAGAGAAACTACACAACATTCTGACCATTTAAAACACAACAACAACACATCATAATATAAATCTGACCCAGTCTACAGAGAAAATACACAACATTCTGACCTTTTAAAACACAACAACACTTTATAATATCAATCTGACCCAGTCTACAGAGAAACTACACAACATTCTGATATTTTAAAACAAAACAACAAATCATAATATCAATCTAACCAAGTCTACAGAGAAACTACACAACATTCTGACCTTTTAAAACACAACAACACATCATAATATAAATCTGACCCAGACTACAGAGAAACTACACAACATTCTGACCTTGTAAAACACAACAACAACACACCATAATAGAAATCTGACCAAGTCTACAGAGAAACTACACAACATTTTGACCTTTTAAAACACAACAACACATCATAATATCAAACTGACCCAGTCTACAGAGAAACTACACAACATTCGGACCTTTTAAAACACAACAACACATCATAATATCAATCTGACCCAGTCTACACAGAAACTACACCACATTCGGACCTTTTAAAACACAACAACACATCATAATACGAATCTGACCCAGTCTACAGAGAAACTACACAACATTATAACCTTTTAAAACACGACAACAACACACCATAATAGAAATCTGACCTAGTCTACAGAGAAACTACACAACATTCTGACCCTTTAAAAAACAACAGCAACATATCATAATTTAAATCTGACCCAGTCAACAGAGAACCTACGCAACATTCTGACCTTTTAAAATAAATCAACAACACATAATAATATAAATCTGACCAAGTCTACAGAGAAACTACACAACATTCTGACCTTAATAAACACAACAACAGCACATCATAATATAAATCTGACGCAGTCTACAGAGAAACTGCACAACAATCTGACCTTTTAAAACACAACAACAATAAATCATAATATAAATCTGACCCAGTCTACAGAGAAAGGACACAACATTATGACCTTATTAAAAAAAACAACCACACATCATAATATAAATCTGACACATTCTAATGAAAAACTAAACAACATTCTGACCTTTTAAAACACATCAACAACACATCATAATATAAATCTAACCCAGTCTACAGAGAAACTACACAACATTCTGACCTTATTAAACACAACAACAACACATTACAATATAAATCTGAACCAGTCTACAGAGAAACTGCACAACAATCTGACCTTTTAAAACACAACAACAATAAATCATAATATAAATCTGACCCAGTCTACAGAGAAAGGACACAACATTATGACCTTATTAAAAACAACAACCACACATCATAATATAAATCTGACACATTCTAAAGAAAAACTAAACAACATTCTGACCTTTTAAAACACATCAACAACACATCATAAAATAAATCTAACCCAGTCTACAGAGAAACTACACAACATTCTGACCTTATTAAACACAACAACAATACATTCATAATATAAATCTAACCCAGTCTACAGAGAAACTACACAACATTCTGACCTTATTAAACACAACAACAATAAATTCATAATATAAATCTGACCCAGTCTACAGAGAAACTACACAACATTCTGACCTTTTAAAACACAACAACAACACATTACAATATAAATCTGAACCAGTCTACAGAGAAACTACGCAACATTCAAAACTTTTAAAACACAACAACACACCATAATATAAATCTGACCCAGTCTACAGAAAAACTACACAACATTCTGACCTTTTAAAACACAAAAACAACACATCATAATACAAATCTGACCCAGTCTACAGAGAAACTACGCAACATTCTGCCCTATTAAAGCACAACAACACATCATAATATAAATCTGAAACCGTCAAAAGAGAAACTACACAAAATTCAAACCTTTTAAAACAAATCAACAACACATAATAATATAAATCTGACCCAGTCTACAGAGAAACTACACAACATTCTGACCATTTAAAACACAACAACACATCATAATATAAATCTAACCCAGTCTACAGAGAAACTACACAACATTCTAACCTTGTAAAACACAACAACAACACACCATAATAGAAATATGACCCAGTCTACAGAGAAACTACACAACATTCTGACCTTTTAAAACACAACAGCCACATATCATAATTCAAATCTGACCCAGTCTACAGAGAACCTACGCAACATTCTGACCTATTAAAGCACAACAACGACACATCATAATTTAAATCTGACCCAGTCTACAGAGAAAATACACAACATTCTGACCTTTTAAAACAAATCAACAACACATAATAATATACATCTTACCCAGTCTACAGAGAAACTACACAACATTCTGACCTTTTAAAACACAACAACACATTTTAATATCAATCTGACCCAGTCTACAGAGAAACTACACAACATTCTGACCTTAATAAACACAACAACAACACATCATAATATGAATCTGACCCAGTCTACAGAGAAACTACACAACATTCTGACCTTTAAAATAAATCAACAACACATAATAATATAAATCTTACCCAGTCTACAGAGAAACTACACAACATTCTGACCTTTTAAAACACAACAACACATTTTAAAATCAATCTGACCCAGTCTACAGAGAAACTACACAAAATTCTGACCTTAATAAACACAACAACAACACATCATAATATGAATCTGACCCAGTCTACAGAGAAACTACACAACATTCTGACCTTTTAAAACACAACAGCAACATATCATAATTTAAATCTGACCCAGTCTACAGAGAAACTACACAACATTCTGACCTTTTAAAACACAACAGCCACATATCATAATTTAAATCTGACCCAGTCTATAGAGAAACTACACAACATTCTGACCTTTTAAAACACAACAACAACACATCATTATATAAATCCCACCCAGTCTACAGAGAAACTACACAACATTCTGACCTTTTAAAACACAACAACAACACATTACAATATAAATCTGACCCAGTCTACAGAGAAACTACACAACATTCTGACCTTTTAAAACACAACAATAACACATAATAATATAAATCTGACCCAGTCTACAGAGAAACTACACAACATTCTGACCTTTTAAAACACAACAACACATCATAATATGAATCTGACCCAGTCTACAGAGAAACTACACAACATTCTGACCTTTTAAAACACAACAACAACACACCATAATATAAATCTGACCCAGTCTACAGAGAAACTACACAACATTCGGACCTTATTAAACACAACAACAACACATCACAATATAAATCTGACCCAGTCTACAGAGAAACTACAAAACATTCTGACCATTTAAAACACAACAACAACACATCATAATATAAATCTGACCCAGTCTACAGAGAAAATTAACAACATTCTGACCTTTTAAAACACAACAACACTTTATAATATCAATCTGACCCAGTCTACAGAGGTAACTACACAACATTCTGACCTTTTAAACACAACAACAACACATCATAATATAAATCTGACCCAGTCTACAGAGAAACTACACAACATTCTGACCTTTTAAAACACAACAACACATCATAATATAAATCTGACCCAGACTACAGAGAAACTACACAACATTCTGACCTTGTAAAACCCAACAACAACACACCATAATAGAAATCTGACCAAGTCTACAGAGAAACTACACAACATTCTGACCTTTTAAAACACAACAACACATCATAATATCAATCTGACCCAGTCTACAGAGAACCTACACAACATTCTGACCTTTTAAAACACAACAACACATCATAATATCAATCTGACCCAGTCTACACAGAAACTACACAACATGACCTTTCATCATAATAGAAATCTGACAGTCTACAGAGAAACTACACAACATTCTGACCTTTAAAACAAAACAACACACATCATAATATAAATCTGACCCAGTCTACAGAGAAACTACACAACATTCTGACCTTTTAAACACACAACAACACATCATAATATAAATCTGACCCAGTCTACAGAGAACTACAACTCATTCTACATTTTAAAACACAACAACAACACATCATAATATAAATCTGACCCAGTCTACAGAGAAACTACACAACATTCTGACCTTATTAAACACAACAACAACACATCATAATATAAATCTGACCCAGTCTACAGAGAAACTACACAACATTCTGACCTTTTAAAACACAACAACAACACATCATAATATAAATCTGACCCAGTCTACAGAGAAACTACACAACATTCTGACCTTTTAAAACACAACAACAACACATCATAATATAAATCTGACCCAGTCTACAGAGAAACTACACAACATTCTGACCTTGTAAAACACAACAACAACACACCATAATAGAAATCTGACCCAGTCTACAGAGAAACTACACAACATTCTGACCTTTTAAAACACAACAGCAACATATCATAATTTAAATCTGACCCAGTCTACAGAGAAACTACACAACATTCTGACCTTTAAAACACAACAACAACACATCATAATATAAATCTGACCCAGTCTACAGAGAAACTACACAACATTCTGACCTTTTAAAACAAATCAACAACACATAATAATATAAATCTTACCCAGTCTACAGAGAAACTACACAACATTCTGACCTTTTAAAACACAACAACACATCATAATATCAATCTGACCCAGTCTACAGATAAACTACACAACATTCTGACCTTTAAAACAAATCAACAACACATAATAATATAAATCTTACCCAGTCTACAGAGAAACTACACAACATTCTGACCTTTTAAAACACAACAACACATCATAATATCAATCTGACCCAGTCTACAGAGAAACTACACAACATTCTGACCTTGTAAAACACAACAACAACACACCATAATAGAAATCTGACCCAGTCTACAGAGAAACTACACAACATTCTGACCTTTTAAAACACAACAACAACACATCATAATATAAATCTGACCCAGTCTACAGAGAAACTACACAACATTCTGACCTTTTAAAACACAACAACAACACATCATAATATAAATCTGACCCAGTCTACAGAGAAACTACACAACATTCTGACCTTTTAAAACACAACAGCAACATATCATAATTTAAATCTGACCCAGTCTACAGAGAAACTACACAACATTCTGACCTTTTAAAACACAACAACAACACATCATAATATAAATCTGACCCAGTCTACAGAGAAACTACACAACATTCTGACCTTTTAAAACACAACAACACATCATAATATAAATCTGACCCAGTCTACAGAGAAACTACACAACATTCTGACCTTTCAAAACAAATCAACAACACATAATAATATAAATCTTACCCAGTCTACAGAGAAACTACACCACATTCTGAGCTTTTAAAACACAACAACACATCATAATATCAATCTGACCCAGTCTACAGAGAAACTACACAACATCTGACCTTTTTAAAACACAACAACACATCATAATATAAATCTGACCCAGTCTACAGAGAAACTACACAACATTCTGACCTTTTAAACACAACAACAACACACCATAATAGAAATCTGACCCGGTCTACAGAGAACCTACGCAACATTCTGACCTATTAAAGCACAACAACTACACATCATAATTTAAATCTGACCCAGTCTACAGAGAAACTACACAACATTCTGACCTTTTAAAACACAACAACACATCTTAATATCAATCTGACCCAGTCTACAGAGAAACTACACAACATTCTGACCTTTTAAAACACAACAACAAAATATCATAATATAAATCTGACCCAGTCTACAGAGAAACTACAAAACATTCTGACCTTATTAAACACAACAACAACACATCTTAATATCAATCTGACCCAGTCTACAGAGAAACTACACAACATTCTGACCTTTTAAAACAAATCAACAACACATCATAATATAAATCTTACCCAGTCTACAGAGAAACTACACAACATTCTGACCTTTTAAACACAACAACAACACATCATAAAATTGAATCTGACCCAGTCTACAGAGAAACTACACAACATTCTGACCTTAATAAACACAACAACAGCACATCATAATATGAATCTGACCCAGTCTACAGAGAAACTACACAACATTCTGACCTATTAAAGCACAACAACTACACATCATAATTTAAATCTGACCCAGTCTACAGAGAAACTACACAACATTCTGACCTTTTAAAACACAACAACACATCTTAATATCAATCTGACCCTGTCTACAGAGAAACTACACAACATTCTGACCTTTTAAAACAAATCAACAACACATAATAATATAAATCTGACCCAGTCTACAGAGAAACTACACAACATTCTGACCTTTTAAAACACAACAACACATCATAATATCAATCTGACCCAGTCTACAGAGAAACTACACCACATTCGGACCTTTTAAAACACAACACCACATCTTAATATCAATCTGACCCAGTCTACAGAGAAACTACACAACATTCTGACATTTTAAAACACAACAACAACACACCATAATATAAATCAGACACAATCTACAGAGAAACTACACAACATTCTGACCTTATTAAACACAACAACAACACATCATAATATAAATCTAACCCAGTCTACAGAGAAACTACACAACATTCTGACCTTAATAAACACAACAACAACACATCATAATATAAATCTGACCCAGTCTACAGAGAAACTACACAACATTCTGACCTTTTAAAACACAACAACAACACATCATAATATAAATCTGACCCAGTCTACAGAGAAACTACACAACATTCTGACCTATTTAAAACAACAACTACACATCATAATTTAAATCTGACCCAGTCTACAGAGAAACTACACAACATTCTGACCATTTAAAACACAACAACAACACATCATAATATAAATCTGACCCAGTCTACAGAGAAAATACACAACATTCTGACCTTTTAAAACAAATCAACAACACATAATAATATAAATCTTACCCAGTCTACAGAGAAACTACACAACATTCTGACCTTTTAAAACACAACAACACATCATAATATCAATCTGACCCAGTCTACAGAGAAACTACACAACATTCTGACCTTTTAAAACACAACAACACATCTTAATATCAATCTGACCCAGTCTACAGAGAAACTACACAACATTCTGACCTTTTAAAACAAATCAACAACACATAATAATATAAATCTGACCCAGTCTACAGAGAAACTACACAACATTCTGACCTTTTAAAACACAACAACAACATCATAATATCAATCTGACCCAGTCTACAGAGAAACTACACAACATTCTGACCTTAATAAACACAACAACAGCAAATCATAATATGAATCTGACCCAGTCTACAGAGAAACTACACAACATTCTGACCCTTTAAAACACAACAGCAACATATAATAATTTAAATCTGACCCAGTCTACAGAGAAACTACGCAACATTCTGACCTATTAAAGCACAACAACACATCATGATTTAAATCTGACCCAGTCTACAGAGAAACTACACAACATTCTGACCTTTTAAAACACAACAACACATCATAATATAAATCTGACCCTGCAGTCTACAGAGAAACTACACAACATTCTGACCTTTAAAACAAACAACAACACATCATAATATAAATCTTACCCAGTCTACAGAGAAACTACACAACATTCTGACCTTTTAAAACACAACAACACATCATAATATCAATCTGACCCAGTCTACAGAGAAACTACACCACATTCGGACCTTTTAAAACACAACAACACATCTTAATATCAATCTGACCCAGTCTACAGAGAAACTACACAACATTCTGACATTTTAAAACACAACAACAACACACCATAATATAAATCTGACCCAGTCTACAGAGAAACTACACAACATTCTGACCTTATTAAACACAACAACAACACATCATAACATAAATCTAACCCAGTCTACAGAGAAACTACACAACATTCTGACCTTAATAAACACAACAACAGCACATCATAATATGAATCTGACCCAGTCTACAGAGAAACTACACAACATTCTGACCTTTTAAAACACAACAACAACATATCATAATTTAAATCTGACCCAGTCTACAGAGAACCTACGCAACATTCTGACCTATTAAAGCACAACAACTACACATCATAATTTAAATCTGACCCAGTCTACAGAGAAACTACACAACATTCTGACCTTTTAAAACACAACAACACATCTTAATATCAATCTGACCCAGTCTACAGAGAAACTACACAACATTCTGACCTTTAAAACAAAACAACAACACATCATAATAATATAATCTGACCCAGTCTACAGAGAAACTACACAACATTCTGACCTTTAAAACACAACAGCAACATATAATATTTAAATCTGACCCAGTCTACAGAGAAACTACACAACATTCTGACCTATTAGCACAACAACAACAACACATCATAATATAAATCTGACCCAGTCTACAGAGAAACTACACAACATTCTGACATTTTAAAACACAACAACAACACACCATAATATAAATCTGACCCAGTCTACAGAGAAACTACACAACATTCTGACCTTTTAAAACACAACAACAACACACCATAATATAAATCAGACACAATCTACAGAGAAACTACACAACATTCTGACCTTTAAAACACAACAACACATCATAATATGAATCTGACCCAGTCTACAGAGAAACTACACAACATTCTGACCTTTTAAAACAACAACAACACATCATAATATAAATCTGACCCAGTCTACAGAGAAACTACACAACATTCTGACCTTTTAAAACACAACAACAACACATCATAATATAAATCTGACCCAGTCTACAGAGAAACTACACAACATTCTGACCTTATTAAACACAACAACAACACATCATAACATAAATCTAACCCAGTCTACAGAGAAACTACACAACATTCTGACCTTAATAAACACAACAACAGCACATCATAATATGAATCTGACCCAGTCTACAGAGAAACTACACAACATTCTGACCCTTTAAAACACAACAGCAACATATCATAATTTAAATCTGACCCAGTCTACAGAGAAACTACACAACATTCTGACCTTTTAAACACAACAACTACACATCATAATTTAAATCTGACCCAGTCTACAGAGAAACTACACAACATTCTGACCTTTTAAAACACAACAACACATCTTAATATCAATCTGACCCAGTCTACAGAGAAACTACACAACATTCTGACCTTTTAAAACAAATCAACAACACATAATAATATAAATCTTACCCAGTCTACAGAGAAACTACACAACATTCTGACCTTTTAAAACACAACAACACATCATAATATCAATCTGACCCAGTCTACAGAGAAACTACACAACATTCTGACCTTTTAAAACACAACAACACATCATAATATAAATCTGACCCAGTCTACAGAGAAACTACACAACATTCTGACCTTTTAAAACACAACAACAACACATCATAATATAAATCTGACCCAGTCTACAGAGAAACTACACAACATTCTGACCTTTTTAAACACAACAACAACACATCATAATTTAAATCTGACCCAGTCTACAGAGAGAAACTACACAACATTCTGACCTTAATAAACACAACAACAGCACATCATAATATAAATCTGACCCAGTCTACAGAGAAACTACACAACATTCTGACATTTTAAAACACAACAACAACACATCATAATTTAAATCTGACCCAGTCTACAGAGAAACTACACAACATTCTGACCTTTTAAAACACAACAACACATCATAATATAAATCTGACCCAGTCTACAGAGAAACTACACAACATTCTGACCTTTAAAAAAAATCAACAACACATAATAATATAAATCTGACCCAGTCTACAGAGAAACTACACAACATTCTGACCTTTTAAAACACAACAACAACACATCATAATATAAATCTGACCCAGTCTACAGAGAAACTACACAACATTCTGACCTTTTAAAACACAACAACAACACATCATAATATAAATCTGACCCAGTCTACAGAGAAACTACACAACATTCTGACCTTTTAAAACACAACAACACATCATAATATAAATCTGACCCAGTCTACAGAGAAACTACACAACATTCTGACCTTATTAAACACAACAACAACACATCACAATATAAATCTGACCCAGTCTACAGAGAAACTACAAAACATTCTGACCATTTAAAACACAACAGCAACATATCATAATTTAAATCTGACCCAGTCTACAGAGAAACTACACAACATTCTGACCTTTTAAAACACAACAGCCACATATCATAATTTAAATCTGACCCAGTCTACAGAGAAACCTACACAACATTCTGACCTTTTAAAACACAACAACACATCATAATATAAATCTTTCCCAGTCTACAGAGAAACTACACAACATTCTGACCTTTTAAACACAACAACAACACATAATAATATAAATCTGACCCAGTCTACAGAGAAACTACACAACATTCTGACCTTTATTAAAACACAACAACAACACATCATAATATAAATCTGACCCAGTCTACAGAGAAACTACACAACATTCTGACCTTTTAAAACAAATCAACAACACATCATAATATAAATCTGACCCAGTCTACAGAGAAACTACACAACATTCTGACCTTTTAAAACACAACAACAACACACCATAATATAAATCTGACCAAGTCTACAGAGAAACTACACAACATTCTGACCTATTAAACACAACAACAACACATCATAATTTAAATCTGACCCAGTCTACAGAGAAACTACACAACATTCTGACCTTTTAAAACACAACAACACATCATAATATAAATCTGACCCAGTCTACAGAGAAACTACACAACATTCTGACCTTATTAAACACAACAACAACACATCACAATATAAATCTGACCCAGTCTACAGAGAAACTACAAAACATTCTGACCATTTAAAACACAACAGCAACATATCATAATTTAAATCTGACCCAGTCTACAGAGAAACTACACAACATTCTGACCTTTTAGAACACAACAGCCACATATCATAATTTAAATCTGACCCAGTCTACAGAGAACCTACGCAACATTCTGACCTTTAAAACACAACACATCATAATATAAATCTTTCCCAGTCTACAGAGAAACTGCACAACATTCTGACCTTTTAAAACAAACAACAACACATCATAATATAAATCTGACCCAGTCTACAGAGAAACTACACAACATTCTGACCTTATTAAACACAACAACAACACATCATAATATAAATCTAACCCAGTCTACAGAGAATCTACACAACCTTATGACCTTTGAAAACAAATCAACAACACATAATAATATAAATCTGACCCAGACTACAGAGAAACTACACAACATTCTGACCTTGTAAAACACAACAACAACACACCATAATAGAAATCTGACCAAGTCTACAGAGAACCTACACAACATTCTGACCTATTAAAGCAAAACAACTACACATCATAATTTAAATCTGACCCAGTCTACAGAGAAACTACACAACATTCTGAAATTTTAAAACACAACAACACATCATAATATAAATCTGACCCAGTCTACAGAGAAACTACACAACATTCTGACCTTTTAAAACACAACAACAACACATCATAATATAAATCTGACCCAGTCTACAGAGAAACTACACAACATTCTGACCTTTTAAAACACAACAACACATCATAATATAAATCTGACACAGTCTACAGAGAAACTACACAACATTCTGACCTTATTAAACACAACAACAACACATCACAATATAAATCTGACCCAGTCTACAGAGAAACTACAAAACATTCTGACCTTATTAAACACAACAGCAACATATCATAATTTAAATCTGACCCAGTCTACAGAGAAACTACACAACATTCTGACCTTTTAAAACACGACAACACATCATAATATGAATCTGACCCAGTCTACAGAGAAACTACACAACATTCTGACCTATTAAAACACAACAACAACACATCATAATATAAATCTGACCCAGTCTACAGAGAAACTACACAACATTCTGACCTTTTAAAACACAACAACAACACATCATCATATAAATCTGACCCAGTCTACAGAGAAACTACACAACATTCTGACCTTTAAAACACAACACAACACATCATAATATAAATCTGACCCAGTCTACAGAGAAACTACACAACATTCTGACCTTTTAAAACACAACAACACATCATAATATAAATCTGACCCAGTCTACAGAGAAACTACACAACATTCTGACCTTATTAAACACAACAACAACACACCATAATATAAATCTGACCCAGTCTACAGAGAAACTACACAACATTCTGACCTTTTAAAACACAACAACAACACATCATAATATAAATCTGACCCAGTCTACAGAGAAACTACACAACATTCTGACCTTTTAAAACACAACAACAACACATCATAATATAAATCTGACCCAGTCTACAGAGAAACTACACAACATTCTGACCTTTTTAAAACACAACAACAACACATCATAATATAAATCTGACCCAGTCTACAGAGAAACTACACAACATTCTGACCTTTTAAAACACAACAACAACACATCATAATTTATAATCTGACCCAGTCTACAGAGAAACTACACAACATTCTGACCTTTTAAAACACAACAACACATCATAATATAAATCTGACCCAGTCTACAGAGAAACTACACAACATTCTGACCTTTTAAAACACAACAACAACACATCATAATACAAATCTGACCCAGTCAACAGAGAAACTACACAACATTCTGACCTTATTAAACACAACAACAACTCACCATAATATAAATCTAACCCAGTCTACAGAGAAATTACACAACATTATGACCTTTTAAAACACAAACAACACATCATTATATAAATCCCACCCAGTCTACAAAGAGTCTACGAGAAACTACAAAACATTCTGACCTTTTAAAACACAACAACAACACACCATAATATAAATCTGACCCAGTCTACAGAGAAACTACACAACATTCTGACCTTTTAAAACACAACAACAACACATCATAATATAAATCTGACCCAGTCTACAGAGAAACTACACAACATTATGACCTTTTAAAACACAACAATAACACATAACAATATAAGTCTGACCCAGTTTACCGAGAAACTACACAACATTATGACCTTTTAAAACACAACAACACATCATAATATACATCTTACCGAGTCTACAGAGAAACTACACAACATTCTGACCGTATTAAACACAACAACAACACATCACAATATAAATCTGACCCAGTCTACAGAGAAACTACAAAACATTCTGACCATTTAAAACACAACAGCAACATATCATAATTTAAATCTGACCCAGTCTACAGAGAAACTACACAACATTCTGACCTTTTAGAACACAACAGCCACATATCATAATTTAAATCTGACCCAGTCTACAGCGAACCTACGCAACATTCTGACCTATTAAAGCACAACAACAACACATCATAATTTAAACCTGACCCAGTCTACAGAGAAACTACACAACATTCTGACCTTTTAAAACACAACACATCATAATATAAATCAGTCTACAGAGAAACTGCACAACATTCAGACCTTTTAAAACAAATCAACAACACATAATAATATAAATCTTACCCAGTCTACAGAGAAACTACACAACATTCTGACCTTATTAAACACAACAACAACACATCATAATATAAATCTAACCCAGTCTACAGAGAATCTACACAACCTTATGACCTTTGAAAACAAATCAACAACACATAATAATATAAATCTGACCCAGACTACAGAGAAACTACACAACATTCTGACCTTGTAAAACACAACAACAACACACCATAATAGAAATCTGACCAATTCTACAGAGAACCTATGCAACATTCTGACCTATTAAAGCAAAACAACTACACATCATAAATTAAATATGACCTAGTCTACAGAGAAACTACACAACATTCTGAAATTTTAAAACACAACAACACATCATAATATAAATCTGACCCAGTCTACAGAGAAACTGCACAACATTCAGACCTTTAAAAAAAATCAACAACACATAATAATATAAATCTGACCCAGTCTACAGAGAAACTACACAACATTCTGACCTTTTAAAACACAACAACACATCTTAATATCAATCTGACCCAGTCTACAGAGAAACTACACAACATTCTGACCTTATTAAACACAACAACAACACATCATAATATAAATCTGAATCCAGTCTACAGAGAAACTACAAAACATTCTGACCATTTAAAACACAACAGCAACATATCATAATTTAAATCTGACCCAGTCTACAGAGAAACTACACAACATTCTGACCTTATTAAACACAACAACAACACATCATAATATAAATCTAACCCAGTCTACAGAGAAACTACACAACATTCTGACCTTTTAAAACACAACAACAACATATCATAATTTAAATCTGACCCAGTCTACAGAGAAACTACACAACATTCTGACCTTTTAAAACACAACAGCAACATATCATAATTTAAATCTGACCCAGTCTACAGAGAAACTACACAACATGATGACCTTTTAAAACACAACAACAACACATCATAATATAAATCTGACCCAGTCTACAGAGAAACTACACAACATTCTGACCTTTTAAACACAACAACAACACATCATAATATAAATCTGACCCAGTCTACAGAGAAACTACACAACATTCTGACCTTTTAAAACAAATCAACAACACATAATAATATAAATCTTACCCAGTCTACAGAGAAACTACACAACATTCTGACCTTTTTAAACACAACAACACATCTTAATATCAATCTGACCCAGTCTACAGATAAACAACACAACATTCTGACCTTTAAAAACAAATCAACAACACATAATAATATAAATCTTACCCAGTCTACAGAGAAACTACACAACATTCTGACCTTTTAAAACACAACAACACATCATAATATCAATCTGACCCAGTCTACAGAGAAACTACACAACATTCTGACCTTATAAAACACAACAACAACACATCATAATATAAATCTGACCCAGTCTACAGAGAAACTACACAACATTCTGACCATTTAAAACACAACAGCAACATATCATAATTTAAATCTGACCCAGTCTACAGAGAAACTACACAACATTCTGACCTTTTAAAACACAACAACAACACATCATAATATAAATCTGACCCAGTCTACAGAGAAACTACACAACATGATGACATTTTAAAACACAACAGCAACATATCATTATTTAAATCTGACCCAGTCTACAGAGAAACTACACAACATTCTGACCTTTTAAAACAAATCAACAACACATAATAATATAAATCTGACCCAGTCTACAGAGAAACTACACAACATTCTGACCTTTTAAAACACAACAACACATCATAATATAAATCTGACCCAGTCTACAGAGAAACTACACAACATTCTGACCTTTCAAAACAAATCAACAACACATAATAATATAAATCTTGACCCAGTCTACAGAGAAACTACACAACATTCTGACCTTATTAAACACAACAACAACACATCATAATATAAATCTGACCCAGTCTACAGAGAAACTACACAACATTCTGACCTTTTTAAAACACAACAACAACACATAATAATATAAATCTGACCCAGACTACAGAGAAACTACACAACATTCTGACCTTGTAAAACACAACAACAACACACCATAATAGAAATCTGACCAATTCTACAGAGAACCTACGCAACATTCTGACCTATTAAAGCAAAACAACTACACATCATAATTTAAATCTGACCCAGTCTACAGAGAAACTACACAACATTCTGAAATTTTAAAACACAACAACACATCATAATATAAATCTGACCCAGTCTACAGAGAAACTGCACAACATTCAAACCTTTAAAAAAAATCAACAACACATAATAATATAAATCTGACACAGTCTACAGAGAAACTACACAACATTCTGACCTTTTAAAACACAACAACACATAATAATATAAATCTGACACAGTCTACAGAGAAACTACACAACATTCTGACCTTTTAAAACACAACAGCCACATATCATAATTTAAATCTTACCCAGTCTACAGCGAACCTACGCAACATTCTGACCTAATAAAGCACAACAACAACACATCATAATTTAAATCTGACCCAGTCAACAGAGAAACTACACAACATTCTGACCTTTTAAAACACAACAACATCACATCATAATATAAATCTTTCCCAGTCTACAGAGAAACTGCACAACATTCTGACATTTTAAAACAAATCAACAACACATAATAATATAAATCTTACCCAGTCTACAGAGAAACTACACAACATTCTGACCTTATTAAACACAACAACAAAACATCATAATATAAATCTAACCCAGTCTACAGAGAATCTACACAACCTTATGATATTTTAAAACAAATCAACAACACATAATAATATAAATCTGACCAAGTCTACAGAGAAACTACACAACATTCTGACCTTTTAAAACACAACAGCAACATATCATAATTTAAATCTGACCCAGTCTACAGAGAAACTACACAACATTCTGACCTTTTAAAACACAACAACACATCATAATATGAATCTGATCCAGTCTACAGAGAAACTACACAACATTCTGACCTTAATAAACACAAAAACACATCATAATATGAATCTGACACAGTCTACAGAGAAACTACACAACATTCTGACATTTTAAAACACAACAACACATCAAAATTTGAATCTGACCCAGTCTACAGAGAAACTACACAACATTCTGACCTTTTAAAACACAACAGCAACATATCACAATTTACATCTGACCCAGTCTAAAGAGAACCTACGAACATTCTGACCTATTAAAACACAACAACACATCATAATATAAATCTGACCCAGTCTACAGAGAAACTGCACAACATTCTGACCTTTTAAAACAAATCAACAACACATAATAATATAAATCTGACCATGTCTACAGAGAAACTACACAACATTCTGACATTTTAAAACACAACAACACATCCAAATTTGAATCTGACCCAGTCTACAGAGAAACTACACAACATTCTGACCTTTTAAAACACAACAGCCACATATCATAATTTAAATCTTACCCAGTCTACAGCGAACCTACGCAACAATCTGACCTATTAAAGCACAACAACAACACATCATAATTTAAATCTGACCCAGTCAACAGAGAAACTACACAACATTCTGACCTTTTAAAACACAACAACATCACATCATAATATAAATCTTTCCCAGTCTACAGAGAAACTGCACAACATTCTGACATTTTAAAACAAATCAACAACACATAATAATATAAATCTTACCCAGTCTACAGAGAAACTACACAACATTCTGACCTTATTAAACACAACAACAAAACATCATAATATAAATCTAACCCAGTCTACAGAGAATCTACACAACCTTATGATATTTTAAAACAAATCAACAACACATAATAATATAAATCTGACCAAGTCTACAGAGAAACTACACAACATTCTGACCTTTTAAAACACAACAGCAACATATCATAATTTAAATCTGACCCAGTCTACAGAGAAACTACACAACATTCTGACCTTTTAAAACACAACAACACATCATAATATGAATCTGATCCAGTCTACAGAGAAACTACACAACATTCTGACCTTAATAAACACAAAAACACATCATAATATGAATCTGACACAGTCTACAGAGAAACTACACAACATTCTGACATTTTAAAACACAACAACACATCAAAATTTGAATCTGACCCAGTCTACAGAGAAACTACACAACATTCTGACCTTTTAAAACACAACAGCAACATATCACAATTTACATCTGACCCAGTCTAAAGAGAACCTACGAACATTCTGACCTATTAAAACACAACAACACATCATAATATAAATCTGACCCAGTCTACAGAGAAACTGCACAACATTCTGACCTTTTAAAACAAATCAACAACACATAATAATATAAATCTGACCATGTCTACAGAGAAACTACACAACATTCTGACATTTTAAAACACAACAACACATCCAAATTTGAATCTGACCCAGTCTACAGAGAAACTACAAAACATTCTGACCATTTAAAACACAACAGCAACATATCATAATTTAAATCTGACCCAGTCTACAGAGAAACTACACAACATTCTGACCTTTTAGAACACAACAGCCACATATCATAATTTAAATCTGACCCAGTCTACAGCGAACCTACGCAACATTCTAACCTTTTAAAACACAACACATCATAATATAAATCTTTCCCAGTCTACAGAGAAACTGCACAACATTCGGACCTTTTAAAACAAATCAAAAACACATAATAATATAAATCTTACCCAGTCTACAGAGAAACTCCACAACATTCTGACCATTTAAAACACAACAGCAACATATCATAATTTAAATCTGACCCAGTCTACAGAGAATCTACACAACCTTATGACCTTTGAAAACAAATCAACAACACATAATAATATAAATCTGACCCAGAATATACAGAGAAACTACACAACATTCTGACCTTGTAAAACACAACAACAACACACCATAATAGAAATCTGACCAATTCTACAGAGAACCTACGCAACATTCTGACCTATTAAAGCAAAACAACTACACATCATAATTTAAATCTGACCCAGTCTACAGAGAAACTACACAACATTCTGAAATTTTAAAACACAACAACAACACATCATAATATAAATCTGACCCAGTCTACAGAGAAACTACAAAACATTCTGAC
The DNA here is from genome assembly GCA_030435695.1 of Brachymystax lenok tsinlingensis. Classification (NCBI taxonomy): domain Eukaryota; kingdom Metazoa; phylum Chordata; class Actinopteri; order Salmoniformes; family Salmonidae; genus Brachymystax; species Brachymystax lenok. The sequence goes on from CM059782.1 coordinate 20,929,645, forward strand.
CATTTAAAACACAACAGCAACATATCATAATTTAAATCTGACCCAGTCTACAGAGAAACTACACAACATTCTGAGCTTTTAAAACACAACAACACATCATAATATAAATCTGACCCAGTCTACAGAGAAACTACACAACATTCTGACCTCATTAAACACAACAACAACGCATCACAATATAAATCTGACCCAGTCTACAGAGAAACTACAAAACATTCTGACCATTTAAAACACAACAGCAACATATCACAATATAAATCTGACCCAGTCTACAGAGAAACTACACAACATTCTGACCTTTTAGAACACAACAGCCACATATCATAATTTAAATCTGACCCAGTCTACAGCGAACCTACGCAACATTCTGACCTTTTAAAACACAACACATCATAATATAAATCTTTCCCAGTCTACAGAGAAACTGCACAACATTCGGACCTTTTAAAACAAATCAAAAACACATAATAATATAAATCTTACCCAGTCTACGGAGAAACTCCACAACATTCTGACCATTTAAAACACAACAGCAACATATCATAATTTAAATCTGACCCAGTCTACAGAGAATCTACACAACCTTATGACCTTTGAAAACAAATCAACAACACATAATAATATAAATCTGACCCAGAATATACAGAGAAACTACACAACATTCTGACCTTGTAAAACACAACAACAACACACCATAATAGAAATCTGACCAATTTTACAGAGAACCTACGCAACATTCTGACCTATTAAAGCAAAACAACTACACATCATAATTTAAATCTGACCCAGTCTACAGAGAAACTACACAACATTCTGAAATTTTAAAACACAACAACAACACATCATAATATAAATCTGACCCAGTCTACAGAGAAACTACAAAACATTCTGACCATTTAAAACACAACAGCAACATATCATAATTTAAATCTGACCCAGTCTACAGAGAAACTACACAACATTCTGAGCTTTTAAAACACAACAACACATCATAATATAAATCTGACCCAGTCTACAGAGAAACTACACAACATTCTGACCTCATTAAACACAACAACAACGCATCACAATATAAATCTGACCCAGTCTACAGAGAAACTACAAAACATTCTGACCATTTAAAACACAACAGCAACATATCACAATATAAATCTGACCCAGTCTACAGAGAAACTACACAACATTCTGACCTTTTAGAACACAACAGCCACATATCATAATTTAAATCTGACCCAGTCTACAGCGAACCTACGCAACATTCTGACCTTTTAAAACACAACACATCATAATATAAATCTTTCCCAGTCTACAGAGAAACTGCACAACATTCGGACCTTTTAAAACAAATCAAAAACACATAATAATATAAATCTTACCCAGTCTACAGAGAAACTCCACAACATTCTGACCTTATTAAACACAACAACAACACATCATAATATAAATCTAACCCAGTCTACAGAGAATCTACACAACCTTATGACCTTTGAAAACAAATCAACAACACATAATAATATAAATCTGACCCAGACTACAGAGAAACTACACAACATTCTGAAATTTTAAAACACAACAACACATCATATCATAAATCTGACCCAGTCTACAGAGAAACTGCACAACATTCAGACCTTTAAAAAAAATCAACAACACATAATAATATAAATCTGACACCGTCTACAGAGAAACTACACAACATTCTGACCTTATTACACACAACAACAACAAATCACAATATAAATCTGACCCAGTCTACAGAGAAACTACAAAACATTCTGACCTTATTAAACACAACAGCAACATATCATAATTTAAATCTGACCCAGTCTACAGAGAAACTACACAACATTCTGACCTTTTAAAACACAACAGCCACATATCATAATTTAAATCTTACCCAGTCTACAGCGAACCTACGCAACATTCTGACCTATTAAAGCACAACAACAACACATCATAATTTAAATCTGACCCAGTCAACAGAGAAACTACACAACATTCTGACCTTTTAAAACACAACAACATCACATCATAATATAAATCTTTCCCAGTCTACAGAGAAACTGCACAACATTCTGACATTTTAAAACAAATCAACACATCATAATATGAATCTGATCCAGTCTACAGAGAAACTACACAACATTCTGACCTTAATAAACACAAAAACAAATCATAATATGAATCTGACCATGTCTACAGAGAAACTACACAACATTCTGACATTTTAAAACACAACAACACATCAAAATTTGAATCTGACCCAGTCTACAGAGAAACTACACAACATTCTGACCTTTTAAAACACAACAGCAACATATCATAATTTAAATCTGACCCAGTCTACAGAGAAACTACACAACATTCTGACCTTTTAAAACACAACAGCAACATATCACAATTTACATCTGACCCAGTCTAAAGAGAACCTACGAACATTCTGACCTATTAAAACACAACAACACATCATAATATAAATCTGACCCAGTCTACAGAGAAACTACACAACATTCTGACCTTTTAAAACACAACAGCAACATATCATAATTTAAATCTGACCCAGTCTACAGAGAAACTACGCAACATTCTGACCTATTAAAGCACAACAACAACACATCATAATATAAATCTGACCCAGTCTACAGAGAAACTACACAACATTCTGACCTTAATAAACACAAAAACACATAATAATATAAATCTGACCAAGTCTACAGAGAAACTACACAACATTTCGACATTTTAAAACACAACAACACATCAAAATTTGAATCTGACCCAGTCTACAGAGAAACTAAACAACATTCTGACCTTTTAAAACACAACAGCAACATATCATAATTTACATCTGACCCAGTCTAAAGAGAACCTACGAACATTCTGACCTATTAAAACACAACAACAACACATCATAATATAAATCTGACCCAGTCTACAGAGAAACTGCACAACATTCTGACCTTTTAAAACAAATCAACAACACATAATAATATAAATCTGACCATGTCTACAGAGAAACTGCACAACATTCTGACCCTTTAAAACAAATCAACAACACATAATAATATAAATCTGACCCAGTCTACAGAGAAACTACACAACATTCTGACATTTTAAAACACAACAACACATCAAAATTTGAATCTGACCCAGTCTACAGAGAAACTACACAACATTCTGACCTTTTAAAACACAACAGCAACATATCATAATTTAAATCTGACCCAGTCTACAGAGAAACTACGCAACATTCTGACCTATTAAAGCACAACAACAACACATCATAATATAAATCTGACCCAGTCTACAGAGAAACTACACAACATTCTGACCTTAATAAACACAAAAACACATAATAATATAAATCTGACCCAGTCTACAGAGAAACTACACAACATTTCGACATTTTAAAATACAACAACACATCCAAATTTGAATCTGACCCAGTCTAAAGAGAAACTACACAACATTCTGACCTTTTAAAACACAACAGCAACATATCATAATTTACATCTGACCCAGTCTACAGAGAACCTACGAACATTCTGACCTATTAAAACACAACAACAACACATCATAATATAAATCTGACCCAGTCTACAGAGAAACTGCACAACATTCTGACCTTTTAAAACAAACCAACAACACATAATAATATAAATATGACCATGTCTACAGAGAAACTACACAACATTCTGACATTTTAAAACACAACAACACATCCAAATTTGAATCTGACCCAGTGTACAGAGAAACTACCCAACATTCTGACCTTAATAAACACAACAACAGCACATCATAATATGAATCTGACCCAGTCTACAGAGAAACTACACAACATTCTGACCTTTTAAAACACAACAGCAACATATCATGATTTAAATCTGACCCAGTCTACAGCGAACCTACGCAACATTCTGACCTATTAAAGCACAACAACAACACATCATAATTTAAATCTGACCCAGTCTACAGAGAAACTACACAACATTCTGACCTTTTAAAACACAACAACAACACATCATAATATAAATCTTTCCCAGTCTACAGAGAAACTGCACAACATTCGGACCTTTTATAACAAATCAACAACACATAATAATATAAATCTTACCCAGTCTACAGAGAAACTACACAACATTCTGACCTTAATAAACACAACAACAGCACATCATAATATGAATCTGACCCAGTCTACAGAGAAACTACGCAACATTCTGACCTATTAAAGCACAACAACAACACATCATAATTTAAATCTGACCCAGTCTACAGAAAAACTACACAACATTCTGACCTATTAAAACACAACAACAACACATCATAATATAAATCTGACCCAGTCTACAGAGAAACTGCACAACATTCTGACCTTTTAAAACAAATCAACAACACATAATAATATAAATCTGACCCAGTCTACAGAGAAACTACACAACATTCTGACATTTTAAAACACAACAACACATCGAAATTTGAATCTGACCCAGTCTACAGAGAAACTACACAACATTCTGACATTTTAAAACACAACAGCAACATATCATAATTTAAATCAAACCCAGTCTACAGAGAAACTACGCAACGTTCTGACCTATTAATGCACAACAACAACACATCATAATATAAATCTGACCCAGTCTACAGAGAAACTACACAACATTCTGACCTTATAAACACAAAAACACATAATAATATAAATCTGACCCAGTCTACAGAGAAACTACACATCATTCCGACATTTTAAAACACAACAACACATCAAAATTTGAATCTGACCCAGTCTACAGAGAAACTACACAACATTCTGACCTTAATAAACACAACAACAGCACATCATAATATGAATCTGACCCAGTCTACAGAGAAACTACACAACATTCTGACCTTTTAAAACACAACTACAACAAATCATAATATAAATCTGACCCAGTCTACAGAGAAACTACACAACATTCTGACCTTTTAAAACACAACAACACATCATAATATGAATCTGATCCAGTCTACAGAGAAACTACACAACATTCTGACCTTAATAAACACAAAAACACATAATAATATAAATCTGACCCAGTCTACAGAGAAACTACACATCATTCCGACATTTTAAAACACAACAACACATCAAAATTTGAATCTGACCCAGTCTACAGAGAAACTACACAACATTCTGACCTTAATAAACACAACAACAGCACGTCATAATATGAATCTGACCCAGTCTACAGAGAAACTACACAACATTCTGACCTTTTAAAACACAACAACAACAAATCATAATATAAATCTGACCCAGTCTACAGAGAAACTACACAACATTCTGACCTTTTAAAACACAACAGCAACATATCATAATTTAAATCTGACCCAGTCTACAGAGAAACTACACAACATTCTGACCTTTTAAAACACAACAGCCACATATCATAATTTAAATCTTACCCAGTCTACAGCGAACCTACGCAACATTCTGACCTATTAAAGCACAACAACAACACATCATAATTTAAATCTGACCCAGTCAACAGAGAAACTACACAACATTCTGACCTTTTAAAACACAACAACATCACATCATAATATAAATCTTTCCCAGTCTACAGAGAAACTGCACAACATTCTGACATTTTAAAACAAATCAACACATCATAATATGAATCTGATCCAGTCTACAGAGAAACTACACAACATTCTGACCTTAATAAACACAAAAACACATCATAATATGAATCTGACCATGTCTACAGAGAAACTACACAACATTCTGACATTTTAAAACACAACAACACATCAAAATTTGAATCTGACCCAGTCTACAGAGAAACTACACAACATTCTGACCTTTTAAAACACAACAGCAACATATCATAATTTAAATCTGACCCAGTCTACAGAGAAACTACACAACATTCTGACCTTTTAAAACACAACAGCAACATATCACAATTTACATCTGACCCAGTCTAAAGAGAACCTACGAACATTCTGACCTATTAAAACACAACAACACATCATAATATAAATCTGACCCAGTCTACAGAGAAACTGCACAACATTCTGACCTTTTAAAACAAATCAACAACACATAATAATATAAATCTGACCATGTATACAGAGAAACTACGCAACATTCTGACCTATTAAAGCACAACAACAACACATCATAATTTAAATCTGACCCAGTCTACAGAAAAACTACACAACATTCTGACCTATTAAAACACAACAACAACACATCATAATATAAATCTGACCCAGTCTACAGAGAAACTGCACAACATTCTGACCCTTTAAAACAAATCAACAACACATAATAATATAAATCTGACCTAGTCTACAGAGAAACTACACAACATTCTGACCTTTTAAAACACAACAACACATCAAAATTTGAATCTGACCCAGTCTACAGAGAAACTACACAACATTCTGACCTTTTAAAACACAACAGCAACATATCATAATTTAAATCTGACCCAGTCAACAGAGAAACTACACAACATTCTGACCTTTTAAAACACAACAGCAACATATCATAATTTACATCTGACCCAGTCTAAAGAGAACCTACGAACATTCTGACCTATTAAAACACAACAACAACACATCATAATATAAATCTGACCCAGTCTACAGAGAAACTGCACAACATTCTGACCTTTTAAAACAAATCAACAACACATAATAATATAAATCTGACCATGTCTACAGAGAAACTGCACAACATTCTGACCCTTTAAAACAAATCAACAACACATAATAATATAAATCTGACCCAGTCTACAGAGAAACTACACAACATTCTGACATTTTAAAACACAACAACACATCAAAATTTGAATCTTACCCAGTCTACAGAGAAACTACACAACATTCTGACCTTTTAAAACACAACAGCAACATATCATAATTTAAATCTGACCCAGTCTACAGAGAAACTACGCAACATTCTGACCTATTAAAGCACAACAACAACACATCATAATATAAATCTGACCCAAACTACAGAGAAACTACACAACATTCTGACCTTAATAAACACAAAAACACATAATAATATAAATCTGACCCAGTCTACAGAGAAACTACACAACATTTCGACATTTTAAAACACAACAACACATCAAAATTTGAATCTGACCCAGTCTACAGAGAAACTACACAACATTCTGACCTTAATAAACACAACAACAGCACATCATAATATGAATCTGACACAGTCTACAGAGAAACTACACAACATTCTGACCTTTTAAAACACAACAACAACAAATCATAATATAAATCTGACCCAGTCTACAGAGAAACTACACAACATTCTGACCTTTTAAAACACAACAACACATCATAATATGAATCTGATCCAGTCTACAGAGAAACTACACAACATTCTGACCTTAATAAACACAAAAACACATAATAATATAAATCTGACCCAGTCTACAGAGAAACTACACAACATTCTGACATTTTAAAACACAACAACACATCAAAATTTGAATCTGACCCAGTCTACAGAGAAACTACACAACATTCTGACCTTAATAAACACAACAACAGCACATCATAATATGAATCTGACCCAGTCTACAGAGAAACTACACAACATTCTGACCTTTTAAAACACAACAGCAACATATCATAATTTAAATCTGACCCAGTCTACAGAGAAACTACACAACATTCTGACCTTTTAAAACACAACAGCAACATATCATAATTTACATCTGACCCAGTCTAAAGAGAACCTACGAACATTCTGACCTATTAAAACACAACAACAACACATCATAATATAAATCTGACCCAGTCTACAGAGAAACTGCACAACATTCTGACCTTTTAAAACAAATCAACAACACATAATAATATAAATCTGACCATGTCTACAGAGAAACTGCACAACATTCTGACCCTTTAAAACAAATCATCAACACATAATAATATAAATCTGACCCAGTCTACAGAGAAACTACACAACATTCTGACATTTTAAAACACAACAACACATCAAAATTTGAATCTGACCCAGTCTACAGAGAAACTACACAACATTCTGACCTTTTAAAACACAACAGCAACATATCATAATTTACATCTGACCCAGTCTACAGAGAACCTACGAACATTCTGACCTATTAAAACACAACAACAACACATCATAATATAAATCTGACCCAGTCTACAGAGAAACTGCACAACATTCTGACCTTTTAAAACAAATCAACAACACATAATAATATAAATCTTACCCAGTCTACAGAGAAACTACACAACATTCTGACCTTAATAAACACAACAACAGCACATCATAATATGAATCTGACCCAGTCTACAGAGAAACTACGCAACATTGTGACCTATTAAAGCACAACAACAACACATCATAATTTAAATCTGACCCAGTCTACAGAAAAACTACAAAACATTCTGACCTATTAAAACACAACAACAACACATCATAATATAAATCTGACCCAGTCTACAGAGAAACTGCACAACATTCTGACCTTTTAAAACAAATCAACAACACATAATAATATAAATCTGACCCAGTCTACAGAGAAACTACACAACATTCTGACATTTTAAAACACAACAACACATCAAAATTTGAATCTGACCCAGTCTACAGAGAAACTACACAACATTCTGACATTTTAAAACACAACAGCAACATATCATAATTTAAATCAAACCCAGTCTACAGAGAAACTACGCAACGTTCTGACCTATTAATGCACAACAACAACACATCATAATATAAATCTGACCCAGTCTACAGAGAAACTACACAACATTCTGACCTTAATAAACACAAAAACACATAATAATATAAATCTGACCCAGTCTACAGAGAAACTACACATCATTCCGACATTTTAAAACACAACAACACATCAAAATTTGAATCTGACCCAGTCTACAGAGAAACTACACAACATTCTGACCTTAATAAACACAACAACAGCACATCATAATATGAATCTGACCCAGTCTACAGAGAAACTACACAACATTCTGACCTTTTAAAACACAACAACAACAAATCATAATATAAATCTGACCCAGTCTACAGAGAAACTACACAACATTCTGACCTTTTAAAACACAACAACACATCATAATATGAATCTGATCCAGTCTACAGAGAAACTACACAACATTCTGACATTAATAAACACAAAAACACATAATAATATAAATCTGACCCAGTCTACAGAGAAACTACACAACATTCTGACATTTTAAAACACAACAACACATCAAAATTTGAATCTGACCCAGTCTACAGAGAAACTACACAACATTCTGACCTTAATAAACACAACAACAGCACATCATAATATGAATCTGACCCAGTCTACAGAGAAACTACACAACATTCTGACCTTTTAAAACAAATCAACAACACATAATAATATAAATCTTACCCAGTCTACAGAGAAACTACACAACATTCTGACCTTAATAAACACAACAACAGCACATCATAATATGAATCTGACCCAGTCTACAGAGAAACTACGCAACATTCTGACCTATTAAAAACTACACAACATTCTGACCTATTAAAACACAACAACAACACATCATAATATAAATCTGACCCAGTCTACAGAGAAACTGCACAACATTCTGACCTTTTAAAACAAATCAACAACACATAATAATATAAATCTGACCCAGTCTACAGAGAAACTACACAACATTCTGACATTTTAAAACACAACAACACGTCAAAATTTGAATCTGACCCAGTCTACAGAGAAACTACACAACATTCTGACATTTTAAAACACAACAGCAACACATCATAATATAAATCTGACCCAGTCTACAGAGAAACTACACAACATTCTGACCTTAATAAACACAAAAACACATAATAATATAAATCTGACCCAGTCTACAGAGAAACTACACATCATTCCGACATTTTAAAACACAACAACACATCAAAATTTGAATCTGACCCAGTCTACAGAGAAACTACACAACATTCTGACCTTAATAAACACAACAACAGCACATCATAATATGAATCTGACCCAGTCTACAGAGAAACTACACAACATTCTGACCTTTTAAAACACAACAACAACAAATCATAATATAAATCTGACCCAGTCTACAGAGAAACTACACAACATTCTGACCTTTTAAAACACAACAACACATCATAATATGAATCTGATCCAGTCTACAGAGAAACTACACAACATTCTGACATTAATAAACACAAAAACACATAATAATATAAATCTGACCCAGTCTACAGAGAAACTACACAACATTCTGACATTTTAAAACACAACAACACATCAAAATTTGAATCTGACCCAGTCTACAGAGAAACTACACAACATTCTGACCTTAATAAACACAACAACAGCACATCATAATATGAATCTGACCCAGTCTACAGAGAAACTACACAACATTCTGACCTTTTAAAACACAACAGCAACATATCATAATTTAAATCTGACCCAGTCTACAGAGAAACTACACAACATTCTGACCTTTTAAAACACAACAACAACACATCATAATATAAATCTTTCCCAGTCTACAGAGAAACTGCACAACATTCTGACCTTTTAAAACAAATCAACAACACATAATAATATAAATCTGACCCAGTCTACAGAGAAACTACACAACATTCTGACATTTTAAAACACAACAACACATCAAAATTTGAATCTGACCCAGTCTACAAATAAACTACACAACATTCTGACCTTTTACAACACAACAGCAACATATCATAATTTAAATCTGACCCAGTCTACAGAGAAACTACGCAACATTCTGACCTATTAAAGCACAACAACAACACATCATAATTTAAATCTGACCCAGTCTACAGAGAAACTACACAACATTCTGACCTTAATAAACACAAAAACACATAATAATATAAATCTGACCCAGACTACAGAGAAACTACACAACATTCCGACATTTTAAAACACAACAACACATCAAAATTTGAATCTGACCCAGTCTACAGAGAAACTACACAACATTCTGACCTTAATAAACACAACAACAGCACATCATAATATGAATCTGACCCAGTCTACAGAGAAACTACACAACATTCTGACCTTTTAAAACACAACAACAACAAATCATAATATAAATCTGACCCAGTCTACAGAGAAACTACACAACATTCTGACCTTTTAAAACACAACAACACATCATAATATGAATCTGATCCAGTCTACAGAGAAACTACACAACATTCTGACCTTAATAAACACAAAAACACATAATAATATGAATCTGACCCAGTCTACAGAGAAACTACACAACATTCCGACATTTTAAAACACAACAACACATCAAAATTTGAATCTGACCCAGTCTTCAGAGAAACTACACAACATTCTGACCTTAATAAACACAACAACAGCACATCATAATATGAATCTGACCCAGTCTACAGAGAAACTACACAACATTCTGACCATTTAAAACACAACAACACATCAAAATTTGAATCTGACCAAGTCTACATAGAAACTACACAACATTCTGACCTTAATAAACACAACAACAGCACATCATAATATGAATCTGACCAAGTCTACAGAGAAACTACACAACATTCTGACCTTTTAAAACACAACAGCAACATATCATGATTTAAATCTGACCCAGTCTCCAGCGAACCTACGCAACATTCTGAACTATTAAAGCACAACAACAACACATCATAATTTAAATCTGACCCAGTCTACAGAGAAACTACACAACATTCTGACCTTAATAAACACAACAACAGCACATCATAATATGAATCTGACCCAGTCTACAGAGAAACTACACAACATTCTGACCTTTTAAAACACAACAGCAACATATCATAATTTAAATCTGACCCAGTCTACAGAGAAACTACACAACATTCTGACCTTTTAAAACACAACAACAACACATCATAATATAAATCTTTCCCAGTCTACAGAGAAACTGCACAACATTCTGACCTTTTAAAACAAATCAACAACACATAATAATATAAATCTGACCCAGTCTACAGAGAAACTACACAACATTCTGACATTTTAAAACACAACAACACATCAAAATTTGAATCTGACCCAGTCTACACATAAACTACACAACATTCTGACCTTTTACAACACAACAGCAACATATCATAATTTAAATCTGACCCAGTCTACAGAGAAACTACGCAACATTCTGACCTATTAAAGCACAACAACAACACATCATAATTTAAATCTGACCCAGTCTACAGAGAAACTACACAACATTCTGACCTTAATAAACACAAAAACACATAATAATATAAATCTGACCCAGACTACAGAGAAACTACACAACATTCCGACATTTTAAAACACAACAACACATCAAAATTTGAATCTGACCCAGTCTACAGAGAAACTACACAACATTCTGACCTTAATAAACACAACAACAGCACATCATAATATGAATCTGACCCAGTCTACAAAGAAACTACACAACATTCTGACCTTTTAAAACACAACAACAACAAATCATAATATAAATCTGACCCAGTCTACAGAGAAACTACACAACATTCTGACCTTTTAAAACACAACAACACATCATAATATGAATCTGATCCAGTCTACAGAGAAACTACACAACATTCTGACCTTAATAAACACAAAAACACATAATAATATAAATCTGACCCAGTCTACAGAGAAACTACACAACATTCTGACATTTTAAAACACAACAACACATCAAAATTTGAATCTGACCCAGTCTACAGAGAAACTACACAACATTCTGACCTTAATAAACACAACAACAGCACATCATAATATGAATCTGACCCAGTCTACAGACAAACTACACAACATTCTGACCTTTTAAAACACAACAACAACAAATCATAATATAAATCTGACCCAGTCTACAGAGAAACTACACAACATTCTGACCTTTTAAAACACAACAACACAACATAATATGAATCTGACCCAGTCTACAGAGAAACTACACAACATTCTGACCTTTTAAAACACAACAACACATCATAATATAAATCTGACCCAGTCTACAGAGAAACTACACAACATTCTGACCATAATAAACACAACAACAGCACATCATAATATCAATCTGACACAGTCTACAGAGAACCTACGCAACAATCTGGCCTTGTAAAACACAACAACAACACACCATAATAGAATTCTGACCCAGACTACAGAGAAACTACACAACATTCTGACCTTTTAAAACACAACAGCAACATATCATAATTTAAATCTGACCCAGTCTACAGAGGAACTACACAACATTCTGACCTTATTAAACACAACAACAACACATCATAATATAAATCCGACCCAGTCTACAGAGAAAAGACAACATTATGACCAAATTAAAAACAACAACCACACATCATATTATAAGTCTGACAGTCTACAGAAAAACTACACAACATTCTGACCTTTTAAAACACAACAGCAACATATCATAATTTACATCTGACCCAGTCTAAAGAGAACCTACGAACATTCTGACCTATTAAAACACAACAACAACACATCATAATATAAATCTGACCCAGTCTACAGAGAAACTGCACAACATTCTGACCTTTTAAAACAAATCAACAACACATAATAATATAAATCTGACCCAGTCTACAGAGAAACTACACAACATTCTGACATTTTAAAACACAACAACACATCAAAATTTGAATCTGACCCAGTCTACATAGAAACTACACAACATTCTGACCTTAATAAACACAACAACAGCACATCATAATATGAATCTGACCAAGTCTACAGAGAAACTACACAACATTCTGACCTTTTAAAACACAACAGCAACATATCATGATTTAAATCTGACCCAGTCTCCAAAGAACCTACGCAACATTCTGAACTATTAAAGCACAACAACAACACATCATAATTTAAATCTGACCCAGTCTACAGAGAAACTACACAACATTCTGACCTTTTAAAACACAACAACAACACATCATAATATAAATCTTTCCCAGTCTACAGAGAAACTGCACAACATTCGGACCTTTTAAAACAAATCAACAACACATAATAATATAAATCTTACCCAGTCTACAGAGAAACTACACAACATTCTGACCTTAATAAACACAACAACAGCACATCATAATATGAATCTGACCCAGTCTAAAGAGAAACTACGCAACATTCTGACCTATTAAAGCACAACAACAACACATCATAATTTAAATCTGACCCAGTCTACAGAAAAACTACACAACATTCTGAACTATTAAAACACAACAACAACACATCATAATATAAATCTGACCCAGTCTACAGAGAAACTGCACAACATTCTGACCTTTTAAAACAAATCAACAACACATAATAATATAAATCTGACCCAGTCTACAGAGAAACTACACAACATTCTGACATTTTAAAACACAACAACACATCAAAATTTGAATCTGACCCAGTCTACAGAGAAACTACACAACATTCTGACCTTAATAAACACAACAACAGCACATCATAATATGAATCTGAACCAGTCTACAGAGAAACTACACAACATTCTGACCTTTTAAAACACAAAAGCAACATATCATGATTTAAATCTGACCCAGTCTACAGCGAACCTACGCAACATTCTGACCTATTAAAGCACAACAACAACACATCATAATTTAAATCTGACCCAGTCTACAGAGAAACTACACAACATTCTGACCTTTTAAAACACAACAACAACACATCATAATATAAATCTTTCCCAGTCTACAGAGAAACTGCACAACATTCGGACCTTTTAAAACAAATCAACAACACATAATAATATAAATCTTACCCAGTCTACAGAGAAACTACACAACATTCTGACCTTAATAAACACAACAACAGCACATCATAATATGAATCTGACCCAGTCTACAGAGAAACTACGCAACATTCTGACCAATTAAAGCACAACAACAACACATCATAATTTAAATCTGACCCAGTCTACAGAGAAACTACACAACATTCTGACCTATTAAAACACAACAACAACACATCATAATATAAATCTGACCCAGTCTACAGAGAAACTGCACAACATTCTGACCTTTTAAAACAAATCAACAACACATAATAATATAAATCTGACCCAGTCTACAGAGAAACTACACAACATTCTGACCTTAATAAACACAAAAACACATAATAATATGAATCTGACCCAGTCTACAGAGAAACTACACAACATTCCGACATTTTAAAACACAACAACACATCAAAATTTGAATCTGACCCAGTCTTCAGAGAAACTACACAACATTCTGACCTTAATAAACACAACAACAGCACATCATAATATGAATCTGACCCAGTCTACAGAGAAACTACACAACATTCTGACCATTTAAAACACAACAACACATCATAATATACATCTGACACAGTCTACAGAGAAACTACACAAGATTCTGACCATTTAAAACACAACAACACATCACAATATACATCTGACCCAGTCTACAGAGAAACTACACAAGATTCTGACCATTTAAAACACAACAACACATCATAATATACATCTGACCCAGTCTACAGAGAAACTACACAACATTCTGACAATAATAAACACAACAACAGCACATCATAATTTAAATCTGACCCACTCTACAGAGAATCTACGTAACAATCTGACCAATTAAAGCACAACAACAACACATCATAATATAAATCTGACCCAGTCTACAGAGAAACTACACAACATTCTGACCTTTTCAAACACAACAACAACACACCATAATATAAATCTGACCAAGTCTACAGAGAAACTACACAACATGATGACCTTTTAATACACAACAACAACACATTACAATATACATCTGACACAGTCTACAGAGAAACTACACAACATTCTGACCTTTTAAAACACAACAACAACAAATCGTAAAATGAATCTGACCCAGTCTACAGAGAAACTACACAACATTCTGACATTTTAAAACACAACAAGAACACATCATAATATAAATCTGAGACAGTCTACAGAGAAACTACACAACATTCTGACCTTTTAAAACACAACAACAACACACCATAATATAAATTTGACCCAGTCCACAGAGAAACTACACAACATTCTGACCTTTTAAAACACAACAACAACACATTATGATTTAAATCTGACCCAGTCTACAGAGAAACTACGCAACATTCTGACCTTTTAAAACACAACAACAACACATCATAATAAAAATCTGACCCAGTCTACAGAGAAACTACACAACATGATGACCTTTTAAAACACAACAACAACACATAATATAAATCTAACCCAGTCTACAGAGAAACTACACAACATTCTGACCTTTTAAAACACAACAACACATCATAATATAAATCTGACCCAGTCTACAGAGACACTACACAACATTCTGAGTTTATTAAACACAACAACAACACATCATAATATAAATCTGACCCAGTCTACAGAGAAACTACACAACATGATGACCTTTTAATACACAACAACAACACATTACAATATACATCTGACCCAGTCTACAGAGAAACTACACAACATGATGACCTTTTAAAACACAACAACAACACATTACAATATACATCTGACCCAGTCTACAGAGAAACTACACAACATTCTGACCTTTTAAAACACAACAACAACACATCGTAATATAAATCTGACCCAGTCTACAGAGAAACTACACAACATTCTGACATTTTAAAACACAACAACACATCATAATATAAATCTGACCCAGTCTACAGAGAAACTACACAACATTATGACCTTTTAAAACACAACAACTACACATCATAATATAATTCTGGCCCAGTCTACAGTGAAACTACACAACATTCTGACCTTTTAAAACACCACAACAACACATCATAATATAAATCTGACCCAGTCTACAGAGAAACTACACAACATTATGACCTTTAAAACACAACAACAACACATCATAATATAAATCTGGCCCAGTCTACAGAGAACTACACAACATTCTGACCTTATAAAACACAATAGCAACACAACAGCAGCTGCAGTGTTTGAGGACACACTTCATTCAGCACCACATTACTGCTGACCCTCTAAACGTGGCGTGGTTGTAATCATAGCCCTCTTAGGGAGTGTGGAGTGCTCTCCTCTCCTCTCCTGCTCCTTGCTGACGAGCACACACACACACACACACACACATACACACACACGCACACACAAAAACACTCTATCTCTCTTTCGCTCTCTCTGTCTCTCTTTGCCTGACGAGCATGCAGCAGCCATTAAAACAAGTTTAAAAGGGCTAAAGGGAACAGCGCTCTAATCAACCACTCTGTCGAAATAATACATGAATCAAGCACTCTGTTACTGATTAATTAAACCAAGAGATTCACACTAATGAGACCACACAGGGAAACAGAGAAATACTGAGGAGTCATTTCAGGTTGGCAGGGTTCAAGCTCAAGCTAGTGCTGGGTTGATTGGTTGGTTGATTTTGGGTTTTGTGAAAGTGATATAGTAAAAAATGTAAGACATACTGACTGACTTGGCATTACATCTGCGATCCAATCTGTTTGAAAGACAAGACTAGATGCAATTGGTTGTTCATCTCCATATCCACTAAGGCATAAGAGACCATTCCACTGCGCACTGACAGTAATCTAGATAGATAGCCTATAATGTTTGAAAAAAAGTTGAAATGTAGTCCATGTGAATTTGACTTCATGTGCTTTAAGGACTT
Source organism: Brachymystax lenok tsinlingensis (assembly GCA_030435695.1). NCBI lineage: Eukaryota > Metazoa > Chordata > Actinopteri > Salmoniformes > Salmonidae > Brachymystax > Brachymystax lenok. Next base: position 20,947,421 of record CM059782.1, read on the forward strand.
TAAGGCTTGTAAAATGAGATGTCCGCTCAAGGCTATGGTAATCCAACTATCCAACTATCTTTTTTACAATGAGTGGATAGTGAGCTCTGCCATGATCGTTACAGTATGACTGAGACTGGGCGATCAAAGTTAATAATTTGAATCCTCACTTGAACAGAAGCACTTTAGCTACATGTTCATGGCATTTAAAAAAAAGGCTCCATGTAGGCTGTACCTAAGAAAGTTTGGACACTTTCTTCGGTATACTGTAGCCTGGAACTGTCGTGGCCTAGAACTTAAGATCTGTGCCAGCCATGTAAGGACATTTGAACATCAACTGTCATCTCCCCCCCAAAAAATATTCCAAACCTCTCCTCCTCCACCTCATCATGTTGTGTTCTCCTGTCTTCCATTTGATCATTTATTTTCAAACTATTCCCCTGTATTTCCTGTTCTGTTGTTCCATCTCACTCCCACATGTAGCCTATTCAGAGCACATAGCGATACTGTTCTGTTCTGGCTGAGACAGATGACTGTACAAACCAGGAGAGTTTGTTTTGTGCATTTTAGACCCTGAACGTCTCTGTGTAATACCCACCCTCTCTGGGTCTTTATGACCGTGCTGCGGGCAGAGTAAGCCACGGGTGGAGGTGTTACAAATGCTCTGTCACAACGCTAACATGGCAAACGCTCTCTGATGCTACAGCTACACCGGCACCGCAGCAGGGCAGCTGGACATCACCTCCGCTGCACAGCCCTGTGTTACACTTCCTCCTCCAGCACACTGCAACACCTGCAGGGGGGCCTGTATTTGTCATGCCGCAAGCCTCGGTTTAAAGGCACGGCTGTATCTCTTAAAGGCACGGCTGTATCTCTCTCTCTACCCTGTAGAGCGAGAGATACAAATGCACTGCATGTCTAGTACTGTGAACTGAGGTAGAGTGGACTGTGTTAGAGACGTAAAACATACAGCGCTGACATCCACTAAGAGCAGCAGTGTCAATAATGCTTTAAAAAGCTATTTAATCTAGAAGTAAATAAGGTGTCACCGAGGAGCCTCATGCATATCAGGGAAAACGTTTCAGAAATATCACTCAAGAGGATCCAGACCCACATAACCCCATTTCACTCAGAGTATCATCAGGAAGGAAGAAGGGCTATTTGTAATGCACTCGTTCTCACAGATGTAATCTCTGCAGTGCTATCAGTCAGTTAAGCTGTCTGCCTCTCTACCTGCCTGCCTGCCTGGCGTGTGTTTGATGCCTGGTGTGTCAGTTCATCTACTCGGCGCTCTCCAACACCCCTGTCTCTCCCAGGTCAGGGGTCGCAGCTGAAAACTGCCTGGGAGACTTAGCCCGGCTTGGCTTTTAATTACACACATGGATGTAGGACGTGCATTTGCATATGCACACACACACACACACACAAACACACACACGCGCGCGCATAGACACGTAGACACACGCAGGCACACACAGACACACGCAAACACTCAGGCATTCACATTACATTTTATGACAATCTTAACATATTAAATGATCCTCTCTGTTAGGCTCCTTGGCAAACTGTTCATATCAATCTCACAACACGAATACACACACGTTCACAGACACTGAAGGCATAGCGGATGATTTAGACTCCTCTTCCTGGCAGACTGTGTGTGTGTGTGTGTGTGTGTGTGTGTGTGTGTGTGTGTGTGTGTGTGTGTGTGTGTGTGTGTGTGTGTGTGTGTGTGCGCGTGTGTGTGTGTGTGTGTGTGTGCATGCGCACGTGTGTGTGGCTCCAGACGGAGACACAGGGAGAGCGTCTGTTGGCTGAGCGGTGAAGTAGCCCTGCCAAAACCCCCTCCCAGCTCCAGTCTCCACTATTTAATGGAAATATGGCCCACCATAAACCTAATGAAATCAGACACCACTGAACTGTAATAAGTAGTGATAAGTAGAGGTAGGCTGCTGGAACAGCAATTTAACCAACTGAGACTGATGCTGGTGCTGTATATTCCTAGAGTTCCATGCAGGTAAACTATTCTTCCATAGGTGGTTATCACAGACATCTCTCTGCCTTTTGCTCACGGAAGAATAGTAATAAAATATAGCTTTCTACTGGAAAATGTTACTGTAATAGGAAAATGTTACTGTAATACTGGTAGGTTGACTACTGAGACGTTCCTGCTGCAGTTCATCTTGCTGCAGTTATAGCACCATGTACACACCCAAGAGAAAGCACTGTGTGAGCTGTCCTTGGTCCTGAACAACATATACATGATGTAATCTACATGAAACCAGACATAAAATACACACACACACAACTTGGTGTATTGTTCTGGTATTCCAACATACAGTACAACCTCAAAACTTCACAGCGGTTATTATTTGTTTTTCCTATACAATTAGACAACTGAGAGTTTTTCCAAAGAAATTGACAATATACACGTGGTCATTGAACTTCAAACATGGAGGGTAAGTGGCTTCTATAGAATATAAATAGCAATTCGAGTTATGTGGCTTCTACAGCCCTTGCACAGAAACTGCTTTGTTAATCAAAGCAAAGACAAGGAAGTAACTATTAGTCTACAATAATTAGTAAGGATGAGAGACACACTGCATGAATCTGTACCAACATTGTGTAAATTATGTGTAGACTTACAATGGTTAATATGAGTACAACAATTCATATGAAAAATATCATAGGCGTAGAAAACCGACAGCCCTAATAGGAAGTGAACCCCTTTCTATGACCTGTTTTTATCTGTGAGTTTCCAACACTCCAGTTTGAGGCAGGCAGAAGGCTTGAGAAATGTCTGATTGGATTGTAAAGGCTTAGATCTCCTAGAGGAGTGCTGTTGCTCACCTAAGTAACAAAGGTTCAGTGTGTGCCTCAGGGAATTCAGCCAGGGAGACGAGCAGCGAGAGAGGAAGGGAGAAGGATAAAAGATAGGAAAAGAGTGAGGGCGAGGGTGGAAGGGGTGGTTCATAGGTGTGTGTGTGTGAGAGTGTGTGTGTGTGTGCGTGCATGTGTTACAGAGAGAGACTTCGAACGAGGGAGAACACTGCAGGGGAAAGAGAGAGAGGGGAAGGATAACGCCAAGCTGTCTCAGTGTCTTCATCCGGTACATCCACTCCTTCACCTGTATATCTGATTGGTAGCCATGTGAGATCTAGTTCCCTTATCCACCACTCCCTGACTGTCTCAGTCCTGTGCAGTAGTCAGTTTACCCCTCTCTCTCTCTCTCTCTCTCTCTCTCTCTCTCTCTCTCTCTCTCTCTCTCTCTCTCTCTCTCTCTCTCTCTCTCTCTCTCTCTCTCTCTCTCTCTCTCTCTCTCTCTCTCTCTCTCTATTAGGTGACATTATGGAGGCCATTATGGAGGCCATTATGGAGGCCATGGCTCATACCTCTACACCAGATGTTCTGACAGGCAACCACTTATCTGCCGCCCACTCACCAACCCCCACACGCAGCGTCAACACACACACACACACACACACACACCAAGCCCTCATCAACACGGAGCGGCTTAAGGTGAAAGGTTGTGACCGTAGTTGACCATGTCTCCCTTGACCGCCTCGTCTCCAACGCTTAGCGGAACTGATTCCTATAGGCAGGCGGTGTGCGTGTGTGAAGGATTAGTGTGTCGCGCTAGCGTCCTGTGCTGTCACCTGATTAAATATTGTTGTCTATTACATTGCCAACATTAGCTGATTAATCTACAGACGCCCACTCTCAGGAATAGAGCTGTGCTTTATGGTGTAGCTGAGCACTGAAAACCATAAACCTAATGTATTGTCATAATGTAGCTGTAATCTAATGTAATGACTGTGTTGCTTCTGATTCATACAAACGTAGGTAGCGTAAACAAATATGACTTTTTTGGGATGATAACAGTTGGGAAACAGTACACACTGTAAGGTGGGTGTAATACTAGACGCAATAGCTCAAACTCTCTCAGTAAAGAGTTTGAATGATATCATATCAAAACATCTGCTAATTTAACACCAAAAAATGAAGTTTCTTCCCAGGCGAGTGAAAAAATGTAATGAAATAAAAATAACAGCATTTTGAGAATTCTCATTTGTTAACGGTAGAGAAATAAATCAACTGTTCCATGTCTGCCTTGGTGACAGCTGTCTTGGAGACAGAGGAGACTGAGGTATTATCAGGTGGGTTTTTAATTGTTCTGCTGAAGGCAGGCAGAGGAGCCAGACGATCAGAAGGGATTTGGGCCCGGCCCAGAAGATGTTGGGAGGAGCCTGCCAGTCAGTCAACACCACCACCGGTATATCTCATATATTTTCACATACAGAGCCTTCAATATATCCCTGTTGAATATTCATCAGCTTGAGCTTACAGAAAAAAGTTTTTAAAAATTAAACCAGGAGACAAGTGGAGCCAAGGGCTGTTATGTAACATGGGTAACGCAAACATTAGTGCATCGTAGCAGAATCACAACACAACATGGTCAACACAACATGTTCATATTTAATTTGTTCCCAGTGCAGTTATGAAAAGGGTGCGTGTGTGCCTGTGTGTGTGTGGGCTGATGGTGTGTTTGTCATGGTGTTTGGTCAGAGCCAAGCAGAACCAGACACAACAATGCTGTCTCCAAGGGCAGCAGGGTTCATGCTGCACCCTTGGAACTGGTAGGGAACTGGCATGGAGCTCTAAATGCTCTAGGACTCGGAAGAACAATGAACAGAAAGTGTATGAATCAGCAGGTATAGCCAATGACTGTCTAGGTCAAATATAAATGGTTAATCGTATCTGTGCAGAGGAAAAACAAACGAAGGAGAGGAATGAATGCAAATTAGAGGATGACAAAGAGGTAAATGCAACATTTTGTAAATTACTGGCCTTGCTCTTCACTTGAGTGACAGTTGATGACAACATGTAATCTTCAACCCATTTCACACTTCTAGAAATTGGATACATTACCTGCACTTTGCGAGATGCCTTTTCATCAAGGGCTTGCATGACATCTGCCATGATCAAAACACTGAATGGAAGTGGTCGTTTTTATTTATTTGCATAAAGACCTATCCTTAGCGGTGAGTCATCAACATAGCACTCTGACTTAGATAAACAGGAATGATTTAAAAACGGAAAGGGAGAATAAAATCTTTGACTAGTCAGTACAGTTCGTCTTGTTTGTCAAGCTTACCAGCGTTTGTCTTGTCAGCTCGTGTCCTCTTGTCCTCTAAAGAAGCCAGGCTCTCTGGTAGGAGCATGGTCTCTGGTGGGTCATATGGAGAATGTTCCTGCTCGCACCCCTTTTCATGCCATTCCGTTGTGGGGAGACCAGTCCAAATCTCTCCGGGTTCTCATTGACTCTGGGGCCGACGAGAGTTTATTGGACGCTACCCTGGCGTCCGAGCTGAAGATCCCCACTCCGCCCCTCACCATTCCTATGGACGTTAGAGCGCTGGACGGGCCCTCTATAGGCCGAGTCACCCACAACACCACTCCCATCCACCTACGGGTGTCAGGGAACCACAGCGAGGCTATCCAGTTCCTGCTCATCAAGTCCCCTCTGATTCCCGTGGTATTGGGATTCTCCTGGCTCCTGGGGGCTCGGAAGGTGCCCCGGATCTCTCCTCCATTCCCGCGGAGTACCAGGACCTCCGGGGGGTGTTCAGCAAGGCCACGTCGCTTCCGCCGCACCGACCATATGACTGCGGGATTGACCTTCTCCCTACCACCACGCCGCCCCGGGGAACAAGGCTATGGGTACATACATTGGGGACTCCCTAGCTGCTGGATTTATCCGTCCCTCTTCCTCTCCCGCCAGCACAGGCTTTTTCTTCGTGGAGAAAAATGACAAGACCCTGCGCCCGTGCATTGACTACCGGGGACTCAACGACATTACGGTTAAGAACCGTGACCAGCCTTCAGGCCACTCCAGGGGGCTACTGCGTTTTCCAAGCTGGATCTACAGAACGCCTACCACCTGGTGCGGATACGAAAGGGGGACGAGTGGAAGACCGCCTTCAACACAGCCAGTGGCCACTACGAGTATCTGGTCATGCCTTTTGGCCTCACCAACGCCCCTGCAGTGTTCCAGGCTCTGGTGAATGATGTTCTCTGTGACATGTTGAACCGGTTCGTCTTCATCTACATTGATGACATCCTCGTCTTCTCCAGCTTTCCTCAAGAACACGTACTCCACGTCCGACAGGTCCTTCAACGCCTTCTGGAGAATCAGCTGCGTGTGAAGGTGGAGAAGTGTGAGTTCCATCGCTCCACCATCCCCTTTCTAGGTTACATCATCTCTGCTGGGAGTGTCCAGATGGATCCCGGGAAGGTGAGACCCTTTATTCGGGGTTACAGCACCCTGGTTTCCCCCTTTCAGCACTCACCTTGCCCAAGGTTCCGTTCACGTGGTCCCCAACCTCAAACATCGCATCACCACAGCTCCCATCCTGGTTCATCCGGACCCATCTCGTCAGTTCGTGGTGGAGGCGGATGCTTCTGACGTCGGAGTGGGGGCTGTCCTGTCCCAGCGTTATGCCCTTGACCTCAAGCTACATCCCTGTGCCTTCTTCTCCCATCGCCTCAACTCCATGGAAAAGAACTACGAAGTGTGGAATCGGGAGATTCTCGCGGTGAAGATGGCGTTGGAGGAATGGAGGCACTGGCTGGAGTCGGGCGGAACATCCGTTCATCGTGTGGAGCGACCACAAGAACCTGAAGTATCTCCACACCTCCAAGTGCCTCAACTCAAGGCAAGCCAGATGGGCCCTGCTGTTCACACGGTTCAACTTCTCCCTCTCGTACCAGCCGGGATCCAAGAATGCCAAGCCGGATGCCATGTCCCACCGCTATAGCCCCACGACTTCTACCCCGGAACCCGAGACCATCCTTCCCACCTCATGCCTGGCGACGGCACTCAGCTGGGGAATAGGGAAGCAGGTCTGTGAGGTGCAGCGTTCCCAGCCTCACGGGAATGAACAGCCCTGATAACCAGATGTTCGTTCCCGTCACCGTCCGCTCCTCGGTCCTGGAGTGGGTCCACTCTTCCAGGCTGGCCTGCCACCCTGGGGCCCGTCGGACCCTGGCCTTTGAGCGACAGCGCTTTTGGCGGCCTATCATGGTCCCGGATGTGTCCGTATTCGTGTCCGCTTGCACAGTTTGTGCACAGAACAAGACTCCACAGCAAGCTCTGGCTGGTCTCCTCCAAAATCTGCCTGTCCCCCACCGTCCCTGGCCTCACATCCTGGGTCTTTGATGGCAACACCGCCATCCTGACCGTGGTGGATTGGTTCTCCGAAAGCCGCCCACTTCCTTCCTCTCCCCAAACTACCCTCTCTCAAAGAGATGGCCCAGCTCATGGCGCAGCACGTCTTCATGGACTGACCGTGGACATGGTCTCCGACCGGGGTCATCAATTCTTGTCCCAGTTCTGGAAGGCGTTCTGCACCCTCATTGGGTTGTCGGCCAGCCTGTCCTCCGGGTTCCACCCCCAGTCCAACGGCCAGTCGGAGCGAGCCAACCAGGACCTTGAGACCACCCTGCGCTGCCTGGTCTCCACCAACCCCATCACCTGGAGCCAGCAGCTAGTGTGGGTCGAATACGCCCGCTACACCCTTCCCTCTCCTTTCGAGTGTTCCCTTGGGTATCAGCCCCCGCTCTTCCCTGAGCAGGAAGAGGAGGTCGACATACCTTCTGCCCAGATGTTTGTCCGCCGCTGTTGTCGGACCTGGAGGAGAGCCCGGTTGGCCCTCCTCAAGACCACCTCCAGGTATCGACGACAAGCGGATTGCCATCGGACCCCGGCTCCCCGGTATCGTCTCAGGCAGAAGGTGTGGCTCTCCACCCGGGATCTGCCCCTCCGGTTGGAGTCTCGCAAACTGTCCCCCCAGTTTATCGGCCCTTTCCCCATCTCCAAGGTCATTTCCCCCCCGGCCTGATCTGTTTCACCTGTCTTTGTGATTGTCTCCACCCCCCCTACAGGTGTCGCCCATCTTCCCCATTATCCCTTATGTATCTATACCTGTGTTCTCTGTTTGTCTGTTGCCAGTTCGTCTTGTTTGTCAAGCTTACCAGCGTTTCTCCTGTCAGCACCTCTTTTACCAGCCTCCCTTTTTCTTGCCCTCCTGGTTTTTGACGCTTGCCTGTCCAGACCCTGAACCCGCCCGTCTGACCACTCTGCCTGCCCCTGACACTGACCCTGCCTGCCGTCCTGTACCTTTGCCCCTATCTGGATTTCCGACCTCTGCCTGACCTGACCCTGAGCCTGCCTGCCGTCCTGTAACTTTGCCTCTGCTGCTGTAATAAACATTGTTACTTCAACACGGTCTGCATCTGGGTCTTACCTTATCCTGATAATTAATAACAGTGTTAACTACCGCTACTATGCTAAAGTTCTAATTATGACAAACACCATGCTAGACGTATGCTACTGTACACTACCATCCGCCTACACAGCCCAGCAGGCACTGCCAGTACCCCCCTGATGCATGACTTCTTCCTGCCTGGGCTGTGCCAACATCTAACTGGCTGAGGAGAGGTTCTTGTGAGGTGTGCAGGATGCTGTCAGCACAGGTCTGTCTGACACCTAGTTTGAGCAGTCAGCCAATCTACTTTCTGCTCCAAATTAAACCAATATGTGCTGAAAGTACAACAACAACAACAGATTGATGATTGCACATAGATTACTCCACTCCTCTCTTTCCCTGCTCTCCTGTTTTCCTCCTCCATCCTTCTTGCTGCCCTGCTCCAATTATACAGGAGTGCTTCAAAATCACCCCAGTCATCACAACAAGAAGCAGGCAAGACAGTTAAATAGTGACATGTTTTATCTCTGTGTGATTATCTGCTTAAAACAGCTTTCAGCAAACAATCTCTTCTATCTGTCTGCTTCAATAATTGGCTATGTAAATACATTTAATCCAAATTCCCTCGGGATAAAAAGTGTCCTGTCTTTATCATCAAACCGTCAATAATGAATCATCTATATCTACATTTTGAGCACTCATAGAACTGCCTGTTAAGCGATATAAAGCTAGATGGCGAGTTTCAACAGGGATGATTGGGAGGTAGAGCCTGTGGGTTGGGCGAGGGACTTATGGACTGGTGTTATCTCCTGGTGGAGTAAAGCCATGTCGCTGTCGTGCCACATGGTGCTCGAACACACACCCACATTGACACACACACACAGACACACACACATAGACACACACACATAAACTCACACACATAAACACACACATATAAACACACACACATAGACACACACACACACACACACATAAACACCCACACACACACAAACAAACACACTTTCTCTTTCATCCATTCTCCAAAAGAAGCCCGGAGTTCAAAAGAATCACCTTCAATATAGCGAATTAGAGTCTCCCTGGAGACGGCCCTCACCTTCAATACAGCAAATTAGAGTCTCCCTGGAGTCGGCCCTCACCTTCAATACAGCAAATTAGAGGCTCCCTGGAGAAGGCCCTCATCTTCAATACAGCAAATTAGAGTCTCCCTGGAGACGGCCCTCCCCTTCAATACAGCAAATGCAAATTAGAGTCTCCCTGGAGACGGCCCTCACCTTCAATACAGCAAATTAGAGGCTCCCTGGAGACGGCCCTCACCTTCAATACAGCAAATTAGAGTCTCCCTGGAGTCGGCCCTCACCTTCAATACAGCAAATTAGAGTCTCCCTGGAGTCGGCCCTCACCTTCAATACAACAAATTAGAGGCTCCCTGGAGACGGCCCTCCCCTTCAATACAGCAAATTAGAGTTTCCTTGGAGACGCCCCTCACCTTCAATACAGCGAATTACAGTCTCCCTGGAGACGGCTCTTACCTTCAATACAGCGAATTAGAGTCTCCCTGAAGAAGGCCCTCATCTTCAATACAGCGAATTAGAGACTCCCTAAAAATGGCCCTCATGATCATTACCAGCACACAGGTCTCAGGGAGATTCAGGAGAGGACTGGGGTCTCTTATCATTGGGGAAAAATAAGATCGTTCTCAATGTCATTACTTTTACTTTAGGTTTTAAGTGCAGTTTTAACAGGTGAAGGACCCAATAGTTAAAAGTGACTATACGTGATTTATACGTTGACAATGAGAAAAAAAAACGAATGTATTACTGCAAGGAGAAAAACATGGTAAATTGCATTGAAATTGTGGCAGAGCTGGAGTCTAGAACTTCATGAAGAAAACCTTCACACCAACATACTAATTCATCTATCCCCATTCACTTAGGGTCAATCCACTACAACAATAGTAGGAGGGGGGTATAACTGGAACACACACATTATGAATTTCACCTCCACTCTCACTCAGACAGACATGAGGGGAAAGAATACTACATCAGGAGAACTAATTAGGATTATTAGTGGGATGTAATTTATTCAACAGGGAATACAACTAATTGCTTAGTCATTTTTGAGCCAAATGCAAAACGAATACAGAATTACTAACTGGCTGCCTCAGCAAATAGAGAGAGATTTTACAGCGGTTGCCTTGTTTCACACACAGTTTAGAGTCTCGTATGAAGCTCTTTAAAAATGACAAGAGCGGAAATGAATGAGCCCCATGAGATTGAATGGCTCTACTAACCTCATGGTGAGCTGCTAAATGACTGCAGAGAAATGTAGCTCAGCAGCGAGCGCAGAACAGATCATGAGTGGTTACAATGATCACTGATTTAAAATACATCTACTAATGACTAGATTTGTACTTGTTTATGAGTGTAGTAGTCTCAACATGATTTGTGATTTAGTATCATTGGCATCGTAATGATGTCTAATTCTACAGAATGGAGATCAAGAAGAACATTGCTTACGGTTCTCTAACCCGGATATAATTAGCATTCTAAACTGCCAGTTGTCCTGTCAACACAACACCATGCCAGACAGTAAGCGATGGGAAATGTGGTGACAGAGAGAGGACAGGATGAGTGAGATAGAAGACAAGGGAGGGATGAGGGAGAAATAGAGGAAATGACTCATAATATCCCTCATCCTTCTATCCATGCCAAATGAGATGGAAAACAAAGCTCTGTAGAGGAGTTTAGGAGTAGTGAGATAGGAGAGTCCTGAGTCGACAACAGCTTTATAACTTTGGCCAGTTTCCACACACACCACTCATGCCTCTCTCTCTCTCTCTCTCTCTCTCTCTCTCTCAATCACAACTGGTGGAGAAAGCTAATGCCAACGGTGAGTTGGAGAGATAATATTCTGCTATGACTCCAAGAGACTCCTGAAGAGATTTGAGGAAACTGGTAAAGAAAGAGGAAGGAGCAGACACACTGTATCAGAGTACAAGACCCACTGCTATAGTGGGTGAATAGACCGAACCATAGACTATAGTGTGTCTGTCACTCAGAGCAACACCATTTTGTTGTGGTGAATAGACTGAACCATAGGCTGTGAGACTGAACACATCCAGTAAACATTTAGCAGCATTAAAAGAGAGCCTTCAAAGAGAGCGAACAATTTACAGTGGGTCCCAGAGCAATGTGTAATGCCTAGCGTATTTTACTAAATCAGTTCATTTTTATTTGTATTGCTCTTCATGAAGGACCCCCAGTAGCTACTCTTCCTGGGGTCCAGCAACATTAAGGCAGTTATATACAATTACAAATATTACAGGACATTACACTGTTCACAACACATTAAGTGTGTGCCCCCAGGTCACTACTCTACTACCACATACAGTATCTACAATAAAGAAGCCATGTGTACGTGTGTATAGAGCGTGTGCGTTATCATGTGTATTCATTCTCTGGTATGCAGACCAACAGAGGCTACAACGTAATAACAATACATCTAGTGACAAGGCTTTGAAAAGGCGGGCTACATTCAATGACAGAATCACGGGTTGGATTTGCACCGTTGTCACATACAACCATTTCTTCTGTTGTGCATGTGGCAGAAATGTCTCTGTAACATCTGGTTTCAAGGCTCTGTGTTAGGTCTAATAAACTTCCAGGCAGTAATTAGACAACCATAGGAAATAAAGAGGAATAGCTAATTAGGAAAGGGAAAAAAAGCCTAGTCAGACAGTATCCCTGAGAGGATGGAACGAGACCAAGGCGGTCATGCATCTCTTCTCCTGCCTATAGGGCCACAGTCCTGCAGACACTGCAAGTCCAGACTCAATTTACCCATTACACTCTGTCCTGACTGGGGTAATAAAATGCTAACCATCTCAATATCCCAGGCAGGCAGCACGATGGGACCTACACCCCTGTAGCTTAATTCAGCTTTATTTCACAATGAATGGTAACCCTCCCTCCCTCCCTCCTTCCCTCTATGTTTAATCAGGTACACTACTCATTAGAGGCTGGCTCCTGGGCCGCTCCTAAATTGGGGGAGATGTTCTCTGAGTCCCGCCAGTGCGATAAGTGCAGATTTATGTCAGAATTAAGTTAATAGCTGCCCTGCTTTTCTACTCTTTAATTAAGCAAAGCAGACTTTTTTGTCTTCTGGTGCACTGATTACCACTGACCAAGCCTTCGTCCCAGGAACAGATGCAAGCCTACTTGATGGAAACCCACGCAGGTTTGCAGCAATAATTGTTTTTAAATGATAACACGAAGCAATCGTGTATGTGTAAAATGATGTTTACAATTATAGTGTGCATAAACCCATAAGGTGTAATAAAATACCAGTACAAATAAAAAAATCATCCAAATAAAAAACGAGTCACTTTATGTCACCTCTGTGATCTTTCATGCTCCAACACAGGCTCCCCTGCCTCTGCTACCTACAGACAGGACAGTGCAGTATGGGTTCACTTCCCTAAGCTGTGGATAGACCATGTCAATATAGAGGAGAAAACACAACACATCAACAATTGATCAAATCCAGCAAAACATCCTCATCCATTGGAGGTCCAGTCTAGAGAAGTATTCAGCATTTGATTTCCACTTCTGATAGCATTGCTATTGATTTCATATTTGCCCCTGCCCTGCACGGCCCTGCCAGACACAACAGATCATTGTATTTCTGGACTGTCAGTCATGGTGATCTGAGGGCCTGTCCGTCAGCTGCTTCCCCCTGCCTGCCTCTCTCTTACACTCCTCTACCAGCCACTGCAGAACGAGAGGAAAGGGACTTTGGCCGGCTACGAGGGGAGGAATCAACGTCAGAACAAAACACCAAAGAAATACAAGAAAGGAAAACCCTTCTTCATCAGTTTTCCAAAGTGACTTCTTCCCTAAAAAAAGCTCCTCTCTGTTTCTTTCTTCTCCTTGAAGATGGATAGAGCTAATAATTCTATACCGTCTGTCCCCTCAGAGAGACAGGGAGGAAATATAGCCTGTATGTGGTTAATTCGTTAAGCCTCGTGTTTCTCCTCACTGCCTTGAAATTGCCTGGGTCAGGCACGTCGTATAGTCCACTTCCCATTTAAAGAAATGCATTTGTTTATCAATAGGATCCTTCCTTCACTTGGCCAAAGTGACCCGGCCTGGCTGTTTTTTGGGGCCTCCATTTAGTAAATGGGCTTGTTTTGACATCCAGGAACCACACACACTATTAACAGTTTACCCATGAACACACACACACACACACACACTCATATACATACTTACAAATAACAAATAACACATGTGCACAATGTTTGGGGTCAATTATACTTTAATTCCAATCAATTCACAAAGAAAATCAAATACCACATTTTTCTCAGTGAAAAGCATTGAAGAGAACTGGAATTGGAATGTCAGTGTACTTCCTGAATTAACTGGAATTTAAATGGAATTGAACCCAACCTTGTGCACGCACAGAATGCACTCACACATACACACAAACACACACACACACTTCCTCCAATAGGTAGTTCATGTGTTTGCGATGGAAAGGGAAAAAAGCATCACTGCTCTCTCTCTCTCTCTCTCATTCACCGAGCCAACCCCATACCACCTCTCCCCTCTCTCTCTCTCTCTCATTCACCAAGCCAACCCCCTACCACCTCTCCCCCTCTCTCTCTCTCATTCACCCAGCCAACCCCCTACCACCTCTCCCCTCTCTCTCTCTCTCTCATTCACCCAGCCAACCCCCTACCACCTCTCCCCTCTCTCTCTCTCTCTCATTCACCAAGCCAACCCCCTACCACCTCTCCTCTCTCTCTCTCTCATTCACCCAGCCAACCCCCTACCACCTCTCCCTCTCTCTCTCATTCACCCAGCCAACCCCTACCACCTCTCCCTCTCTCTCTCTCTCATTCACCCAGCCAACCCCTACCACCTCTCCCTCTCTCTCTCTCTCTCATTCACCAAGCCAACCCCTACCACATCTCCCCCTCTCTCTCTCTCATTCACCCAGCCAACCCCCTACCACCTCTCCCCTCTCTCTCTCTCTCTCATTCACCCAGCCAACCCCTACCACCTCTCCCCTCTCTCTCTCTCTCTCATTCACCCAGCCAACCCCCTACCACCTCTCCCCTCTCTCTCTCTCTCATTCACCCAGCCAACCCCTACCACCTCTCTCCTCTCTCTCTCTCTCTCATTCACCCAGCCAACCCCTACCACCTCTCCCCTCTCTCTCTCTCTCTCATTCACCCAGCCAACCCCTACCACCTCTCCCTCTCTCTCTCTCATTCACCCAGCCAACCCCCTACCACCTCTCCCTCTCTCTCTCTCTCTCATTCACCCAGCCAACCCCCTACCACCTCTCCCTCTCTCTCTCTCTCTCATTCACCCAGCCAACCCCCTACCACCTCTCCCCTCTCTCTCTCTCTCATTCACCCAGCCAACCCCCTACCACCTCTCCCCTCTCTCTCTCTCTCTCTCATTCACCCAGCCAACCCCCTACCACCTCTCCTCTCTCTCTCATTCACCCAGCCAACCCCTACCACCCTCTCTCTCTCATTCACCCAGTCAACCCCCTACCACCTCTCCTCTCTCTCTCTCTCTCATTCACCCAGCCAACCCCCTACCACCTCTCCCCTCTCTCTCTCTCATTCACCCAGTCAACCCCCTACCACCCTCCCCCTCTCTCTCTCATTCACCCAGTCAACCCCCTACCACCTCTCTCTCTCTCTCTCTCTCTCTCTCTCTCTCATTCACCCAGTCAACCCCCTACCACCTCTCCCCTCTCTCTCTCTCATTCACCCAGTCAACCCCCTACCACCCTCCCCCTCTCTCTCTCATTCACCCAGCCAACCCCCTACCACCTCTCTCTCTCTCTCTCTCTCTCTCTCTCTCTCTCTCTCTCTCTCTCTCTCTCTCTCATTCACCCAGCCAACCCCCTACCACCTCCCCCTCTCTCTCTCTCTCTCTCTCTCTCTCTCTCTCTCTCTTTTGCAGTGCATGCTGGGAGGTTTTTGGAGTTTGAGTGTTTGGTGTGGAGGGCTCTGTCCTAACTAACTTTCTTGATTCTGTTCTTTTCTTTATTTTTTTCTATGGTGGAGGGTTAATGCAATATTTGTTTTAGCGGTATCCACAGTTTTTTCAAAGTTAGGGTGGAAAAGGACAGAGTTAGTTTCCTGGGGTTTGTAAGGTGTGGTGTGCGCGATGGCTTCTCAGCCTAGCGGAGGAGATGCTGTCTATACGGCATGGATTCAGGTGTGTTCCTGAGAATGGAGTTAAAGTGGAGGAGGTTCTGCTTGCAGTCGGTGAACAGGTAGGAGCAGAATTTATACATTCCGCTTCCAGAATGAACAAAGCTGTGGTTGTGTTCATGAAAAGAGCAAACTTGGTTGGTAGACTAATTGCTAGTGGAATATTTGTAAGGGGTGTGTTGGTGTCAATTTTGCCTCTTGCTACCCCTTCAACAAGGGTGGTAGTTGCAAATTTGCCTCCGTTTATTACGGATGATCAAATCAGGAAAGAGCTTAGTCGTTTTGGTAAGTTTGCTAGCGGTTTTCGTGTACTGTCGGCAGGTTTTCAGGCGGATGCCGTTAAGCACGTTGTTTCGTTCCGGAGGCAAGTGTTTATGTTTCTGAATAATAATGAGCAACAGCTAAACGTGCATTTTAAAGTGAGACATGGGGAGGGGCTCTACGCAGGGTTTGCCAGCACAGATAGTCTCACGGTGTTTTGAGTGTGGGGATTTGGGGCATAAGAGCTTTGCGTGTCCACATAAAGGCCGTAGACAAGGTGAGGGCACAAGTGCCAGTGGGGAAAACAAGGTCAAAGTGTAGGGGGCAATGAGATGCAGACAGCAGAGGCTGGGCCTAGTCATGGCATGGATGGTGGTGTGGATGAGGCTGGGCCTAGTCATGGCAAGGATGGTGGTGTAGATGAGGCTGGGCCTGAGTCAGGCTAGAGATGGTGGGGTAGATGAAGCTGGGTCTAGTCAGGCTATAGATGGTGGGGTAGCTGAGGCTGGGACTAGTCATGCCGGAGATGGTGGTGTAGATGAGGCTGGTCCCAGTCAGGCTAGAGATGGTGGGGTAGCTGAGGCTGGGACTAGTCATGCTATGGATGCTGGTGTAGAAGAGGCTGGGCCTAGACATGCTATGGAGGGTGGTGTAGATGAGGCTGGGTATAGTAAGGTTATGCTAGTGGATGAGGAGAGTATAGTGGGGAAGTGTAAGAGACTAGGGGGGGAGGAGGAGGGTGTCAAGCGGAAAAAGAAAAGGAGGAGAAGAAAGGTGGAAGTGTAGAGGCTGGTGTGGTCAAAGGTACTATGGGACCTGGTGCTGGGGTGGAGGCCCTGACCAGAGAGGAAGGGCAGGTGGTCAGGATGGGAGATGGAGATGAGGAAAGTGAGTATGAGGAAGAGGATGATGAGGTTTTCCTTTCAGACTCCTCTTCAATGGGTCCGGAGCTGACAGCCAGTCAAGCAGAGGGGCCAAAGTACACATTGAGGGAACTGACAAGGTTCCTGAATGAGACCAAGGGGAAAAAGTTAATCTTGAGACTTTTTTTCTGATCCGAGAAAGTTTGTAAGATCAGCACAACATGCTATGAAAAATGAGGGGCATGGTGTCCTCTCACCCAGGAAAAGGTTTAGGTTGAGGAAGTGGGTCACAACTGTGCGTAAAGGTCTACCTTCAGACACTGTTTAGATGTATAGTTTCTTTCTGGCACTGGGGCTTTGCTATTGGTCTCTTTCCTTGCTGGCTTTTCTCCCACTTCTTATGGAGACTCTACGGGTAGGCTCGCTCAATATAAATGGCGCCAGAGATGCGGGAAAGAGGAGTGTGTTGGGTGAATATGTAAACAAAAAAAAAGTACAGGTGTTGTTTCTGCAGGAGACGATAGCGATGTGGTGAATGAAGTCGATTGGGGGCTCTGGTGGAAAGGGGCAAGTGTGTTGAGCCATGGGACAAATTTGAGTGCAGGGGTGGCAGTCTTTTTGTACCTGGTCTGTCTGTAAAATTTGCTCCTCAAAGGAGGTGTGTAAGGGTAGGCTGCTTGTTGTAAAAGCAGAAATTAACAACAAGGGTTTTGTCTTTATAAATGTGTATGCGCCTAACACAGGGAGAGAGAGGGGGGTTCTATTTGGGTGTCTTAGACAGGAACTCTCACAAGTAGCGCCTGAGGAGATGCTGGTGGTCAAGGAGACTGGAACTGTACCATGGATTTTACGAAAGATAGAAATGGGGAAGAGCCTCATTCAGTGTCAGTGGGGGTGTTAAGGGACATTATTAATCAGTTCGACCTAGTGGATATTTGGAGAACTAAACATCCCAACACAAGACAGTATACATGGGTGAAGGTCTTTGGGGCTAGGGTGAGTGCAGCCCGACTTGATCGTTTTTACATGTCCAGGAATCAGAGCAATAGGCTGTTGGGCACTACCATTCTCCCAGTGGGGTTTTCAGATCACCATATAACCATGGCTCAGCTGTCTATTTCACCAGGGCCCCGGCAGGCATCCTATTGGAAGTTTAATGTAAAGCTCTTACAAGATGCCACTTTTTGCTCAGGTTTCCATATATTTTGGGATCGTGGGGGCAGCGAAGAGAGGAGTATGAGTCTCTGAGTCAATGGTGGGATGTGGGGAAAGTCCAAATTCGGCTTTACTGTCAACAGTATACAGCTCTCTCATCCTCAGAGGCTAGGAGAGTATTGGGGAACTAGAGCGTAGTATTAGTGAGATGGAGGTAGAGATGGTGGGGCAAGGCAATGTAAGCCTCCAAGCTAATCTAGCTGAATTACGTAGGGACCTGGGCAGTTTTTTCCAGGTTAAAGCAAAGGGAGCACTTGTAAGAGCTAGGTTCTCCATGCTCAAGGAGATGGATGCTCCCAGCTCCTTCTTCTTTGGGTTGGAAAGACAGAGCGGTGAAGCCAAGGGTATGCATTGTCTACGGCTTTCTGATGGGCGGGTGACCTCTGTGGTGGGAGAGATGCGGAGCGAACTGTGGAGTTTTATACTGAGTTGTATAGGGCAGAAATGTGTGATCCTGTGTGTGCTCAGGTCTTGTTCGCAGGACTCCTAAGCTCTCTCTGGCACAGAGGGACGAAATGGACATTCCTCTGTTGTCCCATGAACTGGCAGAGGCAGTAACCCAGATGTCCCCGGTCGAGCACCAGGGGTTGATGGACTCCCAGTGGAGTTTTATAAAAATTCTGGGGAATAATTGGACAGGATTTCTTTGCGTGTTGCGTGAATGCGTCGAGGTAGGAGTGTTGCCGATGAGCTGCCGTCAGGCGGCTCTGACTCTCCTGCCTAAAAAGGGGACTTGTGTGAACTTAAGAACTGGAGGCCGTGGCATTACTTTGTGCGGACTACAAGATATTTGCCAAGGTCCTCTCTAACAGACTGAAGTCCCATCTGGACTCGATAGTACATAAAGACCAAACATATTGTGTACCGGGACGCTCAATCACGGACAACTTGTTCCTAATCAGGGACATGTTGGACTTGTCAAAAGGTTCTGATGTGAATTTTGGACTGGTCTCTTTAGATCAAGAGAAGGCTTTTGATAGAGTGGACCATGAGTATCTGTTTAATGTGATGTCTGTGTTTGGGTTTGGGAAGAGTTTTTTGACCTGTGTGAAGATGTTGTATGCTGGGGCGTCATGTATGGTCAAGGTGGGAGGGGGGCTCAGTAGGCCAGTCTGGGTGAGACGAGGCATTAGACAAGGCTGCCCTCTATCGGGGCAGTTATATACACTAGCCATTGAGCCTTTTTTGGGCCTGCTACGCAGGAGACTGCAGGGAGTGTGCTGGACAGGCATGGGTGTGGTGACAGGCATAGCAGTGTCAGCGTATGCAGATGATGTTTCTGTGATGGTCAGGGATGGTCAGGATATGCAGGCACTAGAGACCAGTCTGAAGGTGTACGAGGGAGCTTCGTCGGCTAAGGTAAACTGGGGCAAGAGCAAAGCTCTGTTATGTGGGGCATGGGGGGATAGGGCCCTTCCTCTGCTTCCAGGGGGTTTACAGTGGGGTTGTGAAGGGCTTAAAGTGTTGGGGGTGTACCTGGGCTCGGAGAGGTGGGTAAGGAAGAACTGGGAGGGGCTGTCACAGGCAGTAGTGTCAAGACTGGCCAGGTGGAGGTGGCTCCTGTCCCAAGTGTCATATAGAGGAGGGTGCTGATAATCAACAACCTGGTGGCATCTTCCCTGTGGCATAAACTGGCTGTCCTCAACCCCCGCCGGTCTGCTCGCAGACCTGCAACGCAAGCTGGTGGAATTTTTCTGGTCGGGCCATCACTGGCTGAGGGCAGCAGTGTTGTATATGACCGTCCACGAAGGAGGACAGGGCCTGGTGGAACTGGAGAGCAGGGTGGCTGCATTCCGACTAAAGGCGGCACAGAGACTGCTGTACCATACTGATGTTGGCTGGAGGGAACCAGCATGCGCGCTGCTGAGGAGAGCTGGCGGATTAGGGCTGGACCGGCAGCTGTTCCTCATGAAGCTGGAGAGGATGAATACAGCAGGTCTCTCAGACTTTTATACCGCAGTGCTGAGGGCATGGCAGCTGCTAAGGGCCACACGAGATGGGGTGTAGAGCCTGGACTGTGGGTGTGGGAAGAGCCTATCTTCCACAACCCAGCCATCCCTTTGAGATCAGTTCAGTCGGCCACCCTGCAGAGGCAACTGATGGCAGCGGGTTTACTAAGGCTGGGTGACCTGCGACTGCTGGGAGAGGACGGTGGAAAACCCCGGAAGTCCTGGCACAACAAACAGGAATAACGTCTCTTAGGCTGCTGGAGAGATTCCTGGAGGAGGTCCAGGAGGCACTGTCTGAGCCGGTAAGGGGGTGTTTGAGCGACCAAAGGGGAGGGGCCACCAATGTTTCCACCACTGCAGGTGACAGCAGAGACTGGGGACTGGCAAGGGGTCTGGAGGACTTGTTAGATTTTAACACTCCGAGCCTTGGGGAGTTTGAAGGGGTGGAAGGTAAAGCCCTCTACAACCTCTGCGTAAGGTGAGGAACATTAGGAGCCTAACAGGAGTGAAGGCACATCAGTGGCAGGGGGTATGTGGGGCAGAAGAGAATATGGTAGGTTTTAGATGGAGGGCTTTACAAACCCCAGTACCAAAGAGGTCAGGGACCTCCAGTGGAGGGTTCTTCATGGAGCCTTGGCCACTAACAGCTGGTTGGTACGGGTTGAACCGGGAATCGGGCAGGGGTGTCCTTTCTGTGTTATAAAAGAAACTGTGATTCATGTGTTTTCTGTGTGCGTCAGGTTAATGCCATTAATGTCTCTGTTGGAATGTCTGTGTGAGAGGTTGGGGGTGGTTTTTACTGTTGGGGTGTTTATAATGGGGTACAGGTATTCGAAAAATGAAAAGGCTAAATGTGTTTTGTTGAACTTCCTGTTTGCTCAGGCAAAGTTGGCTATTTGGCTAACAAGGAGGAACAGGGTCAAAGGTGGGGGGATAACAGACCCTTTACTATTATTTAATGGGATGGTCTCTGCGCGCCTCAGGGTAGAATTTGAGTTCTATAAAATGATAAAAAGTGTGGAGATGTTTCAGGAGATATGGTGTGTGGGGGGGGCTGTCTGTATAGTTGAGGAAGATGTTTTGGAAATACGGTTGTAGAAGTGGTAAGGTTTTTTGGTTATTTTGATGTGTGGTGTTTTGAATTGTGTGGTATAGGGAAAGGTGACTGGTGCGTGTATGCAGTACAGGATGTAATTTGGTGTTTTTATTTTCTTTAAGGGGTGGGGGGTGGTGAGTTTTTAATGAAATGAGGATGTTTCATTAAAGAAAGACAAAAAGTCAAAGTCTCTCTCTCTCTCTCTCTCTCTCTCTCTCTCTCTCTCTCTCTCTCTCTCATTCACCCAGCCAGCCCCTACCACCTCCCTCTCTCTCTCTCTCTCTCTCTCTCTCTCTCTCTCTCTCTCTCTCTCTCTCTCTCATTCACCAAACCAACCCCCTACCACCCTCCCCTCTCTCTCTCATTCACCCAACCAACCCCTACCACCCTCCCCTCTCCCTCTCTCTCTCTCATTCACCCAGCCAACCCCTACCACCTCTCCCTCTCTCTCTCTCTCTCATTCACCCAGCCAACCCCTACCACCTCCCCCTCTCTCTCTCTCTCTCTCTCTCTCTCTCTCTCTCTCTCTCTCTCTCTCTCTCTCTCTCTCTCTCTCTCTCATTCACCAAACCAACCCCCTACCACCCTCCCCTCTCTCTCTCTCATTCACCCAACCAACCCCTACCACCTCCCCCTCTCCCTCTCTCTCTCTCATTCACCCAGCCAACCCCCTACCACCTCTCCCTCTCTCTCTCTCTCTCATTCACCCAGCCAACCCCTACCACCTCTCCCCTCTCTCTCTCTCTCATTCACCCAGCCAACCCCCTACCACCTCTCCTCTCTCTCTCATTCACCCAGCCAACCCCTACCACCTCTCCCCTCTCTCTCTCTCTCATTCACCCAGCCAACCCCTACCACCCTCCCCTCTCTCTCTCTCATTCACCCAGTCAACCCCTACCACTCTCTCTCTCTCTCTCTCATTCACCCAGTCAACCCCTACCACCTCTCCCCTCTCTCTCTCTCTCATTCACCCAGTCAACCCCTACCACCCTCCCTCTCTCTCTCATTCACCCAGCCAACCCCCTACCACCTCTCTCTCTCTCTCTCTCTCTCTCTCTCTCTCTCTCTCTCTCTCTCTCTCTCTCTCTCTCTCTCTCTCTCTCTCTCTCTCATTCACCCAGCCAACCCCTACCACCTCCCCCCCTCTCTCTCTCTCTCTCTCTCTCTCTCTCTCTCTCTCTCTCTCTCTCTCTCTCTCTCATTCACCAAACCAACCCCCTACCACCCTCCCCCTCTCTCTCTCTCATTCACCCAACCAACCCCTACCACCCTCCCCTCTCCCTCTCTCTCTCTCATTCACCCAGCCAACCCCCTACCTCTCTCTCTCTCTCTCTCTCTCTCTCTCTCTCTCTCTCTCTCTCTCTCTCTCTCTCTCTCTCTCTCTCTCTCATTCACCCAGCCAACCCCCTACCACCTCTCCCTCTCCCCCTCTCTCTCATTCACCCAGCCAACCCCTACCACCCTCCCCCTCTCTCTCTCTCTCATTCACCCAGCCTACCACCTCTCTCCCCTCTCTCTCTCATTCACCCAGCCAACCCCCTACCCCCTCTCTCTCTCATACACCCAGCCAACCCCCTACCACCCTCCCCTCTCTCTCTCTCTCATTCACCCAGCCAACCCCCTACCCCCTCTCTCTCTCTCTCAACCTCCTCTCTCTCTCAATCCCCCCCTCTCTCTCTCTCTCTCTCTCTCTCTCTCTCTCTCTCTCTCTCTCTCTCAACCTCCCTCTCTCACAACCTCCCTCTCTCTCAACCTCCCCTCTCTCTCAACCTCCCCTCTCTCTCTCCCCTACCTGTATCTCTGTGTCTCTGTACTCTACACCCTGTGACCCCTCGTCATTGATCTGGATGAGGGATGTAATGAGTGGCTCTCCCACTTAACATGCATGTCCAAATTCCCTCCATATCCCATTAGCTGTGTAGCATCCATCCCCATACTAATAAACAGAAGTATTGTATAAGCCCATGTCATATTTACATCCATCAGTGAGACATCTTGTTCCTCCCTCTCTTTGCTCTGATAAGCCAACTCATTGCCATTGTGTGTCTGTGTGTGTGTGCCTGTGTGTTTGTGTGTCTGTGTGTATCTATGTGTACGTGTGTGTTGTCTGTGGCCTGACAAGTGTTAGATAGTGAAAGCCAGTATTGCCTTCCTCCAGCAGTGCAGAGCAGAGCGAGTGTGGCGGGCCTGTTAACGCAGAGGGGATGTCCGCCTCAGAGGCAGTAACAGCAATTAACAGTCAATGGATCCCTGAGCCCTGCTTCAGAAGGCCACGACTGTATTACCGCTATTC
Organism: Brachymystax lenok tsinlingensis; assembly: GCA_030435695.1. NCBI lineage: Eukaryota > Metazoa > Chordata > Actinopteri > Salmoniformes > Salmonidae > Brachymystax > Brachymystax lenok. Next base: position 20,970,587 of record CM059782.1, read on the forward strand.
TTAGAAGCCATACACAGAGGGGGTTTCAGACCATCATTTTCCATGCGTGATGAACTGTGAAACGTAACAAAAGCCCTATTACCACAAGAGGGATTTGGGCTCGCATTGCATTAGAAAGAGGAGAAAGTAAAACCTTAGTCAAATCGAATACATTTCAAAAATCCCTGTGACATAGAAATCAAACTGAGAGTTTAACCAAATGGTTAGCTGGTATTATTCATGAGTCCTCCATTGGGAGGAAAGTGCTGAGCATATTACCGTAGAGACAATGTGAGGTTTTTAGCTAGTCAATAGCAAGGCCCTCCATGGCTGATTCTGACTGGGAATCTCTATGCTAATTCCAGGACTAATCCATTGGAAATAAAGGTATTTCCAAACTGACAAAGAATTGTTATTTCAGAAATCAGTGATGCTGAAGAAGTCAGATGTCTGTCTTTTCTTTTCCATTCTGAGACAGGAAGCCATTTTGGATTGGCATCACACTGCTTGTATCTCTCCTGCTCCAATATATCATTTGACATTGAAAACCCAAGACAAGTCATAAAGCAGAAATAATGGGAAATGTCTGCTGTTTGATTCTGTTGTCCTCATCACTCTGCCTGCATCACAAATGGCACCATATTTTTATAAATGCTGTACTTTTAACCCTATGGACCCTGGTCAAAAGTAGTGACCTATATAGGGAATAGGGTACCATTTGTGACGCAACCTTTGACTTTTTATGGGAGAGGGTAGCAAAATTTGACAGAGAGCATCGTGGGAGGGGGAAAATGAGGAAGCACCATCTTCCATCTTATTGTGGAAGAATCCATAGTGTGTGTGCGTGTGCGTGTGTGTGTCAGAATCCATGGTGCGTGTGCGTGTGCGTGTGTGTGTCAGAATCCATGGTGTGTGTGTGTGTGTGCGTGTGTGTGTCAGAATCCATGGTGTGTGTGTGTGCGTGTGTGTGTCAGAATCCATGGTGTGTGTGTGCATGTGTGTGTCAGAATCCATGGTGTGTGTGTGTGTGCGTGTGTGTGTCAGAATCCATGGTGTGTGTGCGTCTGTGTGTGTGTGGAAGAATCCATGGTGTGTGTGCATGTGTGTGTCAGAATCCATGGTGCGTGTGCGTGTGTGTGTCAGAATCCATGGTGTGTGTGTGTGTGCGTGTGTGTGTCAGAATCCATGGTGTGTGTGTGCGTGTGTGTGTCAGAATCCATGGTGTGTGTGCGTCTGTGTGTGTGTGGAAGAATCCATGGTGTGTGTGTGCGTGTGTGTGTGTGTGTCAGAATCCATGGTGTGTGTGTGTGCGTGTGCGTGTGTGTGTCAGAATCCATGGTGTGTGTGCGTCTGTGTGCGTGTGTCAGAATCCATGGTGTGTGTGCATGTGCATGTGCGTGTGTGTGTCAGAATCCATGGTGTGTGCGTGTGTGTGTCAGAATCCATGGTGTGTATGTGTGTGCGTGTGTGTGTCAGAATCCATGGTGTGTGTGCGTCTGTGTGTGTGTGGAAGAATCCATGGTGTGTGTGTGTGCGTGTGCGTGTGTGTGTCAGAATCCATGGTGTGTGTGTGTGTGCGTGTGTGTGTCAGAATCCATGGTGTGTGTGCGTCTGTGTGTGTGTGGAAGAATCCATGGTGTGTGTGTGTGCGTGTGTGTGTGTGTCAGAATCCATGGTGTGTGTGTGTGCGTGTGCGTGTGTGTGTCAGAATCCATGGTGTGTGTGCGTGTGTGTGTCAGAATCCATGGTGTGTGTGTGTGTGTCAGAATCCATGGTGTGTGTATGTGTGTCAGAATCCATGGTGTATGTCAGAATCCATGGTGTGTGTGTGTGTGTGTCAGAATCCATGGTGTGTGTGTGTGTCAGAATCCATGGTGTGTGTGCGTGTGTGTGCGTGTGTGTGCGTGTGTGTGTGTCAGAATCCATGGTGTGTGTGTGTCAGAATTCATGGTGTGTGTGTCAGAATCCATGGTGTGTGTGTGTGTGTGTGTCAGAATCCATGGTGTGTGTCTGTGTGTGTCAGAATCCATGGTGTGTGTGCGTGTGTGACAGAATCCATGGTGTGTGTGCGTGTGTGACAGAATCCATTGTGTGTGTGTGTCAGAATCCATGGTGTGCGTGTCAGTTTGTGCGTGTCAGAATTCATGGTGTGGCGCCCGCTGAACGCTGATAGACTTCAGATAGAACAACCAGAGACAGATACACAGCCTGCTGCAGTAACAGACCACACTCCTGACTCACTCTATCTGTCCCACTGCTACACACTCAACCGTGTAATTCTTTTACACAAGGTTGTCTCTGTCATTCTGCCCTGTTCTCTAGACTCCTCCAGCTGATTCACTAGTTTGTCTGACCTGGAAAGACATGCAGTGATGATTAATAACTTCAACAAATACTGTAACTAATATCCTGGACTATGTTTCTCCCCTCAGCCCTGTGTCTTACAGCATCACTGCTACTCGGTGTAGCAGCAGTAACATCCCACTTAGCAGAAACTGTTATCCAAGGCGACATACAGAGAGTCAAATCAAATCAAATTGTATTGGTCACATACACATGGTTAGAAGATGTTAATGCGAGTGTAGCGAAATGCTTGTGCTTCTAGTTCCGACAGTGCAGTAATATCTAACAAGTAATCTAACAATTCCCCATCAACTACCTAATACACACAAATCTAAAGGGGTGAATGAGAATATGTACATATAAGTATATGGATGAGCGATGGCCGGGCGGCATAGGCAAGGTGCAGTAGATGGTATAAAATATAGTATATACATGTGATTTGAGTAATGTAAGATACGTAAACATTATTTAAGTGGAATTATTTAAAGTGGCATTGTTTAAAGGGGCATTGTTTAAAGGGGCACTGTTTAAAGTGGCTAGTGATCCATTTATTAAAGTGTCCAGTGATTGGGTCTCAATATAGGCAGCGGCTAGTGATTTTTGTTTAGCAGTCTGATGGCCTTGAGATAGAAGCTGTTTCTCCGTCTCTCGGTCCCAGCTTGGACGCACCTGTACTGACCTCGCCTTCTGGATGATAGTGGTGTGAACAGGCAGTGGCTCGGTGGTTGTTGTCCTTGATGATCTTTTTGGCCTTCCTGTGACATCGGGTGTTTTAGGTGTCATGGAGGTCCAGTAGTTTGCCCCCGGTGATGCTTTGTGCAGACTGCACCACCCTCTGGAGAGCCTTGCGGTTGTGGGTGGTGCAGTATCCGTACCAGGCTGTGATACAGCCCGACAGGATGCTCTCGATTGAGCATCTGTAAAAGTTTGTCAGGGTTTTGGGTGACAAGACAAATTTCTTCAGCCTCCTGAGTGCGTACATTTGGACTACAGATCACTACATACCAGCAGGTGTCTCACACCACCACACAAAGGCTATGTCCCAGATGGCACCCTATTCCCCTGGGTTTTAGTCAAATGTAATGCATTATAGGGAAAAGGGGGCCATTTGGGTCGGACTCAGAGGTGCCCGGGCCACGCATGGCTGGGCTGGCTAGGCCGTGACATGCCATTAAAACTGGATATGTGGAAATTTCCTCCATCACCTTGATAATGGGTTTCTGTTGCGCTGCAACCTGCCTGGCTGCCCTGGGCGGCTGGATAAGAAGGGACTAGTAGCTGAATGGGGGAGAGTCTGGAGAAATAATGAAACGATATAAAAATCTCTAGCCGCCGCTCCTGCCGCCTTGTGCCTCATGCAAAGTTTATGGCCGAGCTTGCCTGCATTCGCCGCTGAAATATGAAGTGGACAGCCTACTCCTCCAACCGACGTCAGTGTCTGTGTAACATCGTTCTTTCTGGTCAAATATTACACTCACATTATTATTGGCCCTGCTTAATCCGAGGCCATATTTCCTTGTGTTAAGTGCACAACGTGCATTGTTGCTTCAGTCAGATAAAAAATAAATGGTTTCTTCTTCTAGGGTTTGATGGGGAGGAAATAAACAATTTCAAAGGAGAAATGTCCTTGACTGTGCGAATTAAGATAACGTGTGATATACGTAATCAAACATATTTTGTTGTGATTTCTATGTGAATTACGTACAGTACAAAGGAACTTACTAGATGACGTCGTCATACTATATTGTCTGCTTCTTTCAGGGTTTTCTAGATAGTGATCCATAATCAAACCACTACTTACAACTACCGACTCGAACAGGGAAATTAAACAAACATGTTGTTCACTTTGAAGTGTTGGGAGAGCTTTAGTTAAAAGTGTTTCAACAGGCCATTGATTTGGTTCAGACTGACAGAGATGAAAGAGAAAACACATAAATGGATCATTTCTACCTAATACCCTTCTGATGTTCAGCAGTTCTATTGAATAAGTCATTCGTTTTTTTCAATGCTGTTAAAATGCTAATATTTTCCAACCAGAGTCCAGCTTCGTTTAAGGATGTCAGCACTTTTGAAAAGCTGCTTTGTGTGTCTTGTTTTCCAATCTTTCCCCTCATGAAAATCACATGAATAAACTATTTGATTAAACCGAATGTCACCGTTTGTCTGAGAACAACATTGTAGGCCTATGTAAACTGTCTCTTTCTCTCTCTCTCTCTCTCTCTCTCTCTCTCTCTCTCTCTCTCTCTCTCTCTCTCTCTCTCTCGCTCTCCTTGCATTCAGTCTAGCTTCACATTTAAATATGAAAAAGGTGTATTGTTGTTGACAGCACCTCGTTTCTCCAGGAAATGTCATGTGTGAGCCTCTTGAGGGATGGCAGGGTGCCCCGGGGGGTAGGGGAGTTAAAACAGCCCCTGTCTGACTGAAGAGCTGGGTAACCATGATCAGCTTAGAGAAAGGTCACCATTGTATATCCACATACAAACCCAGCAGAGCAGCACTACTCTGTCTTTATTGGTTAACACAATGCTTTAGTCAGGTCTAGACGCTTTCAGATCATGATTGTCTGTGTTTAAATAAGGCCATGGATATTTTCAGATGTAATCTCTCAGCCATTAGAGTTTCTGACTGACTGACTTCCTTAATGATCCTCCATGTTATTGTACATGTCAAACAGAGACAGAGCCTCACAACATTGGATTGCTTTCCCTGCTCTTTTATTTGTATTTAACCTTTATTTAACTAGACAAGTCAGTTAAGAACAAGTTCTTGTTTACAATGACAGTCTAGGAACAGTGGGTTAACTGCCTTGTTCAGGGGCAGAACAACAGATTTCTACCTTGTCAGCTCGGGGGTTCAATCTAACAACCTTTCAGTTACTGGCCCAACGCTCTAACCACTAGGCTACCTGCCGCCCCGCTTTAGTGTCCGTCTACTGCCCAAATCCCATTAGAAACAAAGGGCACAGCATACTATAGCATGTATCCCCATTGTAAGATGAGTCCATAATAAAGAACATGTGGGATGCCTGTCCGTCGCCAGCCGTTAGGCTGGCCGGTGCCTGGTTGGTACAGAAGGACGTTTTAATCATCTCTGTCTTTGTTTCCTAATTTAGATTTGATTGGCTATGAAATTCATCACAGCACTTCGGGAGTCAGGTTCCAACCATCATCAGCACTTCCTGGTTGTCAACTGAGGGAGGGAACACACACGCACGCACGCAGGAACATTTTCTTTACGGAACATGTGTTTACAATTTTCCATAAGCAACACAAATAATATAAAGATCAATTGGCAGTGTTGCAGGGAGAATAATGTAAAGTTATACCTCAAGTAACATACAAAATGCTTGATCATGGTTACCCTTACTTACTTGGAGATACCACAGGCTACAGATATCCCACTTGGATGATTCCCAGAATCAGAAGGGATTAAGCAGGAAATCCAAATTACTCCAACCAGGATTTCTGGAAAACCTGGGAATTTACCAGAATTTTGCAGCCCTACTAAGGTGTTCAGAGCACCTCATTCCCTCTGAATATCAAATAAAGCCCTAAGTATCCTATAAAACCCTGAAACCTCTCCTGAACACTCCTCGCCTTTAAGCCCCTCCAGAGAGGTGTGACTGAAGCACCACCTCCACCTCCGCAGACTCCCGGCTCTTTCTTAGCTGTCGCAGGCAATTCATAACCAGGGGGGACTGAGATATCTAATATCTCGGCAGAGCTGTGTGAAATAGTTCACCAGGGGTCAAGTTATTGCTCCGGCAAAGGTCACTGGACTGTGAGCAGAATAAAAGGCCTCTCGGAGTAGATGATGGGGCTGCTGTCTCCCAGCATCACAATACACAAACACACACACACACACAGACACACACACAGGCTGTCTCCCTGCATCGCTGGGAATCTGGGATCAGCAAGCTCTTATGAACAGAGAACCACACACTGATGACTGTCTGTCTGTCTGTCTGTCTGTCTGTCGGTCTCTCTCTCTCTCTCTCTCTCTCTCTCTCTCTCTCTCTCTCTCTCTCTGTGTGTGTGTTTGCAGGCAGATGTGATGCCTGATACCTCCACAATCACACAAGAAGCAGACATGTTGGCCCTGGAACCAGAGGCCTAGACCCTGCTGCTGCCAGCTGCACAAGCCTGAATCAATTAACAGTGATTTAATTCTCTGATAGCTTGATGCTAATAGTAATTACCCGAATACAGAGTGATCATACTCATAATGAAAACGTCTATTGACATCATAAGCAGTGTATCGGCACCTGAGTTGCAGCAAGCAGTGTATCGGCATTGCAGTTTCAGCTATTTCACCAGTAATTGCTCAAACATTGATTTACAGAGTCCTGATACTGCCAAGTAAATGTCAACCGACTGCAGAGAATGAACGGCCCTGAAGAGATGATTCATATTCTGATAATGCTGAGTGACATGAGCTTGTTTAATTGAAAGACTCCTGTGGTATCACTCTGACAGCCAGTGTTGCTGTTTGCAGTAGAAATAACTGAGCTAATGCTAATGTTAATGCAATGAAAGATCATTGAACTGTTAAAAGACGCATACAGGCTAATAATGATTCACTTGGTTTCAAAACGTCCCTCTCTCCGTGGCCTGTAATAGAATGAGATCATTGAACCACTGGCTATGAAATGAAGCACGGGTGATTGCCATAGAATAGCATTTCCACACACACGCACACGCACACGCACACGCACACGCACACGCACACACACACACACACACACACACACACACACACACACACACACACACACACACACACACACACACACACACAGACACACACACACACAAAAACAAGTCCTCCAGAACAACTGTATTACTGCTCTGTCCAAGTCTGGACGAATGCGGATTACATAAGGGGTCAAATTGAATCAATCTGGGCGCTCAATACCTTAAGGGAGAGGGGAAAATGACCCAGTTTTGATGCTGACCCCGAGCTGAAGGAGCCCAGCCATTTTAAAGGCAACCTTGGGAGTCTGTCATGGAGTCAGCATTTTCAAACGTGCCTCTGAGATGTCTGTCTGAATAATGTATCCTATGAATAAAACACATTAGCTACTAAACATATTGAATAATTCACTTTCCAAAGCCCCTGCACACAAGATATTAGCTCTTCTGTCACTGGGCATATCCTTTCATAGCCCCTGCCTCTCTCTCTCTCTCTCTCTCTCTCTCTCTCTCTCTCTCTCTCTCTCTCTCTCTCTCTCTCTCTCTCTCTCTCTCTCTCTCTTCCATCTCTCTCTCTTTCTCTCTCTTTCTCCCCTCTCTCGTCTCCCGGCTGATGGTAACTGTCTATTTTTATTCCTCACGTAACTACTTTCTTGGAACCTCGCACTATTTATCTAAAGAGCACTTGACAATTTGAAGAGTGCTATTTGTTCTGATCAAATCTTCAATGTGTTAGTACACACACACGTACACCAAACACACACAATAAAACCCAACATTTATTCATCTTTTAACGCCTGTGTGTCGGTAAATTAAGACCGCCAGCTGTGATTTTCAAATTTAAAGATCCCAAATGAAGAGGAGGCCCTTTTTCAATTAAATACCTATACACCCCTTTCCAAAAGACAGGAAATGTGCTTTAGTCCTCAAAGCAACGCATTCACTTTCTAGTGGTTATCTCTTGCGTGCTGCTTATTCCACAATGCTAATAGCACTACGTTTTAGCCCACAAAGACTCTCTGTGTCTTTGTGAATGAATGACTACCTGCAGAAGAGAATGAGTGCGTACGAAAAACGATAGCGTGAGCGGCATCCCAATGAACACCCAACACCAAGATGATATTTTCAACAGTGAAATTCATTTAGAAAATTGACATTGATGTACTTTCATTTCGGGTGTATCTCACACACATCAGGACGTCCTTGCCATGCCAGTGTGTACTTACGGTAAGCGGTAAGAGACTGCAGTGATTATAAATACCCTGTGGTCCGTGAGAGATCTGCATGTAAGATCACTTTCTCCTCTCTTGAGGGGAGAATAAATGGAAATCCATCACATATGTCCCCGTTACTGAGAGGGGTGTGAGACCTGCAGAATATATATGGGATTCTGAATTCATTACACATTTTGTGGGAATATATATATATATACAGGTAACTGCCAAAATAAAGGAAACATTTGAGTAAATGAGGGATACAAAGTATATTGAATGGAGGTCCTTCACACAGGTGCGGTGCCTGAGCAATTAACATCCCATCATGCTTAGGATGTATAAAAATGCTTGGCAGGTCATTCATTTGGCCATTATTTTTGGCTACTATGGCTATGCCCCCATATGATAACAATACCCCCATTCACAGGGCACTGAATGGTTTGTTAAAAATGAAAACTATGTAAGCCATATGCCATGGCTGTCTCAGTCACCAGATCTCAATCTAAAATGAACACTTATGGGAAAATCTGGAGCAGCGCCTGAGACAACATTTACCACCACCATCAACAAAACACAAAATTATGGAATTTATTGTGGAAGAATGGTGTCACATCCCTCAAATAGAGTTCCAGACATTTGTAGAATCTCTGCCAAGGTGCATTTAAACTGATCTGCCTCGTGGTGGCCCAAAGTCCTATTAAGGCACTTTATGTTGGTGTTTCCTTTATTTTAGTAGTTACCTGTATGTGTGTGTGTGTGTGTGTGTGTGTGTGTGTGTGTGTGTGTGTGTGTGTGTGTGTGTGTGTGTGTGTGTGTGTGTGTGTGTGTGTGTGTGTGTGTGTGTGTGTGTGTGTGTGTGTGTGTGTGTGTGTGCGTGCGTGTGCGTGTGTGTGTGTGTGTGCCTGAGTGCAATATTAAAAAAGTTGACCAGCTATTCTAACTTTGGTCCATTCATATCTCCCTTACTTCATTTGTAAAGCATCCCCTTGCATAACTACGGAGGACTGTCTATTGGAGAGAAGGGTACAAGTCATATTTGAGATAGAGAACAGGACTTACCAGGGCACAGTATGTCTCAGGTGGGTCTCCACAGGTGATGTTGGGTGGGTCCACCGTAACCTTCAGGTACTTGGTCATGTCCATGGCCTCAGGTTGGCAGGCCATGTAATCCCAGGTGAGGCCTTCGTCCGTGTACACCTGAGACTTACACACGTCGTAGTGTCCCCAGGCTGGGTAGTGCTGCATGGTCTGGCACACACTGGCCCACAGTGCCTGCAGTGTCAACACCAGAGGGAAACGCATCGCTGCTTCCTCTCAGACACTCTGGGTCTCCTCTAGAAAAGGGCTGCTGCTTCCTCAATGGGGAATCCCTCTCCTTCTCTCCCGAAACAGAGAGACAGAGAGACAGAGAGACAGAGGGAAAGGCCTGGGCCTTTGAGTTTATGAAATAATCCAACCTTTACGGAGAGAGGAGCTAAGGAACTGTGGCAGCATGCCAGCCTCCTGTTAACAGCTTGGTGGGGGGGGCGAGGGGTGTGAGATGGAGGGGCAAAGGGGGGCACCACTTGTTTTAGACTGGAGTCCTCTCTGTACTCTGTTTCAGGTCTCTCCGACAGTTCTCTCTCCGGGGGGGCGGGAACAGGGGAGTCACGACACGCCGAGGTTACGGGGTGACTGGCCCATCAAGGAGATAAAAAGAGAAGGAGTGGATGGAGGGAGGAGGAGTTGGTGTGAAGGAAGAGAGAGGCGAGAGCTAGAGCGAGAGCCCTGGAGGAGGCAGCCTTTTTGACACGCTGATGGAGAGATGAGTGACAGGCCGCTCAGCTTTGTTTGCTGTCAATCATGTCTCTCTTCCGCCCGGCAACGGCACCCAGGGTCTGTAGGGAACAAGGAGAGGAGAGAAGAGAAGAGGGTGAATGCCTGGCGGGGGGATAGTTTGACAGAGAGAGACAGAGTGTGTGTGTGTGTGTGTGTGTGTGTGTGTGTGTGTGTGTGTGTGTGTGTGTGTGTGTGTGTGTGTGTGTGTGTGTAGGGATAGAGTTTGACATCAGCAGACGGATGGCAGTGTAACAGGGGAGAGATCCTTGATGTGGGGGTGTCAGGATGGGCATAGTGAGTGTGTACATCCCAGAGGGGGATTTGATAACCAAAGCCATCAAGGTGCATTGGATCCTGATGCTTTTCACACTAAGTCCACACCTCACCTTGGTTTTCACTTATCATGAGTTTGTTTTTTACACCCCTTCCAGGAGAACCAAAAACACCAGCAGCTAAATCTTCAATCTAACATACCCTTACAATTCTAGGTGTAAATAGCATTGGCATTATATAACATTTGGAGGATTATACAGTGTAGTTGTTGGATTGTGTCAGTTCCAACAACATACTCTATGCATTAAATGAATGTTAGTCAATCCAAAGCACAGGTAAATTCTAGAAACAGGTGAGATGGTGGTATGCATGATACATGAACAGTCAGGTCTCAACAAAGCCCTACATCCATACCTTTTCAAATCCTCTACTAATCAACAAGGACGTTAGCTGTCTGTACCTGACACCTCGTCTTAAGTAGGGTTCTGTACTGAACACTCCAGCCGACTATTCAAAAAATAAAGGACAGGCAATTCAAAGTCCTCAGCATAAAAAAATGCATTGTATAACACAAAAGACATGTGTAAGCAACATAGACATAGTCTGTGTCATTTCGATGTAGGTTTTTGTATTCCTTATGTTTTTTTTGGCGATGATGTGATTCCTGGATGTGGCAACACCCCAGACTTGGGGAATTCGGAACACTGACAAGGTCTATTATTTGGTTTAACCAAATACGTGTTTTTCTGAAACAGAAAGAAAATAAAAAAAATTAAAAATATCAATTTCAATTTCAAAGCGTACTCAACTCGGTTGACCAGCACTATGCAAATATCTCTTTCAACATTCAGGTCCTGAACCAACGAGAGAACGGCGGGAATCCGTTTCCACCTGGCACTAGCTGACCGGAATTAGTTTTAATAAAAACTGCCGACATTTGAAATGGACAGGACTGCTTCAAATAACACCTCTGGACATACTGCACATGGAGTACAGTAAACAGCTAAATAACTGTGAAAAAGCAATCTGATGTATAGATTAAATTGAAATATTTTCCTTAACCCCTCACCCTAACCCTTAACCCTAACCTTAACCCTGAACCTCTAACTCCAACCCTAAATCTAACCCTAACTCCTAATCCTAAACCTAACCCTAATTCTAACCCTAACCCTAATTATAACTCTAAACCTAACCCCAAAGCCTAAAATAGCCTTTTTCCTTGTGACTTCTGGTCCCCACAAGGATAGTAAAACCAAACACACACACTCACAAAACAAGGCTGCGGCTTAGCTGAGCTAGCGCTAGCCACTAAATAGAGACACATTTCACAGGCAGGTAGCCTTTTTCTCCAACCAGCCCAATAGTGACTTGGCTTGCAGGCAGTGGCAGGTAATTGATGATGACGTTAGCCAGAAGCAGTGTGAGGGATGGATCAGTGGACGTTTTAGTGCTGGTTAATCAGTCAGCCCAGTCAATGGACCCGCTGACCCAACACACCTAGTCCTGAGTGATCAATTAGCCTGCTATACGCCTACAGCCTGAATGCACAGGCCTCACTGCCCAGCCTGTGTATAGGTCTCTCTGTCTACCCTTGAGATGGGCTGAACATTATAACTTCTGATTGTTTATTCTCTATTTTTCCATGAGATAGAAAATGCCAACAGCTATACTTTAAGTTAAAATTTTCAGGACTGTTTTTCATTTTTGATTAGCTCATAGCTTATTGCAAAGGAATACAGTAATATCTTATACCTACAGTAAAAGTACAATACCTGGTCATATTTTATTTTGATAAACAATTATATTCTCCAACCATTTGGGTCAGATGGCAGTACTGACCCAAACCTATGGAGTACTTCTACCCATATAGCCAGCATAGAACTGGGTATATTTTCATGAATCTAAAATAATAATTCTGTTCTATTAAAATCCATCACATCAATCATGATGACCATTATCCACAGCTATGGATGGAGAACTTGATTAGATCCACCACTCTGAATGAGAGAAGAGAGAGAGAGAGAGAGAGAGAGAGAAAAAGAAGAAAAAAAGAGACAGCACAAGGCCAAAGTGGAAGAGAGCGCACGGGGGTAGACATGCATGCTGGAGGTGACCAGGGGCCTGTTTCAGTAGGGTAGGCCTGACTGGATAACGATGGGGTAGGGGGGTCAGAGACACCCAGGCTAAAGTAGCAGGGACAATGGTACCAAAACTAGATAAAGGGAGTGGGGACAGAGATACCCAGGCTAGATAAGGCGAGCAGGGGAGAGTGGGGACATTTATACTCATGCTAGATAAGGGGAGTGAGGACAGTTATACCAAGGCTAGAAAAGGAGAGTGGGGACAGTTATACCCAGGCTAGATAATGGGAGTGGGGACAGTTATTCCCAGGCTAGATAATGAGAGTGAGGACAGAGATACCCAGGCTAGATAATGGGAGTGGGAACAGTTATACCCAGGCTAGATAATGGGAGCAGGGACAAATACCCAGGATAGATAATAGATAAGGGAGCATGGACAGAGATACAAAGGCTAGATTATAGATAAGGGAGCAGGGACAGAGATACCCAGGCTAGATAATAGATAAGGAAGCATGGACAGAGATACCCAGCCTAGATAATAGATAAGGTAGCAGGGACAGAGATACACAGGCTAGATAATAGATACGGGAGCAGGGACAGAGATACCCAGGCTAGATAATAGATAAGGTAGCATGGACAGAGATACCGAGGCTAGATTATAGATGAAGGAGCAGGGACAGAGATACCCAGGCTAGATAATAGATAAGGAAGCATGGACAGAGATACCCAGCCTAGATAATAGATAAGGGAGCAGGGACAGAGATACCCAGGCTAGATTATAGATAAAGGAGCATGGACAGAGATACCCAGGATAGATAATAGATAAGGGAGCAGGGACAGAGATACTCAGGCTAGATAATAGATAAGGGAGCAGGGACAGAGATACCCAGGCTAGATAATATATAAGGCAGGAAGGCCAGAGATACCCAGGCTAGATAATAGATAAGGGAGCAGGGACAGAGATACTCAGGCTAGATAATAGATAAGGGAGCAGCGACAGAGATACCCAGGCTAGATAATAGATAAGGGAGCATGGACAGAGATACCCAGGCTAGATAATAGATAAGGGAGCAGCGACAGAGATACCCAGGCTAGGTAATAGATAAGGGAGCAGGGACAGAGATACCCAGGCTAGATAATAGATAAGGGAGTGGGGCACATAAAAGATCACAACAGCCAGGTCATTATCACTCTCTACAATTCAGACACTGGTCCTTCCTCTCAGCATTCCCCACTTTGAATCCAGTGTCACTGGCAGAGGAGAGCAGAGCAGAAGAGAGGGGTGTGCTATGCATTTTAAGTGAGACCTGGGCTATTTGGGGCAGGTCGCCTGCTTCTTCCCCCCATTGATCAAGGATAAGGTGGGACACTGCAGAAATAAAGGGGTTTTAGAAGCTTAATATATGTCGATAAATAATAATATGTCGATAAAGGCTTTCAAAGAGTGAACAGGCTGTCAATTAGAGGTCGACCGGTTATGATTTTTCAACGCCGATAACAATAATGATTTATTGGAGGACCAAAAAAAGCCGATTATATATATATATTTGTAATAATGACAATTACAACAATACTGAATGAACAATGAACGCTTACTTTAACTTAATATAATACATAAATAAAATCTATTTAGTCTCAAATAAATAATGAAACATTTTCAATTTGGTTTAAACCTCTTACAGCTAGGGGGCAGAATTCCTAGTTTCCGCCTGTCTGACGTGCCCAAAGTAAACGGGCTGTCACTCAGGCCCAGAAGCTAGATATGCATATAATTAGTAGCTTTGGATAGAAAAGACTCTGAAGTTTCCAAAACCGTTAAAATTATGTCTGTGGCTGTAACAGAACTGGTTTGGCAGGCAAAAACCCGAAGGAAATCCGACCAGAAACGAAAAAAGGTTCTGCTCCCATGCTCTTATTTTGAAAAGCTATTGAAAAGCATTGAATGCATCCACCATTTTCCTATTCCTATGGCTTCCCCTATATGGTAACAGTCTACTATTGATGGCTTTGGGGTTGTATTTTGAAAAATGAATACGTTTTTTCACATGAAGGAAAGAGTGCGCCGGAAGAAAAACAGTATTTGGGCGCATTCTGGGGAGAGAACTCACGTGGGAATTTGCCTTGTCTATTGAACATAGTTGTTTCCGCGTGAAGTTTTATCGTTTATTAACATTTTAGACAAGCTAAGGATTATATAGAGTCTTTGTTTGACACAAATAGACAAAGTTTACCAGGAGCAATTTGGACTTTTTTTGTCGTCGTTTTGACGGAGGTGTTTCCTGTGGATTTCTGAATTCAATGGCGCCATCTAAACTGCGTTTTTCGGATATAAATATGTACTTTATCGAACAAAACGAACAGCGGTTTTGTAGCTGGGACCCTCCTGGTTGAAAACATCAGAAGATCTTAAAAAGTAAGTGAGTTTTTATATCTTTAATTTGTGATTTTGTGTCGCCAGTGCTGGTTGAAAAAGCTATTTTTGTGAGGTGCTGACCTCAGATAATCAAATGTTTTGCTTTCGCCGTAAAGCCTTTTTGAAATCTGACAACAGATTTAGATTACCAAAGATTACCAAGCTTTGCAACCATGTGCAACACTTGTATTTCCATGAATGTTAAATATTACGAATTCTTATTTTGAATTTGGCGTGCTTTGTTTTTTTCGAAAATGATCCCGCTTACGGGATCCGTGCGGTAAGAGGTTAAATAATGCAAAAACACAGTGTTGGAGAAGAAAGTAAAAGTGCAATATGTGCCATGTAAAAAAGCTAACGTTTAAGTTCCTTGCTCAGAACATATGAAAGCTGGTGGTTCAATATTCCCAGTTCTTCAATATTCCCAGTTAAGAGGTTTTAGGTTGTAGTTATTATAGGAATTATGACACGTCGACTATTTCTCTCTATACCATTTGTATTTCATATACCTTTGACTATTGGATGTTCTAATAGGCACTTTAGTATTGGCAGCCTAATCTCGGGAGTTGATGGGCTTGAAGTCATAAACACCACTGTGCTTCAAGCATTGCTAAGTGCTGCTGGCAAACGCAATAAAGTTTGAACGAATGCTTACAAGCCTGCGGCTGCCTACCACCTCTCAGTCAGACTGCTCTGTCAAATATCAAATCATAGACTTAATTATAATATGATAAACACAGAAATACGAGCCTTTGGTCATTAATATGGTCAAATCCGTAAACTATCATTTCAAAAACAAAAAGTTTATTCTTTCAGAGAAATACGGAACCGTTCCGTATTTTATCGAACGGGTGTCAACAACCGTAAGTCTAAATATTGCTGTTACATTGCACAACCTTCAATGTTATGTCATAATTATGTAAAATTCGGGCAAATTAGTTCGCAACGAGCCAGGCGGCCGGAACTGTTGCATATACCCTGACTCTGCGTGCAATGAACACAAGAGAAGTGACACAATTTCCCTAGTTAATATTGCCTGCTAACATGAATTTCTTTTAACTAAATACGCAGGTTTAAAAAAATATACTTCTGTGTATTGATTTTAAGAAAGGTATTTATGTTTATGGTTAGGTACATTCGTGCATCGATTGTGCTTTTTTCGCAAATGTGCTTTTGTTAAATCATCCCCCGTTTGGCAAAGTAGGCTGGGATTTGATGATAAATTAACAGGCACCGCATTGATTATATGCAACGCAGGACAAGCTAGTTAACCTAGTAATATCATCAACCATGTGTAGTTAACTAGTGATTATGTGAAGATTGACTGATTTTTATAAGATACGTTTAATTAATTGGCCTTGCTGATTAATCGGTTGACCTCTATTGTCAATACTATCTGATAAAATCGGGTTAGTGAATCGGTTAAATGAAAATGTATTGAAAATTAACCAATAAACACAAACAAAAATGTAAAATAAATTGCTTACTATTTGACATGGAATGGAGTCTATGAACTCTTCTGCGGTTCAGAAAGTGAGTATTTTCAGTCTTTCCTGTTCTAAGGCAACCTTGGTGTAGAGTACACTGGGCTCCCGGCTCACTGGCTCATGTGGCATACATAGACCGGAGTGTATTTTTGGGGCGTAGGGTCCTACCAATGAGGCAATGCTGAGGTTGATTTTATATTTAAACCCATAAATGTTTTACAGGGTCCATATGACCTCGGAGAGAGCTCTCTCGCCAACTCTTTCCCTTCTCTCTTTTTCTCTCTCTGAAGCTGTGAACCCCCCCCTTATGTCCGCTTCCATTTCGTCCCTGGGGCCACTCGAGCATGGCTGAGTGTTTAAAAGCCAGTGGGGAAAGACATGCATGCTTGGCCCAGCAGTGGTTACAACTACTGCAGTAGATTCTGACTGAATCATGTGTATGAATACCCAACCTCTTCAGCTCCCTCCTACCTCACTGCCTCCCAACAACCTGCCCATTCTGCTCTTCTTCTTTTCATCTTCTCTCTTTTTACCTGTTCCCTATGCCCTCTCATATTTCCATGTCTCTCTCTGTCTCCATCTCTCGCTAAACAAAGCCAGTGATGTGCCTAGCTTGTGTGGGAGAGACAGGAGAGAAAAAGACAGACGGAGACATAGAGAGAGAGAATGAGAGAGAGAGAGAGAGAGAGAGAGAGAGAGAGAGAGAGAGAGAGAGAGAGAGAGAGAGAGAGAGAGAGAGAGAGAGAGAGAGAGAGAGCTGGGCCAGGATCACAGGGAGACTTGTGCCATGCACAGAGGGCTCTTCACTCTCCTCAGATTCCTGGGCCTGCCTTCCTTTCCCAGAATCCCTAATCTTCCTCGTTAACAACCTGCCAATATGACAGTCCTCATAAATAAACATGTGGCAGACAACCGGAGCACGCCCCTGCAAACATGACAGCCAAACGTTCAATGTTCCAGAATGTTTGATGAGCCCAACACACATCTCTGTGGCATACCATCACCACAGCACCAGCTGATCCCCACAATGGCCTCCCCTCTCCTCTGTCTTCAATGTGTCACTGCCTAACATCTGCATAAAGGTGTATGATCTTTTTGTAATCATGGTGTGGTGTAGCCTAGCTATTGAATGAAGCTATAACAACTATTTCAGTGAATCAGCATGGCTTTCTGTCTGTTGGGGAGGGGAGCATCGAGAAATCAAAGCGGAGGTTTTGAGCAGAACAGCAGTGGAACATGGCAGCCGTCCCTTCCCCCTCTAATACAATCTGATTGTTGGAGCCAGACAGGTCCCGGGCCTCTGAAGGCAAGAAACTCCCTCAGCGCAGCTGCCAAGACGTGCTTGACTTGCCCCCACAGCTGCATCTCACATGGTTTCTCTCTCTCTCTCCTTTTCTCTCATTTCCTTTTACGCCCCTCTCTCTTACTCTCAGCGCTTTCACACTCTCTTTCCTCTCTCACTCTTACTCCCTGCCACATGCACCTTGTGTGTGAGAGAGGGGCACTTTTGACAGGGTGACTCTTACAATGCTGTCTGTGTGGAGTTGTGTGTGTGGAGTCAGGGCGTCTGTTACTCCTGCGCCACATACAGAACCGTACTGTAGCAAACTAGACAGCAGGGAGAAGGTATACGCCAGCCACCACCACTACCACTCCTCCATCCTCTCTCACTGTCTCTCGCCCTCTCAAATTCTCCTCGGCCTCCCTTCGCCACCAAGCACACACTTCATTGCGATACAGGAACATAGGAACACCTTATGCATTATTAAAAACACTTTTCCTAAAAGGCTGCTACCATATTATTCAGCTTTCACAGTGGTATGCCTGCATGGCTACTCATGTCCACCTCCAGCCCTTAGAATAAGCCCAGCAAGGTAACCCACTGGAAATAGAGAACATGTGCATTAATAGTAATAAACATGTATAGCGGGTGATACTGTTAAAATGAGTTTTATCAAAATCCAAGGTCCTTTAAAGGAAATGTATAATATAAAGTAGCCATGTCTAAATTATAAGGTAAATACCGTAGCAAGTCCAAGTTTTACTATTGGCAACATGGCAACATACGTGGACTAGAAATCATTATAATGACTATTGCTCTTCTTACCAAATTGTATCAACATCATAATCTAAGGGTGAACAGCATATCATTTAGTATCATATCTAATATTAACCTTACAAGTCCATGAGTGCACATTACCGCACTTGTTTTAAAAGTTCTGTGAAATTAAATTGGCATTCATTAATGATTTGCCAATAATAATAATATTATTATTATTACAAACAAACAAAAACAAAAAAATAAGTTAGTAGGCCCTGTATTAGAAATATAAATACTGTAAACACCATCATGTATTTAAATAGTATGCCATAATATATATGATATGTGATCATGTGAACCAAACTCAACTCAATAAAATACATCATACTGGTTCTAAGTCGTCAGCTGATCATTATTATTTACCAAATCTAATCAAAGTCAAGTAATACCCAGAGGATAAGCCTGGATGCACGGGTGAAGCACGGACAGAAAGCAGCTCGGAATAAAACAACTATTCAAACATATCGTTAGGCGTATCAATAGACTACACTGAATATAAGAAACTACCAAGCCTTTCAAAAGGATGCAGGATAGATTGTCGTATATAAAAAAAAACGTATATTTTGGTACCTCACATTCTTTAGCCTACTAAAACACTTGGGACTACAGCAGGTGTAATGATAGGACAGGGCTGAACAGGGCATAACCATGAAGTATATTTCCTTTAAAACACCCCCAAAAAATACAGAATGGACAGTATCTGTTTAGCAGCACTTCATGATATTGACTGGTAATACTAATACGGAATTGATCAATTCCACAAGGGGGCGCTTCCACAAATCGCAAGTAGGCTTAGCTTTGCCAAAAGCGCACCGGAGTCAAGCAATTAATGTTTTCATTACATTATTTAAGGTAATTAAATTAGTAATGAGCATGGACGCTTTCAACTTCATTCAGACTGCATTATGGCAAATTATACCAAAAGTTCAAAGATATGACATAATCAACACATCGATAAGACCCTACTTTAGATGGTGTTCCAACAAAAGTTAGGCTACAATTCAGAAAGTATTGAAAGATGAGTCAGCTATTTAGACTACCTTCATACAGCATACAATGTTTTAACGAAGTTGGCCACAATCAAACGAGTTACTTTAATTGTACAACATGCCTACAAAATAGACTTAGTTCAATAATAGCCTATGCGTACTTACATTTGTAGGTTTGCCTCAATTCACCGTGCACAGTCCAGTGTTCAACAAGTTCAGCACTGACCACAGGAACCCCTTTAAGATGCGCGTGTAAATCGTAATGTGATGAGTTCGGTAGAAACGGGATGACCCAAGAGTTAAAACAAGCTGAGTCTGGAGTGGAGGCAGCGATTGAATGGTCCCCCTGCGCGCACGTCAATCTTCCTGGAATCGCTGTGCAAGTGCAACATCTCTTTAGTGAAGAGACGGGATCAGTGGAGATTTTCTCCCACTTTAAAACAAATGACTGATCACTGTCTGGAGCTCTTAGAGCAGCACAATAACACAAATAGGTGAGTATTTTGACAGCAGCCTATGTCCCGCGCGCCGCTGGTCATCATTCTGCCACGTGCAATTCCATTATTGCATTGTTGGAGGCAATGGCACAGTGTCCGCATCAGAAAAATAAAAAGAACACTAGGAAAAAACTTTGAAACGCGAATGCTCCTTCCTCTTTTATACAATTTCCGTTTAATCTGTATCATTTCTTAGATCCACAGCCAAGACATTTGACTCCTGTGAGCCGATATACACTTATCTCTCTCTCTCTTAATCTCTCGCTATAGCCTACTCGTTACAGGCACTCAAAGGGAACATGAATCACAGCAATTAGCAGCGCTGCCGAGAATATCCTCCACTGTTCCGGCGTCACGCATCCCTCGCGCATTCCCCTACACAGCACAGCTAGGCAGGAAACTGCTCAGTGGAGATGGCGGGTAAGAGATAGCGCATTTAGAAAGTCCGTTAGATTAAACTGCTCACTCAGCCTCAATATTTCCCTCCCCAGCGCAGTCTTCTTTCAGGACCAGTCTGAGACTCAATGGGGAGGATGTATCTAAACTTAGAGGACAAATGACAGATCACTGTGAGCAGTGGTTCCCACTCTAACGGACGGAGCAGAGAGAGAGAGAGATATGAGAGATAAGCAATCTCTTCCAAATGCGAGCTAATGTAGTGATTGCATCCCGTACCTCTACCAATAGACCTACATGTGTTCCGCAGGGTCCTAAAGGTAGCAATTAATTTGAATAACTATAGTTATTACCTATTTTAAATGTAGTTGTTTTGGTGGTTTAGTTTAATGATATGGCCTGACAGTTTCAATGCTATGTAAACATAGGCTAGAGATTTGTCACATTGCGCGCAGAATATGCGCACTGGACAAAACATTATGGTGATTTTGGTAATTGACTTGCAGATGCACACATATGGAAATGAAAATCAAACACATAGGCCTTCCATGCCTAAATACGGTGCTCGTGGGCCCCCAAATCTGTCCCGGGTGGTTGAAAATATGGGTATAGAGGTATGTCAAATATAGGCATGGTATGATGCGCAAAGCATGCACTCCACCCCATACATGACGTGCTCATACCACGGCCACCCACCAAAAACCTTGATGAGTCAGTGTGAGTTGCTGGAAGTTTAGCAACGTCATTATACCTTGTGTAAGACTCAATCTGTTAGCTGCATTTTCATTGCAATTTACCGGACACTGGCAAGAGTCGAAACAACTGATTTCTACAGGGGATTGAGTCCGCAGCAATCTCTCACACCGTCAGGATATTAGCCTTGGGGAGGGCCCAGATTATATTAAAATTCGATCCATTCTGACAGTAAATCCTCCGGTGGTGGCGATGATCCGGAGGACAGAAAGAAACAATCAAGACCAGAGATGGAGAGAGAGAGAGAAAGCACTGAAGTTATATCAATGACCCTGCTACTCCTGTTTTGACATCAAGGGCCGGTTTGGAATACAAATCTATTTCAATGATTCTCCATTGAGTAGCAAAGGAGACCAGTCCCTATGGTTTACCTGTATAGAGGTCTCATTTAGGAATAAATGTAGTCTGTTATGCCTGTATGATTCACAAGTTTGAAAAAACATCCTTGGGTGACAGATGCTGACCTGTGGCCTGTGACTTGAGAGTTCTGAAGAATGGCAATAGGCCTAGTTTTGCAATTCTTGTGGTGGACAATAAACTCCCTTATTTACTCACATATTTCTATTGAAAATGTCAAACATTGCAATTAAAATCCGTGCTGAAAGTTGGATGGAAGTAGCAGGGGCCATATTTTAATAACCTAATGCTTTTGTCAGGATTTAAAATTGAAAAATGGAATTAAAAGTCATTTTTCCCTTACAGTGTCTCGCTTGCACCCCTGTTGATGTCGATATGTTGTAATTAAACAGTAGCGTTATTATCAGCATTGTACAATTTATATGAGGTGATGGAAGAAACCTATATGTCGAAATTAGCTCCCAACACACAGCTCGTACATCCATCCATCAGACCTCTGATAGATAGTGAGCGCTATAGTGAGGCATATGGCCTCAATTATCACACAGATATTCCCGAACAGTACATCCGCAAAAACACTTTGGCTAGCTTTAAACGACGCAGCAAACGCACAAATAAATCAAAGGTATAGGACAACAATTGAGAAGATTACAAATGCATACAACTAATCCACTGTACTTATCTATTTATTTTAAAGCATTATTTAATGAATCGACTGTGCTCAATTGTATCATAGTTATAAACTTTCCTGTCAGAAACCACTCTATCAAATCATAAGGCGTCTCAAATAGCCGCGACCATCAACAAGTTTGTGCCCATCCCTCAGTAGACCTTACCTTTTCTCTCAAAGCTTCATTCCGTATCCTCGCGAAGAATAACGAAGATCATGTAACACAGCGATATATTTCTTTTTTTAAACCGGGACATCGTTGTTCACGCAGAGAGCAGAGACTTGCTGTGAAACGACTAGTTCTCTCTGTGGCTTCGCCGGAATGGGTTGAGCGGAGGCACGGATGCCACTTCAGTGACAATGCCACTTCAGTTAGTGAAACAACAAGACAAACACATGCAACGTCACACAGGGGTAAAGGGAAATAGTAGTTTAAGTTCTGCTTGATCCTTGTCTGAAAAGTTGTTGATGACAAAAAATACAACTGCTATCAATCAAATTTCAAATTTGACTATTGAGCACGTCTTTCATTAGACTTGTAGAAGGAGCGGTTATAATACCGCAACTCATGAGTAGTGCTGCAGAATACTGACATGTAGTAAATGATCTTGTCTACCGAGACACACACAGTTCCAGCATCTTTCAGTAGTGGAAACATCGTGTTTAATTAATATAAAATAATTTGTTATGGGTATACTTTAGTGTGCCTTTAATAGTCATATAATAAGTCATGCAATGTCACAACTAAGTTTAGTAAATCATTTCAAGTGAAAAGATAAGGCTACAGAAAACAGATTGATAGTAGAAAATATCTAACACGTGACAATCACATGACGGTCGTGGAAAGTATAATAACGTTGCATCTGAGGGTCTGTCAGAGCCCTTTTTAGCAAACCAAGATGGAAGCCAGCCAGTCACATGGGCTATTTTTGCTTTGACACAACATAAAATGTGTCTAAATTAAGCATCATCCCAATCCTAACATGGAGAACAATTATTATCAAATTGTGTTAGTGTAATCTACTCTGCTCAAAATACATTACACGTGCACTTCAAAAGAAAAAGATCAGAGAAAGTGTATAGCTCTATGTAGATGTGTCAACTGGGCACTGACTTCAGCACCATGGGCAGCTCCTCACGCGTTAAGTGGGCAGCACCGCTCATTTCAGTAGCTGGACAGCTCCTTACGTGACAAAGCACAGTTGAATACTGTAGGGATCATCTTCTCACAAATGGAATGCATTTAGCTTTTTAATAACACCTACCTCGGTCCATGGAGAGTCTTTTTCAATCTTAATCTACCTTTCCACACCTGGACAGCTCCTCACAAAACCTACGATCAAATTAATAAACTCTACAACAATGCACTTTTATCCAAACCTTTAGAAAAACAATGTGACAGTGATCTTCATGGCAGCTAAGCACAGTTGAATAAATGATGGATAATTTCCTCACATATAGAATGCATTTAGCTTTTTAATAACACACACCTTGATCCATGGAGAGGCATTTTCAATCTTATTCTACTATTCAGCACGTGGACAGATCCTCACGCGACTCGCCCAAGGGCAACTCATCTGACACGAACATACCATCACAAGCCACACAATAACCAGCATTGGAATAAAACAGCCCATTTCATGCAACTCTCTTTTCCTGTAATGCCTAGTTTGTGTGTCCACTTAGCTACAGGACAGAATGGATTAAATTACAGATGTTATAGGCTGAATATCTTTCAAAAAGTGCAATTGTTCTCACTGCATCACCACAACTTTGAAGAAGAGAAGAAAGACAAATGTTAGTTAATTTTCAACAATGCCTCAGGGTCAGTATACACTAACTAGGTGACCTGAACAGGAAGCATTTAAGGCCCTTACTTTAGTTACAGTCTTTCTTGGTCAGAGAGGACTTGTGGCAATAACCTCTCCGTCTACACAGGTTGTAATATCTAACAGCTATTAAACAATTACCTATAAAATATCTCACTGACAGAGGGGTAAAAATGGTACTTGAACGAGACATCAAATGTATTGTGGTCGGATGGATTGTAAAAACAAATTGTGATCCACTGGCCCCTTTCCTTCTTTGATTGAAAAGCTTCTGCACCATCTATGTTTACTATCCCCCAGCCCCCCACCCCTTCCCCCATTCAGCACAGTGTTTTAAAATCTATGTGGAGGTTCGATAGTTGGCACTGCAATTGACACAGACCGGCAATCACGTGCCTCACGCTCCATAATTTGTCATCCACCTCTGTCAGTGTGTGTGTATGTGTGTTTGTGTGCCTTTCTGTGTGTTTGTGTGCCTTTCTGTGGATGCTGTGCTGTCATATATTGGATGATGATTAGAAAATGGATGTCTACAGACGTTTTTGCCCATCACTGTCTCACAGACGGCAGGCTGAGTATTGGATTTTACCTTGGTTCAATGGAGTGTACTGTTGCCTTCATCCGGTCGGCAAGCAAGTAGAAGGCAGTGTGTGCATTTGTATTTGTATTTATTATGAATCGCCATGAACTGCTGCCGAGGCAGCAGCTACTCTTCCTGGGGTCCAGCAAAATTAAGGCAGTTACACAATTTTCAAAACATTACAATACATTTACAAC
Source organism: Brachymystax lenok tsinlingensis (assembly GCA_030435695.1). NCBI lineage: Eukaryota > Metazoa > Chordata > Actinopteri > Salmoniformes > Salmonidae > Brachymystax > Brachymystax lenok. Next base: position 20,995,255 of record CM059782.1, read on the forward strand.
AGATTTCAAAACACACATTTTTCTTGAAAAACAAAACAAAAAAAGACTGATCATCAGGAAGTGTTACAAGCACTGGAACAAAATTTGTCCCAGTTTGAGTCCCAGTCAAACAAAAACCCTGGATTTGCTACATAGGTGTCAGCTGTGGGATGGTCAGGATACCATAATATGTCAACTGTAAGCCCAGTAATAGTTCCATTACTACTCTTATTATATGTATTCTTATAAGAGAACATTACGCCCATGACCTGGCTAAAGACCTTTCATCAATCTATGTTCTACAGTCCTCTACTTATCCTGCATGGTGCTTTAAGCCCATAACTTAACTCCCCCAAATTGAAATATCATAATAAGTCAAAAATAAGAAAAAAAGAAAAACTATACCTGAGAAGAATTACATAGGAGCGTAATCCATAAAGTGCATGATTGAAAAGGGATTAGAACCACACAGGCCCACACAGTTTGGTGGATTTGTACTTCACACACAGGCGAAACCCGTCTGCCTCGCCTCCTGCCGTAGGCTGATTGCGATTTGGCCATCCTGTTCAGGATTTACTTAACAGCACCAAACAACTCTGTCCCTGTTGTGATGTGTTGTGTCCGTTCATGCAGTCATGCCTCACTGCATTCAGTTGGATGCATTTCTGACACACGCACACACACACACACACACACACACACACACACACACACACACACACACACACACACACACACACACACACACACACACACACACACACACACACACACACACACACACACACACACACACACACACACACACACATTCCAGCTAAGGATTTGAATGTGAAGTCAGTCACATTCATGGGCTGGGGATGAACAGATAAATGGGAACACGCCATAGTATTTGAACAGCTTTACTGTGTGCATCAACGTTTGTGTACTAAAGAATGACTGAACCGTAGCCTTATTGTAAAGCAGAAATTATACAATGGAACAGTATAGGTGTGAGAGAAAGGTGTTCAGTAACTGTATAATAGAGATAATCCATTTGAAAAGGTGTTCAGTAACTGTATAATAGAGATAATCCATTTGAAAAGGTGTTCAGTAACTGTATAATAGAGATAATCCAGTAGAAAAAGGTGTTCAGTAACTGTATAATAGAGATAATCGAGTAGAAAAAGGTGTTCAGTAACTGTATAATAGAGATAATCCAGTAAAAAAAGGTGTTCAGTAACTGTATAATATAGATAATTCTGTAGAAAAAGGAAGAGTGATGGAGTGATTGAAACCTAGCCTTATTACAGTATTTAAAAGAATAGACAATAAAAGAATGTCAGTAGTGTTGGTGTGAGAGAAAAAAGTGTCGGCTAAATGCATGATAAAGATTAGTGCAGTACAAGGTAGTTTGTAATATCCCTGTCTATAAAAAGGCTTACATCCAGGGCTGCTAATGATAAGGATGACAGATGATCTCTCCAGGGCTGTGGGGAGACTAACGCACAGCTCAGGGAATTACTCTTCTAAATTACGTTTTTGTAAATAACATGTTTCCAATTTGTCAAAATATTGGTTACTGTAACTGGCTGGTGGAAAATGATTCCTATTGGTTTATATATTGTAGGCCATTAGCATACCAGGCACAAATATGAGATGGTGATCAGGGGACCGTCCCAAATGGCACCCTGTTCCCTATATAGTGCTTTACTTTTGGCCAGGGCCCATAGGGCTCTGACCAAAATAAGTGCATTGTATAGGGAGCCATTTGGGAAAGGGGGATACCTAGTCAATTGTCCAACTGAATGTATTCAACTGAAATGTGTCTTCCGCATTTAACCCAACCTCTGAATCAGAGAGGTGTGGGGGGGCTGCCTTAATCGACATCCACGGCGCCCATGGGTTAACTGCCTTGCTCAGGGGCAGAACGACATATTTTTCCCTTGTCAGCTCGGGGATTCGATCCAGCAACCTTGCGGTTACTGGCCCAACGCACTAACCACTTTGGACGCAGACCAGTTCTGATAAAAATCCAGTCAGGGATGCTGTATCGGGCTATAAAGGTCCCTCAGACACATAGACCTACGATCAAATGTATAAACTCTACAACAATGCATACTATATAGATAATCTTCTCAAATATAGAATGCATTTAGATTTTTAATAACACATACCTCGGTCCATGGAGAGGCTTTTTCAATCTTAATCTATCTTTCTTTCTCAGCTGTTTCACACTTTCCTAGCACCCTCCTTCCTCCTCAGTCTGTGGAGTTATAATGGGGAATGTAACATAACGTCAAATGGTACTTCTACTGACTCACATTGTTCTCTCATAACAGCGGTTATCCTCATCAACTGCTGTCAGATGAGCCTTTGTGTTTCTCAGACTGCTGAAGACATTGTAACAGAGACAGAGGACTACAAACCTTTGGAAAGACTACTTGTTGCATACCCATAAACTATAACATAGTGGATTCTCCTCTCACACATTTTTTTTTATTTTACCTTTATTTAACCAGGTTGGCTAGTTGAGAACAAGTTCTCATTTACAACTGCGACCTGGCCAAAATAAAGCACAGCAGTTTGATACATACAACAACAAAGAGTTACACATGGAATACACAGACATACAGGCAATAATACAGTAGAAATATAAAACATTTAAAAAGTATATATACAGTGAGTGCAAATGAGGTAAGATAAGGGAGGTAGGGCCATAAATAGGCCATGGTGGCAAGGTAATTACAATATAGCAATTAAACACTGGGGATGGTAGATGTGCAGAAGATAAATGTGCAAGTTACTGGGGTGCAAAGGTGCAATATAAATAAATAAATACAGTATGGGGATGAGGTAGTAGGATGGGCTGTTTACATCCCCACTATAACAATGACTCCAACATGAGTTAGATTAAGCACATTTTCTATTGATCCTCCTTACAAGACAAATAAACCAATGTTATGTTTCTACGCCCTTTCTATTTGTTTTCAAATGATTCAAGGCAAGGATGGGTTAGAATGAGTTGAGCGTTGAGCAGAAGAGTGGCTGTGCATGCTAGAGTTTGATACGGAGTTCAGAAGCGTCTGGAAGCTAATACTGCACTTAACATTTCCAATATCTGTGTTCCTGCCTTTAGTCTGTCTACTAGGCACTGGCAGGTTGGAAGACACCTGTGACAACTAAGTGAATTTGAGCAAAAATGTTGCTGTGAAGTCACATTTAACTATGAGTCAATAAAAACTACCAAATAACAGCCTACCTGTATATCCTATTTTTCTTATTAAAACGTTACCCGTTCCAAGCACCTCCTGTCTCAAACTGCATAGTATCATAAAAAGAAAAACATGTTTGCCATACCTTTTCATGTACATTATTCTATCACACATGATCACCTTACTGTAAGCTAACGGTTAGACTCCGACTGGAGTGAAAACTTAAATGCCAGAGAATGCTGGACATTTGTCCTCACCTGAGCTGCATAGCAGTCTTGTTAGGGTAATATACATCAGGGAGGCCTAGAGAGAGTTTCAAAGTAGCCTTCAGTGAACGATTGGGTGAATCTATTAAACTAGTTGTGGATAACCATTTCAATAACAATCAGGTAAAATATGACATCAGATTTAGTTCAATGGGTTCAAGCCTATAGAAATAATGTGTACACAATAAAATAGACTAGGGCCAGTGAGATGGAAAACCTGCAAATATATATATTTTTAAACACAAACAGTTAATTGGTCTGGTATCTAGCCTATCTATACTGTACACGGAGTAAACAGACAGGAAATCCATATTGTTCATCTTTGTCAGTGAGCCAATGGTGGAACCACACACAGATTATGATTTTTGACAGGCCTATTGTACCAACTGCTGATGTCAATAACAGACACAAAGGTCTGGAAATAGCCCTTACCTTATATATATATATATATATATATATAAAATATAGCACTGACCTTGTTACCTTGCTTCTACTGTAGGTTCCACTCATAGTGTAAAAAAAAAAAAGAAAAAAAAAGTGAGTTGCATACCATTTCAATTGAGAGCTTACAAAATATATTTGTTTAAATGTATTTATTTCATTCCATCCACTTAAGTATTCAATTCAGATCAATTATCACAACACTTTGGCTCTCCTTCACAAGTTCAAAGACATCAGGAAACTCTGTAGCATAAACTACATAACAATAGTGGGATTCTTTCCATCATTCCTTCTTTACAACTTAGGCCTTGGCCGATAATTAATTACCAAGTGTCCCTCTTTGCTGCTAAGCCAGGTTAATGTAAAGTTGACACTGCTTAAAGTGGCAAAGATTAGGCCTAAACATTATTGTTGAGCCTCTCCTGAATAACCATCAGGGATGGAAAAGGTCTTGGACTGTTTTTTTAGTTCTCCTATAGTGTAGTCCACGTGGATGCATATATGTCTGGAACTGTCCTCTGAGGGATACATGTTGACCTCGCCCACCACTGTGGTGTCCTGTCTAACATCCACTGCTTCATCCAGATACAACACCGCCTGCTTCCAGTGCGTCTCCGGTTTGAACGGAGATGTGGAGAGAACCAGGGGCTTCTCCTCGCCACCAGGAAAGGTCACCGTGAACCACACGCAGAGCGCGTTCACGGCAGACGAACCAAAACATTCGCACTTGAATGCCCCCTTCACGGATTTCAGCTGCTCCGCGGTAACCGAGTACAGATCCAACTCGGCGAACTTGGAGGGGTGGGAGAGCACGTCCTCTACCGTCACCAAGTTCACGGTGATGTCATTGCTCATGATGCATTTCCTGGCGAAGTCAGACATGCACGACATGTCCACGTCGTACTGGTCCTTCACAGTTGACCAGAAACTTAGCCGGTCCTCCACCACCAAGTCATTGATGGGTGCCATGTACAGTTCGGCCTTGGAAGGCAAAATAAGGCCGCCGGCTTTAAGCCATTTGTCGCGGGCGAACAGGACAGAATTCAGCATAGATTCGTGAAGCAGCGCGTACCCCATCCACTCGCTTACTATCACGTCTACCTGCTCCGGCAAATCGATTGTCTCCAGAGTCCCTTTAATCACATCGATTATGTCTTCCATCTTGTTGTGTTTGACGATTTTAACAGCTTGATCAGCGATTGAACTAGCCTCCACCGCGTAAACTTTCCTGGCCCCGGCTTGTGCGCAAAATATGCTTAGAACACCGGTTCCTGCCCCGACATCCAACACTACTTTCCCTTGGATCAAACTGCTGTTCCTCAGTATCCCTGTCCTGTACGTGTTCGTCCGGACAGTGTCTGCTATCATTTCCTCGTGAATGGTAACATCAGAATAGCTGTCAAAGTACAGGTTATCCTGCACATTTTTGTCTAATTTCCTTTTCTTTGTGAAGTGGGACATTTCGCTTGCCCTCAGATTCTTGTTATCACGTTGGAACTTCAGTGCATTATACTTCCGTAAAGAGGAAACGGGTTGCACCATGGTCTTTGTCGTTTTTGAAGCAGTCGAATTCGTAGATTTGCTAGCTGTTGGTTTTTAAGAACTACATTTCCCAGAAGTAAAAAGTGGACCATCAAATGACAGTGGTCGCAATGCGTTGTTTGATGCCGCGTTCAAACCAACTGTGAGCTCAGAACTCGGAAACTCTGACTTCAATGCGTTCAAAACAACTGGGAACTCGGAAAAAACAAACTCCGACTGGAAAACGGTCATCCAACTCAGAATTTCAACTCGGAAAATCGGGCATCTTTCTAGAGCTCCGACTTTCCGACCTGAGGATCACTGACGTCATGATTTGCGCTCGTATTTTTCCGATATCCCTGTTGATTTGAACGCGGCATCATTCACCGATTGATCAACGGATGACATGAGTAGCAGGACATCAAAGATCATCTTGAAGAATAGTGACAAACCTGTTTTGATAATGAAAAATATGTGACTACTGAATGTTCCTAACCACAACCATCCATATCAAATGCAGCATTAAAGAAAACTATCATCCCCATTTTCTTCACTCCTCATCATCTTATGTCTTATGGTGCTTTCAGGAAAACTGGGAACTTGGAAAATAAGAGGTCAAATCATGACGTCAGTGGTCTTGAAGTTGGAAAGTCGGAGAGGCCCATGCACCCAAAGAGGCCCATGCTCCAAAGTTCGAATTCCAAGTTGGCGGACCTTTCAAAATGATTTTTCCCAGTTTGAGCTTGTTTTTTCCCCCAAGTTCCCAGTTTTCTTAAATGCACTGAAGTCGGAAGTCAGATATTCCCAAGTTCTGAGTTCCCAGTTGTTTTGAACAAGGCATTATGGTGCCTTGTAAAAGAAAAACAATACACATTTTGTGAAATGACGATGCAGTGGGCATCATAGGCCTACATGTGCTCCATCAGGACATGCTTTGCTGTGGGGAAGGCCAATTATAGGCTAAAGCATGCCCACAAATAGTTCTAAGCTCTCCACCCCAAAAATGATGGCAGGTAGAACACATGTTTATGGCACTGTTCTCCTCTTTCAGTGAATCCTCTGTGACTTTCCCAGTTCCTTCCACATATCCTTGGCTAGTGCTAGTTGGAGAATGAGCAGGAGCTGTATTCCATTTCACTAAGATGAAAAGGAGAGAGCTGCCAGGTTGTTGGGTTTTCCACGATTCCTTTCGAATTAATACTTAGGACAATGTGATGAAAAATATGAATTTTACGTATCAGCTAACCACATCATATGTTATTGCAATCTGGTGCCCGACGGTACAGTCAAGGATGTGGCACGCAACCATTGGTTGGAACTTGCAACATCTGAGCAGGGGGACGTAACCTGTGGGTCTGTCTGGCCTCCCCTTCTGCCCAGTTGTAGGTAGTCCCTCCCACGCACACACACACACACACACACACACACACACACACACACACACACACACACACACACACACACACACACACACACACACACACACACACACACACACACACACACACACACACACACACACACACACATATACACAGGTAGCCTGGCTGGCCCCATGCCAGGGCCAATCAGATCTTCACGACATCCCCCAATATGATGGACGACATGAATTCCCTTTAACCTTAACAAAATGACAACACATCATCATCGCCTGTCTCTCTACAGACAGAGGAGTAGCTACAAAGCAGCTTTTGGTCTGACAAGCTGTACTTTTTTCTTGGCCTTCGGTTTGCTTGCATGTGCTGCTTCTATTGTTTGTGATGAAGTCTCCTTGTACAGTTCCTATCATGGTGGGCAGTGTTGTCTATCTTGCTTTCTTCCTGCTCACTCTCTCTCTCTCTCTCTCTCTCTCTCTCTCTCTCTCTCTCTCTCTCTCTCTCTCTCTCTCTCTCTCTCTCTCTCTCTCTCACAGACACACACACACTAAGGTAACACACGTGTTTGCATAAAATCACCCCTATTATATCATGTAATTTCCCAATCTCAAATTATTGGAGGATTAAAAAAAACACGTTTGCTCAGATGTGAGCACCTGATCTCCTTTAATTAAAGTTTTCTATCGCTGTTTGCTGATCTAAACCATGGGCTCACTGGATTCTGATTGGTGAGTCTGATGGACTGCCAGGAGGGAAGGCATTGTGTTCACTGGGCCTGAAACATGTTGGAAAATTTCAGAGATGTTAAAGCAGAGAGATGGGAGAGAAAAGCAAGGGAGCTGCTGGTTGGTCAACCATGAGTAAGCTAGAGGAAACCAAATCACTTTGGAAAAATCGATAACTTGCCCGCCCACAGCTTATCTTTATTTTCTTCTTCTTCTCAAGCTCAATCAGTTGTTTGTGAAGGACTTGTTACATCATGCTGAGACAGACAGCAAGAAGGAAGAAGATGAGTGTGTGAATATATCTGGTTTGTGTGTATGTACAGTCTGCTGGAGTTGTGAGGGCATGGGCATGTTTGTGGTGATGACCATATTCAGCACATGCCTGCATTTAGATGTCACTATGTATGTGTTTCCTGTTTGGCATGTGTGTTTTGAGAGAAAGAGAGGCAGGTGTGTAGGTTCTGAGTTCTGAGTTTCAGAATATAAATAGGGAGGGTGAGACAGACAGAGAGAGAAAGAGACAGACAGAAAGACAGACAGAGAGAGAGAGAGATAGAAAAGGGTAGCGAGAGTGAGCAGGCTCTTTGTACTGGAAAACAGGATGTGGTGCCTCTTTTTGGGCAGCTGCTGTCAGTCTGTACAGTCCCCTAGGAGTAGCCTGACTGCTGTCAGCATGACCAGACCTGTCACCTGCCTTAGCACCAGCCACATACACGCAGACATACAGGAATGCACACACACACACACACACACACACACACACACACACACTCCTAGCAATCAGTCTCAGTGTCATGATCCCCCATTCCAGAAGACTAGCATGCTGAGTAACAGACACTGGGATGCAATGGCCGACTATCGATCATTTCCAGGGATCAATAGGAGAGTACTTTGATATTTTACTTTCATAGAACGGGGTTACATAAGCGAACAGTGGTCTGTCATAAAACAGCTTTTCCTTTTAAACAAAACATTGATTATTGTTTTTCCATTGTTCTCTCTGTTTCCATGACAAACACAGTTCTCACAGACAAAATGCAATTTTTTCTGTCTAGGACCTGAAACAGAGGAGAAAGCATATCTAAAACCACAGGAAACACAGACACACAAGCACAATAATCAGAGATATTATCAAGCGCAAATACAGCGAATTTGTCTTGCAGCAGTTTGGATGATGAGTATTGGAGGTTGTGGAAGTTTTTTCTATAAGCCCTCCTCCATCATCATCCCCCTCCTTCCCCATCATCCCCTGCCCCTCCTATCCCACCCACCCACCCTCCCCCCTCATCCTCCCACTCATTCTCCTGACCAGTTGCTGTGACAGGATCTTGGCCCGTCAATCATGGCCCCATGAATCAATTCAATAATTACATCCCCTTTCCCCGAAGACCTGCTTCCCCTCCTTCCTCGTGTCAGTTACATTAGACTGCAATTAGATTAAATTACTAAGTACAACCTGCAAATATGACAGACACCAAGGAGGCAGGGAGAGAGAGATGCTGACTGCATCACAATTCCTCTTCAGTATAATTTGTATCTAGACTACAATTGGAAATATGCATGATTATTCACGGACGCTATTAGACATCTCACATCTTGTCCTTTTTTCATATTCAATCAACATTCTTGTACATTGTTGTAATATATGCATTACAACTATGTTCTCCCAGGTTTCCAGATTAATCATGTTATGTTCTACTGATTGTTGTGTGTATGTTAGTCATTGAAATTAAATTCAAATAACTTTTATATCCTCCTAAGGGAACTTTATGTCTGGTGACAGATTGGTGCATACAAGACACATAACAACATAGACGACAACAACATGTACAGTCATGTTTCAGTATTTTGATACAAAGTGTGCAGAAGCCTTGTGTGCCTTTGTACCTCGGTTCCATCCGCTCTTCCCGTCCGCCTCCGTATCACTTAACCACTTAACCACCAAGTCAAGTGAAGACAACACTGTTCATTAATCAAAGATCCTGTAAAAGAAAAGGTGGATCAGCTTTTAAGTGCTCCAAACGGACTGTGGTGAACAGATCATGGTGGTGCACTTAAAGAGAAGTGGTTACTGCTCTGAGTTGTTGAAACAGAAATAGACACAGATGGTTTAAATAATTGCCCTGAGTTTAGGTTTTTAAATGAAAGACATACAATATAGTATAGACCAGTGGAGGCTCATTGGAGGAAGGGGAGGACCATCCTCCTCAGTGAATTTCATAAAAATAAAAATAGTAAAATATTTAAAAGTATAACCACCTCACAAAATAATTTATTAAAACACACTATTTTGCAAGGAATGTCTACAGTACACTCAACAGAACTCTGTAGGGTAGCACCATGGTGTAGCCAGAGGACAGCTAGCTTCCGTCCTCTGGGTACATTGACTTAAATATGAAACCCAGGAGGCTCATGGTTCTCACCCCCTTCCATAGACTTACACAGTAAGTCCAATCAGAGCTCTTGCAGCATGAACTGACATGTTGTCCACCCAATTAAAGGATCAGAGAATGAATCTAGTACTGAAAGCATAAGCTACAGCTAGCTATCACTGCAGTGTATAACATATGGTGAGTAGTTGACTCCAAGAGAGAGAAAGACAATAGTTAAACAGTTTTAAACAAATCAATTTCCTCCAAAATGTAGGAGAAGCAAGAAAGAAATAGAGAGATATTTTGTCTTATTTTTTTCAGTTTCAGTTTAGCCCACAAACACTCTGCTCAAACAGATGGATCCTATGCTAGCTAGCTGGCTATGAGTGCTAAACTGCTTACTGACTGTACTCTGTAATGTTACTGCATGATTGTAGCGGGTTTACTAATGCGTTAGTTCTATTAGCTATGTTGATGTTACTTTAGCTAATATGGTGACAATGATGTAGGCTGTGTGTAGCGGTTATGATATGGTTTGGCTTGGAAAGTTTTTTTCGCCTGGTCATATACAGCTGATGTGTTGTGCATTGAAGTCCACAAGCTAAGGGACAAGGTGAGAGGAGGAGAGTGCACAGATGCCTGTAGGAATACAACGTGGCTGCTATGAAAGTGAACTGTGTTTGGACTCATCAGACCAAAGGATGCTTGTTTTGCTCGTGTTTCTTGGCCCAAGCCAGTCGCTTCTTCATATTGGTGTCCTTTAGTAGTTGTTTCTTTGCAGCAATTCGACCATGAAAGCCCGATTCACGTAGTCTCCTCTGAACAGTTGATGTTGAGATGTGTCTGTTACTTGAAATCTGTGAAGCATTTACTTGGGCTGCAATTTCTGAGGCTGGTAACTCTAACGAACTTATCCTCTGTAGCAGAGGTAACTCTTCCTTTCCTGTGGCGGTCCTCATGAGAGCCAGTTTCATCCTAGCGCTTGCTTGGTTTTGCGACTGCACTTGAAGAAACATTCAAAGTTCTTGAATTCTTCCAGGTTTGACTGACCTTCATGTCTTAAAGCAATGACGGACTGTCGTTTCTCTTTGCTGATTTGAACTGTTCTTGCCATAATATGGACTTGGTCTTTTACCAAATAGGGCTATCTTCTACCTTGTCACAACACAACTGATAGGCTAAAACACATTAAGAAGGAAATAAATTCCACAAATTCACTTTTAACAAGGCACACCTGTTAATTGAAATTTATTCCAGATACTACCTCATGAATCTGGTAGAGAGAATGCCAAGAGTGTGCAAAGCTGTCATCAAGGCAAATGGTGGCTACTTTGAAGAATCTCAAATGTAAATATATTTTGATTTGTTAAACACTTTTTTGGTTACTACATGATTCATTATGTGTTATTTCATAGTTTTGATGTCTTCACTATTATTCTACAATGTTGAAATGCCCTTTAGTTTTTAAACTACGGCGCGTGACATGGTTCAATGCACCAATAAATCAGCACACTCTACTTTTTCCGTTTTTCAAATTGGTGGTGTCTTGAAGGTAAAATTAAGATTATGTATACCGTGCTAATGAAGATACAAAAACAAATTGTAACGGAGCGTCATGTACAATAGTCCCAGTCGGTATTAGATAGAACTTTGCGTCCTGTGGTTACCTAGGTTACCCCACTGGCTCACAGCAAATACTTCACCTTTTTCAAACGCGATTTTCTTGTTGTCTGTTATTTGTACACTGCAGAAGCATAATTGATAGGACCACAAGACACACCCTGAAGCATAGATACATGCATATTCAAGTCACATGCTATAATATTACCAGGCGTGCAGGGCAGGCTATGTGTGGACACTAGGCGCACAGCAGGCTATGTGTGGACACCACAGGGAAATGGCCAATTAGCATGCAGGTGATAATTGGAAGGATTGCAGACATCTGGCTTATTGACGGTAGAGCCTGGTTTGATTAAAAACTCAGATAGGGAACTATTCATTCAAGATCATCTGAGGTCAAGGAATGAAATTATATAGATAGACATCCTTTCCCTAAACAATGTGTATATAATATAGTGAATGTATAGAGCTATGCAATTTTGGGCAGTATCTTCTGAACAACAAGAGAAACATAAGCATATAAGGAAAACTGCAGGGTACAATATGAAAACATTAATCTGGAAATTCAGCCTTTTCAATAACTACTGTAACTGTTTAGAGCGCACATACAATCTAACGTCACAGTATTCGTTTAATAACAAACATAAGCAGTGTTTTTATCCTCTCAATTAAAAGGCCAGACTGGGAGCAGCTCTGAGGACATGAGATCCTTTAGGTTTCTCCTCAACACTGACCTTGAGGTTGTGAAAAACAAAATCAATGCTTTTCAGTCTGAGACGTGGGCGGCAGTGCCTGCATTAGCAGTGTGTTCAGTTCTCTCTCTCTCTGCTGTGAATACAGTAAGTTGTTCTGTCTCTGTGTCTCTCAGGTGCAGACTAGACTAGTGAAGGCCGTTATGAGGAAACTCTGAAGTGTCAATCATGTCTGGAGTGGAGTGGGCCTTGCTGTCTGAAAAGACTGAGACCATATTCAAATGAAAGAAAATAGCAATATGGCTAAGGACACCTACGGGGGATGGATAGAGGGAGGGAGAGAGAGAGAGCATTAGTGTGCGTGTCTCTCTGTCTGTGTGTGTTGCTGTGCGTGCTTTCATGTGTGCATGTGTCTGTGTGGGAGAGAAAGCATGATTAAAATAACATCCTAAATCCATGATTATCATACCTGGTGTGTCATTTGGCTCAATTAAAGCAGCAAGTCTAAGTTGACATGGATATGTAGCAGATCCACCTCCTTATGGTGCTGGAAACAAAGCAGTTCCTGGAATGATATTGGTGCATTTTTGGGCTAAAAGTGCAGTGGTGTTCTAGACTTCCTCCTACTGTCTGTCAAGTGTGGCAGGCAGGCTAGATGTTTAGCTGTACAGTATTGCTCTCTCTCATCCTTTTAGAAAAATCCATTCTGGTACATTAGCACAACGTCTAATTGGTAGGCGCTGTGTGTCTAATTGCGTGCATTGGTTCGTCCACAAACCTCCTCCACTTGAAATTAAATAACAAAAGGGAGGACTTTAAATTAGATAAATAAAAATGAAAGCGTTAATTTCATGTTCAGCTAAATTTCATATGGTTTTGATGCAAAGAAAGGATTTGAAACAGTAGTCATTTCATTACTTGAAGTGCTGTATGCAATAACACTTAATTGCATTTGAAATATGCATTTCTATTGACATTCTGTTCAGGCCTTTGCACGGTGGTATGTGCCAATAGTAACCTCCTTAGTCTTTCACTACAGCCTATTCAGTACGCTGTCCATTTCACCTCATAGATTTCTCTGCTATCTCTCGTAGCTTCATACGGGTGCGTGTTTTCTTATCAAGCATACATTTTGTTTTCTAATACTCCCAGGCTTGCATGTTTTTACCTAGAATGCATCGCTCCATACATCTGTTCGGCCAGATGGGACAGAAGTGTACACTCTTGGGCAATTCTGTCCTTGATTACATGGATGCCTATGTAAGCAGGGTTTTTTATGAGAGCGAGCGACGTGGTGACATCAAAACAGATTCTTGAACACAGGAGGGTTGTGGTTGATTTGCCAGTGAACACCGTCTGGAGGAGGACTGCATGTCTTTGACAGGAAGTAATCAGGTTTTCTTTAGGTATGCAAGACATGTTGACGGTTAATAGACGTTCAATTATTAATTAACACCTTATTTCTCCTTATCTTTAATAATACATGATAGTCACACAGGTGTGCGAGCATGCCAGCCACACACACTTCTGTAGCCCATGTTAGAAACGTGTATCTATTGATTAACGTTCCCTTGGTACATTTCATAAATGTTTCCAAATAGCGATAAATATATGTCTTCTCACAGACTTGGTTAAGTTGTGCTGCAGAGAATAGTTGGTTTTGAAGTATTTTTTGCACAGTTCAATTCTGTTTTGAACAACACAGAGTTAGGCTCTATCCCAATAACCCTTACCTAACCATTTTAAATTTAAACTTCAATGGGGTAGGGACGTCCCAAGGATCCTTGATAGCACAGACCAATAAAATACTAGAATGGAAGCAATTCTAAGTAATTATAACTTTATAACGAATCATGCAAAAACAAACAGTTAAGTGGAATATGCTCGTTAATGTAGAGACAAACAAATATGCATATTTTTGTCATTTAAAAAAATCACTATTTAACAAGCTAGCTAACTAGCTAACATTAGCCAGCTGGCTATTCATTTAACTTGCTAAATTGGCATTTGCCCTTTGTATGAATTGCAATTAGTTTTGTTGAATGTTTTAGGGACTCCGGAGCAAACCAGCAAACCAGGCTGTCTTCTTGTGTAACTCAGTGGATGTAAAGAATCTAGTTAAAGAATTACAATTTTGTAAGCTTGCCTCGCTGTTTATGTCAATCACTTGTCATTGTTCTTTATTGTAGGATTGTTAACGTTAATGATTTAAGATATTTGCCGTGCAATGCAGATGAAGTAATGTAGCTAACTATTTTCTTGCTTACTGTGAAGTGGAGGATAAAAGACCTGTATGCTATGGATGTGTAGCTATGTAGCCAATCTGTGTATGGACCCTAAAATATTCCACTAGTTAATCATTAATCCCTAAGACATTGCAGAAAGTGACTGAAGTAAATGCGACAAACTGTCAAACTGCTATTATGGAATGAAAGTCCTGCTTCAGTACTACTCCACATTGAACCACAGCCAGAGACCGGGTACGTTAAAAGCACATTGTTGTTTTGCTGTTCTTATTTGTGGCTCAGTACAGGCATTGTGAAAAACGCAAGGCTCATCATCAATGAATTGCGTGGTAGTCTATCTATCCATTGATGGCTTCTGATGTGCACGAGTGAGGTAGTGATGTCCCTTTCCCCAGGGTTATTTATCTCTCCCTACCACTAGTCGCTCCGTTTTCAAGTGCCACTCCCCCATCGAGAACACTCGAAAATGAAGAGGAGGGCTAAGGGGGGGAGTATTGGGATTGAGACTGTGGGAAAAAAACTCCCACTCTCAGAGACAAAAAAAGTCAAACAAGACAGGCTATTTTGGCTGTGAAGTTCTGAAACCCTACATCCATAGAATGCTCTGAGTAGCACAAAGTGGAATCTTGCCTAAGGGACAGTAAAGTGACCCGGCCTGACCCTTAGCATGGGGACTATGGACATTAGCCCTGAGGGTAGTGCAGCCAATTTCCCCATACAGTGAGGACACCATCACCATCCATCCAAAACCTTTCCCTCTCCTTCCTCTAAGAGAGAAAGCATAGAGAGGAAGATAAGCCTTTCTCGCTTGGTTCACACAGCCAAGTAAATATGATGTTAATGTGTTGGCCATGTACAGCGGGTACTGTACCGTACTTTACTGCACGTCTTGTCCTTGTCTTCTCACTAGACTAATTTAGTCCCCTAAAGCTCTCTATGAGCATGACAGTGTCCTCCATGACAGAAAACAAAGACATAATCCATCGTATCACAACAATCAGACTGAAACAGCAACAGCAGCTCCATTCTCTGATCGCTAATTGGTCAGCTATAGTGTGGACCGGAGGTACCAGAGGGAAACATACGTTTCCTTGCTAAACTGCTGCTTCGGGCCTCTGCACAGGACACTTAGTTAAAACTTGGTCATTCTCCCTCCTCCCTGCCCCTCGGGAATGGTTAGGAATCTGGCACTGTGTCTGTGAGGAAGCAGTGAGGCAGGGAGGAGGCGAGGAGGAGCGTGCTCTAGACGACAGTGTTATGATGTGAGGTATTGGGACACAGTCAAGATGGCAGGCTTCACAGCGTGGTGTTAAGTAAAACCTCTCTGCATCTGGCTAATACGCTGTAAATAATAGTCCGGCTCTGTAGCTCCCTTTTCTCTGGAATCGTCCCAGCATAATAAAGGGAACATTAAGCTGGATCAACCCTTTTTAATGGCGTTCCGAATGGGTCCCCCTTGGAATGGTGTCCGATTCTCAACACTCGGCATAAATAGCCTGATACAGATGTGACGTACTGAACGGGAAGGAACAGACTCACAATGAACCTCAAATCGTAATTTGTTCATCAAAATGAAAGAGAAATCCACTGTTTCGTTACTGCTTTTCCAGCATGTTCTGTGGCGTTAGCGTCCTATTAAATTCAGACCCATGAGTGAATCTCCCTCACTTGGCTCTACCTCTGGTTACCAAGTAGGTTTGTGAGTGTGAAACGCTCTCAGAGACTCAGAGGGTGATGGTAATGAAATGAATGTACCTGTTATAGATGGATCCATCCAGGAGACCTTTACAAGGTGAATACCCTCTCAACACCTCATATTGTATATTAATTCAGAGCTGCTGGAGCCTGGAGGCTCAGCAGGCAGGTGCTGCAGCTCTAAGTAACCCAGAGGTGGTCTCTGAGGCTGAGGTAATGTTGAGTCAGGAGGTGGGGGGGTCTGGAGGAGCTGGAGCCATCCAGGAGACCTTTAGAAGGTGAATACCCTCTCAACACCTCATATTGTATATTAATTCAGAGCTGCTGGAGCCTGGAGGCTCAGCAGGCAGGTGCTGCAGCTCTAAGTAACCCAGAGGTGGTCTCTGAGGCTGAGGTAATGTTGAGTCAGGAGGTGGGGGGGTCTGGAGGAGCTGGAGCTGGGATTGAAACCTGCAGACTCCACCACCAGCAGCACCCCCCTATGGGTTTAGAATTGTCTGTCTCGGCAGGGAATGTTGATGAGGCAGCAAGCAGAGATAAATAAAGATTCTTTCATGCCCACACTAGATGGAAAATAGGTATACTGATGGTGTGTGTCCATCAGTGTCCCAAAGGACACACACATGATGTCTATAGACAACAAAAGGCTAAAATAGAACAGCAACCCATGTTCAAGTCTAGCTTTCTTTACTTACCTATGAGATATGCAAAAAAAAAAATTAAGTACACGCAAGGGATAACCAACAAGGGGCTGTGCGTTCTATGGAAAATTGTGCACAATGTAGAAGGTGTGTGTCACTCCGCTACGTGTCCCTTTGAGCATGGTGAAGTTATTAATTACACTTTGGATGTTGTATCAATACACCAAGTCACTTCAAAGATACAGGCGTCCTTCCTAACTCAGTTGCCGGAGAGGAAGGAAACCGCTCAGGGATTTCATCATGATGCCAATGGTGACTTTAAAACTGTTACAGAGTTTTAAAAAGTTGAAATTAGAAATGTTGATAGTTGAAAATGTATACCCGTATACATGGATGAACGCTTCTCCTTCTCTATCACAGATGCCGTGGTTGCCCTTAGTTTGAAGATGTATTCCGGAGACAGGTGTCTTATCCAGGGCCTAAGTGCCTTGCTCAAGGGCACATAGACAGATTTTTTCATTACTGGCCCAACGCTCTTAACTGCTGGGCTACAGTACCTTCTGCCTGTGTGTTTGTGTTAGAAAGACAAAACCTCTTCTGCAGTAAATATCATATTGATGTGCTTATAAAGACAATAATCCAACACTTACCTAGCAAATACAAATACGTTGTGTGTAGAGTACAACTGTCTAACCAGAACTAGAATGGCATTTCTATTCGTCTATTTGGTCAAATCTAAGAGTTTGGCTGTCTAACCACACACTGACATGCCCAGATCTCTGGGTGATGTTCTGTCTCCAAGTCTCCAGTGGGTGATGAAGTCCCTTCCGTCTAAGTACTGTATTGCAGGTTACAGGACAGGTGCAGTCACGTGGCAGGAGGGGTGGAGTGAATGACACTCCATCCTGGATATGACAGAGTTTGCCTCATGGGTCCAGCAGGCTGAGTTTAATAATTACAGGCAGATGTGAGATGCAGGAGGATGGCACTCTTCTCATACCTCTCTGTAGGTTACAAATTAGCAATTGCACTCTTCTCATATTAATCTGTAGGCTACTAACCGATGCAAAGCTTCCTCCTGGAGGAAGCTTTGAATTGGTCAATAGCCTACAGAGAGGTTTGAGAAAAGTGCAATTTAGTTTTATGTAGATATTGTAGATGGACTAGCAGTTCCATGTAGAGTAAACCATTCTTCACATAATACTGCAGAAGCAGTGTTGTATTAATATAACAATGTGCAAATATGATAGCTTCCTGTATTGTATCCCGTAAAAGACAGGAGTTCCCTGACATGTTTGAGTAATACACAGTGTTCCCTCCTTCCCTGCTGTTAGTACCATTCGTTTCAATAATTACAAAATAGGATAAAAAGTTATACATGTGTCTTGTATCATTTTATTGCTGAGTGCAAGTTCTCTACCAATTCAGACCTCAGTATCAATTTGTCTTCCAGTCAGAGGGCTATATTTCAAAAACATCTCTTCTGCCCGTCTGTAGAAAAGGATGAGTTGATGAGTTGCACACTATATGTACTGTAGATGTATATTCTCCCAGTAAAATATTGGATAAAACACCAATGTTTCGAGATCACTGTGCCTTCTTCAGGATCCCTGAAGAAGGCGTAGTGATGGGTCTCTGAAGAAGCCGCAGTGATGCTGAAACGTTGGTGTTTTACCCAATAAATTACTGGGAGTTTATATATATGTGCGACTCTCTTTATTTATTTGTATAGCTTACAGTTTATTTTTATAGCTTACAGTTTATTCACTGTTAGTCACCATCTCTACACAAAATAATTTTCTCTGGGTGTGCGACAGCTCATCCTTTTTTAGAAGAGTTGATGAGTGACATGTATCGAAAGGGTGATATTACTTAACACTTTTTTGTCCCTTCAGAGGTGTTTGCCTGATGGGCATGGCAGCGTAGATCAGTTCCAGGGCCCTCTCGTCACAGATACCAATCATGAAGGAGCCTGGCACCTATATCCCACCCAGCTCCTAGATCACAGAGGGAGGGAGAGAGAGAAAGACTGTCACCATACAGTCATAGAAGCCAACAGTAAATACACTGTTTAACATAGCCAATCAGAGATCCTGATTCACAGCTAATTTTCAGGATGGCACTGACTGGTTGACATTACTCACTCAGGCCCAGCAGTATTCCATTGGCACAGTGGAAGGAGGCACTTCCTCAATAAAACATACAAGACACACATATGCACACAGAATTGTTTACATTATCAGTGCTGGTTAGGTGAATTCCAAGACAGATAGTGTTTTGACCATTGACCAGATCAAATATGACTAACTGGATTCAAGTGTCCTCCATTACTCTGAAGCACGACTGGTATCTGGCCACTGCCTCAGCCTTCTGTAACAGCTCCTGATATGGCTGTGGGTTCCCACAATGCTGCTGAACAAGAAATCTACCAGGTTTTGTACGTAGCCTGTAAATGATGTACAATATCATCACTCAATGAACATAAAATTGGAAGAATTGGAAGTAATGTATATGTTAATAAAGGGACTATAACTACAGAATAGATTCAGGCCGGTGATGCTGCCGCTGTATGCAACCAGATGTGTACGTTGCTGAATGCTTTCAAGGCTAAAAGTGGTTTAAGTAGTAGCCTACAACAAGGAAAAACTTCAGGTAAAACTGAAGTCCTTGGTCTACATCCTAATCTGACTTTAAAATTGTCCAGATAAAAATATTGTATAAATATTTTAAAATTATTAGATGATGCTTACCCAGACACTTGTGTATATTGATGGGTCATGTTAAAGAAATGCTATGACCACCGCGCAGCCAAATCAAGCTAAGTGGATGGGTCACTTGTCTAGACATGTACACATGAAAAACAATAGATGCCGTAATCACCCCCAGACACACCTGGCTAACTTGATGGGTCATGTAATCATTCTCTTACGAAGTGGAATCTTTTGTTTAGACACGTAGCTAGCTAGCAAAAAAAATAACCTTAATCTCAACCTATAGCTACAGTACAAACGTATTGTCATAGCTAGCCACCATGCATTCATTTAGGGCTAGGCGTCCCGCTAGCGGGACAACTTCCGGTGAAACTGGAGGGCGCGCAATTCAAATAAATAATCATAAAATGTATGGATATTAAACATTTAGGGACATATTGGTTGAAAGCTTAAAATATTGTTAATCTAACTGCACTGTCCGATTTACAGTAGCTATTACAGCGAAAACATACCATGCGATTGTTTTAGGACCGCGCCCCACATGAAAATATTTTTCCACCGGCACAGGTTTCATAAATTCACAAATAGCAATTAAATATTTACTTACTTTTTGAAAATCGTCCTCTGATTTGTCATCCAGAGGGTTCTAGCTATAACACGTAGTGTCGTTTTGTTAGATAAAATCCTTCTTTATATCCCAAAAAGCCTGAAATCTTGAACATAGACTGCTGACAATCTGTTGAAGCCATAGGAATTGCATCCAGGGAGTTAATTTTCAGTATGACCTTTTACTTGCCATTGTAAGAGGATGGTCTCTCCAACAACAAAAAAATCTGGTTGGTTTTCTTTGGATTTTCTCCTACCATATCTATTGTGTTATATTCTCCTACATTATTTTAATATTTCTACAAACTTCAAAGTGTTTTCTTTCCAATGGTACCAATTATATGCATATCCTGGCTTCAGGGCCTGAGCAACAGGGCACGTCAGGGCACGTACTTTGGGCACGTCAGTCAGGCTGAAATTGAGAAAAAAGGGGCCTAGCCCTAAGAAGATGCATTAAATGCTGTTATATGAATCTGCAGGTAGCTAAAGCTAACCATGTAGGTTCAATGTTAGCTAGCTAGCTAACATTAGGCTATAACCAGCAATGCAAATGGCTTTCTGAGATAGAAATAATATTGCGACATAGATCATATATGTAATGTTAGCTAGCGAGCCAGAAAGCTAATGTTCGCTCGCTAACTAACAGTATGCTTTAACTTTTAATGAAAACAACTTTGACAAAAAATATTACGTATAATATCTGAAAATGTAGCTATACTCTTAATCAAATACATGGATGAATGCTTGTTTGGACCATTGTGTCAAGTCACTCCGGTTCTCCATGGCTAACGTTATATCTTTCAAAAAAGCTGTGGTAGCAAGAATTATCTACACATACTGAGCAGCTCATGTTATAGACAAAAGAATGCTACATGGCAGACCAATCTGAACTCATCTCCCCCGGGAAGATTCCTGTCTTTTTCCGTGGCTAAACCAACTAGGTTCATAATTTAACAATTATATCTGTATTTACAGATGGCATACAAGTTTGTCAAGGCACATAAATGTTCACATTTTCCAGAAAGCATAACACTTGAACACTTTTACCTATAGATAGACAGGATAGACAGGATTCGGGTCTCCCGAAGTGGATCCTCTGTTTGGAGCACCACCCAGGACAATGGATCGGATCCCAGTAGGCGACCCAAAATAACGGCGCCGCAGAAGGGGCAGACGGAGCGGTTTTCTGGTCAGGCTCCGTAGACAGGCACAGAGTTGGTACAGCCACCTGGTTTCTTCACGCATCGCGCCAACAGAAACAAACATCTCTCTGGTAAGAAGAAGGGTGGGGGTGTATGCCTTATGATTAACGAGTCATGGTGTGATTATAACAACATACAGGTACTCAAGTCCTTTTGTTCACCTGACCTAGAACTCCTTACAATCAAATGCCGACTGCATTATCTACCAAGAGAATTCTCTTTGATTTTAATCACAGCCGTGTATATCCCCCCAAGCAGACACCTCAACGGCCCTGAAAGAACTTAATTGGACTCTATGTAAATTGGAAACCACATATCCTGAGGCTGCATTTATTGTAGCTGAGGATTTTAACAAAGCTAATCTGAAAACAAGGCTCCCTAAATGTTATCAGCATATCGAATGTGCAAACCGGGCTGGCAGCATTCTGGATCATTGCTACTCTAACTTCCGCGATGCATACAAATCCCTCCCTCGCCGTCCTTTCGGCAAATCTGATCATGACTCCATTTTGTTGCTCCCAGCCTATAGACAGAAACTAAAACAGGAAATGCCTGTGCTCAGGTCTATTCAACGCTGGTCTGACCAATCGGATTCCACGCTTCAAGATTGCTTCGATCACGTGGACCGGGATATGTTCCGGGTAGCCTCAGACAACAACATTGATGTATATGCTGATTCGGTGAGTGAGTTAATTAGCAAGTGCATCGGTGATGTTGTACCCACAGCGACTATTAAAACCTTCCCCAACCAGAAACCGTGGATTGATGGCAGCATTCGCGCAAAACTGAATGCGCGAACCACTGCTTTTAATCATGGCAAGGCGACAGGAAACATGACCGAATACAAGACAGTGTAGCTATTCCCTCCGCAAGGCAATCAAACAAGCTAAGCGTCAGTATAGAGACGAAGTATAGTCGCAATTCAATGGCTCAGACACAAGACGTACAGTGAGGGAAAAAAAGTATTTGATCCCCTGCTGATTTTATACATTTGCCCACTGACAAAGAAATGATCAGTCTATAATTTTAATGGTAGGTTTATTTTAACAGAGAGAGACAGAATAACAACAAAAGAAATCCTGAAAAACGCATGTGAAAAATGTTATAAATTGATTTGCATTTTAATGAGGGAAATAAGTATTTGACCCCCGCTCAATCAGAAAGATTTCTGGCTCCCAGGTGTCTTTTATACAGGTAACGAGCTGAGATTAGGAGCACACTCTTAAAGGGAGTGCTCCTAATCTCAGCTTGTTACCTGTATAAAAGACACCTGTCCACAGAAGCAATCAATCAATCAGATTCCAAACTCTCAACCATGGCCAAGACCAAAGAGCTCTCCAAGGATGTCAGGGACAAGATTGTAGACCTACACAAGGCTGGAATGGGCTGCAAGACCATCGCCAAGCAGCTTGGTGAGAAGGTGACAACAGTTAGTGCGATTATTCGCAAATGGAAGAAACACAAAAGAACTGTCAATCTCGCTCGGCCTGGGGCTCCATGCAAGATCTCACCTCGTGGAGTTGCAATGAGAACGGTGAGGAATCAGCCCAGAACTACACAGGAGGATCTTGTCAATGATCTCAAGGCAGCTGGGACCATAGTCACCAAGAAAACAATTTGGTAACACACTACGCCGTGAAGGACTGAAATCCTGCAGCGACCGCAAGGTCCCCCTGCTCAAGAAAGCACATATACATGCCCGTCTGAAGTTTGCCAATGAACATCTGAATGACTCAGAGGACAACTGGGTGAAAGTGTTGTGGTCAGAGGAGACCAAAATGGAGCTCTTTGGCATCAACTCAACTCGCCGTGTTTGGAGGAGGAGGAATGCTGCCTATGACCCCAAGAGCACCATCCCCACCGTCAAACATGGAGGTGGAATCATTATGCTTTGGGGGTGTTTTTCTGCTAAGGGGACAGGACAACTTCACCGCATCAAAGGGACGATGGACGGGGCCATGTATCGTCAAATCTTAGGTGAGAACCTCCTTCCCTCAGCCAGGGCATTGAAAATTGGTCGTGGATGGGTATTCCAGCATGACAATGACCCAAAACACACGGCCAAGGCAACAAAGGAGTGGCTCAAGAAGAAACACATTAAGGTCCTGGAGTGACCTAGCCAGTCTCCAGACCTTAATCAAATAGAAAATCTGTGGGGGGAGTTGAAGGTTCGAGTTGCCAAACGTCAGCCTCGAAACCTTAATGACTTGAAGAAGATCTGCAAAGAGGAGTGGGACAAAATCCCTCCTGAGATGTGTGCAAACCTGGTGGCCAACTGCAAGAAACGTCTGACCTCTGTGATTGCCAACAAGGGTTTTGCCACCAAGTACTAAGTCATGTTTTGCAGAGGGGTCAAATACGTATTTCCCTCATTAAAATGCAAATCAATTCATAACATTTTTCCAGATGCGTTTTTCAGGATTTTTTTGTTGTTATTCTGTCTCTCACTGTTCAAATAAACCTACCATTAAAATTATAGACTGATCATTTCTTTGTCAGTGGGCAAACATACAAAATCAGCAGGGGATCAAATACTTTTTTCCCTCACTGTACAAACTTTTACTCAATTGAGAGCATCCTGTCAGGCTGTATCACAGCCTGGTACGGCAACTCAAAGTCACCATTATTAGTCAGTTGTACAACCAAATGCTTTCAACTGAAATGTGTCTTCCGCATTTAACCCAACCCCTCTGAATCAGAGAGGTGCGGGGTGCTGCCTTAATTGACATCCACGTCTTTGGCGCCCAGGGAACAGTGGGTTAAACTGCCTTGTTCAGGGGCAGAACAACAGATTTTTACCTTGTCAGCTCGGGGATTCGAACTTGCAACCCTCCGGTTACAAGTCCAACGCTCTAACCACTAGGCTACCTGCCGCCAACTGCTTCGCCCCCAACCATAAGGCACTCCAGAGGGTATTGAGGTCTGCACAACGCATCACCAGGGGCAAACTACCTGCCCTCCAGGACACCTACACCACCCGATGTCACAGGAAGGCCAAAAATATCATCACGGACAACAACCACCCGAGCCACTGCTTGTTCACCCCGCTATCATCCAGAAGGCGAGGTCAGTACAGGTGCATCAAAGCTGGGACCGAGAGACTGAAAAACAGCTTCTATCTCAAGGCCATCAGACTGTTAAACAGCCATCACTAACATTGAGTGGCTGCTGCCAACATACTGACTTAAATCTCTAGCTACTTTAATAATTCAAAATTGGTTGTAATAAATGTATCACTAGTCGCTTTTAAACAATGCCGCTTTATATAATGTTTACATACTTTACATTACTCATCTCATATGTATATCCTGTATATACACATTTGTATGTGTTCATCTACAAAGCCCTATTGGGTAAACTCCCTCTTTACCTCTGTAGTCTGGTCTCCTTCACCACCAGCAGTTACCATACCCGGTCTGCTAGGTGGTTGCTACTTAAAGTCCCCAGGACACTCACAGTATTAGGCAAGACTGCCTTCTCTTCGTGTGCACCAGACGCATGGAATAATCTACAATCCATGCTTCATCTAGATATGTTAGTGCCACTGAATGAATTTAAAATATTGATGGGAGACTCTGTTACAGAGGAGTGTAAGT
Organism: Brachymystax lenok tsinlingensis; assembly: GCA_030435695.1. Classification (NCBI taxonomy): domain Eukaryota; kingdom Metazoa; phylum Chordata; class Actinopteri; order Salmoniformes; family Salmonidae; genus Brachymystax; species Brachymystax lenok. The sequence goes on from CM059782.1 coordinate 21,020,138, forward strand.
GCTTTTCTTAGGCTGGATCATGTTGTTGTATTGTTGTATGTTTTAATTATGTAATGTATTGATTGTTGCTGCCTTCTTGGCCAGGTCTCCCTTGAAAAGAGACTCTGGGTTTCAATGGGCCTTTCCTGGTTAAATAAAGGTTAAATAAAAAAGATAAAAACATACTAGCATGCTTCTTTTGTCATGAACCATGTTCCCATTTTCAGCCATCAAGTGAATTTCCATCATTTCCCTCTCAGTTAATCAAGTAGGAAGGACCCAATTATACTCTTTAATTACTAATAAACAAAAGGCAACAGACACAGACACACACACACACGCAGACACAGACACACGCACACGCGCAGACACAGACACAGACACACATTCTATCAAGGCTTCATCAGTGCGTTTCCAGCGTGTCAGCACATGAACCTCCCCCTACTAGTTTCAGCAGTCAGAGCAGAACTCTGTCTGTCTGTTTCTTTTCAAGGTGACTCATTTAATTTTCCTGATTTCACTGACCTTTGCCGTAGATGTTTTGGCGCTAATGATTTCCTGTCCCTTTGGGTCAGCAACCGGTGCAAAGTAGATTGGGGGAGTGGAGAGAGAGGAGCGCTCGCGGGCCTTCTTTAAGTACCTGGTGCTCAGAGAAGATGTGAAGTGAGCTGTAAAGACATCCTTGTGACTGGCCACAGGACTGGAGCCAGCGGAAGGAAATGGCTGCTCCTCTTTCACATCTCTATACAGCACTATACACTCACTACCCCCAGAAACAACATAACTCAGTACTTTACAACACACTGTTAAAGTCTCTCACACTTGCCCTGCTGTGTACAATCTGCTGGGTGATGTTTTCTCTCTTGATTGTCTTTAGTATGCTGTTGACTGTACCCACAGACAGTATTTTGAATATGAAGAGCTCTCCCTCTTCACATAATGCTTCCAGTTGATGCTGTAATGATTGGTAATGATTAACGTACAGCAGCTTCTTTCGCTGCTTTCCTCAGCCAGTTATCTAGATGATCACTTTTCTATTAGGGAGACTTGCTCATTAGTACACTGTGCTTATTTAGTGAATCATGAAATCAACAAACGCACACTGTATTTATAGTAATCTATAAGTATCTATAATTGTGGGTGTATAGGAAATCCCACTGAGATATCAATTACCTAGTCTTATCTGAGTCTTGTGAAATGGAATACATTGCAACAATGGTTGTCCATAGTTACACTGTCTGTTTTATCAGACACAAGATATCATATTATATTCACTCATTACATTATATGTATTCATATGCATGAAGTTCTTCAGGCCATGAATTCCCACTGATATTGTGCACTGTAGTTTTTCTGCTACCTTTATGTCTCCTCAGTCAATCCTATGGCCATATATCTACACCTTGGAGGGAGAGTGGCACAGGCACCATTCACCTTTGTGGAGCATCACAGGCACCATTCACCTCCTTGGAACATCATCAGGCACCATTCACCTCCATGGAACATCATGTTTATGATTGAAAACGTAGACTATTTGATGTCAGTTGCCCACATGGTCCAATTCAGCAAATCTGAAAAAAAATTGGATACTGTGATTCCGTCACGTTCTAGTATGAAACGTGTGAAGTTATGAAAACCTAATTTAAATATGGTTAACATGAAACACGCACACGCACACGCACACGCACACACACACACACACACACACACACACACACACACACACACACACACACACACACACACACACACACACACACACACACACACACACACACACACACACTTCTATCAAGGCTTCTTCAATGCGTTTCCAGCCCGTCAGCACAGAAACCTCCCCTTACTGGTTCCAGCAGTCAGACCAGAGTCCTATCTGTCTGTTCCTCTTCAAGGTGACTAATGTAATTTTCCTGATTTGACTGACCTTTGCCGGAGATGTTTTGACGGTAATGATTTCCTGTCCCTTAGGGTCAGCAACCGGAGTAGAGCAGAGCAGATCAGGGGAGTGGAGAGAGATAGGGGAGCGCACAGGCCTACTTTATGTACCTGGAGATGTGAAGTGAGCTGTAAAGACATCCTTGTGACTGGCCACAGGACTGGAGCCAGGAGAAGGAAATGGCTGCTCTTCTTTCATGTCTGTTTTACAGCACTATACACTCACTACCCCCAGAAACAACTTACAGTGCATTTGTAAAGTATTCAGACCCCTTAAAATGTTCCACGTTATGTTACGTTACAGCCTTATTCTAAAATGGATTAAATCTGGGTTTCTTTCTTATCAATCTACACACAATACCCCATAATGACAAAGCAAAAACAGGTTTTTAGAAATGTTTGCAAATGCATTAAAAATATTAAACGTAAATATCACATTTACATAAGTATTCAGACTCTTTACTCAGTACTTTGTTGAAGAACCAATGGCAGAGATTACAGCCTCAAGTCTTATTGGTCATGACGCTACAAGCTTGACACATTGGATTTTGGGTGTTTCACGCTTGCCCTCTCACACTTGCCCTGCTATGTACAAGCTGCTGGGTGATGTTTTCTCTCTTGATTGTCTTTAGTATGCTGTTGACTGTACCCACAGACAGTATTTGAATATGAAGAGCTCTCCCTCTTCACATAATGCTTCCAGTTGATGCTGTAATGATTGGTAATGATTAACGTACAGCAGCTTCTTTCGCTGCTTTCCTCAGCCAGTTATCTAGATGATCACTTTTCTATTAGGGAGACTTGCTCATTAGGACACTGTGCTTATTTAGTGAATCATGAAATCAACAAATGCACACTGTATTTATAGTAGTCTATAAGTATATCTATAATTGTGGGTGTATAGGGAATCCCACTGAGATATCAATTACCTAGTCTTATCTGAGTCTTGTGAAATGGAATATATGGCAAAAATGATAGTCCTTAGTTACACTGTCTGTTTTATCAGACACAAGATATCATATTATATTCACTCATTACATTATATGTATTCATATGCATGAAGTTCTTCAGGCCATGAATTCCCACTGATATTGTGCACTAAAGCTTGATGCTTTCCCCCCTGTAGTTTTTCTGCTACCTTTATGTCTCCTCAGTCAGTCCTATGGCCATATATCTACACTTTGGAGGGAGAGTGGCACAGGCACCATTCACCTTTGTGGAGCATCATCAGGCACCATTTATCTCCATGGAACATCATCAGTTACCATTCACCTCCATTGAACATTATCAGGCACCATTCACCTTCATGGAACATTATCAGGCACCATTCACCTCCATGGAACATCATCAGGCACCACTCACCTCCATGGAACAACATCAGTCATCATTCAATTCCGTGGAACATTATCTGGCACCATTCACCTCCATGGAACATCATCAGTCACCATTCACCTCCATGGAACATCATCAGTTACCATTCACCTCCATGGAACATCAGTTACCATTCACCTCCATGGAACATCATCAGGCACCATTCACTTACATGGAACATCATCAGTTACCATTCACCTCCATGGAACATCATCAGTTACCATTCACCTCCATGGAACATCATCAGTTACCATTCACCTCCATGGAACATCATCAGGCACCATTCACTTACATGGAACATCATCAGTTACCATTCACCTCCATGGAACATCATCAGTTACTATTCACCTCCATGGAACATCATCAGTTACCATTCACCTCCATGGAATATCATCAGTTACCATTCACCTCCATGGAACATCATCAGGCACCATTCACTTACATGGAACATCATCAGTTTCTTACTATTTGATGTCAGTTGTACGCAAGATTCAGTTCAGGAAATCTGCATAAATGTTGGATTCTGCCATCCTGTCACGTTCCAGTATGAAACGCGTGAAGGTATGAACACCTACTTTAAATATGGTTAACATTAAATTCTACATACCCGTTGTGTTTTGACCTGGGGTAAAAGGCTCTGTCTGCCTTTATGTGTCTGTGTGTGTGTACATGTGAATGTATGTGTGTGTGTGTGTGTGCTTGCGAACAGGTGTTGTTTGTGTTGTGACCTGGGGATCTGCGTGTGTGTGCGTGGGTTTGTGTGTGTGTGAGTGGGTGTGTGTGTGTGTGTGTGTGTGTGTGTGCATGCGTAGGTTTGTGTGTGTGTGAGGGGGTTTGTGTGTGTGTGTACATGTGTGTTTGCTAAAAGGTGCTTTGTTCCACTCCGCCACATCGTTAGGATCCTAGGGGCCATGTGCAGTTTGTCAACCCATGGGGGATATCTTCTATAACAAAGAACCTGTCTGTAGTGTGGCGGGAACTCACTAACCAAAATGAAACGTATTCAGGAGTTTCATTTCATATCCAGATGGCTTCACTCTCCAGTGCTGTGCTGCATTCAATACATTTAAATCCCCCAGGCAAGTCTTAAGGGCTGAAAAGCAGCATAATTTCCCCAGACCTTATATAGACAGTATTGTATTTGTTATATGTTGACTTAAAGTGCACATGTCTTGATCTCAGATACCTTTCAATTATACTGTTAAACTTCCCTTCATTCACTCTCTTTTACATTGACTGAACGTGTGCAAAGCTGTGTGAGCGCTGCAGGTCTATGTGTGTAATACTGTCACTTAAACAGTTGGTGGGATATTGTTTTGGGAGATTAGGAAGCAGCTGTGGTTGGTGTACGTGTGTGTGTGTGTGTGTACTTGTGTGTATGTTCCTACTGATTCAGTTCAGACTCTGCCTGCCTGTTGAGTTGGTAAACCTGAGAGACTAGAGTGAGATGAGAGGATCTGGCCCCATAGAAGAATCAATAGCTTTCCAAGAATAGCTTCTAGAATATAGCCTCAGCTGCTTCCCACATTTCATGATGGGTCTGTGTTTGAGATGGTCATGTCTGTTGTTATATAGGCAATAGCTGATCACTGTTGTCTTCCATGTTTTGTCCATAGTATCTCTCTAGTGACTGGCTAAGGTGATTTGTTAAGATACTGTAGAGCCCCTCCCTGTGTCTAAGTCAACATTGTTGTGCCTGAGAATTGTTGATTCCTTCATGGTTCTCTGCAGCAGATATTGGAACATGGTCAAGGCCCCATTCAGGTAGATAAATATAACCCTGAGCATTAGATACACGCAGAGGCATGGAGGGGGCAAAGTGTGGAGGATTATCCCTATGGAGTCCTTTTTGCCATATTAAATCAGCCATGAATGTGCTGTCCAGGGCCACAGGCGACTCAAGCTATAACAAAATGTACTGTCATGGGCAGAGCTTAGCGCTCTCTCTCTCTCTCTCTCTCTCTCTCTCTCTCTCTCTCTCTCTCTCCCCATCTCCCCAGAGCTGCCCATGACACTCCCTTAATAAGCTCCAGGCTGACACTTTATAGAGGAACTCCAGTGATACCACCCCCTGGAACAGAGACATCTCTCTTTATCTGTTACCTGCATATGCAGAGTGGTTAGAAAGTGGGGTTAGCCTACATTTTAAAGTAGGAATGAGCTAAAGTCACAGGCTAGAAATGCAAAGATCGGATTCCGATGTGTGACCGAGGTGTTTTAGATTCACGTTAGCCGCACTCTGCTGTGTACTGATACCGATTCTTCTCGTTAGAATAAGGTATTGAATCAGTGTGTTGATTATAATCATGCTATCATATTCTGATTACATTACGTTGTTTACAATGGCATACAATGGACCAGATGGAAACAACAGATATGGCTTATGAGTAAACATCCTAGAAGTCACCCTGACGCGTTGTCACATACATCTTTATTCTTCGAGACAGGGCAATCAGAATGCTGGAGACAGATTAAAGACACCTGGCATTAAAATAAATGAAAAAGAAATCAAAGCCAGGCCTCTCTCAAATCTCCCTGGGTAGGTTGTCGATCTATTAAAGACGAGGAGCACACATCCTCCAGGGAAATGATTACCTGGTTGGACGGGAGGACTGGAGGAAGAGAGAGAGAGAACACCTTATGACTGGGCCATTTCAATATCCTCAACTTATTTTATTCATGCCAAGACCTTTGTTGTTGCCTATTTACATATTGTTATTTTGTTATAGGGTATTATAGCAAAAAGGGCCCTGAAGGCCAAACCTAAAAGTATTTATGTGAAATATTATGCATCACAGAAAAATGGTGGCCCTCTGATTATGCCGTTTATCTCAGTTTGATGATGATAGCTGCTCTGTGTTGCTCTGTGTTGCTCTGTGCTGGATAATATCTAAGAGGCTTCTTGCAGGGTGGGTAGCCTATAGTCTACATCCACTGTGTCCAACCATGCAGTGTGGCTTTTTGGAGCTATAGGCTCTAGAGGAGTGTAAATAATGTTTTCTGTTCTCCAGCTACACTAAAAAATACCCTATAAAAGTGATTGATTTACTGGCTCCAGCCCAGAGACTCTATTTCCCCATCCAGATGAACAATAGTAGCAGTAGTTGTTGCCACCGGAGCTTGGAAATAAATGCCTCCTGTTTAAAGATTGTGCCTATTGGCCTTTAACACAGAGTTAACACAGAGTTTTACAAGTTTGTCCCGTAAAAATAATGCCCCTGGTGTCCTCCGATTAGTCCTATCTCTCTATGTTTCTACTGCTCCATATAAAACATATTATACCGAGCTGTCAACGATTGACGTTATCACACCATGAGCATACAGGTGAAAAGACGCAGGTACAGTCTCTGCGGAGGTGGCTATATCTTTTTCTTTTTATTGTTATACAGAGAGAGAGAGAGAGAGAGAGAGAGAGAGAGAGAGAGAGAGAGAGAGAGAATGTGTCACTGAGTGCTGCTTATATTCTGGTGATTTCTCTAAGAACAAGCTGTGATTGAAGTGCATGGCTGTGTGCTCTATTTTATACACCTGTCAGCAAGCTGGCATATGGAGTTGTTTTAAGATGGTCAAACCATGGATCATTTAGCTATTTGATCGGGAATTCTAGGACCCCTTTAGGTATCCTGAAAAAATATTTAAAAAATATTTCATAAAATATTGAATTTGGCCTTAACTACAATAGCCCATAGAAACTCATTGAATAACACATTCATGAATTGCAGAAAATAAATGTAAAAAAAATTCATGAGGAATAAGGTTTTGAAGTGTCTGTCCTATATCTAGGAGATACGCTATATATACAAAATTATGTGGACAGCCCGTAAAATTTGTGGACCATCAAGTAAGTGCTGTTATTGTGAAGTGGAAACGTCTTGGAGCGGCTTAGCCGCAGAGTGGTAGGCAACACAAGCTCACAGAACGGGACCAAAATCGTCTGTCCTTGGTTTCAACACTCACTACCAAGTTCCATACTGTCTCTGGAAGAAACATCAACACAAGAACTGTTCGTCGGGAGCTTCAGGAAATGAGTTTCCATGGCGGAGCAGCCACACACAAGCCTAAGATCAACATGCACAATGCCAAGCGTCGGCTGGAGTGGTGTAAAGCTTGCCGCCATTGGACTCTAGAGCAGCGGAAACATGTTCTCTGAAGTGATGAATCACCCTTCACCATCTGTCGGTCCGACGGAAGAATCTGGGTTTGGAGGTTGCCAGGAGAATGCACACCTGCCTGAATGCATAGTGCCAACTGTAATGTTTGGTGGAGGATACATAATGGTCTGGGGCTGTTTTTCGGGTAGGCCCCTAAGTTCCAGTAAGGGACATCTTAACACTACAGTATACAATTACATTCTAGATGATTTTGTGCTTCCAACTTTGTAGCAACAGTTTGAAGAAGGCCCTTTCCTGTTTCAGCATGACAATGCCCCGTGCACAAAGCGAGGTCCATGCAGAATTGGTTTGTTGATATCGGTGTGGAAGAATTTGACTGGCTTGCACAGAGCCCTGACCTTAACCCCATCAAATACCTTTGGGATGAATTGGAATGCTGACTGCGAGCCAGGCCTTATCGCCCAACATCAGTGCCCAACCTCACTAATGCTCTTGTGGCTGAATGGTAGCAAGTCCCTGCAGCAATGTTCCAACATCTAGCGGAAAGCCTTCTCAGAAGAATGGAGGCTGTTATAGCAGCAAACGGGAGACGAACTCCATATTAATGCCCTGGATTTTGGAATGAGATGTTGACGAGCAGGTGTCCACATACCTTTGGTCATGTAGTGTATGTGTGGCACCTTGTTTGTTGAAGTCATAAAATGCATTCTGATTGTCACATAACCGTCTGGTAGACCAAAGATGTTATAACAAAAATGAGATGAAGGGATAGTTCACTCGACTGACTTATGGTGCTTTCAAGACAACATGGAATTCAGAAAAATTCAAGGTCAAATCATGACGTCAGTGATCTTCAGGTCGGATAGTTGGAGCTCTAGAAAGAGGCTGGAGTTCCCAAGTTAGAATTTCAAGTTGGATGACTGTTTAAAGTGATTTTTCCAAGTCGTAGCTCGTTTTTTTCTTAATTCCCAGTTCGAGTTTCCAGTTGTTTTGAACACAGCATCAGATTGTAACTATGGTACTGTAATGCGTCTGTGTGTAGCTGGTGTAGAGGAGTCAGGCACAGGACAGCAGATATGAGTAATAAAAGCAATTTACTCAACGAAATAACAATACACAGCAAAATACAGCCAAGCCCACAAATACGGACCGCAATACAATAAACAATCACTCACAAACAAACATGGGGGAACAGAGGGTTAAATAATGAACAAGTAATTGTGGGATTGAAACCAGGTGTGTAAAACAAGGAAAAACCAATGGAAAATGAAAAGTAGATCGACGATGGCTAGAAGACCGGTGACGCCAACCGCCGAACACCGCCCGACACAAGGAGAGGAACCGACTTCAGTGGAAGTCGTGACAGTACCCCTTGACGCGCGGCTCAGCAGCGGCGCGCTGACACCGGCCTCGGGGACGACCCGGAGGACGAGGCACAGGGCGATCCGAATGGAGACGGTGGAACTCCCGCAGCAAGGGTCCAGAACGTCCTCCACCGGCACCCAGCATCTTTCCTCCAGACCGTACTCCTCCCACTCCACGAGGTACTGAAGACCCCTCGCCCGATGCCTTGAGTCCAGGATGGCTCGAACAGCATACGCCGGGGCCCCCTCGATGTCCAGAGGGGGTGGAGGAACCTTCCGCACCTCAGACTCCTGGAGTGGACCAGCCACCACCGGCCTGATGAGAGACACATGGAACGAGGGATTAATACGGTAATCTGGGGGAAGCTGTAACCTGTAGCAAACCTCGTTCAGTCTCCTCAGGACTTGGCCCCACAAACCGCGGACCCAGCTTCCAGCAGGGCAGGCGGAGGGGCAGGTTTCGGGTCGAGAGCCAGACCCGGTCCCCCGGTACGATCTGCGGTGGCGGTCGGCGCTCGCCTTCTGCCGCCTCACGGCCGCCTCACGGCCTCCTCACAGCCCATTGCAAGTGCACATGGGCGGCGTCCCAGGTCTCCTCCGAGCGCTTAAACCATTTGTCCACCACAGGAGCATCGATCTGGCTCTGATGCCAAGGTGCCAGAACCGGCTGATACCCCAGTACGCACTGGAAGGGAGAGAGGTTAGTGGAGGAGTGGCGGAGTGAGTTTTGGGCCATCTCTGCCCATGGGATGAACGGACGGTCCTGGCAATATGACCGCAGAAACCTACCCACATCCTGGTTTACTCTGTCCACCTGCCCGTTACTCTCGGGGTGAAAACCTGAGGTGAGGCTGACCGAGAACCCCAGACATTCCATAAACGCCCTCCAGACCCTGGACGTGAACTGGGGACCCCGTAGTGTCGGAAGTCGTGTGTGAACAGGGCCTCTGCAGTCTGTAGGGCCGTAGGGAGACCGGGCAAAGGGAGGAGACGTCAGGACTTAGAAAACCGTTGCCCTGTGAGGGAGGAAGATCAGTCAGGAAGTCCACAGACAGGTGCGACCACGGCCGTTGTGGAACGGGTAGGGGTTGTAACTTCCCTCTGGGCAGGTGCCTAGGAGCCTTGCACTGGGCGCACACCGAGCAGGAGGAAACATAAACCCTCACGTCCTTGGACAAGGTGGACCACCAGTACTTCCCACTAAGACAGCGCACTGTCCGACCGATGCCAGGATGACCAGAGGAGGGTGACGTGTGGGCCCAATAGATCAACCGGTCGTGGACAGCAGACGGAACGTACAGACGCCCAGCTGGACACTGAGAGGGAGTGGGCTCTGTACGTAACGCCCGCTCGATGTCCACGTCCAGCTCCCACACTACCGGTGCCAACAGGCAAGAGGCCGGGAGCATGGGAGTGTGATCCATGGACCTCTCCTCTGTGTGATACATCCGGGACAGTGCGCCTGCCTTAGCGTTCTGGGAACCTGGTCTGTAGGACAGGGTGAAAACAAAACGGGTAAAGAACATGGCCCACCTTGCCTGGCGAGGGTTCAGTCTCCTCGCCGCCCGGATGTACTCCAGATTGCGGTGGTCAGTCCAGATGAGAAAAGGGTGTTTCGCCCACTCAAGCCAATGTCTCCACGCCTTCAGAGCCTTGACGACAGCCAACAGCTTTCGGTCCCCCACATCATAGTTTCGCTCCGCCGGGCTGAGCTTCTTCGAAAAGAAGGCACAGGGGCGGAGCTTCGGTGGTGTACCCGAGCGCTGAGAGAGCACGGCTCCTATCCCAGCCTCGGACGCGTCCACCTTCACTATGAACGCCAACGAGGGATCCAGATGAGCCAACACAGGAGCCGAGGTCAACAGAGCCTTCAGGTGACCAAAAGCCCTGTCCGCCTCAGCCAACCACTGCAGTCACACCGGTCCCCCCTTCAGCAGTGAGGTAATGGTAGCCGCTACCTGACCAAAGCCCCGGATAAACCTCCGGTAGTAGTTAGCAAACCCTAGGAACCGCTGCACTTCCTTTATCGTGGTGGGAGTCAACCAATTACGCACGGCTGAAATGCAGTCACTCTCCATCTCCACCCCTGACGTGGAAATGCGGTACCCTAGGAAGGAGACGGACTGTTGGAAGAACAGACATTTCTCAGCCTTGACAACCAAGCACCCTGCGCACCAGGGACACATGCTCAGCGCGTGTAGCAGAGTATATCAGAATGTCGTCGATATACACCACTACACCCTGCCCGTGCAATTCCCGGAAAATCTTGTCAACAAAGGCCTGGAAGACTGATGGAGCATTCATCAACCCGTACAGCATGACGAGGTACTCATAGTGCCCTGAGGTGGTACTAAATGCCGTCTTCCACTCGTCCCCCTCCCGGACACGCACCAGGTTATAAGCGCTCCTGAGATCCAATTTTGTGAAGAAGCGCGCCCCGTGCATTGACTCTATCACACTGGCTATGAGAGGCAGCAGGTAGCTGTACCTCACAGTGATCTGATTGATACCCCGATAGTCAATACATGGGCGCAGACCTCCATCCTTCTTCTTCACAAAAAAGAAACTCGAGGAGGCAGGTGTAGTGGAGGGCCGAATGTATCCCTGCCCCAGGGATTCGGAGACATATGTTTCCATAGCCGCTGTCTCCTCCTGTGACAGAGGATACACGTGACTCCTGGGAAGTGCAACGTCTACCAGGAGATCTATAGCACATTCCCCCCGTCGATGGGGTGGCAATTGAGTCGCCCTCTTCTTACAGAAGGCGAGTGCCAAATTGGCATATTCTGAGGGGTTGCGCAAGGTGGAGACCTGGTCTGGACTTTCCACCGTAGTCGCACCGATGGAAACCCCTACACACCTCTCTGAGCACTTTCGTGACCACCCCTTGAGAGCCCTCTGTTGCCACGAAATAGTGGGGTCATTACAGGCCAACCAGGGTAGGCCCAGCACCATGGGAAACGCAGGAGAATCAATAAGGAAGAGACTGATTCTCTCCTTGTGACCCTCCTGCGTAACCATGCCTAGTGGAGCGGTGGCCTCCCAGGTACTTCAGGGTTTCCAGCTCAGACCTCCAGGGTTTTATTATTATTTATCTTTATCTTCTCCTGTGTTTGCCCCACATTTATTGATAAATCCCCCATCATAGAAATATTTCCTGCGTCATATCCCCCACAATACTTCCCAAATGTTTTTGTTGAACCTTTATTTAAGTCGCTAACTTCAGTTTAGTTTTTTTGTCAACGCAACCTGTCATTTAGACTGGTTTATGGAATGAGTTTGGCTATGGATGCGTTCCATGTGATGCTTGGATGATGAAGTTCGCATTTATCTTTTACAATAAAAGGTGAACCTTTATTTCCCATCAGTACCAAACATTGTTTCGATGCTTTTCAGACAACAATGCTGTTTAGATGCGTTTCCTGGATCATACATTATGTTGCTACGGTTCCAAACACATATTTGCGATGGTACTTGTACGTTGCAGGGACCACTCAACAATGATCACAAATATGTGATCGTACAAGTTAAAGGGTTAAGGCACATGAAAGTTCACGTTCCAGAAGGTATTTGTGCCAAAAAATGCATTTTGATTAAACAAAATTACGTTCAAATGCCTCTCCTGTGAAGTAGTGAGGCTCGACATATGCATAGTTAACTGAAACGAGTCACATATCTATATTTTGACACATATTTAACCCCTTTTTTTGGGTAGGCACAAAACTACCTTCATATTTCCATTTGTTTTTTAAAACCGGTACCAGTTACCTTCAGACGAGGTCTGTCGCTGTGTGAGGCGAGATTGAGAACACAAATCAATGCCTGGTCTTCATTCCAGGTATGACACTTCAAACTCATTGTTTCAACCACAACCATTGAAGTCAATATTATGTATTGCATTTCTCTCTGTTTTGACAGAGGTTATAAACTCTTCATGATCTAGGATGCGATTGATTTTGTATCGAATTCTCGGGTAAAGGAAGGGCAGAAGGATCAACCAAATCACCATCAATCCAATGTTGAAGGGGGGCTGAACTGACTGATTTGTCCTTGTTTTTCCGCCTGCTCATTAAGAAACGCTAGTGGCAATGACTGAAGCCAAAATGTGACTTGTCTTGGGTGTGTGGTTTGATGTGGGTGTTTCTTGGGTGTCTTTGCCATTCAATCACAACAAACCAACGAAAGTAGTGAGTAGTGACAGCGAGGTATGCGAAGCTAGCTTTGCTATGTAGAGTTTTAAAGTAGAGGACTGAAGTTGAGGATATCAGCTAATTCAATTCTATGTGTAGGCTAAATCCTGCACTGACTTTGTTTAGCCAAGCTGACAGCAGCTAGCTAGCATAGCTTGGTGATAGCCGCAGCTGGCTTTCCAATCTAGCTGACACTTCTCTGTCAAATCAGTTATGGCAAGAGCCAGTGTCTGGAATGTGTTTAATAAGACACTCATTCTACAACACCTTGCTACGAAAGTAGCTTGCAACTTAGTTTCAACGTTTCATCACGTTATGTAAACTAAAGACATACTGTATTGTCGTGAAAACCAATATCAATTGCGAGTTGAATGCCCGGTCTTGAGTCAGCTGTCCTACAACACAATATTCTATAACGGGCTAGGTTTGTCTTGTCCCATCGTCTCTCTTAATGTCCTCTCGTATCTCTTAATGTCCTCTCATCTCTCAATGTCCTCACATCTCTCTTAATGTCCCTACTCTCTTAATGTCCCTACTAATATCCTTGCACAGTTGTAGACACTGCACAAACATTGCCCAGCTTGAGAGTAGATACATTTAACAACAGCAAAAATCGAGGAGTGTGTTCGTGTTACACGGACAAAATATTTTCTGCTGTAAATATCAAGTTGATGTGCTTATGAAGATATTATGCATACACTTTACCTAGCAAATCAAAACAAGTTGTGTGTAGAGTACAACTTCATCTGTCTGACCAGAACTAGAATGGCATTTCTATTTCCATGGTCCATTTGGCTGTCTAACCACACACTGACATGCCCAACTCTCTGAGTGAGGTTCTGTCTCAAGTCTCCAGTAGGTGATGAAGTCCCTTCCGTCTAAGTACTGTATTGCAGGTTATGGACAGGTGCAGTCAGGTGGCAGGAGGGGTGGAGTGTATGACACTCCATCCTGGATATGACAGAGTTTGCCTCAATCCATGTGTCTAGCCAGTCAAACATTTACCATATGACAAAGAGTGCAAGGAGTGGAATGTTAGCTAAACAGAGAATGGTACCTAGGCTTCTAATTCTACTCTGTAGGCTACTGTAGATTGCAATTGTTGAACTTATTATAAAGTGTTTGGATAACTTTCAAGTGTAGAATAAACCATACTTCACATAATACTGAAGCATAGTACAGAACAAGTGTTCTGCTAACACAACAATGTGAAATTTTTAGACTTGTCTTTCATCTTCCATTGTCATTCACAGCCGATACAGATACTGTACCTATCAGAATTTTCACTGGTGGTGCTGAACCTGGGGCTACCTTGCCAAACATGTCAGCTGTCACAGTTCCTGTATGGTGTCCCGTATAAGACAGGAGTTCCCTGACATGTTTGAATAATACACAGGTTCCTCCCCTCCCTGTTGTTATTACCATTAGTTCAATAATAACAAAGTAGGATAAAAAGTAACAGATGTATCATTTTATTGCTGAGTGCAAGGTCTCTACCTATTCAGAATCACAGAGAAAGAGAGGGAGGTAGAGAGAGAAAGACAAAACTCGGTGGTAAAATTTTACAACACTAGTATCTGCTCTGAAGCGGTTAAAAGGTTCAGGACAGGTTAAAGGAAAATAGAAAAGTTTATTATCTTACAGGTATCTAACTGAGCTTTTGTTCTTTCGATTAAATCCAAAATACCTCCGAACCTTAGGGAAATGCCTGTCAGCTGTCAGTGACTCTCATCTGTGGTCTTCCAGAGGGCAGACATGGATACAGGACACATTACATTACAGCCATGCAAAGCTGCAGTAAAGTATTTTTTAAACACTATGGAAAATGTATACAGACCTTAAATCAAACAATTAAATTATGTTTTTTCCCATCAAAAACAAAGATGTACATTTGTCATTCTCCTATACCATACTGCCACCCCCACAGTACCTTAGTGCATTCTAGGTGTGCATCTCTTGTGTGCGACCGTCAAGAGGACACTGAGAAGGTCGCCCCTCTTCCTCTCTATCTCTCTCTCTCTGTGTTGTAAGCTCTATAAATCATGTATGCACACAACCAGTTGAGCCCTTTGCTAACCTCCTCTGTACCCCTGCCTTCCCCCACACAACCCACGGAGCAGATAAACATCCCACCAAATGAACTCTTCAGGTTATCTCTGTGATTCCCCCGACGACACGCCAAGGAGATTATAGTGATGATGAATATGCAGAATTAAAACCAGGGAGAGAGTGACTGGGACACGAACGCACAAGCACGAACGCACATGCACGGGAAAAAACACACACAAGCATGCACACACATGCATTCACACACACACGCACACGTACGCACACGTACGCACACACACAAACACACACAAACACACATATGCACGCATACATGTACACACAGTGGTATTCCACTAATACTTCATTGCGTAATGATGTCACCTCCATGACAGAACAAAGAAGGGTTGACTGCTGTTTAATCTTGTTGTTGAGGTTATGAGGATAAGGTTATGAGGTTACATCAATTGTAACAAGACAAACCCTGTCATTAACTACCGGTCATTTTCAATGTATTTATTTAAATGTTATGACCTGGCTCAACGTCCACTGTAATAAGCTCACATAGTAGCTGTCACAAATTCCACACAGTTGTCACTGACTAGTTGGACATTAATTTCCCACTGAGCAAATCATTTCTGTACTTACAGCTTTATATCAGGTTTGTGTTTTGGCAGACATTATTTGTTTTTATTGACAATTGTCAATAAAACTCATGAATGCAACTGTTTATAGCAAATTGTTTTGTGTTCTACTTGTATCCCTGGTTGTTCTGAAAAGAAAATTGTAAAATACTGATAGGGTTAATTACCCACAACTGCAGTTAGAATGACTGCCAAGGTGGGGAAGAGTGATAAATGAGACTACCTAAACCACATGTGTCAAACTCATACCAGGGAGGGCTGAGTGTCTGAGGGTTTTCACTCGTCCTTTGTACTTGATTGATGAATTAAGGTCACAAATTAGTAAGGAACTCCCCCCACCTGGTTGTCTAGGTCTTAATTGAAAGCAAAAATAAAAAACCAGCAGACACTAGGCCCTCCATGGAATGAGTTTGACACCTCTGACCTAAACCATCTGAACCGGAACATCCATCTAAATAACGGGTGAAATAAGTCCAACCACTTGTAGATTGGATCAGTTAACTCGCTCAGAGTGAAAAATACATGGAAGGGGCCTCATTATCATATTTCCCAGCATGCTTTGTTGCAGGTACATTTTTGGAATAATTTGTTTTTAATATCTATGTTTCTGCATACACATTGATTGATTCAATGATCTTATACTACACAAAGAAACATAAAAAACATTGGTAACACTTTACATCAAGTTGCCCCTATTACTATGTAAACACATAGTAATAACTATAGTAACAACATATTAGTTACATATGTGTTAATATGTAATTACATGGTAATAAGATTGTAGCGCTATCAGTTATTACACAATTGGAACAAGGAATGTGTAATTACACACCCACTTGCTGAATGTTATTCCCGATGACATGTTTCTACGCATGAATTTAGCTAGCCAACGTCGCCATGACATCACCTACAAGTGTGATCGGGGATTTCTATTGGAGAAGAAGTTTCTGCCTGTCTTCATACTGTAGTGTCTTTGATTATGCAAAGCCAGAAGAAACACTGGGCTGTCACCAGGAAGTGACGTCACGCTGACCTCTAAACTCTCACACTCTGCAGCCAAAATGGAAGCCATATGCTATTTCTGTATATTCATTTATTGTCTTTATAAAGGTTTTTAATCTGCAAAAGTGCAATGTAAGTCTCAGAATAGTGAAATAACATTGTTAACCAAATGTTTTATGAGTTTCATGACAACTTTGTAATGTTGATTGACCGAGATGGAAAATGTGTAGACATTGTGCCCGTGATTAGCCAGCTAGCCAGCTACATTAGTGAAAAAATGGGAAATGCTAGCTATCTTGCTTTACCAACCTGTGTTAGTACGTTTTAGTTATTGCTTTGAGTCTGAAATGGGGACTTGAATTTAAATGGTTTGTAATTGACTCCTGGCCTGCAAACCAGGAGTCAGAAATACTTTTTTTTATTATCACATGCACCAGATAGGTGCAGTGAAACGTGTTGTTTTATAGAGTCAGCCATGGTAGTTTTCAGGTTTTAAGTCTGGCCACAGCACTGTTTCAGCAACATTGAAGGTTTTAAATGACATCCACTGTGCTCTTGACAAGAAGTTACATTGTGTGTCTATCTTTATTTATTTGTCAATCATTTGACACCGTAGACCATGCTGTGTTGGTGCAAAGGTTAACCTCTTAGCGCGCCGATCCCTTTAGCGGGATCGTTTTCAGAGCAAACATAACGCGCCAAATTCAAAATACATATTCGTAATACATATTCGTAATATTTAACTTCGATATACAAGTGTTGCATAGTGTTGCATAGCCATCAAAAGCTCTGCTTCTTGGCAATATCACTGCGTTGTCAGATTTTAAAAAGGCTTTACGGCGAAAGCACTACATTTGATTGTTTGAGGCTAGTACCTCACATTTTCCACATTAGCATAAATTCATATCCAGCTCGGTTCTCAAAATATCCATATCACAGCTAATATAAATCGCTTACCTTTCAAATAACTTCTTCTGAGGTCTTCCCAAGTGTCCAAACAAGATAATCCATGGTTCTTTTGTTAGAAAAAGTAAATAATTATATCCATAAATATCCGTTGTTTTTGGCACGCTACGTTCAGCTACTCCACCAAGCATTGTCAGTCTACTCGCCCGTTTTACAGTGAAGGGATCGCGTTCAAATTATACCTCTCATCTTTTCACAAACAAATCAAATATCATTAATAATGCATCCTTATGTATTCTTTTATGAATAATAGCGATCATATTTTACAAGAACGGTAAGTGAAACGTTAAAGGCGAAAAGAAAGTTGGTCGCTGGCGCGTTCACGTTCTCGTGAGCGTGCACGTCTGTTTACCTTTTTCCCTACCCGTAGTAATTCTCTCTCTCTAAGGATCTGGTCAGAGCTTTTTCCTCCATACCCTTTCCAGAGACTGTTGACATCTAGTGGAAGCCATAAGTACTGCAACCTCGGTCCTATTCCCCATAGAAAAATATTACATGGGCTTCAAAATGAGAGGAGAGCAACAGAAAAATAAATTCCGGACAGAAATTTCTCTGGTTTTTGCCTGCTAAATCTGTTCTGGAATAGCCACAGACTATATCTTAATGGTTTTATAAACTTCAGAGTGTTTCCTATCCAATAGTACTAAATATGTAAATATCCTAGTTTCTGGCCATGAGTGGTAGGCATTTAACTTTGGGCACGTCAGACAGGCGAAAATTCGGAAAATGGGACCCTAGCTGGAAGAGGTTAAAATGTTGTGGAATAACTGGTCATGTTCTAGATTGGTTTATAAATTACCTATCAAATTGTACACAATGTGTTATGGTGGATGAGTTGTGTTCAGGTGTTCCGCAAGGTTCTATTTTGCATCCACTGTTGTTCATTTTGTATATCAACAACATTGGGGATCATATTGAAACAGCAGATGTTTATTTTTATGCAGGTGATACTGTTCTTTATTGAAGTGGTAGTAGTTTATCTTTAGCTTTTGAAAATACCCAAAGAACATTTAACACCATACAACAGAATCTGTGTGATTTGAAGCTGGTTCTGAATTCGGGTAAAACAAAATGCGTGGTATTTTCAAATGCCAGGCATGTTATTAATCATGGCATTGCAACATTGGATGGACATACTATAGAGAAAGTCAAAGTGTACACATATTTGGGTGTGTGGGTGGATGACAAGCTGAGCTTCACTGTGCATGTAGAGAACTTGATAAGGAAGCTCAAGCTGAAAATAGGTTTTTATTACCGGCATAGAGCTGGTACAATGTACATCACTGGCGGTTTTAGATTTTAGTGATGTTATATACACTGCTCAAAAAAATAAAGGGAACACTTAAACAACACAATGTAACTCCAAGTCAATCACACTTCTGTGAAATCAAACTGTCCACTTAGGAAGCAACACTGATTGACAATAAATTTCACATGCTGTTGTGCAAATGGAATAGACAACAGGTGGAAATTATAGGCAATTAGCAAGACACCCCCAATAAAGGAGTGGTTCTGAAGGTGGTGACCACAGACCACTTCTCAGTTCCTATGCTTCCTGGCTGATGTTTTGGTCACTTTTGAATGCTGGCGGTGCTTTCACTCTAGTGGTAGCATGAGACGGAGTCTACAACCCACACAAGTGGCTCAGGTAGTGCAGCTCATCCAGGATGGCACATCAATGCGAGCTGTGGCAAGAAGGTTTGCTGTGTCTGTCAGCGTAGTGTCCAGAGCATGGAGGCGCTACCAGGAGACAGGCCAGTACATCAGGAGACGTGGAGGAGGCCGTAGGAGGGAAACAACCCAGCAGCAGGTCCACTACCTCCGCCTTTGTGCAAGGAGGAGCACTGCCAGAGCCCTGCAAAATGACCTCCAGCAGGCCACAAATGTGCATGTGTCTGCTCAAACGGTCAGAAACAGACTCCATGAGGGTGGTATGAGGGCCCAACGTCCACAGGTGGGGGTTGTGCTTACAGCCCAACACCGTGCAGGACGTTTGGCATTTGCCAGAGAACACCAAGATTGGAAAATGTGCCACTGGCGCCCTGTGCTGTTCACAGATGAAAGCAGGTTCACACTGAGCATGTGACAGACGTGACAGAGTCTGGAGACGCCGTGGAGAACGTTCTGCTGCCTGCAACATCCGGTTTGGCGGTGTGTCAGTCATGGTGTGGGGTGGCATTTCTTTGGGGGGCCGCACAGCCCTCCATGTGCTCGCCAGAGGTAGCCTGACTGCCATTAGGTACCGAGATGAGATCCTCAGACCCCTTGTGAGACCATATGTGCGGTTGGCCCTGGGTTCCTCCTAATGCAAGACAATGCTAGACCTCATGTGGCTGGAGTGTGTCAGCAGTTCCTGCAAGAGGAAGGCATTGATGCTAAGGACTGGCCCGCCCGTTCCCCAGACCTGAATCCAATTGAGCACATCTGGGACATCATGTCTCGCTCCATCCACCAACGCCACGTTGCACCACAGACTGTCCAGGAGTTGGCGGATGCTTTAGTCCAGGTCTGGGAGGAGATCCCTCAGACCATCCGCCACCTCATCAGGAGCATGCCCAGGCGTTGTAGGGAGGTCATTCAGGCACGTGGAGGCCACACACACTACTGAGCCTCATTTTGACTTGTTTTAAGGACATTACATCAAAGTTGGATCAGCCTGTAGTGTGGTTTTCCACTTTAATTTTGAGTGTGACTCCAAATCCAGACCTCCATGGGTTGATAAATTTGATTTCCATTGATCATTTTTGTGTGATTTTGTTGTCAGCACATTCAACTATGTAAAGAAAAAAGTATTTAATAAGATTATTTCATTCATTCAGATCTATGATGTGTTATTTTAGTGTTCCCTTTATTTTTTTGAGCAGTGTATATGCAGGCCTCAACCGCTACCCTGAGAGCACTTGATTCAGTATATCATGCAGCTCTCAGGTTCATTACAAATCAAAAACGTCTAACACATCATTGTGATCTCTACAGTGCCGTTGGCTGGTTGTCATTGACCATGCGTAGGCTTAAACACTGGTATACACTGATTTATAAGGCCATACTGGGTGAAATGCCACTTTATCTCTGTTCTTTTTTAATCAGGTCAGTAAATAAATATAAATTCCCATTCTCATTTGCTTTTAACAGTACCAAGAATTAGAACAGGTCATGGTAGAAATAGTTTTAGTTACTCAACTCCGTGGTCCTCTAATTCTCTCCTGAACATTTTAACATTTGATGATCTAGTCACGTTGGTGGAGTTTAAACACTTCGATCAATGTAAATATCATAGAATAGTGTACTTGTCTTTAGGACAGCTGTTTTTTAGTTATGTTTTTTAGTTTTGTTAAGGAATATATAATTGTTGTACTGAATGTGTGTCTATAGTTTTGTTCAATGTTGTGTTAGTGTATGTAAGTTGTTTTGTCTGAAACGTTGTTCCCCCTGCTGCTGTTGGACCAGGTCTCTCTTGAAAAATTGATTTTATCTCAATGAGAAAAACCTGTATAAATAAAGGTTCAATAAAAAATTAAAAGTACAGCACCCCTGGATCAAATGAGGGTTTGCTATGCTCAATAGAACATCAACAGATTTTTTTGCTCAGGGATTCAAACCAATCAACCTTTTGGTTACTAGCCCAATACTCTTTTGGTATTGTCAAAATAAGTAATGTTTTGTCATAAATAAGACTACTTTAATAATAAAATATTCACTTAGGCACTACCTTGGTGAACGCTACAGAATTGAAAGCCATCGAACGCAACAATAATGTCTCTGTAACTAGCAAACACAGTCATGGATGATACTAGTACCTCTAAAATTCTTGTACCTCTAGAATATAAATATGCAAATAAGGCCTTACACCCTACAGTGTTAAAACAACACCCAAAAGCTAGTTACTGTAACACCACAGGTGTTAATTCCCTAACACTGAGAAATTTTAACAGCATCAGCTCTAATAAAGTGTTAATTTATTAAGGATCCACCCTTTTTTCTTTTTTCGCCTAAAATGACATACCCAAATCTAAATGCCTGTAGCTCAGGACCTGAAGCTAGGATATGCATATTATTGATACCATTTGAAAGGAAACACTTTGAAGTTTGTGGAAATGTGAAATGAATGTTGGAGAATATAACACATTAGATCTGGTAAAAGATAATACAAAGAAAAAAAAGATTTGTTTGTATTTTTTTGTACCATCATCTTTGAAATGCAAGAGAAAGGCCATAATGTCTTATTCCAGCCCATGTGCAATTTAGATTTTGGCCACTAGATGGCAGCGGTGTATGTGCAAAGTTTTAGACTGATCCAATGAACCATTGCATTTCTGTTCAAAATATTGTGTCAAGACTGCCCAAATGTGCCTAATTGGTTTATTCATACATTTTCAAGTTCATAATTGTGCACTCTCCTCAAACAATAGCATGGTATTATTTCACTGTAATAGCTACTGTAAATTGGACAATGCAGTTAGATTAACACGAATTTAAGCTTTCTGCCCAAATCAGATATGTCTACGTCCTGAGAAATGTTCTTGTTACTTGCAACGTCATGCTAATCACATTAGCGCACATTAACTCAACCGTCCCAAGGGTGGGACACCGATCTATAGAGATCCTTAAGAGGTTTTAAGTCGGAATTTGCAAGACCCATGGTGTTAAGGACCCAACACTCTTGGGGTGTTAGTTTAACACTATTTCAGTGGGTTACATATACACACTAAGAAAAATTATGTTAAATTCTGATCTCTAATTTTCTGTGCAGTTGCTAAGGTGTTAGGTAATAGAGATATGAATATAGAATAAAGACCTCAGCCATTGTTCACTGGCATTAGTGGAATGCAGTCACTCTTTTGTCTCTTTGTCCTCTCTGGTCCCAAAAGAGAGGTGTAGAGAGGAGTAGTTTACACAAACGAGTGCAGTGACGCCTAGAAGCAGCAGCCCAGTCCATACAGATCCAGTGCATTGATCAAACGTGTCTGAATGAACTGGGTGCTGGGGTGTCCCCTTTCACTGCTGGCCATGGCTCAAAACTCTTCTGGTCCTACTTCAGACTTCAGTCTCTGACAAAGGGACAAACACACACACACGCACGCACACACACACACACACATGCAGGCCAGCTAGGCCTACGTCAGGCAGGGGTCCCAGAGGTGTCCCTGTGAGCAATATACAAGGTGACAAGGCAGTCCAGCGTGGAGATGGGGAGACATAGACGTCTCCCGGCTCTGTCCTCAGTGGAGATGTTGTTTACCCCACAGGTCCTTCAAGGCCAATACCTTTTTTATCTCTTATCTATGCATGTGGCATAGCATCTGTACATGTGTTACACAGTGGAGACTACATATAACCCACAGCACAGACAACAATGGGCTCACATGTCAATGCAGTGGGGCAAAGTTCACAATGACATCATCACTGGTAAGACATCAATGTCAAAACAATAGACATTGATCACATTAAAATGTACCTTCAGTCCAACCTCCCCCTCTCCCCCTACTACATTGTTGCTTGACAGAACAGTGCTTCTAATTCCTAATACAACACATTATGTTATTTCATCATGTGTTTGATATTAAGTAAGAGCCATAGGTGCACCATAGTTAGATAAATTAAACCCACTCAAATTTTTCAAATGACCTTATATGCCTCCCATTCAGTTGGCAACGTTTAAACGCCTGCTACAACTGGGCCAGTACTTTAACTCTGGGGGTTAACACTCCTTCTCCCCAAGCTAATGCTGCCTATCAACCATAACTTGACCTGCAGTTAAAATAGATTTCCACAGACATTAATCTCTGCTCTTTTCCTGAATTAAGGATTCAGAGGGCCCCTGTGCAAATCGTATTCTCCAGCAATGTTCTAATAATAGTCTGTCCTCACAGAGGGGTACGTTCTATCAACATCATGCCGTTAGACACGTTTGTGCAACTTGTGAATCTCATGGAGGACCCCTGTGACTGTGTGAATTACGCTAGTCTCTAGCTCTGTTATTCAATCCCAAAGTGACCTGCAAATACTAAGCTTCATGCCATCTGCGTCCTCAGTGTGTCTAAACACGGAACATAATACAAGCACTGAAACATTTTAAAACGAGTATGTTTTGTTTGTGTTAAACTCAGTCAGATTTATACTGTCCATCCCTTACTGTTTATCATTATTCTCCTCCATACTAACAGAAGCTTGTATAGCAAAGTCCTCCCCCTTTCATGATGATTAGCCTACAGTACATGTTTCTGTTGATAACTTCTGCTTATTTGTTTGGCTGTGATGTGTGGCATTTACTTTCCTGTCTGAAAAGGGTAAAAGCAGAGAGAGAGAGAGAGAGAGGGGAAGGGGAGAGGGAGTGAGAGAGAGAGAGAGAGAGAGAGAGAGAGAGAGAGAGAGAGAGAGAGAGAGAGAGAGAGAGAGAGAGAAAGAGAGAGCTTTGGTTGGTCAGTCCCTTGGGTTTGACACCATCCTCCATTGGCATGTTAGTGAAATATTAAAGGTAAAGCAGATGGTCAGCGGCATATTGTAAAGCCTGTCACAATGATCACAGAGTCACTGGAGTGAGAGGAGGAAGGAAGGAGGAGAAACAGGAAAGGGGGATGGGGTGGTGGTGGCGAGGTGAAGGAAGGTGGAAGTAAAGTGCGTAGGTGAGGTGAGTGGGAGGTAGGTAACGGGCTGGCTGAGGAAAGGTACAACATGAAAGCAGAATTTATAAGCCACTCTGAGATGGGAGATGGCAGAGGTAGAGACGTGGAAGGGAATCGTATTGACATACAGTGCAGGCCAGGGCGTCGGGAGAAACCAAGTGTGAAGCTGACTGTCATAGTCAACAGGGGACGTTTCATCCCTGGGACATTCTACTTAGAGCGAGGTATTGATTTTGGGAGGCGGGTTGTTGGGTTACGTGCAATGGAAGATGGCTGCTGTTAATTCGTTTAGAACAGGTTGGTAACTATAAGCCAGGGAGAATTGTTCAAGTTTCTCAGCTCCTTGGAGAGAAGGTTATTGTTTTCAGGGAAAGCAAGTTGAAGCACAGGCATGGTGGACTGAAGACTGAAGTCTGCTTCAGAACAGATGCATGGAGGAGGATGGTGATGTTGCATAAATTGAAGAAAAACGTAATAGTACTCACTTGTCTTTAATTCAGCTCACAGCACAAACTGATTGAAGAGATATTGGTAATGATTTCTGATAATGTTTTGAACCTATATGTATTTATAGACACTGAAGTGATATGTCAGCATCTGAGATCTCATTTACACCAAGGACACCTCAATGTTATAACAGCTGCATGTTTCAATGTGGTCATTCATAATACAAGACTTACTGAGGAAACAGAACCACTGAGTACTTTAAATATCGTTGGAAATTGTTTTACATGAGTACATATTGGAATCATGTCATTTTGCAGTATTTCTTCCCAAAATGTGTTTTGTTTCATCTAGTCTCTAATAATAACAACACAACCCTTTTTTGCCGTCAAAAGTCAAACAAAAGCTATAGGCAGACTCTTATGAGAGATTCAGTGTTGTTTTCTTTTTTTCTTCAGTGTTCTACAAAAAAACATAATGCTGTGAATGATTCTATATTGTTTTCCAGTTCAGGATATTTATCTGTCTCTGAGCTGGGTCTGTTTTGAGGACTATCTGCGGTTGGATTACTGCAGGTTTTCCATGGCCTCTGATCCTGTCTGTGGCTCATATTCCTCTCTCTAAAGACTGCTCTGTAACCGTATAGCTTCACAATCTGTCATTGGTAAATATTTGTTGTCTAAATGTGCTCAAGTCTAAAATTATATTGACTATAAAGATACTCTGAGGTTTGACAGTTGTGACCCAAACCCTACGTCAAGATTGTAAACAGGCTTTCTGATAATTTGAGCAAAGACCCTGACTGAAAATAAAAAAATATCTTTCTGAAAATATTTCACATTCTTTCTATTGTACTCTGTTATTTTAATCCAGGTGTCAGATATTTATCCAGGTGTCAGATATAAGATTTCTCTAATATAACCTTCAAATTGGTTTAAAAATCCAACAAATGAAAAGGTGCCCCCACTCTGAAAACAAAATAAAAACCTGGGCAAAAAGTCATCCAAAATCTGTTGGAAACATTGTTTCTCCCCTGTGCCGTTCAGTGCACTCACAGCTCAATTCAATGCATTTGGAGCATTGTGAGTGCAGCATGAAGGAATGATGGCCAAAACCCAGAGTGCCCATGCTGATTGTTGTGACAGCTAGTACATCACCACCGCAAGGGAATGAAATTTCCCCCTTCCTTTCCTTTTTTTGCCTGCAAGATCTCATTAGCTGACCACGAGAGAGGACAGAAAAGTAGAGGGGGATAACATCTTCCTCTAGTAAGCTCTGTTTGTATATATATATATATAGATATATAGAGAGTTGAAGTCGGAAGTTTACATACACCTTAGCCAAATACATTTAAACTCAGTTTTTCACAATTCCTGACATTTAATCCTAGTAAAATTTCCCTGTCTTAGGTCAGTTAGGATCACCACTTTATTTTAAGAATGTGACATGTCAGAATAATAGTAGAGAGAATTATTTATTTAAGAATTTATTTTTTTCATCACATTCCCAGTGGGTCAGAAGTTTACATACACTCAATTAGTATTTGGTAGCATTGCCTTTAAATTGTTTAACTTGGGTCAAACATTTCAGGTAGCCTTCCACAAGCTTCCCACAATAAGTTGGGTGAATTTTGGCCCATTCCTCCTGACAGAGCTGGTGTAACGGAGTCAGGTTTGTAGGCCTCCTTACTCACACACGCTTTTTCAGTTCTGCGCTCAAATGTTCTATATTGATTGAGGTCAGGGCTTTGTGATGGCCACTCCAATACCTTGACTTTGTTGTCCTTAAGCCATTTTGCCACAACTTTGGAAGTATGCTTGGCGTCATTGTCCATTTGGAAGACCGATTTGCGACCAAGCTTTAACTTCCTGACTGATGTCTTGAGATGTTGCTTCAATATATCCACAATTTTCCTTCCTCATGACGCCATCTATTTTGTGAAGTGCACCAGTCCCTCCTGCATCAACGCACCCCCAAAACATGATGCTGCCACCCCCGTGCTTCACGGTTGGGATGGTGTTCTTCGGCTTGCAAGCCTCCCCTTTTTCCTCCAAACATAACGATGGTCATTATGGCCAAACAGTTCTATTTTTGTTTCATCAGACAAGAGGACATTTCTCCAAAATGTACGATCTTTGTCCCCATGTGTAGTTGCAAATCGTAGTCTGGCTTTATTATGGTGGTTTTGGAGAAGTGGCTTCTCCCTTGCTGAGCGGCCTTTCAGGTTATGTCGATATAGGACTCGTTTTACTGTGGATACAGATACTTTTGTACCTGTTTCCTCCAGCATCTTCACTAGGTCCTTTGCTGTTGTTCTGGGATTGATTTGCACTTTTTTCGCACCAAAGTATGTTCATCTCTAGGAGACAGAACGCGTCTCCTTCCTGAGAGGTATGACGGCTACGTGGTCCCATGGTGTTTATACTTGCATACTATTGTTTGTACAGATGAATGTGGTTACTTTAAGGCGTTTGGAAATTGCTCCCAAGGATGAACCAGACTTGTTTAGGTCTACACATTTTTTTCTGAGGTCTTGGCTGATTTCTTTTGATTTTCCCATGATGTCAAGCAAAGAGGCAATGAGTTTGCAGGTAGGCCTTGAAATACATCCACAGGTACACCTCCAATTGACTCAAATGATGTAAATTAGCCTATCAGAAGCATCTAAAGCCATGACATCATTTTATGGAATTTTCCAAGCTGTTTAAAGGCACATTCAGCTTAGTGTATGTAAACTTCTGACCCACTGGAATTGTGATTCAGTGAATTATAAGTGAAATAATCTGTCTGTAAACAATTATTGGAAGAATTGCGTGTCATGCACAAAGTAGATGTCCTAACCGACTTGACAAAACTATAGTTTGTTAACAAGAAATTTGTGGAGTGGTTGAAAAACTAGTTTTAATGACTCCAACCTAAGTGTATGTAAACTTCCGACTTCAACTGTATATACATATATTGTATGTGCACGTGGGTGCATGCGTGCATAGGCACATACCTCTCTGGATCCCATGGTTGTGGGGATGTGACCTTCAGTCTCTATATCAAATCAAATCCAATTTTATTTGTCACATGCGCCGAATACAACAGGTACCGTGAAATGCTTACTTACACGCCCTTAACCTACAATGCAGTTCAAGAAAGAGTTAAGAAGATGTTTACTAAATAATCTAAAGTAAAAAATGTAATAAAAAGTAACCATTTGGCCATTTGATGAATTGTTCAGAAGTCTTATGGCACGGGGGTAGAAGCTGTTAA
This sequence comes from Brachymystax lenok tsinlingensis, assembly GCA_030435695.1. Lineage (NCBI taxonomy): Eukaryota > Metazoa > Chordata > Actinopteri > Salmoniformes > Salmonidae > Brachymystax > Brachymystax lenok. Next base: position 21,048,072 of record CM059782.1, read on the forward strand.
GGAGCCTTTTGGACCTAGACTTGGTGCTCCGGTACTGCTTGCCGTGCGGTAGCAGAGAAAACAGTCTATGATTTTGGTGACTGGAGTCGTTGACAATGTTTTGGGCCATCCTCAGACACCGCCGGGTGTAGATGTCCTGGAGAGCAAGGAGATTGCACCCATTGTGCCGTACGCACTATACCTCTGTAGAGCCTTACAGCCTTATTCTAAAATTGATTAAATAAAAGCAATTACTATCAATGTACACACAATACCCCATAATGACAAATAAAAAATAGGTTTTTAGAAATGTTTGCAAATATAATAACAGAAATACCTTATTTACTTAAGTATTCAGACCCTTTGTTATGAGACTCAAAATTGAACTCAGGTGTATCCTGTTTCCATTGATTATCCTTGAGATGTTTCTACAACTTGATTAGAGTCCACCTGTGGTAAATTCAATTGATTGGACTTGATTTGGAAAGGCACACACCTGTCTATATAAGGTCCCACAGTTGACAGTGCATGTCAGAGCAAAAACCAAGCCATGAGGTTGAAGGAATTGTCCGTAGAGCTCCGAGACAGGATTGTGTAGAGGCACAGATCTGGGGAAGGGTACCAACACATTTCTATAGCATTGAAGTTCCCCAAGAACAAAGTGGCCTCCATCCTTCGTAAATGGAAGAAGTTTGGAACCACCAAGACTTTTCCTAGAGCTGGCCGCCCGGCCAAACTGAGCAATCGGGGAAGAAGGGCCTTGGTCAGGGAGGTGACCAAGAACCCAATGGTCACTCTGAGAGAGCTCCAGAGTTCCTCTGTGGAGATGGGAGAACCTTCCAGAAGGACAACCATCTCTGCAGCACTCCACCAATCAGGCCTTTATGGTAGAGTGGCCAGACGGAAGCCACTCCTCAGTAAAAGGCACATGACAGCCCGCTTGGAGTTTGCCAAAAGGCACCTAAAGACTCTCAGACCATGAGAAAAATATTATCTGGTCTGATGAAACCAAGATTGAACTTTGGCCTGAATGCCAAGCGTCGCGTCTGGAGGATACCTGGCACCATTCCTGCGGTGAACCAACGGGACCAAGACCTTAAGCACACAGCCAAGACAACGCAGGAGTGGCTTCAAGACAAGTGTCTGAATGTCCTACCTGAAAATAGCTGTGCAGCGACGCACGCTCCCTATCCAACCTGACAGAGCTTGAGGGGATCTGCATCGAAGAGGAACTCCCCAAATACAGGTGTGCCAAGCTTGTAGTGTCATACCCAAGAAGACTCAAGGCTGTAATGCCTACCAAAGGTGCTTCATAACAAAGCACTGAGTAAAGTGTCTGATTACTTATGTAAATGTAATATTTAAGTTTTTTATTTGTAACACATTTGCAAAAATGTCAAAAATCCTGTTGTCATTATGGGGTATTGTGTGTAGATTGATGAGGGAAAAAAACTATGTAATCAACTTTAGAATAAGACTGTAATGTAACAAAATGTTAAAAAAGTCTAGGGGTCTGAATTCTTTCCGAATGGACTGTATACAACTGGAGAACCATGTAGCTCAGTCGGTAGAGAACGGCGCTTGCAACGCCAGGGTTGTGGGTTTGTTCCCACGGGGGGCCCGTATGAAAATGTATGCACTCACTACTGTAAGTCGCTCTGGATAAGAGCATATGTAAAATGAGAACATGAGATACCTTGCACTATCATAAAAAAATCCTATTGATTTTCTTACTTTTAATATGAAGAGGGTGCATTTTTAGTAATATGATGCGTATGAGGGTCGTCTCTGTGCAGAGTGATGAATGTGTGTGGCACGGAATATGTTTTTTTGAGCTTCATCATGCTGTTATCCAGCGTGGCTGCTGTACAGTAAGAGCAGCGTGAATGGAGAATGGTTGAGGACATCGTCATTGGGACTCATTGTTTAAATCACTCAGACATAGGCTCTTACATTATTCAATCTATTACCGTATTACATTTTGCTACTAAGGCAAACTTCGCACATGATGATTAGTGGTAGAGTTTTAAAGAAAAATATATATTCGAGTCACCCACCGCCCAACAGGAGCATGGCAGGACATGTCTGTGAGTTGGAAGTGCTACACTCAGGTATGCTATTCTGCCGAGACATGTTCAGACACATCTCATCACCATCACTTTGAAATATGACATATTTTCCACTATACTGCTTGACTCACTCATGAGAAGGAGTGGAAAAAGACACCTGCCTGCCTTAAATATATATATATATCTGCCCTGCTTACAGTAGGGCCAGCTGGCTAGCGTTGCCACCTAGTTGTCAGATTGATTGACTGAAGTTCAATAAGAAATGAACTGCAACATCTTACCACAAAATGTCAATAAATCTCTTGCATAGCTTGTCGAATGTCTTATTCTCCAACACTCCCCTCTCGCACACACTCATAAACATGCACACAGGCACACAAACACAAACACATGCACAAACACACACACACACACACAACACACACTCACACTCCTCCAGCCCTTTGATTACTTCTGACTACGGTGGAATCTTCCTGGCTCATGACCTCCATGTCCTCTTTGACCCCAAGCCTTAGAGGGCTGAGTACTTCAGTTACAGTCAGTCAGTTTCACTACTCAGTAGTACTGTTAACTTTTGTAATATTCTTTCCCATCCTTCTAACTGGTTAAGGTTTCACAAAATTGTTCAGAAAATTCACTCAAAACATCTGGTTCTCCCTACATTATTTTGTTCTGAGGCCCACTTCTTTTCTGAAGTCCTCCACTCCTCTCATTGGGTGCGTCCCAAAGGGCACCATATTCCCTCTATAAGTGCGCTAGTTAGTGCACTATATTAGAGTAGGGTGCCATTTTGGATGCAGCCCTTTCTGAGGTACCACTCAAACCGTCCACTCCTCCCAGTGTCCCACCCACATCCACCCCAACCATCCAGCAACATTATTTACAACAAAAACAGGTCCACACAACTAATTAGTCTCTGTCTAACACTGCCTGTCCAGTAGAATGCATTGGGGCATATATCAACTCTAAGTCCTACAATGTAGCGCTTGAACAAGCTATTTGTCTTACTGACAGAACCTTTTATTTTGTTTTAAAGAGGGTCAAAAAGTGACTGAAATCATCCACATAAACTACTATAATAGAGCCATTTTAACACTTATGTTTATTAATACACCTTACTCATCTTGTGAACTCAAGTGTGACAGTAAATGATGCTAAAAGCTATCATTTCAAGTAGATAAATACATCTTTTGCATTTTCCCCTGTGACACTAAACACATCCCGTCACCCTGGCAGTCCTCTCCTCTCTCCTTCTTTCCTCTCCTCTGTGCGACCTGTGATTGAGTGTTTTATCACATCAGTCGTCATATTAAAGACTCGGCGCCCTGGCTGCCAGCAGCTGCCATTGGAGGTCTCATCTCAACCCCCAGAGGACCTCCTGCCTCCTCAGACTTCCTTCTGAGATAGTGGTGCCCTGAGACAGCCTGGCACTCACACGCCATCCCCTTTCTGGTGCTATCCCCCTGTCTGCTCCAAGTTAAAGCTCCCATTGAGCCTTTTATAGCACCCAACTTGGGGCTGTCACAGGACATGTCTGTACTGCAGATGGGCAGGTATGTTTGTACTGCTGAAGGGCAGGCATTTTTGTACTGCAGAAGGTCAGGCAGGTTTGTACAGCAGAAGGGCAGGCATGTTTGTACTGCTGAAGGGCAGGCATGTTTGTACTGCTGAAGGGCAGGCATGTTTGTACTGCTGAAGGGCAGGCATGTTTGTACTGCAGAAGGGCAGGCATGTTTGTACTGCAGAAGGTCAGGGATGTTTGTACTGCAGAAGGTCAGGCATGTTTGTACTGCAGAGAGGCAGGCATGTTTGTACTGCAGAAGGTCAGGCATGTTTGTACAGCAGAAGGTCAGGCAGGTTTGTACTGCAGAAGGTCAGGCATGTTTGTACTGCAGAAGGTCAGGCAGGTTTGTACTGCAGAAGGTCAGGCATGTTTGTACTGCAGAAGGGTAGGCATGTTTGTACTGCTCATCAAATTACACACAATACCCCGTAATGACAAAGCAAAAACAGGTTTTTAGAAATGTTTGCAAATGTATTAAAAATAAAAAAAACAGTAGACATGTTTTCTTACACATTTTAGAATAAGGCTGTAAGTCAAATGGCTGAATACTTTCTGAATGCACTGTACAACACTATGTACACAGGAAGTAGAACTCTAAACCAGACATGAAAAGATGAGTCTGTACCTAAACAGTACAATAATACAGCTTATTGAGAAAGCTGATAGCTGCTGGGATGAAGGATAGGATTTGTGTGCGCTATCTCCTGCTATTGCTAACTGTAATAATGCTGTGGTTGATTATTCTTTATTGATAATGGGCATATCATCAGGGACATTTGAGAAACCCGGGAGTAACTGAAAAGTAATTAAGATCTAATCAGTATCGCTGGTCAAAGCTACAGGAATCAAACAAATCGTATCCATCATTGCCTGACGAATAGAGAATATTTTCAAACTAGAACGTCTGTCACGCCTGCTCCCGCTCCCCCTCTCCGGCGCTCGAGGGCACCAGGCTGCCCTTCGTTACGCACACCTGTCACCATCATTACCCGCAGCTGCGCAATATTGGACTCACCTGGACTCCATTACCTTGTAGATTCCCCTCTATATATGTCTGCTCCTCAGTTTGTTCCCTGTGTCAACATTGATGTCGTTATTTTTCCCCTGTCTAGACGCTGTTCCTGTTCTGTTTCATGTCCGCTGTTTATTAAATGTTCACTCCCTGTACCGGCTTCTCGTCTCCAGCGTCAATCCTCACAGCGTACGTGTCTACTGTGTGCCAAAACTCTACAGCAAGACATACACAAACCCACACACACACAAACACACATACACACAAGCCTATAGGCTTAGTTGACAGCCTCTCAAGCTAATATCTCAATTCCTAGACTTCAATAATATTGAATGTGCAAGCTGAAAAGTCCTTCCTCAGCATTATTTGATTGAAATGAAACCCGTAGAACAGATAAAGTTATGTTCAAGTGAAATATAAGATAGAACGAAGCCCTCAGTAGAATATCTTCCAATCGTTTTTTATTGTTCCACAAGAGGACTATTCAGATAAGATTTCCTTCTTACGAGTGTATCTCATGATTACAGTCACTGCTGAACACTTGGAGTTGAAATAAGCCCACATCGCTAGCTGGCTATAGGCGTTAGATGACTTAATCAGGGCCATAAAGTACCAGTCTTTACTTAGAGCTATATGGTATGTTGATTCTGCTCGGCTCAGCTCGGCACGGGCGCTGCATTTCATCAGACGGCGGGCGGGAAGGAATTGTGAAATATGGCTCCTGTGAAGGTAATGTGGCCTATCTCTGTCCAGACAGGACACATTTATCGTCTGCTGCAGTATTTACAACTACTGGAGCAATGATGATGTGACCATACCAGACCAGTGTTGTTTAACTGCACTGGAGAAAGGCTCAGGGCCTGGCCTAGATGGCACACCATTCACTACATACTGTAGTGCACTACTTTTGACCAGGGCCTAGAATAGGGTGCCATTTGGGATGCAGACTCAGTGTGTTGATAATGTCTTGGCCAGGGGCAGCTACTATATGGGTCAGAGGGACACACCATAGAGAAGAGAAACTAGTAACTATCCAGCAAACATGTCCATATTGGTACGATGTGGGCCCAATGCGGGCTAAAATATTGGCACCACATAGGCTTCCCACATTGGGCCGATGCACCTTTGCTCATCGGCTCCAGATTGCCCCCAAGGGATTTGCCCAATGTGGCCCAGTGTGGGCAGGCCATATCTGGTGAGGGCAGCCCATACTGAAATAAACCCATATTTTTCCAGCAAACATGCCCACATTGGCACGATGTCGGTCCAATACGGGTTAAAACATTTGAGCCCCAAGGGCAGTAACGTTTGCACAAAAATAACTTGTGAACTAGGGCTATATGATGATTCCAAGATAATTGGCTTTAAAGTTCCAAACCCTTATTGGTGTCAGCGATTTTAATATTGTATTCTTTTTAACCCCCCCCTAGTCCGTGCTGGGCTTGGTGTGGGCTAGTCCGTGCTGGGTTAGTTGTGGGCTAGCCCATGCTTGGCTTGGTGTGGGCTAGCACGTGCTGGGCTTGGTGTGGGCTAGCCCATGCTGGGCTTGGTGTGGGCTAGCCCGTGCTGGGTTTGGTGTGGGCTAGCCCGTGCTTGGCTTGGTGTGGGGTAGCACGTGCTGGGCTTGGTGTGGGCTAGCCCGTGCTGGGCTTGGTGTGGGCTAGCCCGTGCTTGGCTTGGTGTGGGCAAGCCCGTGCTGGGCTTGGTGTGGGCTAGTCCGTGCTTGGCTTGGTGTGGGCTAGCCCGTGCTTGGCTTGGTGTGGGCTAGCCCGTGCTGGGCTTGGTGTGGGCTAGCCCGTGCTGGGTTTGGTGTGGGCTAGCCCATGCTAGGCTTGGTGTGGGCTAGCCCGTGCTGAGCTTGGTGTGGGCTAGCCCGTGCTGGGTTTGGTGTGGGCTAGCCCATGTTGGGCTCGTGTAGGCTTGTTGTGGGCTCCCCTGTTTTGGGTTTAGTGTAGACTAGCCAGTGTCGGGATTAACCGTGTTGGGATGATGTGGGATGGCTGTGGGCTTTGTGTGGGCTAGCCCCTGTCCACCTTGCCCATCAAATACCCACATGGGGCCAATGGGGTTATGTTTGCTTTGTAATTACAATATATTTGTTTTTCTTCTCAAAATCTGAATAGACATCGCCGTTGCATGGTTCGTAAGAGGTCATGACAATAAACTGCATGATGATCTAAGGATGTCAAACTCCAAACAGACTTCTTGTATACAGAGGACCTCTTGATACAACTGCCTCTGCGTTTTGGACTTGGAAAAAACACTAGATCCAGGCTCTATAGTTTGGGGGACATGTTGGACTAGAAATGCTCTGGAATCCAAATCTTATTTGTGGAAGAAAGTGTCGACAGGCAAAGGCCTTTTGATAGTCACTATACACACTCCATGCCCTCACAGTAGGGGACTCTCTCCCCATCTCCCTCACTACATATTACTGGAACACAGGACTTAGACGGAAATGCTTTCAGGATTAGCCATAACCGAAGGTTGAACTGTGGAATTTGCAAGTTCATTGGTCTCATTTAGATCTAACCGGTGTAATTTAGGAGCTCGAGAATTTCTGCTGAATAAATCTGTCCAAATAACCTCTACTCCAGGAACTCACCAACTGTCTGTGTGAGAGATCTATCTCGTTGTCTACTTAATTATGCGGTTCACTAACTTCTCCACTACATCAAACCTCCTCCCAATTTTGGGATAATATCCTTTTTCCTGTCAATTTGAGATGCGATAAGTAACGAAAATGAATTAGACTTGATCCAGTGTTTAATATGGGACATTCTGAGGAAGCAGCCTTCACTTCACTACTGCCACACTCCTTGTAATCCAGAAGCACTGGAGCACAAAGTGTCATAACACCAGACCTAGAGTGGACGTGTAGCACAAAGTGTCACCAAACCACCCGGAGACAGTGGACATGGCTGCACAGCTCATTACTCTGCAGCTGATGGGTTACAGAACTGTCTTTTGATCAGATGTATAATTCAACATGAATCGTTGGATGATATTATGCAACCCCCCCCAAGAAAATACAGTGTCATTTGGAGACTCCTGTAGAGTACACTAGCCTACGGAGAGAGAGAATATTTGGCATTGTGTTTTTGCAACTTGACCGGGGCTATAGTGATTGTGTACAGCATATCTACCAATTTTACATATTTATTTACAATATCTATCAACTGATTAGCTGGCTGATAGTTGACTAACCAACTAACCAAATCAACAGTACAATTTATTAAACAATCAGTAAAATAATGAATTTGCTCAATATTGGCTCTAAACACATCAAGTTAATGTGCTAGTTTGCATAGAAAAACATCAACTGGGTTTCCTGTAACCAATTATAAGTGGCCTACAGAAGTGTGTTATTTCAATAAATAACAAAAATTCTCATTAGCTGCCTGTTCTTAATGAGGTTAATTAGTTAAATGCTTTCTAAGCCTGTCTTCACAGCAGGGTAAAATATTGACTTATTAAGGCATTCCAAATGTTAGGAGAGGTAGACATTAATCAATACAAACCAATTTGCGCTTTCTAAATTATGCATGCTCCTGTTTGGTTTAATATGCCCGAAATGAGCTGAGAATACACATTTAATAGGGTTATTATTGTGTATTTTTCACAAATTCCATTCTTAAACCGATAACTAGTATTTTGCTTATACTGCAGACATTATATTAAATAGACATACTGGTTACCGGCACTTATCCACGAACATGACCTGCAGTGAGGCCATTCCCCATACCGCTGTCCAGATCTGTCCTAGCCTCTCCTTCCCTCAGACAGACCATTTCCCATACTGTTGTCCAGATCTGTCCTAGCCACCCCTTGCCTCAGACAGACCATTTCCCATACTGTTGTCCAGATCTGTCCTAGCCACCCCTTGCCTCAGTCAGACCGTTTCCTATACTGTTGTCCAGATCTGTCCTAGCCTCTCCTTCCCTCAGTCAGACCATTTCCCATACCGTTGTCCAGATCTGTCCTACTGTAGCCTCTCATTCCCTCAGGGGCTCTATTATCCACCTAGTTCCTACACTATATGGTTCAAATGAAGTTGGTGTCAGAATGATTGCTTCAAACCACACCTCACGCTCCAAGATATTGTCTTAAGATTTGATAAAATATTGAATTTGGCCTTTCCTACTATAGCACATAGTAAATGGCAAAAAAGACAGTCAAAAAATACATCAAAAGGAATACGTTTTCGAAGTGTCTGTCCTATATCTAGCCGATATAAGAAAGCCAGGAAATATCTTTGGACACATATTTAACCCCTTATTTTTGTTGGCACAAAACTACCTCCATACTTCCATTGGTTTGTATGAGTTACCTTCAGACGGGTCCCGTGACACTTGTGGGGGAAGAGCAAAATGAAGAACACCATCGAGAGTCTCACCTTTCCATAGTGGGGTCATATTAGTTTGTAGCTCAAACGGATCGGACGCTACAGACAGAATTTATCACATCAGCGTTACCGACTTCAGACGAGTCCCATGACACTTGTTGAGGTCGTAGAGCAAAACGGAGAACACCATCGTGATTCTGAGAGTCTCCCGTTTCCATAGAGTCATAATAGTTTGTGGGCTCAGACATTTCCTGAGAAGACAGTTTTTTTTTGCTCATGCAAAACAACTCAAGCTTAAATTGACGGATTGTGATGGGATTTTATGTTATGCTATTTAGATTGACGCACGAGTTGATTCAATAAAAAAATGACAGGATCAGAACTAACAGAAGAGGTAATATGCGTAGTACTAATTTACTGTATTTACACTGTATTTACACTGCACTTACATTGACTGTGTGTGACTGTTTGTGTGTGAGTTCTGAGTGAGTGTGTGTGCTTGTGTGTGTGTGTTCATGGCTGTTTGTGTGTGTGTGTGTGTGTGTGTGTGTGTGTGTGTGTGTGTGTGTGTGTGTGTGTGTGTGTGTGTGTGTGTACGTTTGTGTGTAAAGGGTTAGATGTGTGGGTATTCAGTGCAAATCATTTGTAAGGTGCATAAAGTCTCTCAGGTGCAAAAACTAGGTTTTGCTTTTCAGCAGTCTGATGGCCTGGTGGTAGAAGCTGTCTTTGAGCCTGTTGGTCTGAGACCCTATACTCCGATACCGCTTGCCAGATGGTAACAGAGTGAGCAGTCTGTTGTTCGCATGACTGGAGTCCTTGACGACCTTTCGGGCCTTCCTCAGACACTGCCGGGTGTAGATGTCCTGGAGAGCAGGGAGCTCGCCTCCAGTGATGTATTGTGCCGTCCGCACCACCCTCTGTAGGGTCTTCCGGGCGGTGATGCAGCCGGTCAAGATGCTCTCGATGGTGCAGCTGTAGAACTTCTTTAGGATCCGAGGGCCCATGTCGAAATTCTTCAGGTGCCTGTGGTCGAAGAGGCTGTGCTGCACCTTCTTCACCACTGTGGAGGTGTGTATGGACCATGCCAGGTTCTCTGTGATGTGCACGCCAAAGAACTTGAAGCATTTAACCCTCTCCTGTGCAGCCCCATTTTCTGACAATAGGGACATGCTCCTCCCCCTGTTTCCTGTAGTTCAAAATTAGCTGCTTGGTTTTGCTAATGTTGGGGGATAGACTGTTTCCCTGGCCCTGTAGGCAGTCTCTACGCCATTGACTATCAGGCCCATCACCGTTGTGTCGTCTGCAAACTTAATGATGGTGTTGGAGTCATGCGTGGCCACGCAGTCGTGGGTGCACAGGGAGTACAGGAGGGGGCTGAGCACGCACCCCTGGGGGAGCCCGTGTTGAGGGTCAGAGGTGTTGTTGCCTACCCTCACCATCTTCACAAACATGCACACACACACACACAAATGCACATGCTAGCACTCTCTCTTTCTCTCTATTCTCTCTTTCCTTCCCTCATTCTTTCTTTCTCCTCTCTTTGTCTCACTTTCCCTATATTTTCTCCCTCCCTCTCTCCCCCTCTTCTCTCTCTCTCCCACTCTCCCTGTCTATCATCCTTAACCCTGACAGCCAACATAACACATACAGCTGCTGTCTTAAAAGATTCATACCAAACAGGTACGGGAGCTAAAACTAGCTCATGCTAAATATCCGTCCATTAACTGAGAACAACCATGTATTTTTTTTATTTATTTATGATTTATTTTAAACAATACAAAACATCCACATACAAACGACAACATACAGAAGCACACAAACTTCCACATCACTCGTGTACATTTTGTTCTTAAAAACTGGAAATCAATCCGTCCTCCATCGTTAACACAATGGGAAGGTCAAATGTTGAAAATGTGTTGGTGACAGAGAGAAACAAAATGTTGCAGTTTGAGACCATGTGGCAGAGAGTTATGCAGGCGTTGGAGATGGGGATGTGAGCTGTAGAATTTTTGAAATTTGTCTCTTGTGTAATACATGTTATAAATTAGTTTATACTGGATTAAGCTGTATTTTTGTTTACTGTAATTGCGTTACGTTCCAACATTCCCTCCATCTTGTGCCAATATCAGTTCTTTTTCAATCTTGGTTCCAGTTGTTTATATTTTTTTCTAAGATATTCTCAGTTGGATAGGCTCTGCAAGGTTTTCTATATCTTACCTATCATAGAAATATCCTTTTCGGACTCAAATATGTTTGCATCAAGATTGCGCTGATGTCCAAAATATTTCAAATATACATTTCTTGATATGAAACTTTTAAGTTGCATGTATTTGAAAATGTCTACATTGGTCAGTCCAAGGCATTGGGTGGCTACTTTGAAGAATATAAAATATATTTTGATTTGTTTAACACTTTTTTTGATTACTACATTATTCCATATGTGTTATTTCATAGTTTTGATGTCTTCACTATTATTCTACAATGTAGAAAAACATGTAATGAGTGTCAGGTGTGTCCAGACTTTTGACTGGTACTGTACATGCTATATTTCTCCCTTTGAATTGTCTTTTCAGTGTCCATGTAGTCCCTTGGCATCAGCTACTTCTATCGTTACTTCATAGAGAAGAACCGTTATTTGAGGAAAGTAGAGTATAGATTGTATTGGGCAGAGGGGGATAGAATATTGTCTCAACTTACGAAAAGCTGGTCTCAGTCATCACTGTGCGTAGAATAGTGCGCTCATCGTTATTTCCTACTTCGACCTCTTCTCAGAGCAGGGGGCTCAGTAAGATAGACCATGTGGCTTAGTTGTACTTTATTTATGTATGTAAACCATATGCATGTATACTGTATGTATGTATACCATCTCCATAAAGTACCTGTCAGGCTTGACAGGGGCTACCATAACATACTATTTCATCCTAAAAAAAGGCATACCGATGTATCTCTAGAATATAGAACTCTGCTAAAAGTCTATCTCCTTGGAAATGTATTAGCTATTTGCTCGATTGAGTGTCTACAGTTAAACTACGTGGGCATAAATAATATTCCTGCTAACACTGATTGTTCTATTGTTTTCTCTATCAGAGTTTTTGATACCAGTTATGACAAGAATTGCAATCACTACGCAGCACATTAATTCTATCAATATTATTCCTGAGATCAAAATCTCATTACTCTGAAGCTTTTATGCTGTATGAAATCAGAACATGTCATAGCCTGCATCTGAGCGACGATACTCATAATAGTCCCATCAATATCTTGTTTCATAACACATGGTCCAATTGCATTTGCTGGAAGGTCAAGCTCTTGTAGGCCAATCTGAGATACATTACGCTGGGTCTTGTAATACTTCCATCAAATAGACAGTTTACGTTCCCCTAACATCCTCAATGTACGCTAACAACCATCAGCAATGACTCATCATCTGGTAGCCCTGTGAAGGAGCTGAACCAGCCTCTTGATAAGCAGTTTCAAATGGAAATGGAACACAAAACAGACTTTTCCCTATTTTGCTGTGGGTAATCACAGTTATCATAGCAAAGAAAAAGCTACATCACTAAATCTCTCTGTCATCCTCTGAGTTTTTCTATTTATCAGTCTTGCCAGAATGTCAGTGAGTGTGTTGGTGATCTATACTCGTCCTTATCAGTGTGGAGTATACTCAGACTGAAAGGGAGAACTTGGAAGTGAATCAAAAAAGCAGAGTAGTGGTCATGGTAGTGGTCTGTGACCATACACAAGGAGAGAAAACATTTACAATGGCTGAGGTAAACACATCTTGTTGGGGCTAGGTCAGAATATTTGAGAGTACAAGGTCACATAAGGTATAAAGGGTTTACCCTACTATAATGTATATTAAAAAACAGTGTGATTGAAAATAGAGGAAGCATGGATAGGAGGGCCAGGAGATTTTCCTGGCAAGGTCACATGGTCAGAAATAACACCTGTACGAAACAGTTGACTATGATGGGACTAAAGGTCTTAGTGGAAGGTGGAAGGTGGAAGGGCAATGCCCAGTTGACTGGGGCTGCATCCGGAATGGGACCCTTTTCCAAACATATCGGCACCTCTTTTGACCAGAGCCCTATGGGCCTTATGGGCCCTGGTCAAAAGTAGTGCACTACATAAGGAATAGGGTGCCATTCAGGACACCCACTGGATGTAAACTGGGTTAATAGCTTGTAGCTATAGGTTGAAGGCCTCAGTCCTGAGGGTCCAATATATACCTGGTCATCCGAGAGTTTATCTAGTGTGAATACTCACGCTCTGACCTGGTGATGACAATAGCGCCGGAGGGATGGCTGCTGTTTTACAGGCTCCTAACTAATTGTGCTATTTTGTGTGTTTTTTCACATTGTTTGTAACTTATTTTGTACATGAAAAAGAGCTTCTGGATATCAGAATAGTGATTACTCACCTCGAACTGTTCCATTAATAAATGGAACACTAGTCACTTTAATAGTGTCACTTGAATAATGTTTACATATCTTGCATTACTCATCTCATATGTATATACTGCATTCCATACTTTAATCAATTTTAGAATAAGGCTGTAACGTAATGGAATTGGGAAAAAGTCAAGGGGTCTGAATACTTTCCCGAATGCACTGTATGTGTGGTCAAACAAAGTGCATTTAATGATACAGCATGGGGCTAGGTTAGGAGGAGCCTGTACCTCTGAAAAACAATGTGGCTGTGTGTGTGTCTGTTTAGATGGCATTGGAGCACCAGGGGACGTAGCACTTTGAGCCTGGGCGTGTTCAGACACTAGACACTATGGCTCCGATAGACAGGGGGCCTGCGGCTCCAAAGAGGTCAAATGCCATTACACTTTATTTATATGTATTAATAAATGTGACCAAATGCCAGAGGGGACAAATAATGGTGATAGGATATTTGATACTTCCTGCTATTTTTATCTACGAGTGTCCATCAATAGTACAATACTGAAGTAACACGTTTTGATTGAACAGTGTGTGTGTGACTTGTCCATTGTTGATGCAGTTGCGACCTATTGGAAGGTCATAATAATATCATAATGAGATAAGGACATTAGAGACATATTATATATATTTATTGTGCTTCTCAAAGCAAAACATGGCAAAATAGCTAAACAAGTTTGAAATCCTTCCGTGAGATAAAACTCAGCAGCTTGAAACAGATGGTGTGCTGGAAATGAGCCTAAAGCTTTTCTTTTTTTTCATATGACTAAACTCTTATATCATGCTTGTTAATCATTGTGCTGCCCTCCCCCTTTATTTTTCTCTTCCTTTCTTCCTCTTGTTCTGCTTATTATCTGCTCAATGGGTGCCTGTGCTGTTTCTCCTTCTCAGCTTCTTTCTCACTCTCTCTCTCTCTCTTTCTCTCTCTCTCTCTCTCTCTCTCTCTCTCTCTCTCTCTCTCTCTCTTCTTCTCCCTCTACCCTGCTCTCGCTCCTTCTCCCTCTATCGTGTTCTCTCTCCTTCTCCCTCAACCCCGCTCTCGCTCCTTCTCCCCTCCCCATCTCTCTCTCCCTCTCCCCCTTCCCCTCTCTCCGTTTCCTACTTTTTCTCTAGTTCCCTCCCTCACGTACGCACACATTCACCCCCCCCCCCCTAGTTAGTGGTGACTGCTAGTAGCATTTCAATCGGTGACGTCACTCGCTCTGAGACCTTGAAGTAGTTGTTTCCCTTGCTCTGCAAGGGCCATGGAGCGATACGTAACAATGCTTTGTGAGAGCAGTCAATGTTTTCAGAAGGTCCCTGGTTCAAGCCCAGGTTGAGGCATGAGAGGACAGAAGCAACACTGTTTCATGAACACCAGGCGTAGTGACTCAGACCTCAGAATAATCAAACTCTTCACTCTACCTGCAGAGGTGTGACCCTCCCTCTATCCATCCATCCATCCTCTCTCTCTCTCTGTCTCTCTCTTCCTGCCTTGGAAAATAAGTTATCTTTCATCCTGATGTTTTCCTTAAGCTAAAAGAGATGTTATGCTGAATGTTAAGTGATGGCCCTTAATGACCCCTCATCCTGATGATGTAAGGACACAGTATGATATGGAGATTTCAAAAATGATTTGAGAATATTTTCACGTTGATCGATGACACTGAAATTGTTCTACAAGTGAGGTTAGGGTTGCTAAAATGATCTGTCCACAATTCCAAATGTCCAAGTTCCCCCTGGGTCTACATAACAATGTGTGGTTCAACCTACCAGTATGCCCTGCAGCCCAACCTACCAATATGCTGTGCAGCCTCCTACAACAGCCTACTGTTGGCGTGTGCTGCACAGCTAATTATATTTCTACATCAATGTAGGTATTTGTGTGGTCCAACCTTCCTGTTATACATGTAAAAGCTCTCGTCTCCCTTCTCCTGTGGTGGCAGATGGTGAGAGAGAGAGAGAGAGAGAGAGAGAGAGAGAGAGAGAGAGAGAGAGAGAGAGAGAGAGAGAGAGAGAGAGAGAGAAGGAGTCAGTAGGGAAGCAGCCTTACTAATAATAGAAACCACTTCAGGGCTACCATCTTTCTACTCTCTAACCTTCACATTCTCTCACCTCTTCAGACTGATTCGTTAATTGTTTATAGCACCTTACCATGCGATATGACTAAGTGATAAAAAATATGTGTGTCTAGAGCATCAATGCTTGCAGGAGAAATTAAAAACGTTTTTGTGGACCTGCGTAATGGTGGGATGGATGATTTGAACTTCAGCCAATTGTGCCACACTTATACTCCAGTGGTGCCATTCTATTTAACTGAGCCATTTACTTTATGTTCGTATTCTTATCTTTTCTTATTTCTTATTGTTGTGCATTGTCGAGAAGGAAACTGTAAGCATTTCATTGGGCGATCTATTCCATGCGTATCTCGTACGTATGACTAATACAACTTGAAACTTTGAGGTAAACAAATGGTGATATTGACGAGCAGGCTTTTTTATGAAGAATGGTGAGAGCAAAATAGACAAGACCTGTGACTTCATAGACACGGATTGTTCTCAACACTTTGTTAAGTCACGTGTCGAGAGATGTCTGGAAACTGTTCATCAGCGTCACTCGTGTGCGACAATATATGATCGCCATCATCGTCTCTCTGCTTTAAACATTCCTCTGTACGTTCCCTTTCTGTTTGCTCTTCATGAGAGTGGAAGGGCTGAAACACTAACAGAAGCCAGGTTGGTCTCTAGGTGCTTATTTCCAGCAGATGCATGGCTGTGTTAATGTCCGTTACCCTGATGCTGTATTGCCACGGCCAGGAAATCTTTCCCCATTGCATCTCCCCGGTGTACCGGTGCACCAGCCTGCGGTTTAATTTCGTTAAAGTCTAGGCAGATTACGGAATCCTCTGTGCTGCTGTCATCGAGAACCGGCCGGGCGGGAGGCGGTTGAGAGAGGCACATTGATAAGGGCAGCTGCTCTCGGGAGATTTCCCTGGAGGAGACGGGGAGAGACGGGGAGAGACGGGGTAGAGACAAGGCTGCCAGGGCATGGCGGCCATCAGGTAAGAGCGCTAGGCCAGGGCCACCTCCATCAGGACGCAGCAGGCAGGCAGAGGTTGAGTCTCCTATTATCTGATAGACAGCTTACACACCGGGAGAACATACACTGTTGTTGGCGAAGTCAAAGGGCTTAAGGGCTGCATTCTGATTGGATTCACTGAGCCTGACACAAAAAGATCAACAAATAGATTGATCAAAATAACTTCAATTATTTTTAGTCTGACTCACTATAGAAATTAAAAAGTTGCCTCTGAAGAACAGAGTTACCATCTGAACTTCAAAAGGAGAGGGGGAAAACAAAACCCCTTGATAGAATGAGCAGTTTGACAAAACCCAGAGAGGAGTCTTGTGTTTGAAAAGGGTCAAATAAACAACTTTTGATTTGTTCAACTTTACACAGGAAGTCATAGGCTACAATGTGCATAAACACACACACACACAAAAATATTTTTAATGTAAATACCCTTTGACAACCTTGCCTTAGGCACATCAACCATTTATTTGAACTCTCACTCAGTTCTATCAATTATTTTGTTTATTTGACACAAAAAGAACTTAAAACAAAATGGCATTTCAATATAACAGCGGGAAAAAGCTCCATAAATATATTCCCTTTCATAGAGAAGTACCTAGCATCATGGGCCCTCCCCACCACCAGATAGATAGAGACAAGACTACAGTAACTAGTACTGACTGCAGCCTCTCCCGGGCTCCCACAAGGTTTCAGAGAAAGAGGTGCAGGCAGGGAACACACTCTTTGGTGAAATAAACGTGCCTAGTTATACGATTCCCCACAGTCTGAATTTACTGTTGCTCAGACATGACATTGATGAAATGATAAGTGTGTCTGTGTACATCTGTGTGTATTTATATGCATGCGTGTGTATGTAGGCTATGTGAGAGTATGAGAGTGTATGTGGTTATGTGCGTCCGTGTGTGTCTGTGTGTGTGCATGCAGTGTTTGTGCTAGCCTGTGTATGTCCATTGATGATCCATTCCTGTACCACCTGTTTCTCTATATCTCATCCTGTGTGTGTGTGGTCGACAGATAGAGATGTACTCTTCTCCTCTTATAATCTGAGGGATTGAGTTTAAGGGTGACTAGTACTGATCTACATTATTATTAAACCCATATCTACACTGTCTATACTGGATTCACATATATTGGCTAGCCTCACAGCTAGTTTCACAGCTAACACCAGTAGACTGGATATGTACTGTTGTTAGTTGTGATTTGTTGATATAGGACCCTTACACTACAGGGTCTTAAAATGATTTGATGCTGAATGCTAGAAATGCTTACACAATTGTTCAACCAAGGGCATGTTGGTCCATGTGTTAATGGCTGTGGCGAAACATTTCTGTCTCTCTTTAGAGCCATTAACCCTGTGCCCTGACACACTAACAACCCAAGCAGGATCTGCTATTGTTATTCAGCAGATCTGGACGAGGCATATCTGGAAGCTACTAATGCAATTAACCTCAAGCAACATAACACACTAGGGTGATTACATTAGCGTCAAACCCATGTCTGTCTGTTTCCACAACTGCACTGATAGTGTCACGGGAACTCGATTGAAAGAGGCAAAACTTCAGTTTAGATTGTCTTGAGTCTTAAATACATTCACATGTATCTTCAATGCATATATTTTACTGATCTCACATTACATAGATGTATCTTTGGCTCAAACACGTCATAGAGGGAACCGACTGAATTCAAGTAATCAACGACAACATCCACAAAGCGGCGGAGGCTAAAGGAGACTGATGATGACATATTTACTATGGTGTGAGGATGGTATTTTAATCCTTGGGTGGGATGGAGACTGGGGCGTCAGAGCTTGACATATTGCTGTGGAGTAAGTGTGCCTTTTTTATTCAGCTTGCTGCCATACATCACCCATAGACTACAGCCTGTTAGTAAGCCTTGGTGGTGAACTCTCCCACACAACAAACCCAATGTGATCATTTCTCTTTTTTAAAAGATGTTAAATAAAATGTACACTATACAGTACATACGTTGATGCTTGGGCTGCAGACCGAGGGAGGTCATGAGATAATTACAAATGTAGACAAGCTTTAGAGAAAAGTGTTTCTGTGACCAAGGACATGGAAGAACTGAATACATAGCTTCTTCTTAGAAAGTTATTGATTCTGCTGGAAGAATCATGTCTTGTATTTTTACCGACATGATTTCACAATCTGTCTGTAACTAAATAGGACATTCAAAACGCTAATAGAGAACTCGGTTCGTCTTCTCTCTAATATTCGTAAAGAAATATTGAATCATTTGTCTGTATTACATGCATGTCACACTGCGACTATTTCAGTCTTTTCCCTCCATTTGACACTGATCTGGTGCATATCACCGAGGGGAGGCCAGAGAGAAGAGACATTAATGGCTGGAGTAATTGCATGCATGGCAAGGCAAAAAAAATGAAAGACGAGCAAAGAAAGATAGAAATCTGGGAAAGCAGGGTAAAGTGCTGTAAAAGATACCATGGGAACTGACTTGTGAGTACATCTCACCACTTTGGACAAATTAAACGCAGGAAATAGCTTTGGGATGCTGTCAAGATTGAATTTTAGAACAACAGATGCTGGTTTCTAGATGTATAATATATCACCTGGATACTTTATAATGTCATTATTTCATAATTTTTTACATTATGCTAATGTGATTATACTGGCCACTAACCAAGCCAGAATGTTCATTGCCCTCTGTGATGTAGTTTGTTAGGAAGGCATAAGTCTCTGGCATGGTTTGCTGGGTAGACAGTCTCTGGGATGTTAGCGGGATCACTGGATCAAGTGGAATAAAAACATGTCTGGTTCTTTGGGTGAAATAGGAATTTCCAGTGCTCAACTTTTCCTGAGTACACAGCAGTACTCTCCTCTTGTCCATCCTCCACTGTCCTTCCTCTTGTACCTCATGCCTTACTGAAGACACATTACACATGTTTTACAACACTGCCTGTGTTCGTGTGTGTGTCAGGGGTTGGAATATAAATTATTTTCCAATCGTTTAGTTCTGAACAGAACCACTATTTTGTTGGTTTCGTTTCACTGTTCCGACCAGCAAAATAAAGTTCTGAACCGGTTTGAAGGCAGGTAGCCTCAACATACACAGGTAAAGATTTTCAGTGTGCAGGCAGACACTGGAATACGTTTCTGAGTGACATAGTGCTTTGCATAAACGCTTTGTTGCATTTTATTGTGGGACTACAAAACATTTCTGGGACGTAAAAGAACGTTATTAACTGGTTCCCATGCTTTTAAATAATGGTTCAGTTCTGGAACAGTGTGGATTATTTTCGTTCCAGGTTCGGATTCTGTTCCTGGAAAAATGCAGTTATTTTCCAGCTTTCGGTTCTGTTCCCTGGTGTGTGTGTGTGTGTTTTCTGTCATTTATTAAACTAGAACTCCTAGAAAGTAATCAAAAATGTATAACAGTGTGCTACGTTGAAATAAAATAGTCTGAAAAACACATTGCAGCCAATTAAATTACTGTTGAGTTTCTACCCAGCAACCCAAAAGCCATTTGACATATTGAATAAAGACAGCAATGTCACAACCACCAACTCATACATAAAGTGTCCTATTAAAGGGAATTTGGGATTGGGTTGTCAGTAATCTAGTTAAGTGAACCTGTCTTTGGTGTCCCATCTCTTTCTTTACTCACATCAAAGAGAATAGCTTCAAAGTAGTATGTGTTAGAATGACCATTGTCTCAGATAGAAGGCACAGCGGAGGTCATAGCCCTATTCTCTCGGATGTCTTTCATTGAACCCTCACATGCTCTATTTAGTGCGCTCTATAACTCGGACACCAATTTACAGGTCAAAGACAAACTCTCACCTCTTCCAATTAAGGATATAGAGAGGTAATACATGCAGTTAGTCAATGTATATCATTATCCCTTGGATCATTTATTTTCTATAAGCGTAATTTAAAATAGCAATGAACCTCGTAACACTATAAAAGATATAGGCCTATAGTTTTACAGTAAAACAGTCAAATTGGTGTAAAACAGTGCCAAACTGTAAGAAACATAATTGACTAATGGCTTTGGTTGTTTGCGTAGCAGCGTATCAGATGAGGTTGATTGTCTCCCCAGATCAAAGGCAGCTAATTCCTCCTGCTGATTGGTGCTGTAATGCTAATACAGGATTGGCCCCTTGGGAGCCATGATACAACACATGGATAGACTCCAAACATGATGATCTCTAGCATTACAGATCCCCTGTTGGCAGTGGCTCTTTAAACCTCATCATTAGTGGGTTTGAGATGGTGCAAGGATTTGAATATTTAATGTATGTGCCCTTAATTGAACAAAATAAATATGATCTGGCAAATAACCTCACAGTGTTAAATTAAAGATGAATAAAAAAAACATGCAATTTAGAAGAAGCTTTTATCCAAAGAAACTTATAGTCATGCGCGCATACATTTTATCTATGGCTGGCTCCAGCTGGAATCATACCGACTGAAACCCACAGGACCACATCCTGTACATTCGGATACTTTTGTGTTAGTTACAGGTATGTATATGACATTTTCTTACTTTTACAGTGGGGCTTATGCAGTTGGACAATCATGATATGTGGCAGTGTAGAGTTATAGCTAACCTCCTCTTGGGGGCTATTACAAATGTGTCCCAATGGGATGCAGGTAAGGACAAGTTTCAATCTGACAGACCATATGGTGGCGTAGCAAGAAGATTAGAAGGCTGTGAAACAAGAGGTTGAGGACCTGGTGAGGACATGCTTAATATGAATCACTGTATAAATGACAATGCCTAATGTCAGCGTGTGTCAAATATGTAAATTGGAAACAATGATAGGATGTGATTTCCGGTATGGCGACTGTGAGGTAGTCAGGGGAACGTGATCCGTTTGGCATTCCATGTCTTTACAAAAATGATCTCTTAAATAGGAAAGAACTTGACTCTAAAGTCAAGAAATAACTGGAATGTTATTTTGTCAAATGCATGTTATGGCAAATCCTAGATTGAGAAATAGAGAAAAACACAACGAAACAACGGAACAATGGACCAAGTAGCTGAAGACTCGACTAAAGTGAGTATAGGGACACTACAAACATAAATTCACACTGGCAATGAGAAACTGTCCAATAAGATGAAGAACATATCCGGTGATGTAAAATAAATCTAAACTGATATGACTGAACTGGGAAAACGCGTGGAGGAGGCCGTAATCCGTGGATGAACAAAAATACATCATTATGGGGCTTACTGAAAGATTAAACGGGATGGAGGACTTCAGTCGCTGTTCAAATCATTGTTGCGTAAATTTCCCCCGAAAGCTGTTGAACAACTGGAATGGAAGAATTCCTGGAAAGGGTAATACCATAACTACTGGGACAGGAGAACTTCACATGGTCTCCCACAATTGAACGAGCGCATTGAACAGGTGGCCTGAGAAGGGACACGAGCAGCAAACCAAGGGGCATCATGGCAAAGTTCCTTAACTATAGGGACAAAGATAAACTTCTATGACTGGCCATCCAAGCCAAAAAGTCGGGAGTCAGACCTTTGATGTATGAGGGCCATCAGATCTACATTAACACTGACATGAGCAGAGCCCTCTAGATGAAACACAGAGATTTTGATCCCATAAATAAAAAGCTATGGGAAAAACGAATGTCGTTCTCTTTGGTGTACCCTGCACAACCACGAGTCAAATGGAAGGAAAGAGACATAACACTGAAATCAGCAAAATAAGTTTCCTGACTCCTGCATAACCTGATGGTGGAAATGGCAATGAATTAAATGTACAGAGGCTTCAGAAAGTGTTCACACCTCTTGAATTTTTCCACAATTATGATTTACGTATTTAGATATTTTCTTTATAAAAAAAGCTGAAATGTCTTGAGTCAATAAGTTAACCCCTTTGTTATGGCAAGCCTAAATAAGTTCAGGAGTAAAAATGTGCTTAACAAGTCACATAATAAGTTGTGTAATGATAGTGTTTAACATGATATTTAAATGACTACCTCATCTCTGTACCCCACACACACAATAATCTGTAAGGTCCCTCAGTCAAGTGGTGAATTTCAAACAGATTCCACCATAAAGACCAGAGAGGTTTTCCCATGCCTAGCAAAGAAAGGCACCTATTGGTAGATGGGTAAAAAACAGACATTGAATATCCTTTTGAGCATGTTTAAGTTATTAACTACACTTTGGATGGTGTATCAATACACCCAGTCACTACAAAGATACAGGTATCCATCCTAACTCAGTTGCCAGAGAGGAAGGAAACCGCTCAGGGATTTCACCATGAGGCCAATGGTGACTTTAAAACAGTTACAGAGTTTGATGGCTTTGATAGGAGAAAACTGAGGATGGCTCAACAACATTGTAGTTACTCCACAATACTAACCTAAATGACAGAGTGAAACGAAGGAAGCCTGTACAGAATAAAAATATTCCAAAACATGCATCCTGTTTGCAATAAGGCACAAAAGTAAAACTGCAAACAATTTGGCAACGAAATGAACGTTATGTCCTGAATACAAAGTGTTTTGTTTGGGGTAAATCCAACACCACACATATTTTCAAGTATGGTTGTGGCTGCATCATTAATATTGTAATGTGTTATTATCATGACACTAGGCAGGACCCAAATGCAGACACAGGAGGCAGATGGTTGGAGTTTAAGATGTTTAATAAATCCAAAGGGAATAAGCAAGAGAATGGTGGTGGACAGGCAAAAGGTCATAACCAGATCAGAGTCCAGGAGGTACAGAGTGGCAGGCAGGCTCGAGGTCAGGGCTGGCAGAATGGTCACCCAGGCGGGTACAGAGTCCAGAACAGGCAGGGGTCAAAACCGGATGACTAGAAAAAGGAGAAAAGGCAAAGCAGGAAACCGGGGACAAACACTGGTAGGCTTGGAACATACAAGACGAACTGGCACAGAGAGACAGGAAACACAGGGATAAATACACTGGGGAAAACAAGTGACACCTGGAGGGGGTGGAGACAATAACGAGGACAGGTGAAACAGATCAGGGTGTGACAGTTATGGGTATGTTTGTAATCGTTAAGGACTGGGGAATTTTTCTGTATAAAGAATTAATGGAATGAAGCTAAGCAAAGGCAAAATCCTACAGGAAAGCCTGTTTCAGTCTGCTTCCCAGAAGACACTGGGAGATTAATTCACCTTTCAGCAGGACAATACCCTAAAACGCAATGCCAAATCTACACTACAGAAGAAAATCTATGGCATAATCTGAAAATGGCTGTCTAGCAATGACCAACAACCAATTTTGAAATGTGTGGAAATCCAGGTGTGGAAAGCTCTTAGAGATTTACCCAGAAAGACTTACAGCTGTATTCTCTGCCAAAGGTGCTTCTACAAAGTATTGACTCAGGGTGTAAATACTTTATGGGGTATTGTGTGTAGATGGGTGAGGGAAAAAATATATTTAATACATTTTGAATTCAGGCTGTAACACAGCAAAATGAGAAATAAGTCATTGGAAAATGATATGGAGAGTTTAAAGAATGTCTAACTTTAATATAGCCTACTGTAATGATGCCTAATGCCTAAACAATTTAAATCATTTTATTCTCAATTAGCACAGTAATGGCAAGTGCTTTTTATGTTGTTTTTCTCTTGTTATTGACCCTGAGATGGATAATCTGTTCCTTTACTTGGCCTTAAGAAAAAACAAGAGGTAGGCCTATTTCGCTGGCCAGGACAAATATTTAATGTATACTTTAGAAGGGTCTCATCTATCTCAGAAGGTAGAACCAGTCCTAGACAGAACTCCTTAATAACAATCACTATTAAATATAAATTATACTAGTTGACTGCACATAACATGAACACATAGTACTGACACTCACTCTGCAGTGGTTGGGAATGGGTATGGGACAAGCAGCGACCCAGACCCTTCGACAGTTGGAGATTACACATACAAAATAATCATAATAATAATGTTTTGTTAAGTCCTCAGTGGCCAGTTTCATAGCCTTCATTTCTCAGAACAAGAATAGACTGAGGTCGTTGTTTCTGGCCATTTTGAGCCTGTAATCGAACCCACAAATGCTGACGCTCCAGATACTCAACTAGTCTAAAGAAGGCCAGTTATATTTCTTCTTTAAACAGTTTTCAGCTGTGCTAACATAATTGCAAAAGGGTTTTCTAATGATCAATTAGCATTTTAAAATGATTAGCTTGGATTAGCTAACAGAACGTGCCATTGGAACACAAGAGTGATGGTTGCTGATAATAGGCCTCTGTACGCCTATGTAGATATTCAATAAAAAATCTGCCGTATCCAGCTACAATAGTCATTTACAACATTACAATGTCTACACTGTATTTCTGATCAATTTGATGTTATTTTAAATTGACATTTTTTTTTTGCTTTTCTTTCAAAAACAAGGAAATTTGTAAGTGACCCCAAACTTTTGAACGGTAGTGTATACTGAATCACAATATAAACACAACATGTAAAACTAAAATAAAAGATACCAGAGATGTTCCATAATAACAAGAAGCTTACGTCTGGCAGGTAGCCTAGTGGTTAGAGCGTTGGGCCAGTAAACGAAAGGTTGCTAGATCGAATTCCTGATCTGACAAGGTAAAAATCTGTTGTTCTGCCCCTGAACAAAGCAGTTAACCCACTGTTCCTAGGCTGTCATTGTAAATAAAAATGTGTTCTTAACTGACTTGCCTTGTTAAGTGAAGTCACCATTTTGTGCACTTATTTGTTAACATCCCTGTTAGTGAGCATTTCTCCTTTTTGCCAATTCTCGCCAATATCCAGCAACTTCGCACAGCCATTGAAGAGGAGTGGGACCATGCCTCCAGAGTGGTGCAGCACTCTAAGGCACTGCGTTGCAGTGCTAGCGGCGTCACCACTTACCTGGGATCTGTTTTTCTGATCCACGCCCATACTTCCCTTTTAAGGTATCTGTGACCAACAGATGCATATCTTTATTCCCAGTCATGTGAAATCCATAGATTAGGGTCTAATGAATTTATTTCAATTGACTGATTTCCTTATATGAACTGTATCTCAGTTAAATCTTTGAAATTGTTGCGTTTATATTTATATGTTTGTTCCGTGTATATGTATTATTGTTATATATTTCTTTCTCCTTCATAACGCACCTTACTTAAAATAGGACATTTGTGGTTGACTAGAGCTTATTTATGTCTGACCAAGACTATGTATACTGTATATATTTTATTTGTATTGCATAGAGACCTAGTCACTAACCAATAACCTGAATTATAGGGAATGGCAACTACAGAGGCACCAATAAGGCTGCTTTCTCACCTTTGCAACAGTACAGGACAGATTCATACAGGAAGCATCAAAGGGGAAAGGGGAAGAGTACTCAGAGCATACATTGACCAAATGACAAGTGTCTTCTGACATTTTCAACCTGTCCCTGACCGAGTCTGTAATACCAACATGTTTCAAGCAGACCACCATAGTCCCTGTGCCCAAGAACACCAAGGTAACCTGCCTAAATGACTACCGACCCGTAGCACTCATGTCTGTAGCCATGAAGTGATTTGAGATTTTACTGCTAACCTACAACAAAGCATTACATGGGCTTGCTCCTACCTATCTTTCCGATTTGGTCCTGCGATACATACCTACAAGTACGCTAAGGTCACAAGACGCAGGCCTCCTTATTGTCCTTAGAATTTCTAAGCAAACAGCTGGAGGCAGGGCTTTCTCCTATAGAGCTCCATTTTTATGGAATGGTCTGCCTATCCATGTGAGAGACGCAGACTCTGTCTCAACCTGTAAGTCTTTATTGAAGACTCATCTCTTCTGTAGGTCCTATGATTGAGCGTAGTCTGGCCCAAGAGTGTGAAGGTGAACGGAAAGGCATTGGAGCAACGAACCGCCCTTGCTGTCTCTGCCTGGCTGGTTCCCCTCTCTCCACTGGGATTCTCTGCCTCAAACCCTATTACAGAGGCTGAGTCACTGGCTTACTGGTGCTCTCCGTCCCTAGGAGTCACTGACGTGATCTTCCTGTCCGAGTTGGGCCCCCCCCTTGGGTTGTGCCGGGTGGGAGATCTTCGTGGGCTATACTCGGCCTTGTCTCAGGATGGTAAGTTGGTGGTTGGAGATATCCCTCTAGTGGTGTGGGGGCTGTGCTTTGGCAAAGTGGGTGGGGTTATATCTTGCCTGTTTGGCCCTGTCCGGGGGTATCGTTGGACGGGGCCACAGTGTCTCCCGACCCCTCCTGTCTCTACCTCCAGTACTTATGCTGCAATAGTTTGTGTCGGAGGGCTAGGGTCAGTCTGTTATATTTTGAGTATTTCTCCTGTCTTTTCTGGTGTCCTGTGTGAATTTAAATATGCTCTCTCTAACTCTCTCTTTTTTTCTCTCTTTTTCTCCCTTTCTCTCTTTCTCTCTCTCAGAAGGCCTGAGCCCTAGGATCATGCCTCAGGACTACCTGGCCTGATGACTCCTTGCTGTCCCCAGTCCACCTGGTCATGCTGCTGCTCCAGTTTCAACTGTTCTGCCTGCAGCTATGGAACCCTGACCTGTTCACCGGACATGCTACCTGTCCCAGACCTGCTGTTTTCAACTCTCTAGAGACAGCAGGAGCGGTAGAGATACTCTGAATGATCGGCTATGAAAAGCCATCTGACATTTACTCCTGAGGTGCTGACCTGTTGCACCCTCTACAACCACTGTGATTATTATTATTTGACCCTGCTGGTCATCTATGAACATTTGAACATCTTGGCCATGTTCTGTTATAATCTCCACCTGGCACAGCCAGAAGAGGACTGGCCACCCCTCATAGCCTGGTTCCTCTCTATGTTTCTTCCTAGGTTCTGGCCTTTCTAGGGAGTTTTTCCTAGCCACTGTGCTTCTACACCTGCATTGCTTGCTGTTTGGGGGCTTAAGCTGGGTTTCTGTACAGCACTTTGTGACATCAGCTGATGTAAGAAGGGCTTTATAAATAAAGTTGATTGATTTGAAAGGCTGGTCATGGCTCACATCAACACCATTATCCCAGAAATCCTAGACCCACTTAATTTGCATACCGCCCCAATAGATACAGAGATGATACAATCTCTATTGCACGCCACATTGCCCTTTCCCACCTGGACAAAAGGAACACCTATGTGAGAATGCTATTCATTGACTATAGCTCAGCGTTAAACACCATAGTGCCCTCACGAAGCTAACGACCCTGGGACTGAACACCTACCTCTGCAACTGGATCCTGGACTTCCCCCAGGTGATAAGTGTAGGTAACAACACATCTGCCACGCTAACCGGTGGCCCTGCACCTTGACCCAGTACCGGGACCCCCTGTATATAGCCTCGCTACTGTTATTTTATTGTTGCTCCTTAATTATTTGTTATTTTTCTATTTTGTATTTTATAATTTTTTAATACATAAATCTGGCACAAGAAAAAGTTACTTAACTGAACTGTTTATTGCCCAAATGAAGAACCAAAAGTTCATTAAATATGGGGGGGATTAATTGTGTGCGGGATGCAACTCTAGAAAAGTCATCAACTAAACTATAGACTCTTCCTAACCTGGTAACCCAGGATTTCCCGCCAAAACCGGAAGTGTCATTCAAAAGCATTATAAAGCATAGAAATAGGCCTATGTCTGGATTTGATTAGAGCTTTGATCGAAAATTAAAGACTGTGGCTACCTGCCTGATGAATCATACATTAAATACATTTTATGAGCCCTACATTAAAGACATTTAATGAGCCCAAGCCAAAATAAGCCCAAATGATTGTGCCGTTATCCAATGCATATATGATTTAGGCTACTGCACATTACGCACAACAGAAAAAAACATAAAAGCCCATAGAAGTAGTTAGCTATATGCTCTCTTGGGTAAATACATAAAACTAGCTCCAGTGGGCTAATCTTTTTTTAGTGTGAACTGTATTATTGTACTGTATTGTATTATACTGTATCATACGGACTGGAATTATGCACCTCGTTCAAACCATGATAAAGCAGGGAGAGACGTGATTCTGGTGCAGCACATGCGGCCTACAAAGTTACAAGTATAGGCTAGCGAGTTTGATTTTAATTTGTATAATTAGTAGGCTGATGCATATATACAGTACCTTTCATAAGATTTCCCCCAATGCTATTAGCCTAAGTTCTCTTTCTTTCTCTATTGTTGCTTCATTCCTTCCTCACTTTCAACAGTTAAATTAAATAAGTTTTGTTGTCGTTATGGTCATCATTCTAATGACATCCTTGAATAATATAGGACTAGAATTACATGCAGAAGGCTTTCACTTCTCTTCATGAAGATTGAATGGTTATGGGTCTGAATAAAGAACTGGTGTAGCCTACCACCATCGGCGTTCGCTCTTCTTTCAAACTACGCGTGAGTTCGATTGGCTGCTGTATTTAACATTCAGCAAACAAGAGCTTGCGTCCCTCTTCGAATAGTCTATTGGTATAAGACATGCTAAAACAATTATGTCCAGCAAGCTATTCTAGTCTAGCTTTTCCTGCATGGGACTGCAAGAGCTAAGGATCGTTTTTTTAATGGAGAGAGGCCAGTGGAGCACAGGTGCTTGTGTATTGCGTAGAGACAGAGACTATAAATTAGTCGCTTGTTATGCATTACCCAAAATTAATTAGCTAAATGTAAGGCTAATACTGCATTGAATGTATTACCTGAAAGAGGTAGGTTAGGTCATATATATATAGGGCTATATATCAGTCTAGAACAGGATTATCTATTTTGAATGCAATTTGAATGGAGTTGATGGAGAGAGAGAAAGACTGCAAGAGAGTACTCGCGCTTGCACTGATTTAAAGCAATGGTGTTTGAGTGATAGTCTGTTTTAAAACTCTGCAGCTGCAGAAAAAAATATATAATACAAAAAAATAAGGGGACCCCCGAAAGCCAGATGGAGATGGGTAAATTAGACGCTCATTTTGTCTTTATGTTATTGTAGCATAGACTATGCTGCAGCAAGTTCAGGCCTACCTGTCATGATGAGATGCATTGTGAGCTGTGCTCTATACTGAGATGGGCTGTTTGTCCCCACCCTAAGCATTGATAATTTAGAGGAGCCAGATTTAGACATTGCATATAATTTAACAGTTCCATTTCACGCCATGCTGTTCATATAAATAATTTATAATAATTTACTGGTTTCTCGCAGTAATTTATCCGGGAAAATGGAGTGGTTTTGGGCGGTATATCCCGGTAGATGTCGGTAACCGGGTTCCCGCCATTCAAGCCCAATATACAATGAGCATACCACCACCCCCACTTTTGGCCTCAGAACAGCCTCAATTCCTTGAGGCATGGACTCTACAAGGTGTCGAAAGCATTCCACAGACTCTTACAAGTTGTGTCAAGTTGGCTGGATGTCCTTTGGGTGATGGACTATTCTTGATGCACACGGGAAACTGTTGAGTGTTTAAAATCCAGCAGCATTGCAGTTCTGGACACAACAGTGCGCCTGGCACCTACAGTGAGGGAAAAAAGTATTTGATCCCCTGCTGATTTTGTACGTTTGCCCACTGACAAAGAAATTATCAGTCTATCATTTAAATGGTAGGTTTATTTGAACAGTGAGAGACAGAATAACAACCACAAAAATCCAGAAAAACTCATATGAAAAATTGTATAAATAGATTTGCATTTTAATGAGGGAAAAAAGTATTTGACACCCTCTCAATCAGAAAGATTTCTGTCTCCCAGGTGTCTTTTATAAAGGTAACGAGTTGAGATTAGGAGCACACTCTTAACTTCTTAGGGAGCGGCTGCATAGGTGACGGTTTTGGAGAGTCTGGCGTGCCCAAAGTAAAATGCCTGCCACTCAGGCCCAGAAAATAGGATATGCACATAATTAGTACTATTGGATAGGAAACACTCTGACGTTTCTAAGAGTGTTAAAATAATGTATGTGAGTATAACAGAACTGATATAGCAGGCGAAAACCCGAGGAAAATCCATCCAGATTTTGTTTTTAGATTACCTTTTTCTCCTGGCTGCCTAAGGGATTTGCTGTTATCTAGGACTTAGACTGCATTACCTATGGCTTCCACTGGATGTCATCAGTCTTTAGACAGGGTTTCATGATGTTAGGTTGAATTAGATGCGAATGGAAGAAGAATTTAGACGTGGACCCAGGAAGTAAATAGAATGACATGCGCGTTCACGGTCTCGCCACGCTCTTTGGTTTTTTACTTTCCTATCGTTCAGGTTATAATCCGGTTGAAATATTATAGTAAATATACATAACAGTGTACCTAAGGATACATTATAAATGATGTTTGATTTGTTTGGACAAAGTTGATAGGTATACTTTGAACGCATACTCTTCACAGTTCAATGGGCGACTCGACAGTGGATTTTCTGAACATAACGCACCAACCAAACTGAGATTTATGGATATAATAATTGACTTTTTCTAACAAAAGAACCATTGGATGTCTTCCTTGGACACTTGGGATGCCCTCAGCAGAAGTTCTTTGAAAGGTAAGTGATGTATTTTAGCTCTTATATGGGTTTTGTGTGACCCTCGCTGGATATGAATTTATGCTAATGTAGAAAATATATGAGGTGCTATCCTCAAACAATCAAATGTTGTGCTTTCGCCGTAAAGCCTTTTTGAAATCTGACAACGCTGTGATATTGCCAAGAATCAGAGCTTTTGATGACTATGCAACACTTGTATATTGGTTAATGTTTAAAAATTCAACTTTTGGATTTCGAATTTGGCGCCTTACATTTCACCTGTTAGTGTCGGGAACAGGGCACTAGCGCGCCAGCGCTCCTTGATGATGCTTAAGAGGTTAAAATGCAAATCAATTTATACAATTTTTCACATGTTTTTCTGGATTTTTTTGTTGTTATTCTGTCTCTCACTGTTCAAATAAATCTACCATTAAAATTATAGACTGATCATTTCTTTGTCAGTGGGAAAACGTATAAAATCTGCAAGGGATCAAATATTTTTTTCTCTCACTGTACTACCATATCCCGTTGAAGGCACTTCAATCTTTTGTCTTGCCAATTCCCTCTCTGAATGGCACACATACACAATCCATGTCTCAAGTATCTCAAGGCTTAACCTTCCTTTCTTAACCTTTCTCCTCCCCTTCAACTACACTGATTGAAGTGGATTTAACAAGTGACATCAATAAGGGATGATAAACTGACCAGGTGAATCCATGTGAAAGCTATGTCATGGAAAGAGCAGCTGTTACTAATGTTTTGTACACTCAGTGTAAACATCCAACTGAAAGACAATTTTCCTATTACTCTCTGCTCATATTCAAGTATTACTTATTTGTTGTAAACGTTTCTTTAATTGTCTGTGTTACTGAATGTAAATACCTTCCTAGAATAATTACAGACCATAGCCCATTGTCCTTCCTTTTAAAGCTCAAAACTCTAATGTCAATAGCAAAGACATGGCGATTCAACACAATTGTCACGGTGTGCGCTACTGGGGTTGAAATCAGGTGCAGGAGAGCGGAAGGTGTCGTAAAGGCGCACACTTTAATGGCATAAGCAAAACAAATGAAAGAACGCACAATGCGTCAAACTCTCCTTAGGCCACAACTAAAGTGTCAAGCGCGACGACTAAGCACAGTCCACAAATGTCACAACAATATACAATAATTAAATACGGGTGAACAATCGTTACCCGGTGAACCGAGCCTGGTTCTACACACAAATGTAACAATTCCACACAACGACATGATGAAATTCAGAGGAATAAATACATGCCGTAATTACTGGAATGCAAACCAGGTGTGAAGTGAACAAGACAAAAGCAAAGGAACAATATATAACTGAGCGGCGATGGCTAGAAAGCCGGTGACGTCGACCGCCGAACGCCGTTCGAACAAGGAGAGGAGGCGACTTCGGTGGAAGTCGTGACAACAATATTACTTGGAGATAAGGAGTTTATCTCATATCTCAAAACACAGATAGAAATGTTTTGGGAAATAAATGTAGGTAATGAAGTATGCCCAACTGTTGACAGGGAGGCTCTTAAAGTGTGTATGAGATCATGTCTTACTCTTCACATTAGAAAAAGAAGACCAAAATACTTAGAAATACTAGAACAGAAAATCTATGACTTTGAAAGAAAACACAGTTTAGATAGAAATTATAACACCCTTCAGCAGTTGAACTCTTTGAAGCTTGAATATAATACAATAAACACCAGATCTACCAGATAGATGGTATCATAACAATGGATCCTTCTGAAATCAACTGTCTTTAAAAAAAAATATCACAAACTGTATCAATCTGAAAACAGATATTCAAAGGAGGATATAGACAATGTCCTTAATAAGGCCATTTTATCAAATATATGTGAACCAGATAAAATGAATATGGATAGAAATATTACCCCAGGTGAATTGTTGGAGGCCTTCAATAATTAAAAATGAAATACTGAAAGAAGCTACCACGCCAAAGAAGTTGATTGGCAAGTTACAAGGTATCAAGAGTTTATTGAAACTCTAGCTGATGGTTCAGAACCTATAAGGAAAAAATTGGAAACAATTTTAGTTTAGTGTTTTTGTGTTGTGTTGTTTGTGGGGTGCTGTGGGAAAACAATCAAAAAGTAATTGTAAAAAAATAAAACATTGTATGTTAAAAGCACTGTCTGTGTAACTAGTTCCACAGCCTTTTTTTAGGTAAGATGCCCAAATAATAATTTCTAGTTGAATTTATATGAGACAATTTGAGCAAATACATCATCTAAAGTTGCCTGCATTCTTGCCTATGTTTTCTCAAGCCGGAGCTAAGTTTGGGCCAAATCATTTTAGTTCAGGTAACACTTGGACTGAAAGTTTAGTAAACAAAAAAAAGGGTGTGGAATAAGTTACTTCATAATAATTAATTGAAACAACTTGATTTTTTTACAGTGCAGGTTCCATACACGTTGTTAAGAAGTGGAAGCAACTGACATTCCCCTTGAATTAGATTTCACTCTTGACTTAATCTCTTTATTCGGCAGAGGAGGTTGTGCATGATGTCTCCTAATCCTCCCGCCCTGCATGGGCCCCGTGCAGAGCGGGCTGAAGCTCAGAGCTTTGATCAGCTCCTGTTTGATGAGAGATATCTACAGACCTCATCTGACACGGTGGACAGCAGCACACTGAGCTCAGCACTGTCGCACTCGACCTGCTCAAACTGACTGATGAGATTAAAAGGAAAGAAAATGGATGGCAGCATGGAAGGAAGGAACATTGGTGAACATAGATAAAAAAAAGGAAAATGCACTCTAAAACAACAGTTGTTGCTTGCTGCCATTGTTTTGAAAGCATGCCGGATTTAAGCTCTCCTGCTCTATGTATTCATTTCACTTCCGACTTCTTTATTTCTTCCCCTTTTCCCCTCTTCCTCTATCCCCCTCTCTCTGACACACGCTACACAAGGTTAATAATGATCTCCTGTGTGACTTTATAGGAGGTCAAAGAGGACCCTCTCTGCTGCCACCACATAACATCCTTGCTGTGTGTCTGAGGGACAGTTCCAGAGGGGTCATCCTCCCCCATCCTCCCCCCAGTGACAATCTGACATTTAGACAGACTAATAACTAATGATGCAGCATTTTCATAGGGCAGACCTGTGTCAGCGATGACAGATGTTTTACCTCTTAGTTTCTTTTCTGTAAAAGAGTCAAGCACTTAATCAATGGCTGTTTTAACCTAACATGGGAGAGGTGATGCAGCACTACGCCATAATTTGCTATTGATCTGAAATATGTTTTTTCCCCTTGTGGAGCTAAAAGGTTTAATAACATTGACTTTAATAAAAGTCACTGGTGCCATCATAAATCCAATTAAGATAAATGACCAGAGGAAATCGTCTGACACATCCATTGTTTCTGTTATCATGGTATACTTAAGCAACAGTGGCGACCTGTTATTTTTTGGGGGGGGGCTTTCCTGTTTTGCATGTTATTTTGGCATTAATACAGTTTGCAAACAATGTAAAAATATACACCACCATTCAAAAGTTTGGGGACACTTAGAAATGTCCTTGTTTTTGAAAGATTGTTTTTTTTTGTCCATTAAAATAACATCAAATTGATCAGAAATACAGTGTAGACGTTGTTAGTATTGTAAATGACTATTGTAGCTGAAAATGACTGGAAACTCCTGGATGTTGGCCTTCTAGGCAGAGTTGCAAAGAAAAAAGCCATATCTCAGACTGGCCAATAGAAATTAAAGTCTGTCAGTTACTGTCACGCCTGCTCCCGCTCTTCCTCCCTCTGGCGCTCGAGGGCGGACTCCCCAACATTACGCACTCAAGCCACCTTCAGTAAACACACCTGCCTTTCCCCGTCACGCGCATCAGCGCTCATTGGACTCACGTGGACTCAATTACTTGTGTAATTTCCTTCCCTATATCTGTCTGTTTCCTAGCTCTGTTCCCTGCTTCAGGATTGTTTGTCATATGTTCTTGTTTACCCGTGTGCTGACGCTGTTCCTGTCGTGTTCTATGTCTGTTCCTGAATAAATGTTTGACTCCCCTTACCTGCTTCTCATCTCCGGTATCAGGTCCTTGCAGAATCCCGAAGCCATCACACGAAGCATCGGGGAGCATTGGCGTTCCAGTTGTTGGTGACGTCGGTCCTGGGTCGTCGCCGATGGAACCAGAGGTGCCTAGCCAGCTCGTCGGGCTTCCACGCCCTAGCTGGCTCGAGAGGTTTCCTTGCCCCGGTTGGCTCAGAAGGAGCCCATCCCACATCGGGCATCAGATGGCTCGTTAGACTGTCAATTCTCTGTTGGATCATCGGGCTTCCACGTCGCAGCGGGATCGACAGGCGTTCATGCCTCAGCCGGCTCGCCAGGCTCCCACGCCCCTTCCCGGTGCGTCAGGAGTTTACCCCCAGGCTCGGCTGGCTCGCCCAGGTGGGATTCCGGGTGGCGCCCCTAGAGGAGGACGTACTGTCACGCCTGCTCCCGCTCTTCCTCCCTTAACAATGTCTACACTGTATTTCTGATCAATTTGCTGTTATTTTAATGGACAAAAAAATGGCTTTTCTTTAAAAAAAAATGACATTTCTAAATGACCCCAAACTTTTGAACGGTGTTGTAGATATTTTAATACCATTGTGTTGCATTTTCTCATTTCTGAACAGAATGCATAGCACACCTTTTAAGTAGAAACATATGTCAAGGGTTGCCTCTGCTGAAAAACCGCACATACTGCACGTAGGCCTCGTACCACACGTTTCACTTTTAAGTGAAAACACATGTCTGAGGCTGCCTATAGGAATACTATAAAGGCTGTGCTCTGAGACACAGAGTCAGTTGTGATCCGGGTCACGGCTCAACCTTTGATTGTGCTTAATTAAAGGTATTATTGAATTCACAAGTTTCTTGTATGAATGTCATAATTTGAAGATAATTTTTTCCACGACAACGGTAGCTTATATATACCATTGAGTTTATAAAGCTGCATACAAACATGGTCTCTTTTTGGTTTTCTTGAGTAAGGCAGCTCCTAAATGCAGGTGTTTCAGCCCAGCTCAGTGCTTTCTGTGGTGGTGGGGCAAACCAGCAGAAAATACGGAGTGTTACACCGTGATTGGCTTGGTGTTCTGTCTCTCTTGGGGACACTACGTCACCTCCGACACTAAGGGTAGATCTAGAAAATTCAAGCCCCTTGGGTGCTGCCATAGAGTTACATTAGAAGTGCCCATCCAAGAAGGCTCAAGGTCATTGGCCACAGATAAAACTACGTCAAATCACATTATATCTACAGTAGCTTTGTTTGGACTGATCATGTCAACATCATACTTTCAAAATCTTAGCTAGCAGTCATCATCATTAATCAAGTCAACAATCTATTGCCAACTCCTTATTAATCCTTGTCAAATGAAGATAAATAATGAAGAGAAATGATAGATAAAACGTATCACTGCTCATCGGCCATTAGACATAAACATTACATGCTACAATCATCACTATTAAGTAATAAGGCACGGGGGGGAGGGTATATGGCCAATATACCATGGCTAAAGGATGTTCTTATGTACGAAGCAACGCAGAGTTCCTGGACACAGCCCTTTACCCGTAGTATATTGGCTATATACCACAAACCCACGAGGTGCCTCATTGCTATTATAACTGGTTACCAACGTAATTAGAGCAGTAACAATACATGTTTTGTCATACCCGTGATTTTACTGACGTTTTGCTGTAAACTGGGTGGTTCGAGCCCTGAATGCTGATTGGCTGAAAGCTGTGGTATAACACGGGTATGACAAAACATTTCTTGTTACTGCCTAAGAACAGCCCTTAGTTATGGAATATTGGGCATATAACACAGCCAAACAGCCAATCAGCATTCAGGGCTTGAACCACCCAATTTGTAATGTACTTTTAATGCTGACTAATGTTGGTAATATGCTTCCAAGTATTATTCTTTCAATATTATTTTCAGAGGAAAAAGGCTTATGTATGTGAAGTATACCTGCATTCATAGGCCAATAGGTTCAGAGATAGATACAGTACTCAGTGGGTAACAAAACGTTTTCAAATATATCTTGAAAGGCTCGGTTCTTGTATATATTCAAGCAGTAAAAAATAAATAAGGCTCCATGACATGCTTGAGAAAGGGAACAGGCCTGTTAGGAGAAATGTAGCTGTGTATGGAGCAACACTCAATGGGATGATTCATATCTTGAAACAGCCTTCACCCAGTGACCAATGTCATCAAGGGCGTGTAACAGTAGTGACATACACACACACCCACACACATACTGTACATACATACACACAGAGGGAGAAAAATAACCAGTCATGGAGGCTGTTGTGCTGTCTTGTCGTGGCAGGGCCCTATATTGGGAATCACCCGGCCTGCACCTCTGCCTCTGTGGATGAATGAAAATGCATCTGAAGCATTTTTCCAATTTGCCTCTGTTTGAGCAGATTGTCACCCTCTGAATACCAAAGACCGGTGGCTCGCCAAGATTATTCATGTCGCGGGGACGAGGACGGAGAGGGGAATTACTAAAAGAAATTCAAAACAAAGTGTACTTGAGCCACGAGCGCTGGACAAGGGGGCCGGGGCATTGATTTATTTAAGCCTGGTGTTGTATTCTGGGTGCAGTTTAATATCTGAGAGGAGGGGGATCAGGATTTTCATAATCTGATGATAAGAAAAGGGATTAAGAAGAAAATAAGGGATTAATTCTCTTGATCTGCCAATATGGTGAACTAACATTTTTCCTTGGAAGTGATATGTTTCCTCTGTGTACAACTACTAAATATAACAAATTTTTCTCTGAGAATTTAATATCCCCATGACACGTTCAGATGACTGTCCTCAACCAGAGAGGATGAGTCCATCCATCCCCAGTATCATCCAACCCCAGTATCATCCATCCCCACTATCATCCATCCGCAGTTTCATCCATCCCCAGTATCATCCATCCCCAGTTGCATCCATACCCAGTTTCATACATCCCCAGTATCATCCGTCCCCAGTTTCATCCATCCCCAGTTTCATCCATCCATACTATCATCCATCCGCAGTTTAATCCATCCCCAGTATCATCCATCCCCATTTTCATCCATCCCCAGTTTCATCCATCCCCAGTATCATCCATCCCCAGTATCATCCATCGGCAGTATCATCCATCGGCAGTATCATCTATCCCCACTATCATCCATCCGCAGTTTCATCTATCCGCAGTATCATCCATCCCGAATATCATCCATCTGCAGTTTCATCCATCCGCTGTATCATCCATCCCCACTATCATCCATCCCCAGTTTCATCCATCCCCAGTTCCATCCATCGCCAGTATCATCCATCCCTAGTTTCATCCATTGCCAGTATCCTCCTTCCCCAGTTTCATCAATGCCCAGTATCATCCATCCCCAGTTTCATCAATCGCCAGTATAATTCATCCTCTGTATCATTCACCGCCAGTATCATCCATCCCCAGTATCATCCATCCCCAGTTTCATCCATGCCCAGTATCATCCACCCCCAGTTTCATCCATCTCCAGTATCATCCATCCCCGGTATCATCCATCCCGTTACATCCATCCCCAGTTTCATCCATCCCAAGTTTCATCCATCGCCAATATAATCCATCGCAAGTATCATCCATCGCCAGTTTCATCCCATCGCCAGTATAATCCATCCCAGTTTCATCCATTACCAGTATCATCCATCCCGTTTCATCCATTACCAGTTTCATCCATCCCAAGTTTCATCCATCGCCAATATCATCCATCGCCAATATCATCCATCGCCAGTATCATCCATTGCCAGTATCATCCATCCCCAGTTTCATCCATGCCCAGTGTCATCCATTGCCAGTATCATCCATCCACAGTTTCATCCATCACCAGTATCATCCATCCCCAGTATCATCCATGCCCAGGATCATCCATCCCATACTTATTTAGGAATACATCATGTGTATGGGCTAATTGATGTGTGCACAATAAAGTAAGTACTGAGCAGGGTAATTACATAGAGCAAAGTCCTGTTAATTGAGCATGTAAGTGAGTAATTGCAGGTTTATGTGACTGGCATATCACACAAAGCAGATTCGTACAGTGTAGAAATGCTGAACACTGCTACAGTGTAGACATGATGAAAACTGTTACATGTAGACATGCTAAACACTGTTACATGTAGACATGCTGAAGACTGTTACAGTGTAGACATGCTGAAGGCTGTTAAATGTAGACATGATGAACACTTACATGTAGACATGCTGAAGACTGTTACAGTGTAGACATGCTGAAGACTGTTACATGTAGACATGCTGAACACTGTTACATGTAGGAATCCTGAAGACTGTTACATGTAGACATACTGAAGACTTTTACATGTAGACATTTTGAAGACTTTTGCAGTGTAGACATACTGAAGACTGTTATAGTGTAGAAATGCTGAAGACTTTGACATGTAGACATGTTTGAAGTCTGTTACATGTAGACATGCTGAAGACTGTTACAGTGTAGACATGCTAAAGACTGTGACATGTAGACATGCTGAAGACTGTTACGGTGTAGACATGCTGAAGACTGTTACATGTAGACATGCTGAAGACTTTTACATGTAGACATGCTGAAGAATGTTACATGTAGACATGCTGAAGACTGTTGCATGTAGACACGCTGAAGACTATTCCATTGTAGACATGCTGAAATCTATTCCATTGTAGACATGCTGAAGAATGTTACAGTGTAGACATGTTTGAAGACTGTTACATGTAGACATGCTGAAGACTGTTCCAGTGTAGACATGCTGAAGAATGTTACAGTGTAGAGATGTTTGAAGACTGTTACATGTAGACATGCTGAAGACTTTTACATGTAGACATGCTGAAGACTGTTACATGTAGACATGCTGAAGACTCTAACATGTAGACATGCTGAAGACTGTTACATGTAGACATACTGAAGACTTTTACATGTAGACATTTTGAAGACTTTTGCAGTGTAGACATGCTGAAGACTGTTATAGTGTAGAAATGCTGAAGACTTTGACATGTAGACATGTTTGAAGTCTGTTACATGTAGACATGCTGAAGACTGTTACAGTGTAGACATGCTAAAGACTGTTACATGTAGACATGCTGAAGACTGTTACGGTGTAGATATGCTGAAGACTGTTACAGTGTAGACATGCTGAAGACTGTTACATGTAGACATGCTGAAGACTTTTACATGTAGACATGCTGAAGAATGTTACATGTAGACATGCTGAAGACTGTTGCATGTAGACATGCTGAAGACTGTTGCATGTAGACACGCTGAAGACTATTCCATTGTAGACATGCTGAAGAATGTTACAGTGTAGACATGTTTGAAGACTGTTACATGTAGACATGCTGAAGACTGTTCCAGTGTAGACATGCTGAAGAATGTTACAGTGTAGAGATGTTTGAAGACTGTTACATGTAGACATGCTGAAGACTTTACATGTAGACATGCTGAAGACTGTTACATGTAGACATGCTGAAGACTCTAACATGTAGACATGCTGAAGACTGTTACATGTAGACATGCTGAAGACTGTTACATGTAGACATGCTGAAGACTGTTAGACATGCTGAAGACTGTTACAGTAAAGACATGTTTGAAAACTGTTACAGTGTAGACATGCTGAAGACTGTTACATGTAGACATGCTGAAGACTGTTACATATAGATATGCTGAAGACTGTTACATGTAGACATGCTGAAGACTGTTACAGTGTAGACATGCTGAAGACTGTTAAATTGCAGACATGCTGAAGACTGTTACATGTAGACATGCTGAAGACTTTTACATGTAGACATGCTGAAGACTGTTACATGTAGACATGCTGAAGACTCTAACATGTAGACATGCTGAAGACTGTTACATGTAGACATGCTGAAGACTGGTAGACATGCTGAAGACTGTTACAGTAAAGACATGTTTGAAAACTGTTACAGTGTAGACATGCTGAAGACTGTTACATATAGATATGCTGAAGACTGTTACATGTAGACATGCTGAAGACTGTTACAGTGTAGACATGCTGAAGACTGTTAAATTGCAGACATGCTGAAGACTGTTACATGTAGACATGCTGACGACTGTTACATGTAGACATGCTGAAGACTGTTACATGTAGACATGATGAAGACTGTTCCATTGTAGACATGCCGAAGAATGTTACAGTGTAGACATGTTTGAAGGCTGTTACATGTAGACATGCTGAAGACTGTTCCTGTGTAGACATGCCGAAGAATGTTACAGTGTAGACATGTTTGAAGGCTGTTACATGTAGACATGCTGAAGACTGTTCCAGTGTAGACATGCTGAAGACTGTTACAGTGTAGACATGTATGAAGACTGTCACATGTAGGCATGCTGAAGACTGTTACATGTAGACATCCTGAAGACTGTTACAGTGTAGACATGCTAAAGACTGTTACATGTAGACATGCTGAAGACAGTTACATGTAGACATCCTGAAGACTGTTACAAGTAGACATGCTGAAGACTGTTACATGTAGACATGCTGAAGACTGTTACAGTGTAGACATGCTAAAGACTGTTACATGTAGACATGCTGAAGACTGTTACGGTGTAGATATGCTGAAGACTGTTACAGTGTAGACATGCTGAAGACTGTTACATGTAGACATGCTGAAGACTTTTACATGTAGACATGCTGAAGAATGTTACATGTAGACATGCTGAAGACTGTTGCATGTAGACATGCTGAAGACTGTTGCATGTAGACACGCTGAAGACAATTCCATTGTAGACATGCTGAAGAATGTTACAGTGTAGACATGTTTGAAGACTGTTACATGTAGACATGCTGAAGACTGTTCCAGTGTAGACATGCTGAAGAATGTTACAGTGTAGAGATGTTTGAAGACTGTTACATGTAGACATGCTGAAGACTTTTACATGTAGACATGCTGAAGACTGTTACATGTAGACATGCTGAAGACTCTAACATGTAGACATGCTGAAGACTGTTACATGTAGACATACTGAAGACTGTTACATGTAGACATTTTGAAGACTTTGCAGTGTAGACATGCTGAAGACTGTTACAGTGTAGACATGCTGAAGACTGTTACATGTAGACATGCTGAAGACTGTTACATGTAGACATGCTGAAGACTGTTACAGTGTAGACATGCTAAAGACTGTTACATGTAGACATGCTGAAGACTGTTACGGTGTAGATATGCTGAAGACTGTTACAGTGTAGACATGCTGAAGACTGTTACATGTAGACATGCTGAAGACTTTTACATGTAGACATGCTGAAGAATGTTACATGTAGACATGCTGAAGACTGTTGCATGTAGACATGCTGAAGACTGTTGCATGTAGACACGCTGAAGACAATTCCATTGTAGACATGCTGAAGAATGTTACAGTGTAGACATGTTTGAAGACTGTTACATGTAGACATGCTGAAGACTGTTCCAGTGTAGACATGCTGAAGAATGTTACAGTGTAGAGATGTTTGAAGACTGTTACATGTAGACATGCTGAAGACTTTTACATGTAGACATGCTGAAGACTGTTACATGTAGACATGCTGAAGACTCTAACATGTAGACATGCTGAAGACTGTTACATGTAGACATGCTGAAGACTGTTACATGTAGACATGCTGAAGACTGTTAGACATGCTGAAGACTGTTACAGTAAAGACATGTTTGAAAACTGTTACAGTGTAGACATGCTGAAGACTGTTACATGTAGACATGCTGAAGACTGTTACATATAGATATGCTGAAGACTGTTACATGTAGACATGCTGAAGACTGTTACAGTGTAGACATGCTGAAGACTGTTAAATTGCAGACATGCTGAAGACTGTTACATGTAGACATGCTGAAGACTTTTACATGTAGACATGCTGAAGACTGTTACATGTAGACATGCTGAAGACTCTAACATGTAGACATGCTGAAGACTGTTACATGTAGACATGCTGAAGACTGGTAGACATGCTGAAGACTGTTACAGTAAAGACATGTTTGAAAACTGTTACAGTGTAGACATGCTGAAGACTGTTACATATAGATATGCTGAAGACTGTTACATGTAGACATGCTGAAGACTGTTACAGTGTAGACATGCTGAAGACTGTTAAATTGCAGACATGCTGAAGACTGTTACATGTAGACATGCTGACGACTGTTACATGTAGACATGCTGAAAACTGTTACATGTAGACATGATGAAGACTGTTCCATTGTAGACATGCCGAAGAATGTTACAGTGTAGACATGTTTGAAGGCTGTTACATGTAGACATGCTGAAGACTGTTCCTGTGTAGACATGCTGAAGAATGTTACAGTGTAGACATGTTTGAAGGCTGTTACATGTAGACATGCTGAAGACTGTTCCAGTGTAGACATGCTGAAGACTGTTACAGTGTAGACATGTATGAAGACTGTCACATGTAGGCATGCTGAAGACTGTTACATGTAGACATCCTGAAGACTGTTACAGTGTAGACATGCTAAAGACTGTTACATGTAGACATGCTGAAGACAGTTACATGTAGACATGCTGAAGACTGTTACAAGTAGACATGCTGAAGACTGTTACATGTAGACATGCTGAAGACTGTTACAGTGTAGACATGCTGAAGACTGTTACATGTAGACATGCTGAAGACTGTTACGGTGTAGATATGCTGAAGACTGTTACAGTGTAGACATGCTGAAGACTGTTACATGTAGACATGCTGAAGACTTGTTACATGTAGACATGCTGAAGAATGTTACATGTAGACATGCTGAAGACTGTTGCATGTAGACATGCTGAAGACTGTTGCATGTAGACACGCTGAAGACAATTCCATTGTAGACATGCTGAAGAATGTTACAGTGTAGACATGTTTGAAGACTGTTACATGTAGACATGCTGAAGACTGTTCCAGTGTAGACATGCTGAAGAATGTTACAGTGTAGAGATGTTTGAAGACTGTTACATGTAGACATGCTGAAGACTTTTACATGTAGACATGCTGAAGACTGTTACATGTAGACATGCTGAAGACTCTAACATGTAGACATGCTGAAGACTGTTACATGTAGACATGCTGAAGACTGTTACATGTAGACATGCTGAAGACTGTTAGACATGCTGAAGACGGTTACAGTAAAGACATGTTTGAAAACTGTTACAGTGTAGACATGCTGAAGACTGTTACATGTAGACATGCTGAAGACTGTTACATATAGATATGCTGAAGACTGTTACATGTAGACATGCTGAAGACTGTTACAGTGTAGACATGCTGAAGACTGTTAAATTGCAGACATGCTGAAGACTGTTACATGTAGACATGCTGAAGACTTTTACATGTAGACATGCTGAAGACTGTTACATGTAGTCATGCTGAAGACTCTAACATGTAGACATGCTGAAGACTGTTACATGTAGACATGCTGAAGACTGGTAGACATGCTGAAGACTGTTACAGTAAAGACATGTTTGAAAACTGTTACAGTGTAGACATGCTGAATCCTGTTACATATAGATATGCTGAAGACTGTTACATGTAGACATGCTGAAGACTGTTACAGTGTAGACATGCTGAAGACTGTTAAATTGCAGACATGCTGAAGACTGTTACATGTAGACATGCTGACGACTGTTACATGTAGACATGCTGAAAACTGTT
This sequence comes from Brachymystax lenok tsinlingensis, assembly GCA_030435695.1. NCBI lineage: Eukaryota > Metazoa > Chordata > Actinopteri > Salmoniformes > Salmonidae > Brachymystax > Brachymystax lenok. The sequence continues at coordinate 21,092,681 of CM059782.1, forward strand.
ACATGTAGACATGATGAAGACTGTTCCATTGTAGACATGCCGAAGAATGTTACAGTGTAGACATGTTTGAAGGCTGTTACATGTAGACATGCTGAAGACTGTTCCTGTGTAGACATGCCGAAGAATGTTACAGTGTAGACATGTTTGAAGGCTGTTACATGTAGACATGCTGAAGACTGTTCCAGTGTAGATATGCTGAAGACTGTTACAGTGTAGACATGTATGAAGACTGTCACATGTAGGCATGCTGAAGACTGTTACATGTAGACATCCTAAAGTCTGTTACAGTGTAGACATGCTAAAGACAGTTACATGTAGACATCCTGAAGACTGTTACAAGTAGACATGCTGAAGACTGTTACATGTAGACATGCTGAAGACTGTTACATGTAGACATGCTGAAGACTGTTACATGTAGACATGCTGAAGACTGTTACATGTAGACATGCTGAAGACTGTTACAAGTAGATATGCTGAAGACTGTTACAGTGTAGACATAATGAAGAGTGTTACATGTAGACATGCTGAAGACTGTTACATGTAGACATCCTGAAGATTGTTACATGTAGACATGCTGAAGACTGTTGACATGTAGACATGTTTGAAGACTGTTACATGTAGACATGCTGAAGACAATTCCATTGTAGACATGCTGAAGACTGTTACATGTAGACATGCTGAATACTTTTACATGTAGACATGCTGAAGACTGTTACAGTTATTTTCCGGTCACAACTAGTAGACTTGTTTACGTGCTGCTGTGCGTTTTGTTGCTAACCTAACTTTGCTACCTGACAGTTTTACGGTTTTTACTTTGTAATTACCGTTTATTTTTTCATTCAACTTTTTCACTCGGACGCTTTATCTGGACGTGTTTCGTCAGGACCTCCACCAACCGAAGCTAAGTAGTAACATTAACATCATGCCTTCTAATTGCAGTCGCTGTACTCATAACATACAGGAGAACGGTCGGCTTAAGGCGAGATAGCTGTGCTGCAAGCCCAGCTTCAGACGCAATCGTTAGGCAAGGGAAATGTAAGTGTAGGAAAGGATGAAACAGCGTCTGTGCCACCAGTAAGTACAGATAGTCGTAGAAATCCCCTCGCACAGTCCCCCGCAGCCGGACAATTTTCTCACGGCTTCTGGAAGGAAATGCTGGAGCAATGCTCAACCGGTGTCGCTCATTCAGCCGACAGAAACTTTCAACCGGTTTTCCCCATTAAGCAGCGGTCGGAGTCAGAGGCCGAGCCTTCTCTGGTCTCTACTCCTCCCGTTACGGGTCTGAGATGCCGAGGCCTCCCACCATTAGCACTGACAAATTGAAAACTCTAGTCATTGGCGACTCCATTACTCGCAGTATTAGACTTGAAGCGAATCACCCAGCGATCATACACTGTTTACCAGGGGCAGGGCTACCGACGTTAAGGCTAACCTGAAGATGGTGCTGGCTAAGGCTAAATCTGGCGAGTGTAGAGAGTATAGAGATATTGTTATCCACGTCGGCACCAACGATGTTAGGGATGAAACAGTCAGAGGTCACAAAGCGCAACATAGCTTCAGCGTGTAAATCAGCTAGAAAGATGTGTCGGCATCGAGTAATTGTCTCTGGCCCTCCCAGTTAGGGGAGTGATGAGCTCTACAGCAGAGTCTCACAACTCAATCGCTGGTTGAAAACTGTTTTCTGCCCCACACAAAAGATAGAATTTGTAGATAATTGGCCCTCTTTCTGGGACTCACCCACAAACAGGACCAAGCCTGGCCTGTTGAGGAGTGACGGACTCCATCCTAGCTGGAGGGGTGCTCTCATCTTATCGACGAACATAGACAGGGCTCTAACTCCTCTAGCTTCACAATGAGATAGGGTGCAGGCCAGGCAGCAGGCTGTTAGCCAGCCTGCCAGCTTAGTGGAGTCTGCCACTAGCACAGTTAGTGTAGTCAGCTCAGCTATCTCTATTGAGACTGTGTCTGTGCCTCGACCTAGGTTGGGCAAAACTAAACATGGCGGTGTTCGCCTTAGCAATCTCACTAGAATAAAGACCTCCTCCATTGCTGCCATTATTGAAAGAGATTGTGATACCTCACATCTCAAAATGGGGCTACTCAATGTTAGATCCCTCACTTCCAAGGCAGTTCTAGTCAATGAACTAATCACTGATCATAATCTTGATGTGATTGGCCTGACTGAAACATGGCTTAAGCCTGATGAATTTATTGTGTTAAATGAGGCCTCACCTCCTGGTTACACTAGTGACCATATCCCCCGCGCATCCCGCAAAGGCGGAGGTGTTGCTAACATTTACAATAGCAAATTTCTATTTACAAAAAACAAAAACGACGTTTTCGTCTTTTGAGCTTCTAGTCATGAAATCTATGCAGCCTACTCAATCACTTTTTATAGCTACTGTTTACAGGCCTCCTGGGCCATATACAACATTCCTCACTGAGTTCCCTGAATTCCTATCGGACCTTGTAGTCATGGCAGACAATATTCTAATTTTTGGTGACTTTAATATTCACATGGAAAAGTCCACAGACCCACTCCAAAAGGCTTTTGGAGCCATCATTGACTCTGTCGGTTTTGTTCAACATGTCTCCGGACCTACTCACTGCCACAGTCATACTCTGGACCTAGTTTTGTCCCGTGGAATAAATGTTGTGGATCTTAATGTTTTTCCTCATAATCCTGGACTATCGGACCACCATTTTATTACGCTTGAAATCGCAACAGATAATCTGCTCAGACCCCAACCAAGGATCATCAAAAGTCGTGCTATAAATTCTCAGACATCCCAAAGATTCCTAGATGCCCTTCCAGAATCCTTCCACCTACCCAAGGACGTCAGAGTACAAAAAATCAGTTAACCACCTAACTGAGGAACTCAATGTAACCTTGCAATACCCTAGATGCAGTTGCACCCTAAAAACAAAAACATTTGCCAAAAAAACTAGCTCCCTGGTATACAGAAAATACCCGAGCTCTGAAGCAAGTTACCAGAAAATTGGAACGGAAATGGCGCCACACCAAACTGGAAGTCTTCCGACTAGCTTGGAAAGACAGTACCGTGCAGTATCGAAGAGCCCTCACTGCTGCTCGATCATCCTATTTTTCCAAGTTAATTGAGGAAAATAAGAATAATCCAAAGTTTCTTTTTGATACTGTCACAAAGCTAACTAAAAAGCAGCATTCCCAAGAGAGGATGGCTTTCACTTTAGCAGTGATTCATTCATGAACTTCTTTGAGGAAAAGATCATGATCATTAGAAAGCAAATTACGGACTCCTCTTTAAATCTGCGTATTCCTCCAAAGCTCAGTTGTCCTGAGTCCACACAACTTTGCCAGGACATAAAATCAAGAGAGACACTCAAGTTTTTAGTACCATATCTCTTGACACATTGATGAAAATAATCATGGCCTCTAAACCTTCAAGCTGCATACTGGACCCTATTCCAACTAAACTACTGAAAGAGCTGCTTCCTGTGCTTGGCCCTCCTATGTTGAACATAATAAACAGCTCTCTATCTACCGGATGTGTACCAAACTCACTAAAAGTGGCAGTAATAAAGCCTCTCTTAAAAAGCCAAACCTTGACCCAGAAAATATAAAAACTATCGGCCTATATCGAATCTTCCATTCCTCTCAAAAATTTTAGAAAAAGCTGTTGCGCAGCAACTCACTGCCTTCCTGAAGACAAACAATGTATACGAAACGCTTCAGTCTGGTTTTAGACCCCATCATAGCACTGAGACTGCACTTGTGAAGGTGGTAAATGACCTTTTAATGGCGTCAGACCGAGGCTCTGCAACTGTACTCATGCTCCTAGACCTTAGTGCTGCTTTTGATACCATCGATCACCACATTCTTTGGAGAGATTGGAAACCCAAATTGGTCTACATGGACAAGTTTTGGCCTGGTTTAGATCTTATCTGTCGGAAAGATATCAGTTTGTCTCTGTGGATGGTTTGTCCTCTGACAAATCAACTGTAAATTTCGTGTTCCTCAAGGCTCTGTTTTGGGACCACTATTGTTTTCACTATATATTTTACCACTTGGTGATGTCATTCGAAACATAATGTTAACTTTCACTGCTATGCGGATGACACACAGCTGTACATTTCGATGAAACATGGTGAAGCCCCAAAATTGCCCTCCCTTGAAGCCTGTGTTTCAGACATAAGGAAGTGGATGGCAGAAAATTTTCTACTTTTAAACTCTGATAAAACAGAGATGCTAGTCCTAGGTCCCAAGAAACAAAGAGATCTTCTGTTGAATCTGACAATTAATCTTGATGGTTGTACAGTCGTCTCAAATAAAACTGTGAAGGACCTCGGCGTTACTCTGGACCCTGATCTCTCTTTTGACGAACATATCAAGACTGTTTCAAGGACAGCTTTTTCCATTTACGTAACATTGTAAAAATTAGAAACTTTCTGTCCAAAAATGATGCAGAAAAGTTAATCCATGCATTTGTAACTTCTAGGTTAGACTACTGCAATGCTTTATTTTCCGGCTATCCGGATAAAGCACTAAATAAACTTCAGTTAGTGCTTAACACGGCTGCTAGAATCTTGACTAGAACCCCAAAATTTGATCATATTACTCCAGTACTAGCCTCTCTACACTGGCTTCCTGTTAAGGCAAGGGCTGATTTCAAGGTTTTACTGCTAACCTACAAAGCATTACATGGGCTTGCTCCTACCTATCTTTCTGATTTGGTCCTGCCGTACATACCTACACGCACGCCACGGTCACAAGACGCAGGCCTCCTTACTGTCCCTAAAATTTCTAAGCAAACAGCTGGAGGCAGGGCTTTTTCCTATAGAGCTCCATTTTTATGGAATAGTCTGCCTATCCATGTGAGAGACGCAGACTCGGTCTCAACCTTTAAGTCTTTATTGAAGACTCATCTCTTCAGTAGGTCTTATGACTGAGTGTAGTCTGGCCCAGGAGTGTGAAGGTGAACGGAAAGGCACTGGAGCAACGAACCACCCTTGCTGTCTTTGCCTGGCCGGTTCCCTCCACTGGGATTCTCTGCCTCTAACCCTATTACAGGGGCTGAGTCACTGGCTTCTGGTGCCGTGGCGGAGATCTTGTGGGCTATACTCGGCCTTGTCTCAGGATGGTAAGTTGGTGGTTGAAGATATCCCTCTAGTGGTGTGGGGGCTGTGCTTCGCAGAGTGGGTGGGGTTATATCCTGCCTGTTTGGCCCTGTCCGGGGTTTCGTCTGGACGGGCCACAGTGTCTCCCGACCCCTCCTGTCTCACCCCAGTATTTATGCTGCAGTAGTTTATGTGTCGGGGTGCTAGGGTCCGTCTGTTATATCTGGAGTATTTCTTCTCTTATCTGGTGTCCTGTGCGAATTTAAGTATGCTCGCCTAATTATCTCTCTCTTTCTTTTTCTTCTTCTCTCTCTCTCTCTCTCTCTCTCTCTCTCTCTCTCTCTCTCTCTCTCTCTCGGAGGACCTGAGCATTAGGACCATTCCTCAAGGCCTACCCGGATGTCCCGAGTCCACCTGGCCGTGCTGCTTCTCCAGTTACAACTGTTCTGCCTGTTTTATGAACATTTTAAAATCTTGTCCATGTTCTGTTATAATCTGCACCCGGCACAGCCAGAAGAGGACTGGCCACCCCTCACAGCCTGGTTCCTCTCTAGGTTTCTTCCTAGGTTTTGGCCTTCTAGGGAGTTTTTCCTAGCCACCGTGCTTTTACACCTGCATTGCTTGCTGTTTGGGGTTTTAGGCTGGGTTTCTGTACAGCACTCTGTGACATCAGCTGATGTAAGGGGGGCTTTATAAATAAATTTGATTTGATTTGATTTACAGTGTAGATATGCTGAAGACTGTTACAGTGTAGACATGCTGAAGACTGTTACATTTAGACATGCTAAAGACATTTACATGTAGACATGCTGAAGACTGTTACATGTAGACATGCTGAAGACTGTTACATGTAGACATGCTGAAGACTGTTACATGTAGACATAATGAAGACTTTTACATGTAGAAATGTTTGAAGTCTGTTACATGTCCACATGCTGAAGACTGTTACAGTGTAGACATGAAGACTGTTACATGTAGACATGCTAAAGACTGTTACATGTAGACATGCTGAAGACTGTTACATGTAGACATGCTGAAGACTGTTACATGTAGACATGCTGAAGACTCTAACATGTAGACATGCTGAAGACTGTTACATGTAGACATGCTGAAGACTGTTACATGTAGACATGCTGAAGACTGTTACATGTAGACATCCTGAAGACTGTTACAAGTAGACATGCTGAAGACTGTTACATGTAGACATAATGAAGACTGTTACATGTAGACATGCTGAAGACTGTTCCAGTGTAGACATGCTGAAGACATTTACATGTAGACATGCCGAAGACTGTTACATGTAGACATGCTGAAGACTTTTACATGTAGACATGCTGAAGACTGTTACATGTAGACATGCTGAAGACTCTAACATGTAGACATGCTGAAGACTGTTACATGTAGACATGCTGAAGACTGTTACATGTAGACATGCTGAAGACTGTTACATGTAGACATCCTGAAGACTGTTACAAGTAGACATGCTGAAGACTGTTACATGTAGACATAATGAAGACTGTTACATGTAGACATGCTGAAGACTGTTACAGTAAAGACATGTTTGAAGACTGTTAAATGTAGACATGCTAAAGACTAGTACAGATAAACATGCTGAAGACTGTTACATGTAGACTTGCTGAAGACTGTTACAGTGTAGACATGTTTGAAAACTGTTACAGTGTAGACACGCTGAAGACAATTCCATTGTAGACATGCTGAAGAATGTTACAGTGTAGACATGTTTGAAGACTGTTACATGTAGACATGCTGAAGACTGTTCCAGTGTAGACATGCTGAAGAATGTTACAGTGTAGAGATGTTTGAAGACTGTTACATGTAGACATGCTGAAGACTTTTACATGTAGACATGCTGAAGACTGTTACATGTAGACATGCTGAAGACTCTAACATGTAGACATGCTGAAGACTGTTACATGTAGACATGCTGAAGACTGTTACATGTAGACATGCTGAAGACTGTTAGACATGCTGAAGACGGTTACAGTAAAGACATGTTTGAAAACTGTTACAGTGTAGACATGCTGAAGACTGTTACATGTAGACATGCTGAAGACAGTTACATATAGATATGCTGAAGACTGTTACATGTAGACATGCTGAAGACTGTTACAGTGTAGACATGCTGAAGACTGTTAAATTGCAGACATGCTGAAGACTGTTACATGTAGACATGCTGAAGACTTTTACATGTAGACATGCTGAAGACTGTTACATGTAGTCATGCTGAAGACTCTAACATGTAGACATGCTGAAGACTGTTACATGTAGACATGCTGAAGACTGGTAGACATGCTGAAGACTGTTACAGTAAAGACATGTTTGAAAACTGTTACAGTGTAGACATGCTGAATCCTGTTACATATAGATATGCCGAAGACTGTTACATGTAGACATGCTGAAGACTGTTACAGTGTAGACATGCTGAAGACTGTTAAATTGCAGACATGCTGAAGACTGTTACATGTAGACATGCTGACGACTGTTACATGTAGACATGCTGAAAACTGTTACATGTAGACATGATGAAGACTGTTCCATTGTAGACATGCCGAAGAATGTTACAGTGTAGACATGTTTGAAGGCTGTTACATGTAGACATGCTGAAGACTGTTCCTGTGTAGACATGCCGAAGAATGTTACAGTGTAGACATGTTTGAAGGCTGTTACATGTAGACATGCTGAAGACTGTTCCAGTGTAGATATGCTGAAGACTGTTACAGTGTAGACATGTATGAAGACTGTCACATGTAGGCATGCTGAAGACTGTTACATGTAGACATCCTAAAGTCTGTTACAGTGTAGACATGCTAAAGACTGTTACATGTAGACATGCTGAAGACAGTTACATGTAGACATCCTGAAGACTGTTACAAGTAGACATGCTGAAGACTGTTACATGTAGACATGCTGAAGACTGTTACATGTAGACATGCTGAAGACTGTTACATGTAGACATGCTGAAGACTGTTACATACTGACATGCTAAAGACTGTTACATGTAGACATGCTGAAGACTGTTACATGTAGACATCCTGAAGACTGTTACAAGTAGACATGCTGAAGACTGTTACATGTAGACATAATGAAGAGTGTTACATGTAGACATGCTGAAGACTGTTACAGTGTAGACATGCTGAAGACTGTTACATGTAGACATGCTGAAGACTTTTACATGTAGACATGCTGAAGACTGTTACATGTAGACATGCTGAAGACTGTTCCATTGTAGACATGCCGAAGAATGTTACAGTGTAGACATGTTTGAAGGCTGTTACATGTAGACATGCTGAAGACTGTTCCAGTGTAGACATGCTGAAGACTGTTACAGTGTAAACATGTATGAAGACTGTCACATGTAGGTATGCTGAAGACTGTTACAGTGTAGACATGCTGAAGACTGTTACATGTAGACATGCTAAAGACTGTTACATGTAGACATGCTGAAGACTGTTACATGTAGTCATCCTGAAGACTTTTACAAGTAGACATGCTGAAGACTGTTACATGTAGACATGCTGAAGACTGTTACATGTAGACATGCTGAAGACTGTTACAGTGTAGACATGCTGAAGACTGTTACATGTAGACATGCTAAAGACTGTTACATGTAGACATGCTGAAGACTGTTACATGTAGACATCCTGAAGATTGTTACATGTAGACATGCTGAAGACTTTGACATGTAGACATGTTTGAAGTCTGTTACATGTCCACATGCTGAAGACTATTACAGTGTAGACATGCTGAAGACTGTTACATGTAGACATGCTGAATACTTTTACATGTAGACATGCTGAAGACTGTTACAGTGTAGATATGCTGAAGACTGTTACAGTGTAGACATGCTGAAGACTGTTACATGTAGACATGCTAAAGACTGTTACATGTAGACATGCTGAAGACTGTTACATGTAGACATCCTGAAGATTGTTACATGTAGACATGCTGAAGACTTTGACATGTAGACATGTTTGAAGTCTGTTACATGTCCACATGCTGAAGACTATTTCAGTGTAGACATGCTGAAGACTGTTACATGTAGACATGCTGAATACTTTTACATGTAGACATGCTGAAGACTGTTACAGTGTAGATATGCTGAAGACTGTTACAGTGTAGACATGCTGAAGACTGTTACATGTAGACATGCTAAAGACATTTACATGTAGACATGCTGAAGACTGTTACATGTAGACATGCTGAAGACTGTTACATGTAGACATGCTGAAGACTGTTACATGTAGACATAATGAAGACTTTTACATGTAGAAATGTTTGAAGTCTGTTACATGTCCACATGCTGAAGACTGTTACAGTGTAGACATGAAGACTGTTACATGTAGACATGCTAAAGACTGTTACATGTAGACATGCTGAAGACTGTTACATGTAGACATGCTGAAGACTGTTACATGTAGACATGCTGAAGACTCTAACATGTAGACATGCTGAAGACTGTTACATGTAGACATGCTGAAGACTGTTACATGTAGACATGCTGAAGACTGTTACATGTAGACATCCTGAAGACTGTTACAAGTAGACATGCTGAAGACTGTTACATGTAGACATAATGAAGACTGTTACATGTAGACATGCTGAAGACTGTTACATGTAGACATGCTGAAGACTCTAACATGTAGACATGCTGAAGACTGTTACATGTAGACATGCTGAAGACTGTTACATGTAGACATGCTGAAGACTGTTACATGTAGACATCCTGAAGACTGTTACAAGTAGACATGCTGAAGACTGTTACATGTAGACATAATGAAGACTGTTACATGTAGACATGCTGAAGACTGTTACAGTAAAGACATGTTTGAAGACTGTTAAATGTAGACATGCTAAAGACTAGTACAGATAAACATGCTGAAGACTGTTACATGTAGACTTGCTGAAGACTGTTACAGTGTAGACATGTTTGAAAACTGTTACAGTGTAGACATGCTGAAGACTGTTACATGTAGACATGCTGAAGACTGTTACATGTAGACATGCTAAAGAATGTTACAGTGTAGACATGTTTGAAGGCTGTTACATGTAGACATGCTGAAGACTGTTCCTGTGTGGACATGATGAAGACTGTTACAGTGTAGACATGTTTGAAGACTGTTACATGTAGACATGCTGAAGGCTGTTACATATAGACATGTTGAAGACTGTTACATGTAGACATGCTGAAGACTGTTACATGTAGACATGCTGAAGACTTTTACATGTAGACATGCTGAAGACTGTTACATGTATACATGCTGAAGACTGTTACATGTAGACATCCTGAAGACTTTTACATGTAGACATGCTGAAGACTGTTACATGTAGACATGCTGAAGACTCTAACATGTAGACATGCTGAAGACTGTTACATGTAGACATGCTGAAGACTGTTACATGTAGACATGCTGAAGACTGTTACATGTAGACATCCTGAAGACTGTTACAAGTAGACATGCTGAAGACTGTTACATGTAGACATAATGAAGACTGTTACATGTAGACATGCTGTAGACTGTTACAGTAAAGACATGTTTGAAGACTGTTAAATGTAGACATGCTAAAGACTAGTACAGATAAACATGCTGAAGACTGTTACATGTAGACTTGCTGAAGACTGTTACAGTGTAGACATGTTTGAAAACTGTTACAGTGTAGACATGCTGAAGACTGTTACATGTAGACATGCTGAAGACTGTTACATGTAGACATGCTAAAGAATGTTACAGTGTAGACATGTTTGAAGGCTGTTACATGTAGACATGCTGAAGACTGTTCCTGTGTGGACATGATGAAGACTGTTACAGTGTAGACATGTTTGAAGACTGTTACATGTAGACATGCTGAAGGCTGTTACATGTAGACATGTTGAAGACTGTTACATGTAGACATGCTGAAGACTGTTACATGTAGACATGCTGAAGACTTTTACATGTAGACATGCTGAAGACTGTTACATGTATACATGCTGAAGACTGTTACATGTAGACATCCTGAAGACTTTTACATGTAGACATTTTGAAGACTTTTACAGTGTAGACATGCTGAAGACGGTTATAGTGTAGACATTCTGAAGACTTTGACATGTAGATATGTTTGAAGTCTGTTACATGTCCACATGCTGAAGACTGTTACAGTGTAGATATGCTGAAGGCTGTTACATTGTTGACATGCTGAAGACTGTTACATGTAGACATGCTGAAGACTGTTACAGTGTAGATATGCTGAAGACTGTTACATTGTTGACATGCTGAAGACTGTTACATGTAGACATGCTGAAGACTGTTCCATTGTAGACATGCCGAAGAATGTTACAGTGTAGACATGTTTGAAGGCTGTTACATGTAGACATGCTGAAGACTGTTACAGTGTAGAGATGCTGAAGACTGTTACATGTAGACATGCTGAAGACTGTTACATACAGACATGCTGAAGACTGTTACATGTTGACATGCTGAAGACTGTTACAGTGTAGATATGCTGAAGACTGTTACAGTGTAGATATGCTGAAGACTGTTACATGTAGACATGCTGAAGACTGTTACATGTAGACATGCTGAAGACTGTTCCATTGTAGACATGCCGAAGAATGTTACAGTGTAGACATGCTGAAGACTGTTACATGTAGACATGCTGAAGACTGTTACATATAGACATGCTGAAGACTGGTACGTGTCGACATGCTGAAGACTGTTACATGTAGACATGCTGAAAACTGTTACATCTAGACATGATGAAGACTGTTCCATTGTAGACATGCCGAAGAATGTTACAGTGTAGACATGCTGAAGACTGTTACATGTAGATATGCTGAAGACTGTTACCGTGTAGTCATGCTGAAGACTGTTACATGTAGACATGCCGAAGAATGTTACAGTGTAGACATGCTGAAGACTGTTACATGTAGACATGCTGAAGACTGTTACATGTAGACATGCTGAGGACTGTTACAGTGTAGACATGCTGAAGACTGTTAAATTGCAGACATGCTGAAGACTGGTACGTGTCGACATGCTGAAGACTGTTACATGTAGACATGCTGAAAACTGTTACATCTAGACATGATGAAGACTGTTCCATTGTAGACATGCCGAAGAATGTTACAGTGTAGACATGCTGAAGACTGTTACATGTAGATATGCTGAAGACTGTTACCGTGTAGACATGCTGAAGACTGTTACATGTAGACATGCTGAAGACTTTTACATGTAGACATGCTGATGATTGTTACATGTAGACATGCTGAAGACTGTTACATGTAGACATGCTGAAGACTGTTACATGTAGACTTGCTAAAGACTGTTACATGTAGACATGCTGAAGACTGTTACATGTACACATGCTGAAGACTGTTACAGTGTAGACATGCTGAAGACTGTTACATGTAGATATGCTGAAGACTGTTACCGTGTAGACATGCTGAAGACTGTTACATGTACACATGCTGAAGACTGTTATATTGTAGACATGCTGAAGACTGTTACATGTAGACATGCTGAAGACTGTCATATTGCAGACATGCTGAAGACTGTTACATGTAGACATGCTGAAGACTGTTACATGTAGACATGCTGACAACTGTTACATGTAGACATGCTGAAGACTGTTACATGTAGACATGCTGAAGACTGTTACATGTAGACATGCTGAAAACTGTTACATGTAGACATGATGAACACTGTTCCTGTGTAGACATGCTGAAGACTGTTACAGTGTAGACATGTTTGAAGACTGTTACATGTAGACATGCTGAAGACTTTTACATGTAGACTTGCTGAATATTGTTACATGTAGACATGCTAAAGACTGTTACATGTAGACATGCTAAAGACTGTTACATGTAGACATGCTGAAGACTGTTACATGTACACATGCTGAAGACTGTTACATGTAGACATGCTGAAGACTGTTACAGTTTAGACATGCCGAAGAATGTTACAGTGTAGACATGTTTGAAGGCTGATACATGTAGACATGCTGAAGACTGTTACATGTATACATGCTGAAGACTGTTACATGTAGACATCCTGAAGACTGTTACATGTAGACATGCTCAAGACTTTTACATGTAGACATTTTGAAGACTTTTACAGTGTAGACATGCTGAAGACGGTTATAGTGTAGACATTCTGAAGACTTTGACATGTAGATATATTTGAAGTATGTTACATGTCCACATGCTGAAGACTGTTACAGTGTAGACATGCTGAAGACTGTTACATGTAGACATGCTGAAGACTGTTACATACAGACATGCTGAAGACTGTTACATGTTGACATGCTGAAGACTGTTACAGTGTAGATATGCTGAAGACTGTTACAGTGTAGACATGCTGAAGATTTTTACATGTAGACATGCTGAAGACTGGTACATGTAGACATGCTGAAGACTGTTACATATAGACATGCTGAAGACTGTTCCATTTTAGACATGACGAAGAATGTTACAGTGTAGACATGCTGAAGACTGTTACATGTAGACATGCTGAAGACTGTTACATGTAGACATGCTGAAAACTGTTACATGTAGACATGATGAACACTGTTCCTGTGTAGACATGCTGAAGACTGTTACAGTGTAGACATGTTTGAAGACTGTTACATGTAGACATGCTGAAGACTTTTACATGTAGACTTGCTGAATATTGTTACATGTAGACATGCTGAAGACTGTTACATGTAGACATGCTAAAGACTGTTACATGTAGACATGCTGAAGACTGTTACATGTACACATGCTGAAGACTGTTACATGTAGACATGCTGAAGACTGTTACAGTTTAGACATGCCGAAGAATGTTACAGTGTAGACATGTTTGAAGGCTGATACATGTAGACATGCTGAAGACTGTTACATGTAGACATGCTGAAAACTGTTACATCTAGACATGATGAAGACTGTTCCATTGTAGACATGCCGAAGAATGTTACAGTGTAGACATGCTGAAGAATGTTACAGTGTAGACATGCTGAAGACTGTTACATGTAGATATGCTGAAGACTGTTACCGTGTAGACATGCTGAAGACTGTTACATGTAGACATGCTGAAGACTTTTACATGTAGACATGCTGATGATTGTTACATGTAGACATGCTGAAGACTGTTACATGTAGACATGCTGAAGACTGTTACATGTAGACTTGCTAAAGACTGTTACATGTAGACATGCTGAAGACTGTTACATGTACACATGCTGAAGACTGTTACAGTGTAGACATGCTGAAGACTGTTACATGTAGATATGCTGAAGACTGTTACCGTGTAGACATGCTGAAGACTGTTACATGTAGACATGCTGAAGACTGTTATATTGTAGACATGCTGAAGACTGTTACATGTAGACATGCTGAAGACTGTCATATTGCAGACATGCTGAAGACTGTTACATGTAGACATGCTGACAACTGTTACATGTACACATGCTGAAGACTGTTACAGTTTAGACATTCTGTAGACTGTTACATGTAGATATGCTGAAGACTGTTACATGTAGACATGCTGAAGACTTTTACATGTAGACATGCTGAAGACTGTTACATGTATACATGCTGAAGACTGTTACATGTAGACATCCTGAAGACTGTTACATGTAGACATGCTCAAGACTTTTACATGTAGACATTTTGAAGACTTTTACAGTGTAGACATGCTGAAGACGGTTATAGTGTAGACATTCTGAAGACTTTGACATGTAGATATATTTGAAGTCTGTTACATGTCCACATGCTGAAGACTGTTACAGTGTGGACATGCTGAAGACTGTTACATGTAGACATGCTGAAGACTGTTACATACAGACATGCTGAAGACTGTTACATGTTGACATGCTGAAGACTGTTACAGTGTAGATATGCTGAAGACTGTTACAGTGTAGACATGCTGAAGATTTTTACATGTAGACATGCTGAAGACTGGTACATGTAGACATGCTGAAGACTGTTACATATAGACATGCTGAAGACTGTTCCATTTTAGACATGACGAAGAATGTTACAGTGTAGACATGCTGAAGACTGTTACATGTAGACATGCTGAAGACTGTTACATGTAGACATGCTGAAAACTGTTACATGTAGACATGATGAACACTGTTCCTGTGTAGACATGCTGAAGACTGTTACAGTGTAGACATGTTTGAAGACTGTTACATGTAGACATGCTGAAGACTTTTACATGTAGACTTGCTGAAGATTGTTACATGTAGACATGCTGAAGACTGTTACATGTAGACATGCTAAAGACTGTTACATGTAGACATGCTGAAGACTGTTACATGTACACATGCTGAAGACTGTTACATGTAGACATGCTGAAGACTGTTACAGTTTAGACATGCCGAAGAATGTTACAGTGTGGACATGTTTGAAGGCTGATACATGTAGACATGCTGAAGACTGTTCCAGTGTAGACATGCTGAAGACTGTTCCAGTGTAGACATGCTGAAGACTTTTACAGTGTAGACATGTTTGAAGACGGTTACATGTAGATATGCTGAAGACTGTTACATGTAGATATGCTGAAGACTGTTCCAGTGTAGACATGCTGAAGACTGTAACAGTGTAGACATGTTTGAAGGCTGTTACATCTCGAAATGCTGAAGACTGTTCCAGTGTAGACATGCTTAAGACTGTTACAGTGTAGACATGTTTGAAGACGGTTACATGTAGACATGCTGAAGACTTTTACATGTAGACATGCAGATGTCTGTTACATGTAGACATGCTCAAGACTTTTACAGTGTAGACATGCTGAAGACGGTTATAGTGTAGACATTCTGAAGACTTTGACATGTAGATATATTTGAAGTCTGTTACATGTCCACATGCTGAAGACTGTTACAGTGTAGACATGCTGAAGACTGTTACATGTTGACATGCTGAAGACTGTTACAGTGTAGATATGCTGAAGACTGTTACAGTGTAGACATGCTGAAGACTGTTACATGTAGACATGCTGAAGACTTTTACATGTACACATGCTGACGACTGTTACAGTGTAGACATGCTGAGACTGTTACATGTAGATATGCTAAAGACTTTTACAGTGTAGACATGCTGAAGACTGTTACATGTAGACATGCTGAAGACTTTTACATGTAGACATGCTGAAGACTGTTACATGTATACATGCTGAAGACTGTTACATGTAGACATCCTGAAGACTGTTACATGTAGACATGCTCAAGACTTTTACATGTAGACATTTTGAAGACTTTTACAGTGTAGACATGCTGAAGACGGTTATAGTGTAGACATTCTGAAGACTTTGACATGTAGATATATTTGAAGTCTGTTACATGTCCACATGCTGAAGACTGTTACAGTGTAGACATGCTGAAGACTGTTACATGTTGACATGCTGAAGACTGTTACAGTGTAGATATGCTGAAGACTGTTACAGTGTAGACATGCTGAAGACTGTTACATGTAGACATGCTGAAGACTTTTACATGTAGCCATGCTGAAGACTGGTACATGTAGACATGCTGAAGACTTTTACATGTAGACATGCTGAAGACTGTTCCAGTGTAGACATGCTGAAGACTGTTACATGTAGACATGCTGAAAACTGTTACATGTACACATGCTGAAGACTGTTACAGTGTAGACATGCTGAGGACTGTTACATGTAGATATGCTGAAGACTGTTCCAGTGTAGACATGCTGAAGACTGTTACAGTGTAGACATGTTTGAAGGCTGTTACATCTAGACATGCTGAAGACTGTTCCATTGTAGACATGCTGAAGACTGTTACAGTAAAGACATGTTTGAAGACTGTTAAATGTAGACATGCTAAAGACTTGTACAGATAGACATGCTGAAGACTGTTACAGTGTAGATATGCTGAAGACTGTTACAGTGTAGACATGCTGAAGACTGTTACATGTAGACATGCTGAAGACTTTTACATGTAGCCATGCTGAAGACTGGTACATGTAGACATGCTGAAGACTTTTACATGTAGACATGCTGAAGACTGTTCCAGTGTAGACATGCTGAAGACTGTTACATGTAGACATGCTGAGGACTGTTACATGTAGACATGCTGAAGACTGTTACAATTTAGACATGCCGAAGAATGTTACAGTGTAGACATGTTTGAAGGCTGATACATGTAGACATGCTGAAGACTGTTCCAGTGTAGACATGCTGAAGACTGTTCCAGTGTAGACACGCTGAAGACTGTTACAGTGTAGACATGTTTGAAGACGGTTACATGTAGACATGCTGAAAACTGTTACATGTACACATGCTGAAGACTGTTACAGTGTAGACATGCTGTAGACTGTCACATGTAGATATGCTGAAGACTGTTACAGTGTAGACATGCTGAAGACTGTTACATGTAGACATGCTGAAGACTGTTACATGTAGACATGCTGAAGACTGTTACATGTAGACATGCTGAAGACTGTTACAGTTTAGACATGCCGAAGAATGTTACAGTGTAGACATGTTTGAAGGCTGTTACATTTAGACATGCTGAAGACTGTTCCAGTGTAGACATGCTGAAGACTGTTACATGTAGACATGCTGAAAACTGTTCCAGTGTAGACATGCTGAAGACTGTTACAGTGTAGACATGTTTGAAGGCTGTTACATCTAGACATGCTGAAGACTGTTCCAGTGTAGACATGCTGAAGACTGTTACAGTGTAGACATGTTTGAAGACGGTTACATGTAGACATGCTGAAGACTTTTACATGTAGACATGCAGAAGTCTGTTACATGTACACATGCTCAAGACTTTTACATGTAGACATTTTGAAGACTTTTACAGTGTAGACATGCTGAAGACGGTTATAGTGTAGACATTCTGAAGACTTTGACATGTAGATATATTTGAAGTATGTTACATGTCCACATGCTGAAGACTGTTACAGTGTAGACATGCTGAAGACTGTTACATGTAGACATGCTGAAGACTTTTACATGTAGACATGCTGAAGACTGTTACATGTAGACATGCTGAAGACTGTTACATGTATTTATGCTGAAGACTGTTCCAGTGTAGACATGCTGAAGACTGTTACAGTGTAGACATGTTTGAAGGCTGTTACAGCTAGACATGCTGAAGACTGTTCCAGTTTAGACATGCCGAATACTGTTACAGTGTAGACATGTTTGAAGACGGTTACATGTAGACATGCTGAAGACTTTTACATGTAGACATGCAGATGTCTGTTACATGTAGACATGCTCAAGCCTTTTACATGTAGACATCCTGAAGACTGTGACATGTAGACATACTCAAGACTTTTACATGTAGACATTTTGAAGACTTTTACAGTGTAGACATGCTGAAGACGGTTATAGTGTAGACATGCTGAAGACTGTTACATGTAGACATGCTGAAGACTGTTTCAAACAGACATGCTGAAGACTGTTACAGTGTAGACATGCTGAAGACTGTTACATTGCAGACATGCTGAAGAATGTTACATGTAGACATGATGAAGACTGTTACAGTGTACACATGCTGAGACTGTTACATGTAGATATGCTGAAGAATGTTACATGTAGACATGCTGAAGACTGTTACAGTGTACACATGCTGAGACTGTTACATGTAGATATGCTGAAGACTTTACAGTGTAGACATGCTGAAGACTATTACATGTAGACATGCTGAAGACTTTTACATTTAGAGATGCTGAAGACTGTTACATGTAGACATCCCTGAAGACTGTTACATGTAGACATGCTCAAGACTTTTACATGTAGACATGCTGAAGACTGTTACATGTTGACATGCTGAAGACTGTTACAGTGTAGATATGCTGAAGACTGTTACAGTGTATTCATGCTGAACACTGTTACATGTAGACATGCTGAAGACTGTTACATGTCGATATGCTGAAGACTGTTCCAGTGTAGTCATGCTGAAGACTGTTACAGTGTAGACATGTTTGAAGACGGTTACATGTAGACATGCTGAAGACTTTTACATGGAGACATGCTGAAGACTGTTACATGTAGACATGCTGAAGACTGTTATATGTAGACATGCTGAAGACTGTTACATACAGACATGCTGAAGACTGTAACAGTGTAGACATGCCGAAGAATGTTACAGTGTAGACATGTTTGAAGGCTGTTACATGTAGACTTGCTGAAGACTGTTCCAGTGTAGACATGCTGAAGACTGTTACATGTAGATATGCTGAAGACTTTTACAGTGTAGACATGCTGAAGACTGTTACAGCTAGACATGCTGAAGACTGTTCCAGTTTAGACATGCCGAATACTGTTACAGTGTAGACATGTTTGAAGACGGTTAAATGTAGACATGCTGAAGACTTTTACATGTAGACATGCAGATGTCTGTTACATGTAGACATGCTCAAGACTTTTACATGTAGACATCCTGAAGACTGTGACATGTAGACATACTCAAGACTTTTACATGTAGACATTTTGAAGACTTTTACAGTGTAGACATGCTGAAGACGGTTATAGTGTAGACATGCTGAAGACTGTTACATGTAGACATGCTGAAGACTGTTTCAAACAGACATGCTGAAGACTGTTACAGTGTAGACATGCTGAAGACTGTTACATTGCAGACATGCTGAAGAATGTTACATGTAGACATGATGAAGACTGTTACAGTGTACACATGCTGAGACTGTTACATGTAGATATGCTGAAGAATGTTACATGTAGACATGCTGAAGACTGTTACAGTGTACACATGCTGAGACTGTTACATGTAGATATGCTGAAGACTTTTACAGTGTAGACATGCTGAAGACTATTACATGTAGACATGCTGAAGACTTTTACATTTAGAGATGCTGAAGACTGTTACATGTAGACATCCCTGAAGACTGTTACATGTAGACATGCTCAAGACTTTTACATGTAGACATGCTGAAGACTGTTACATGTTGACATGCTGAAGACTGTTACAGTGTAGATATGCTGAAGACTGTTACAGTGTATTCATGCTGAACACTGTTACATGTAGACATGCTGAAGACTGTTACATGTAGATATGCTGAAGACTGTTACAGTGTAGATATGCTGAAGACTGTTACAGTGTATTCATGCTGAACACTGTTACATGTAGACATGCTGAAGACTTTTACATGGAGACATGCTGAAGACTGTTACATGTAGACATGCTGAAGACTGTTATATGTAGACATGCTGAAGACTGTTACATACAGACATGCTGAAGACTGTAACAGTGTAGACATGCCGAAGAATGTTACAGTGTAGACATGTTTGAAGGCTGTTACATGTAGACATGCTGAAGACTGTTCCAGTGTAGACATGCTGAAGACTGTTACATGTAGATATGCTGAAGACTTTTACAGTGTAGACATGCTGAAGACTGTTACAGTGTAGACATGCTGAAGACTGTTACAGTGTAGACATGCTGAAGACTGTTACATTGCAGACATGCTGAAGAATGTTACATGTAGAAATCCTGAAGACTGTTACATGTACACATGCTGAAGACTGTTACAGTGTAGACATGCTGAGACTGTTACATGTAGACATGCTGAAGACTCTTACAGTGTAGACATGCTGAGACTTTTACATGTAGATATGCTGAAGACTATTACAGTGTAGACATGTTGAAGACTGTTACATGTAGACATGCTGAAGACTTTTACATGTAGACATGCTGAAGTCTGTTATATGTATACATGCTGAAGACTGTTACATGTAGACATCCTGAAGACTGTTACATGTAGACATGCTGAAGACTTTTACATGTAGACATTTTGAAGACTTTTACATTGTAGACATGCTGAAGACTGTTATAGTGTAGACATTCTGAAGACTTTGACATGTAGAAATGTTTGAAGTCTGTTACATGTCCACATTCTGAAGACTGTTACAGTGTAGACATGCTGAACACTGTTACATGTAGACATGCTGAAGACTTTTACATGTAGACATGCTGAATACTGTTACATGTAGACATGCTGAAGACTGTTACATGTAGACATGCTGAAAACTGTTCCATTGTAGACATGCAGAAGAATGTTACAGAGTAGACATGTTTGAAGGCTGTTACATGTAGACATGCTGAAGACTCTTCCAGCGTAGACATGCTGAAGACTGTTACAGTGTAGACATGTTTGAAGACTGTTACATGTAGACATGCTGAAGACTGTTACAGTGTATTCATGCTGAACACTGTTACATGTAGACATGCTGAAGACTTTTACATGTAGACATGCTGAAGACTGTTACATGTAGACATGCTGAAGACTGTTACATGTAGACATGCTGAAAACTGTTCCATTGTAGACATGCAGAAGAATGTTACAGAGTAGACATGTTTGAAGGCTGTTACATGTAGACATGCTGAAGACTCTTCCAGCGTAGACATGCTGAAGACTGTTACAGTGTAGACATGTTTGAAGACTGTTACATGTAGACATGCTGAAGACTGTTACATGTAGACATCCTGAAGACTGTTACAGTGTAGACATGTTTGAAGACGGTTACATGTAGACATGCTGAAGACTTTTACATGTAGAAATGCTGAAGACTGTTACATGTAGACATGATGAAGACTGTTACAGTGTAGACATGCTGAAGACTGTTACATTGCAGACATGCTGAAGAATGTTACATGTAGACATGCTGAAGACTGTTACATGTACACATGCTGAAGACTGTTACAGTGTAGACATGCTGAAGACTGTTACAGTGTAGACATGCTGAGACTGTTACATGTAGATATGCTGTAGACTTTTACATTGTAGACATGTTGAAGACTGTTACATGTAGACATGCTGAAGACTTTTACATGTAGACATGCTGAAGACTGTTATATGTATACATGCTGAAGACTGTTACATGTAGACATCCTGAAGACTGTTACATGTAGACATGCTGAAGACTTTTACATGTAGACATTTTGAAGACTTTTACATTGTAGACATGCTGTAGACTTTTACAGTGTAGACATGTTGAAGACTGTTACATGTAGACATGCTGAAGACATTTACATGTAGACATGCTGAAGACTGTTATATGTATACATGCTGAAGACTGTTACATGTAGACATCCTGAAGACTGTTACATGTAGACATGCTGAAGACCTTTACATGTAGACATTTTGAAGACTTTTACATTGTAGACATGCTGAAGACGGTTATCGTGTAGACATTCTGAAGACTTTTACATGTAGATATGTTTGAAGTCTTTTACATGTCCACATTCGGAAGACTGTTACAGTGTAGACATGCTGAAGACTGTTACATGTAGACATGCTGAAGACTGTTACAAACAGACATGCTGAAGACTGTTACATGTTGACATGCTGAAGACTGTTACAGTGTAGATATGCTGAAGACTGTTACAGTGTAGACATGCTGAACACTGTTACATGTAGACATGCTGAAGACTTTTACATGTAGACATGCTGAAGACTGTTACATGTAGACATGCTGAAGACTGTTCCATTGTAGACATGCAGAAGAATGTTACAGAGTAGACATGTTTGAAGGCTGTTACATGTAGACATGCTGAAGACTGTTCCAGTGTAGACATGCTGAAGACTGTTACAGTGTAGACATGTTTGAAGACTGTTACATGTAGACATGCTGAAGACTGTTACATGTAGACATGCTGAAGACTGTTACATGTAGACATGCTGAAGAATGTTACAGTGTAGACATGTTTGAAGTATGTTACATGTCCACATGCTGAGGACTGTTACAGTCTAGACATGCTGAAGACTGTTACATGTAGACATGCTGAAGACTGTTACATGTAGACATGCTGAAGTCTTTTACATGTAGACATTTTGAAGACTTTTACAGTGTAGACATGCTGAAGACGGTTATAGTGTAGACATTTGGAAGACTTTGACATGTAGATATGTTTGAAGTCTGTTACATGTCCACATTCTGAAGACTGTTACAGTGTAGACATGCTGAAGACTGTTACATGTAGACATGCTGAAGACTGTTACAAACAGACATGCTGAAGACTGTTACATGTTGACATGCTGAAGACGGTTACAGTGTAGATATCCTGAAGACTGTTACAGTGTAGACATGCTGAAGACTGTTACATGTAGATATGCTGAAGACTTTTACATGTAGACATGCCGAAGAATGTTACAGTGTAGGCATGTTTGAAGTCTGTTACATGTCCACATGCTGAAGACTGTTACAAACAGACATGCTGAAGACTGTTAAATGTTGACATGCTGAAGACTGTTACATGTAGACATGCTGAAGACTGTTACATACAGACATGCTGAAGACTGCAACAGTGTAGACATGCTGAAGACTGTTCCAGTTTAGACATGCCGAATACTGTTACAGTGTAGACATGTTTGAAGACGGTTACATGTAGACATGCTGAAGACTTTTACATGTAGACATGCAGATGTCGGTTACATGTAGACATGCTCAAGACTTTTACATGTAGACATCCTGAAGACTGTGACATGTAGACATGCTCAAGACTTTTACATGTAGACATTTTGAAGACTTTTACAGTGTAGACATGCTGAAGACGATTATAGTGTAGAGATTCTGAAGACTTTGACATATAGATATATTTGAAGTCTGTTACATGTCCACATGCTGAAGACTGTTACAGTGTAGACATGCTGAAGACTGTTACATGTAGACATGCTGAAGACTGTTTCATACAGACATGCTGAACACTGTTACAGTGTAGACATGCTGAAGACTTTTACATTGCAGACATGCTGAAGAATGTTACATATAGACATAATGAAGACTGTTACAGTGTACACATGCTGAGACTGTTACATGTAGATATGCTGAAGACTTTTACAGTGTAGACATGCTGAAGACTGTTACATGTAGACATGCTGAAGACTTTTACATGTAGACATGCTGAAGACTGTTACATGTACACATCCTGAAGACTGTTACATGTAGACATGCTCAAGACTTTTACATGTTGACATGCTGAAGACTGTTACAGTGTAGATATGCTGAAGACTGTTACAGTGTAGACATGCTGAAGACTGTTACATGTAGACATGCTGAAGATTGTTACAGTGTATTCATGCTGAACACTGTTACATGTAGACATGCTGAAGACTTTTACATGTAGACATGCTGAAGACTGTTACATGTAGACATGCTGAAGACTGTTACATGTAGACATGCTGAAGACTGTTCCATTGTAGACATGCAGAAGAATGTTACAGAGTAGACATGTTTGAAGGCTGTTACATGTAGACATGCTGAAGACTGTTCCAGTGTAAACATGCTGAAGACTGTTACAGTGTAGACATGTTTGAAGACGGTTACATGTAGACATGCTGAAGACTTTTAGATGTAGACATGCTGAAGACTGTTACATGTAGACATGCTGAAGACTGTTACATTGCAGACATGCTGAAGAATGTTACATGTAGACATGCTGAAGACTGTTACATGTACACATGCTGAAGACTGTTACAGTGTAGACATGCTGAGACTGTTACATGTAGACATGCTGAAGACTGTTACAGTGTAGGCATGCTGAGACTGTTACATGTAGATATGCTGAAGACTTTTACAGTGTAGACATGTTGAAGACTGTTACATGTAGACATGCTGAAGACTTTTACATGTAGACATGCTGAAGACTGTTATATGTATACATGCTGAAGACCGTTACAGTGTAGATATGCTGAAGACTGTTACAGTGTAGACATGCTGAAGACTGTTACATGTAGACATGCTGAAGACTTTTACATGTGGCCATGCTGAAGACTGGTAAATGTAGACATGCGTAAGACTGTTACATGTAGACATGCTGAAGACTGTTCCATTGTAGACATGCCGAAGACTGTTCCAGTGTAGACATGCTGAAGACTGTTACAGTGTAGACATGTTTGAAGACTGTTACATGTAGACATGCTGAAGACTGTTACATGTAGACATGCTGAAGACTGTTACATGTAGACATGCTGAAGAATGTTACAGTGTAGACATGTTTGAAGTATGTTACATGTCCACATGCTGAGGACTGTTACAGTCTAGACATGCTGAAGACTGTTACATGTAGACATGCTGAAGACTGTTACATGTAGACATGCTGAAGACTTTTACATGTAGACATTTTGAAGTCTTTTACAGTGTAGACATGCTGAAGACGGTTATAGTGTAGACATTTGGAAGACTTTGACATGTAGATATGTTTGAAGTCTGTTACATGTCCACATTCTGAAGACTGTTACAGTGTAGACATGCTGAAGACTGTTACATGTAGACATGCTGAAGACTGTTACAAACAGACATGCTGAAGACTGTTACATGTTGACATGCTGAAGACGGTTACAGTGTAGATATCCTGAAGACTGTTACAGTGTAGACATGCCGAAGAATGTTACAGTGTAGGCATGTTTGAAGTCTGTTACATGTCCACATGCTGAAGACTGTTACAAACAGACATGCTGAAGACTGTTACATGTTGACATGCTGAAGACTGTTACATGTAGACATGCTGAAGACTGTTACATACAGACATGCTGAAGACTGCAACAGTGTAGACATGCTGAAGACTGTTCCAGTTTAGACATGCCGAATACTGTTACAGTGTAGACATGTTTGAAGACGGTTACATGTAGACATGCTGAAGACTTTTACATGTAGACATGCAGATGTCGGTTACATGTAGACATGCTCAAGACTTTTACATGTAGACATCCTGAAGACTGTGACATGTAGACATGCTCAAGACTTTTACATGTAGACATTTTGAAGACTTTTACAGTGTAGACATGCTGAAGACGATTATAGTGTAGAGATTCTGAAGACTTTGACATATAGATATATTTGAAGTCTGTTACATGTCCACATGCTGAAGACTGTTACAGTGTAGACATGCTGAAGACTGTTACATGTAGACATGCTGAAGACTGTTTCATACAGACATGCTGAACACTGTTACAGTGTAGACATGCTGAAGACTTTTACATTGCAGACATGCTGAAGAATGTTACATATAGACATAATGAAGACTGTTACAGTGTACACATGCTGAGACTGTTACATGTAGACATGCTGAAGACTTTTACATGTAGACATGCTGAAGACTGTTACATGTAGACATCCTGAAGACTGTTACATGTAGACATGCTCAAGACTTTTACATGTTGACATGCTGAAGACTGTTACAGTGTAGATATGCTGAAGACTGTTACAGTGTAGACATGCTGAAGACTGTTACATGTAGACATGCTGAAGATTGTTACAGTGTATTCATGCTGAACACTGTTACATGTAGACATGCTGAAGACTTTTACATGTAGACATGCTGAAGACTGTTACATGTAGACATGCTGAAGACTGTTACATGTAGACATGCTGAAGACTGTTCCATTGTAGACATGCAGAAGAATGTTACAGAGTAGACATGTTTGAAGGCTGTTACATGTAGACATGCTGAAGACTGTTCCAGTGTAAACATGCTGAAGACTGTTACAGTGTAGACATGTTTGAAGACTGTTACATGTAGACATGCTGAAGACTGTTACATGTAGACATGCTGAAGACTGTTACAAACAGACATGCTGAAGACTGTTACATGTAGACATGCTGAAGACTGTTCCATTGTAGACATGCCGAAGAATGTTACAGTGTAGACATGTTTGAAGGCTGTTACATGTAGACATGCTGAAGAATGTTTTAGTGTAGACATGCCGAAGAATGTTACAGTGTAGACATGTTTGAAGGCTGTTACATGTAGACATGCTGAAGACTGTTCCAGTGTAGACATGCTGAAGACTGTTACATGTAGACATGCTGAAAACTGTTACATGTACACATGCTGAAGACCGTTACAGTGTAGACATGCTGAAGACTGTTACATGTAGATATGCTGAAGACTGTTCCAGTGTAGTCATGCTGAAGACTGTTACAGTGTAGACATGTTTGAAGACAGTTACATGTAGACATGCTGAAGACTTTTACATGTAGACATGCTGAAGACTGTTACATGTAGACATGCTGAAGACTGTTACATGTAGACATGCTGATGACTGTTCCATTGTAGACATGCTGAAGAATGTTACAGTGTAGACATGTTTGAAGTCTGTTACATGTCCACATTCTGAAGACTGTTACAGTCTAGACATGCTGAAGACTTTTACATGTAGACATGCTGAAGACTGTTACATGTAGACATGCTGAAGACTGTTACATGTAGACATGCTGATGACTGTTCCATTGTAGACATGACGAAGAATGTTACAGTGTAGACATGTTTGAAGTCTGTTACATGTCCACATTCTGAAGACTGTTACAGTCTAGACATGCTGAAGACTGTTACATGTAGACATGCTGAAGACTGTTACATACATACATGCTGAAGACTGTAACAGTGTAGACATGCCGAAGAATGTTACAGTGTAGACATGTTTGAAGGCTGTTACATGTAGACATGCTGAAGACTGTTCCAGTGTAGACATCCTGAAGACTGTTACATGTAGATATGCTGAAGACTTTTACAGTGTAGACATGCTGAAGACTGTTACATGTAGACATGCTGAAGACTGTTACAGTGTAGACATGCTGAAGACTGTTACATTGCAGACATGCTGAAGAATGTTACATGTAGACATGCTGACTGTTACATGTAGACATCCTGAAGACTGTTACATGTAGACATGCTGAAGAATGTTACATGTAGAAATCCTGAAGACTGTTACATGTACACATGCTGAAGACTGTTACAGTGTAGACATGCTGAGACTGTGACATGTACACATGCTGAAGACTGTTACAGTGTAGACATGCTGAGACTGTTACATGTAGATATGCTGAAGACTTTTACAGTGTAGAGATGTTGAAGACTGTTACATGTAGACATGCTGAAGACTTTTACATGTAGACATGCTGAAGACTGTTATATGTATACATGCTGAAGACTGTTACATGTAGACATCCTGAAGACTGTTACATGTAGACATGCTGCAGACTTTTACATGTAGACATTTTGAAGACTTTTACATTGTAGACATGCTGAAGACGGTTATAGTGTAGACATTCTGACTTTGACATGTAGATATGTTTGAAGTCTGTTACATGTCCACATTCTGAAGACTGTTACAGTGTAGACATGCTGAAGACTGTTACATGTAGACATGCTGAAGATTGTTACAGTGTATTCATGCTGAACACTGTTACAGTGTAGACATGCTGAAGACTGTTACATGTAGATATGCTGAAGACTGTTCCAGTGTAGTCATGCTGAAGACTGTTACAGTGTAGACATGTTTGAAGACGGTTACATGTAGACATGCTGAAGACGGTTACATGTAGACATGCTGAAGACTTTTACATGTAGACATGCTGAAGACTGTTACATGTAGACATGCTGAAGACTGTTACAGTGTAGACATGCTGAAGACTGTTACATTGCAGACATGCTGAAGAATGTTACATGTAGACATGCTGAAGACTGTTACATGTACACATGCTGAAGACTGTTACAGTGTAGACATGCTGAAGACTGTTACAAACAGACATGCTGAAGACTGTTACATGTTGACATGCTGAAGACGGTTACAGTGTAGATATCCTGAAGACTGTTACAGTGTAGACATGCTGAAGACTGTTACATGTAGATATGCTGAAGACTTTTACATGTAGACATGCCGAAGAATGTTACAGTGTAGGCATGTTTGAAGTCTGTTACATGTCCACATGCTGAAGACTGTTACAAACAGACATGCTGAAGACTGTTACATGTTGACATGCTGAAGACTGTTACATGTAGACATGCTGAAGACTGTTACATACAGACATGCTGAAGACTGCAACAGTGTAGACATGCTGAAGACTGTTCCAGTTTAGACATGCCGAATACTGTTACAGTGTAGACATGTTTGAAGACGGTTACATGTAGACATGCTGAAGACTTTTACATGTAGACATGCAGATGTCGGTTACATGTAGACATGCTCAAGACTTTTACATGTAGACATCCTGAAGACTGTGACATGTAGACATGCTCAAGACTTTTACATGTAGACATTTTGAAGACTTTTACAGTGTAGACATGCTGAAGACGATTATAGTGTAGAGATTCTGAAGACTTTGACATATAGATATATTTGAAGTCTGTTACATGTCCACATGCTGAAGACTGTTACAGTGTAGACATGCTGAAGACTGTTACATGTAGACATGCTGAAGACTGTTTCATACAGACATGCTGAACACTGTTACAGTGTAGACATGCTGAAGACTTTTACATTGCAGACATGCTGAAGAATGTTACATATAGACATAATGAAGACTGTTACAGTGTACACATGCTGAGACTGTTACATGTAGACATGCTGAAGACTTTTACATGTAGACATGCTGAAGACTGTTACATGTAGACATCCTGAAGACTGTTACATGTAGACATGCTCAAGACTTTTACATGTTGACATGCTGAAGACTGTTACAGTGTAGATATGCTGAAGACTGTTACAGTGTAGACATGCTGAAGACTGTTACATGTAGACATGCTGAAAATTGTTACAGTGTATTCATGCTGAACACTGTTACATGTAGACATGCTGAAGACTTTTACATGTAGACATGCTGAAGACTGTTACATGTAGACATGCTGAAGACTGTTACATGTAGACATGCTGAAGACTGTTCCATTGTAGACATGCAGAAGAATGTTACAGAGTAGACATGTTTGAAGGCTGTTACATGTAGACATGCTGAAGACTGTTACAGTGTAGACATGTTTGAAGACGGTTACATGTAGACATGCTGAAGACTTTTACATGTAGACATGCTGAAGACTGTTACATGTAGACATGCTGAAGACTGTTACAGTGTAGACATGCTGAAGACTGTTACATTGCAGACATGCTGAAGAATGTTACATGTAGACATGCTGAAGACTGTTACATGTAGACATGCTGAAGACTGTTACAGTGTAGACATGCTGAAGACTGTTACAGTGTAGACATGCTGAGACTGTTACATGTAGATATGCTGAAGACTTTTACAGTGTAGACATGTTGAAGACTGTTACATGTAGACATGCTGAAGATTGTTACAGTGTATTCATGCTGAACACTGTTACATGTAGACATGCTGAAGACTTTTACATGTAGACATGCTGAAGACTGTTACATGTAGACATGCTGAAGACTGTTAAAAGTAGACATGCTGAAGACTGTTCCATTGTAGACATGCAGAAGAATGTTACAGAGTAGACATGTTTGAAGGCTGTTACATGTAGACATGCTGAAGACTGTTCCAGTGTAGACATGCTGAAGACTGTTACAGTGTAGACATGTTTGAAGACTGTTACATGTAGACATGCTGAAGACTGTTACAGTGTAGACATGTTTGAAGACTGTTACATGTAGACATCCTGAATACTGTTACAGTGTAGACATGTTTGAAGACTGTTACATGTAGACATCCTGAATACTGTTACAGTGTAGACATGTTTGAAGACGGTTACATGTAGACATGCTGAAGACTTTTACATGTAGACATTCTGAAGACTGTTACATGTAGACATGCTGAAGACTGTTACAGTGTAGACATGCTGAAGACTGTTACATTGCAGACATGCTGAAGAATGTTACATGTAGACATGCTGAAGACTGTTACATGTACACATGCTGAAGACTGTTACAGTGTAGACATGCTGAAGACTGTTACAGTGTAGACATGCTGAGACTGTTACATGTAGATATGCTGAAGACTTTTACAGTGTAGACATGTTGAAGACTGTTACATGTAGACATGCTGAAGACTTTTACATGTAGACATGCTGAAGACTGTTATATGTATACATGCTGAAGGAGTGTGATGGAGTGTGACCGCAATACAGCCGTGCGTAATTGGCCAACTCCGACCACGGTAAAGGAGGTGCAGCGGTTTTTAGGGTTTGCCAATTACTACCGGAGGTTTATCCGGGGTTTTGGTCAGGTGGCTGCTCCCATTACCTCACTGCTGAAGGGGGGGCCAGCTCGTTTGCGGTGGTCGGCGGAGGCGGACAGAGCCTTCAGTCATCTGAAGGAGCTGTTCACCAATGCTCCCTTGCTGGCTCATCCGGACCCCTATTTGGCGTTCATAGTGGAGGTGGACACGTCTGAGGCTGGGGTTGGAGCCGTGCTATCACAACGCTTGGGCACGCTACCGAAGCTCCGCCCCTGCGCTTTCTTTTCGAGGAAGCTCAGTCCGGCGGAGCGAAACTATGACGTGGGGGACCGGGAGTTGTTAGCTGTGGTAAAGGCTCTGAAGGTGTGGAGACATTGGCTTTAGGGGGCTAAGCACCCTGTTATCATCTGGACTGACCACCGTAATCTGGATTATATCCGGGCAGCGAGGAGACTGAATCCGCGGTAGGCTAGGTGGGCCATGTTTTTCACCAGATTTCAGTTCATGATCTTGTATAGGCCAGGTTCCCTGAATACTAAGGCCGACGCGCTGTCTCGTCTCTATGACACCGAGGAGCCTACTCTCATCCTTCCTGTTTCATGTCTGGTAGCACCGGTGGTATGGGAGGTGGACGTGGACATCGCGCGGGCACTACGGTTGGAACCTGCGCCTCCTCAGTGTCTTGCAGGTCGTCAGTACGTGCCGCTTGGTGTTCGTGATCAACTGATTCGGGTCATCCGGGGATTGAGAGGACAGTGCGGGGTCTTAGGGGGAAATACTGGTGGCCCACTTTGGCTAAGGACGTGAGGTTTTATGTCTCCTCCTGTTCGGTATGCGCTCAGAGTAAGGCTCCTAGACACCTGCCTAGAGGGAAGTTACAGACCCTCCCCGTTCCACAACAGCCGTGGTCTCACCTGTCGGTGGATTTCCTCACTGATCTTCCCCCATCCCAGGGAAACACGATGATCCTGGTCCTTGTGGATCGGTTCTCTAAGTCCTGTCGTCTCCCTACGGCCCTACAGACTGCGGAGGCCCTGTTTACCCACGTCTTCCGGCACTACGGGGTGCCTGAGGACATCGTTTCTGATCGGGGGTCCCCAGTTCACGTCCCGAGTGTGGAGGGCGTTTATGGAGCGTCTGGGGGTCTCGATCAGCCTGACCTCGGGTTTTCACCCTGAGAGTAATGGGCAGGTGGAGAGAGTAAACCAGGATGTGGGTAGGTTTCTGCGGTCGTATTGCCAGGACCGGCCTGGTGAGTGGGCGAGGTACCCACATACAGATGACTTTCAATTGACATATCATAGCCTACGTTCCATTAATTTCTTCTCCTGATAATTTACTTTTTTTATAGCTACGGTGACATTGCATGATTCTCGAATGATTCATACAAAAACCTGGGTGCAATTTAGCAAAAAACCCCACATCCAAACACACGTCCATAAAAAGCTATGGTGCAACTGCCCTCCATGCAATGATGTATGTAAATTAATATGTAAATTAATAAATCACTAATTCATGTTAAATAATGGACAAAGTAATACGACTTGATGATCTTTATTGTAAATCTGAACACCATTGTGTAGCCTAACGAATACTTCATCACTTTAAAGTATGGTGGAGCTGTACTAGTTCTCTGTGAGTGTGGTACTAATGGCTAGTGAAGTGCTATCTGCAGTGGGACTAGATGGAGGTGATTAGGAGTGGATGCACCCTCAGGCCTGGATTATGGTAAACACACTGGTGTTCTCCAGGGAGTGACCGGCAGGAACACACACACGCACGCACATACACACGCACATATACA
The DNA here is from genome assembly GCA_030435695.1 of Brachymystax lenok tsinlingensis. NCBI lineage: Eukaryota > Metazoa > Chordata > Actinopteri > Salmoniformes > Salmonidae > Brachymystax > Brachymystax lenok. The sequence goes on from CM059782.1 coordinate 21,125,459, forward strand.
CACACATCTCCAGGGACTGGCAGCAACAAGCCTGCTTCTGATTCTGCCGCATGCTACTCAACCTACTGTCTGCTTAAAGCTACAGTTTGCGAGTTGAAAAATAACGAAATGGTCCCTTCCACTTGTTTTCGTAGTCTTTACAGCTGAGGGATGAAGCTAGGGAAATGTAACCCCTGTCAAATGTATTGTTGTGCTAATCTCCCAACTCCCAATAAGTTATAGTATTTAAGGTAAAATGGGTCAATATAAAAATGTACATGACCATTGAACAGCTTCCCAAATCCCAGACTGTAGCTTTAATGCTGCCAAGCCCCTCAGGCAAATCACACACCAATCTCTCTGGCGGTATTCTGTTGTTTGTTGGGGAAATGGAATTGTGCCCATCTTTGCTCAGCAGAGCCATGGTGTGGTGCTGATGTAAAGAATGAACATGTACAGTATGTGCTATTGTATCTAATCAGTTACTTTACCAGCAAAAATCTTGTAATCAGATTTTTTTAAACAAGATAATTACTTCTTGGATTTCTTTGAAATTCAGAAAGGATGTTGAGTGTAAAAAAAAAGGTGTAAGTTTACATTTGTTCAACCTGAGCGAGTATGACCACAAGACAGAGACCACTATGATGAAACATTCATTTGTAAATGCATTTGATGTATCCTTTTGTCTTTTTCTAACACCTCTTAAGGGAAGTAATCAAAAAGTAACTGAAAGTAATCAGATTATGTTACTGAGTTTGGGTAATCCAAAATATGTTTTACTGATTGTAACTAGTTACTGTAGCCGATTACATTTAGAAAGTAGCCTGCCCAACCCAGTCTGCAGGATAGGGCACAATCTTTTAAGCATGACTGCACACGTAATGATGGAATCAATACAGTGTGTGTCGTGTAGAGATGGGGTCGATCAGTATCAAATAGGTTTAAAATTGGTAGGACTTGCTATTCTACCTTTGGGAAATTAGCCAACATAATGCAAGCATCATAAGGTTAAATATTGCCTGTAGATTGTGTGTAGTGCATATACAGATGGACAATCCAAATCTAGTGGTACGGGTTAAATTTGCACCTTTGCATCCATTTACAGAAGAATTCCAAAATATACCAAAATTCTCAAATGGCTAAATAAAATAAAACGTCTGCAGCTCCTTTAAGGTGTTTATGTAACTGCTGTTACATGTACTGTTACACGGAACTGCTGTCATATTAGCCTCATAAGACCATCAACTAACTAGAAAACATGGAAACTATATGCATGTCCAATGTACACTACCGTTCAAAAGTTGGGGGTCACTTAGAAATGTCCTTGTTTTTGAAAGAAAAGCAATTTTACGTCCATTAAAATAACATCAAATTCATCAGAAATACGGTGTATTTACATAGGCGTACAGAGGCCCACTTTCAGCAACCATCACTCTTATGTTCCAATGGCACATTGTGTAAGCTAATCCAAGGTTATCATTAAAAAACAGTTTTGCAATTATGTTAGCACAGCTGAAAACTGTTGTCCTGATTAAAGAAGCAATAAAACTGGCCTTTTTTAGACTAGTAGAGTATCTGGAGCATCAGCATTTGTAGGTTCGATTACAGGCTCAAAATGGCCAGAAACAAATAACTTTCTTCTGGAACTCGTCAGTCTATTCTTGTTCTGAGAAATGAAGGCCAATCCATGCGAGAATTGCCAAGAAACTGAAGATCTCGTACAACGCTGTGTACTAGTCCCTTCACGGAACAGCACAAACTGGCTCTAACCAGACTAGAAAGAGGAGTGGGAGGCCCCAGTGCAAAACTAAACAAGAGGACAAGTACATTAGAGTGTCTAGTTTGAGAAACAGACGCCTCACAAGTCCTCAACTGGCAGCTTCATTAAATAGTACCCGTAAAACACCAGTCTCAACGTCGACTGTGAAGAGGCGACTCCGGGATGGTGGCCTTCTAGGAATCGCCTCTTCACAGTTGATGTTGAGACTGGTGTTGTGCGGGACTTGTGAGGCGTCTGTTTCTCAAACTAGACACTCTAATGTACATGTCCTCTTTCTGCTCTTTCTATTCTGCTCCATATACTTTCTAATGATCAATTAGACTTTTAAAATGATAAACTTGGATTATCTAACACAACGTGCCATTGGAACACAGGAGTGATGGTTGCTGATAATGGGCCTATGTATACCTACGTACATAGATATTAAATTAGAAATCTGCCGTTTCAAGCTACACTAGTCATTTACAACATTAACAATGTCTACATTGTATTTCTGATCAATGTGATGTTATTTTATAATGGACCAAAAATGTTATTTTCTTTTGAATGGTGGTGTACATTCACACATTCACTCACAGATTGTGGATATTTGTAGAAATTACAATAAGTTTGAAGAATCAAATCAAATTGTATTTGTCACATGCGCCGAATCCAACAGGTGTAGACCTTACCGTGAAATGCGCACTTACAAGCCCTTAACCAACAATGCAGTTAAGAAAATATTTACTAAAAAAAAATAACAATAACGAGGCTATATACAGGGGTAATGAGGCGATATACAGGATGTTCATCCAGGTGTTAATTATGGTACTCAAACAGTATGTTTATAATGGATCAAAGTCTTCTGCAGTCACCAGAGGAATGCTGAATCCTCCATTCTCAGAGATGAGTCCTTGTCCCAAATGGCACCCTATTCTCTACATAGTGCACTACTTTTGACCAGGGGCCATTGGACTCTGGTCAAAAGTAGCGCACTATATATGGAATAGAGTGCCATTTGGGACACAACCAAGGTTTATTCAGTCCAGACATTCCACTGACTTATAGGAAGGTCAAATAATGGTCCCCTCCAACACGTTCTAGGCTACTGTAATGGTTGTATGTCTAGTCAGAGATAGAGCAACCCCATAGGGAGGACCGGAGAGGGGGTGTGACATCCACTAAGCCTTAAGAGTTTGGTACACTTATCACCTACTATGAGGAAGGGACAGGGGGTTAAAAACCAAGCTTGAAAAGAGACCTATGTACCTAAGGGATGGACAGTGTGGTGGCCTTGGCTTAGCGGTGGCTCTTCCAACAGTAAGAAGTGATGGGCAGCTGCGCGCGTGTGTGTGTGTGTGTGTAAAAAGGGAAATGCACACATGCAAGCAGACGCACAGACGTGCACAGAGGAGGCACACACGCAATCTGTTTATTTGTTCTGACTTTTAGCACTTCTGATGACTAGCAGGGCTTAGCACACCTTTCATAGATGTATTGCTCTGCACTCATGTTGCTGTCAGTTTTGTTTTCTCTCATTCTTTGTAGAATGAATACAAAGATTTGCCTCAGGTGCATTTTTCTCTTCAGTCCATTATTTGCCCAGATTAAAACAAGCGATGGTATCAGCGCCGGCATACGCTGCTAAGCTGTGTCTAATAGGCTCGCGTCTAGACGCCCCATACCAATTATCCACTGTAAATAGAATCTATAATTTTGCTCAAGGCTTTGTTTATTCAATTCTATTCACTCCAAATCCACATGATAATGATTAAGAAAATAAACACCTAACTTCCATGGAGACTTGAAAAGAGAGAGCACCAGAAAAAGGTGAGCACGTCGATAGTGTGCATTACTACTATGTGTGTGTCTGTCCACATATGAAACGGCGGTTCCAATGACTCAGGAACCGCGCTCCTCGTCAGTTTGTCTGTCCTGTTGTTGTGTCACAACCGTTTCTCCAGGAGGGCGTGGACTCCGGTTCAACCCTAACAGGCACTAGCGTTATTTGCTTACGGCGCAAAAGAAAAGTCTCTGTGGTGAGCCTGAAGTCATCATCAGAGCCACAGCACATCACAAGTGACACGGAGTCAGAACCTCCAATCTCAATATAGAGAGAACTAAATCTTTCATGAATGTATCATCTCTTATTTATGGCAACACTGTGTCCACTTCTCTTTGCGGTTCCATGGCAGACAGGCAAGTAGACAGACTTTTCGGTGACAATAGCGTCTGCCTAACTCTGCCTCGATCTCCAGCTGAATGAAGGCAGGGTGTACAGCTACAGCCCAACCTTCCTGACCTTGAACATGGTCAAAGTTAAGTCTCAAAGTGCATAGCTTGTTTTATCACAGGTGGAGGATGAGGGGGCTCTGTTCTGTTGTGAGTGACTCCTCCACCCTCTCCATGGGTTATATGTCCCAGAGCTGTTAAATATTGGTAAGCCATGAATAGAGAAAATAGGATCAGTTAAGAATGAACCCCTTTAATAAATGGCTCCAACACTAAACGCTCATTGGGGATTGGTTGGATGTGCTGTACATTTTTATCTGCCTTAAATCCACTGTCTGTAATATTATACCCAAACCATCTGTTAGCTTTTGTATAACCTTTCATATCCTGACATTTAGAAATACAGCATTTATTTTCCTGTTGGTATATCTTTTTTTAAAGGGACATAACATCTAAAATTGATTTTAATTCAGGTTAGCTGGAATATTTTGATTCTGTGCTGTGCAAACAGAGTTCATTACTCCAATGTCAAATCTGTATAGATTTCCAATAGTTTGCGCCGTGGGGGGTTTGACTCATCAAAACTGATACCTAGGATTTGGGGAAGGGTAAAAAAATTGTAGTTCCAACTCTGTGACCAACTATAGAAAGGGTCTGTAATAACTAAAATCATAATTGTATTAAAAATGGTAATCTGAGTGTGTCTTAACCTGTAATTTGCATTAGTGTGTTTCATTGGCCATTGCTTTACAAAATCGTTAATACATTTTTTAACAGTGAACCCCCAGAACACCTGTTGAGCCCCTCTGTCCTGTCTTCCTGTCCTTGGTGAGGAGTGATTGGCTTAGGCCAGTTCTCCCTAACACTGATTGGGGACAATAATGAAGCTACTCTACTGAAGCTACGCTACAATAATGAAGCTACTCTACTCTATTCTAATGGTGAAGGTGAAAGAACAGAGGAGAGATGGAGTTTAAGGAGATGTTCAGAGAAAGAGAGAGAGAAAGAAAGAGAAAGAGAGGGAGAGAGAGAAGAGAAGAGAGATAAGGTGTTTTCCATCCTCTCTTTCTCTTTCTCACTTTGTTCCCCCTGCCTTCCTCTCTTACTTTCCTCTCTTTCTTTCTCTGTATCTCATCCCCTGCCTCTTTCTCTTGCTCTTGTTCTCTATATCACACCCCATCCTCTCTCTGCTGCCCCAGCTCTCCCTCCCTCCCTCCCTCCCTCCCTCCCTCCCTCCCTCCCTCCCTCCCTCCCTCCCTCCCTCCCTCCCTCCCTCCCTCCCTCCCTCTTTCTCTGTCTCTGTGCATGTCAGTTAGTGAGTGATTCAGGGGACACAGGGGACTGGCTGTGTGAGGGAAACGGCTCTGGGCCCTGACAACTGTGGGGGCCATGAGATGCTACACACACATGCACACACACACACACCCACGCACGCACGCACACACACACCTATGCAGACTGTCAATCCCCTGTGCCTTTTCAATCCAAAGCTCTTCCATTAGGTATTTGTAATGCTGTAATGCCCTATTTTAAAAAGGACCTTCCTGGTTTTTCTATCTTCAGAGCTCCTCTCTCTGTTTGTCCATCTCTTCCCCCTTGCCCCCTGCTCTTTCTCTCTGCCTAACATCTTGATGATCTAATGCTCAGTACGAACAGCTCAATGAGACCAGGAGATCAAACCCTGCTGATTTATCTCCATTCATAATTCAGTGACATTCAACACGAAAGGCAGGTCATGAAATAGTGCTCTAAGTGTAGCATGAGCAACACATTATTTCCAGTATGTTTATTGGGCACTTACCATAGATCTTCTGTGTATAGAACAGAATATCAAAAGTCTACCACGGGATGAATTTACACAGGAAATATGTCTTCCTTTGCACTATTGTTCAAAAGCAGCAGGCATAAAAAACGATTGTATTTTGTATCTATAGGCCTATGTACAGGTATCTATAGCCCAATGATGTTGACATCAGAAACACATATTCAGCTTTCTACTTAGGTATGTTCTCACCTTACTTTGTCTCTGAGGAACGAGGCATTGCATGCCTTTTCAAACAATTAAAATCGCATGGCTCATGAGGATGTATGGCAGCATCTGGTGGTGAGGGTGGTGGCAGCAATCACACAGATGTGTTAGAGTCACATGAGAGAGAAAATAATGGAGAAAGACATGGAAAAAGAGGGAAGACGGGGCGAGAGGGATGGAGATTGGGAGAGAAAGAGAGAGAGAGAGAGAGAGAGAGAGAGAGAGAGAGAGAGAGAGAGAGAGAGAGAGAGAGAGAGAGAGAGAGAGAGAGATGGTGAAGAGAGAACCTCTACAACAGTTCAGTTTGTTTACTCATTTATGTACTAGCGTTCAGGGGCCTGTCCAATCAGCCAGAACACAGAGACACACAGCATCTCTCAATCACTTAGCTGTGGAGTTTTACACTCCACCAAAGAGATGTATAGTCTCTCACCAAGGAGCTATACCAGAGTAATCCTGAGTGCTCATGAAATTGAAGAGTATTGGCTATCTCTGGAGGTGTTTCCTCCTCTTATGACATGTATTTCTGCAAAGCATTTAACTAATTAACCAGTGAAATGATTGTAGGCCTAACAATTAATGTACTTGTGCACACTACTTTATTTCTGAGATGTCTAAGCCCTTGAACTTGAGATAAATCGTGAGTTTTGCTGATGTTAATGGGACGTGACAATGTACAAATTTATGCTTCACACATTGAGAGGAGATTCTCTTCCTTCTGTACTGACAGATTAGTGCTGTTTTAAGAGAGAAGTGCTGGATAGACATTTGGTTGACTTACTATGTTGTCTGCCCATGTCATTTTTAAACTCAGCAATTTAATATTTTCACACCGTTGTTTTAGTTTAGCCTATGTGGAGGTCTGGAGGATTTGACCGAACATAATGATAATGATGTGTACACTGCAAATTGACCACAACTAAGACCTAAAATACTTGGGAACAGATTTCCTAAATGAATCAAATTTTTTGCTGAATTGTTGGTGATTTCAGCATTTTATTTGACCCAAAACTAAAATAAAAAATATATATATACTTTGGGGGGCCAAATAAAATCACTGCCTGTTGCCAACCCCTGCTTTGCAGTATGATTTTCTTAATAAGTTTAGTCAATCTCGTAAACATTGAACATTCTTTACTATTCGCCTTACGTACAGTGTCCTACCTAGAACCTTTTTCATCCTAAGAACTGTTTTTGGAAGGAAGGGTTCTTTGATGATTGTTTGGAAGGAAGGGTTCTACATAGAACCCTTCTGAATCTGAATGAGATTTTTTTGTGATTAAATTAGTGCCCCAGCATTAGTGTTTATCTCAGTGTATAAACTTTAACATCAGGAGTTTGAATAATCTGATAATATTTCAAAGATAGGTGTGAGAATATTTGTGAATGTATCTGGTATTCCCTTATTCATTTTACATATAGTATACATAAAGGGCTCCCGAGTGGTGCAGTGGTCTAAGGCAGTGCATCGCACTCCCAATCACAGCCAGGCTGTATCACATCCGGCTGTGATTGGGAGTCCCATAGGGCGGTGCACAATTGGCCCAGCGTCATCTGAGTTTGGGTAGGGTAGGCTGTCATTGTATATAATAATTTGTTCTTAACTGACTTGCCAAGTTAAATAAAGGTAAAAAAAAAGTATAATAATAAAAAAAATTAAAAAAATACAGTCCTGTCAGAAAGTATTTATACCCCTTGACTTATTTCACATTTTATTGTGTAACAGCATGAATTCAAAATTGATAAAATAAAAATTTCACCCATCTACACACAATATCCCACAATGACAAAGTTAAAACATGTTTTTTGAAATGTAATAAATGTATTGAAAATAAATTCCAAAAATATCACACCCATGAGTCAATACATGTTAAAATGACCTTTGGCAACAATTACAGCTGTGAGTATTTCTGGGTAAGTCTTTAAACACGTTTTTACACCTTGACATATTTAGGCTTGCCATAACCAGTGGTGGAAAAAATACTCAATTGTCATATTTGAGTTAAAGTAAAGATACCTTAATAGAAAATGACTCAAGTAAAAGTGAAAGTCACCCAGTAAAACACAGCTTAAGTAAAAGTCTAAAAGTATTTGTTTTTAAATATACTTAAGTATCAAACATAAATGGAATTACTAAAATGCACTTAAGTATCAAAAGTAAAAGTATAAATAATAAAAAATTCCTTATATTAATTTTTTTTTAAATTATATTATTTTTTATATATACAGTTGAAGTCGGAAGTTTACATACACTTAGGTTGGAGTCATTAAAATTAATTAACACACTATAGTTTTTCCAAACACCTGAAAGTACCACGTTCATCTGTACAAACAATAGTACGCAAGTATAAACACCATGGGACCACGCAGCCGTCATACCGCTCAGGAAGGAGACGCGTTCTGTCTCCTAGAGATGAATGTACTTTGGTGCGAGAAGTGCAAAAAATCTATCCCAGAACAACAGTAAAGGACCTTGTGAAGATGCTGGAGGAAACAGGTACAAAAGTATCTGTATCCACAGTAAAACAAGTCCCATATCGACGTAACCTGAAATGCCACTCAGCAAGGAAGAAGCAACTGCTCCAAAACCGCCATAATAAAGCCAGACAACGGTTTGCAACTGCACATGGGGACAAAGATCATAATTTTTGAAGAAATGTCCTCTGGTCTGATGAAACAAAAATAGAACTGTTTGGCCATAATGACCATCGTTATGTTTGGAGGAAAAAGGGGGAGGCTTGCAAGCCCGAAGAACACCATCCCAACCATGAAGCACGGGGGTGGCAGCATCATGTTGTGGGGTGCTTTGCTGCAGGAGGGACTGGTGCACTTCACAAAATAGATGGAATCATGAGTAGGAAAATGATGTGTATATATTGAAGCAACATCTCAAGACATCAGTCAGGAAGTTATAGCTTGGTCGCAAATGGGTCTTCCAAATGGACAATGACCCCAAGCACACTTCCAAAGTTGTGACAAAATGGCTTAAGGACAACAAAGTCAAGGTATTGGAGTGGCCATCACAAAGCCCTGACCTCAAACCTCAATTTGTGGGAAGAATTGAAAAAGCATGTGCAAGCAAGGAGGCCTACAAACCTGACTCAGTTACACCAGCTCTGTCAGGAGGAATGGGCCAAAATTCACCCAACTTATTGTGGGAAGCTTGTGGAAGGCTACCCGAAACGTTTGACCCCAGTTAAGCAATTTAAAGGCAATGCTACCAAATATTAATTGAGTGTATGCAAACGTCTGTGTCAGGATTCGTGTGTAGCTGGTGCATGAAGAGTCAGGCGCAGGAGAACAGGACTGAGTGAGCAAAGCACTTTACTCAAAAAAACTAACAAACAAACACTAACTGCGTAATACAACAACACTTTGCAAAACGCAAAACAAGCGAGGCAGAAAATATAACGCACCAGCTGGAACGAAAACGGCTGAACAATAAACAATCACACACAAAGACATGGGGGAAACCAGAGGGTTAAATACACAACAGATAATGATGGGGAATGCAAACCAGGTGTGTGAAAAACAAGACAGTACAAATGGAAAACGAAAAGTGGATCGGTGATGATTAGAAGACCGGTGACGTCGACCCCCGAATGCCGCCCGAACAAGGAGGGGAACCGACTTCAGTAGAAGTCGTGACAGTCTGACCCACTGGGAGTGTGATGAAAGAAATAAAAGCTGAAGTAAATCATTCTCCCTACTATTATTCTGACATTTCACATTCTTAAAATAAATAGCGTAACTGACCTAAGACAGGGAATTGTTACTGAGATTAAATGTCAGGAACTGTGAAAAACTGAGTTTAAATGTATTTGGCTAAGGTGTATATACAGTATATTTCTTGAACTTTCTTATATCTCCTTTTTTATATTTGTCCCTTTTTTGGATTGGCGCAAAACTACTTCAATCATTTTTGAAACAGGTACCGGGTTACCTTCAGACGAGTCCTGTGACACTTGCGGGAGATGGTAGACCAAATCGGAGAACCCCATCGTGTTCGTGAAAGTCTCCCCTTTCCATAGTTGAGTCATATGATTTTGTAGCCCAAACGGTTTGGACGCTACAGACAGAAGTTGTCAGATTGATGGTACCGACTTCCAACGAGTCCCATGGGACTTGTGGGGGTTGTTGAGAAAAACGTAGAGCACCATGGTGTTCATGAGTCTCATCTTTCCATGGAGTGGTCATATTAGGCCTATCCGTTCGCACACTACAAGCGTTTTCATGAAGAGAACGATTTTCTGGATGTCTCCTGGCCTGACTAACAGACGTAGATGCGGAAGGCCGACATCGGAGGATGTGATGGATTGAGACACAGCCCATACAAAAACAAATATCTCTAGCTTAAACAGATGGATTTTGATGGGGATTTTTTTTATTATGTGTGTCAATCGACTCTTAATGTCTGTAATAGAGTAAACGTAACAAAAACAAACGTAGACATTAATAAATGCATTTATTTATCTTCCCCAATTATATTTTTTTACAATGGTGGGGGAGTGCCAAGATGGAGGCGTGGTGGCTTCAAAACAGTGCCCCTGTTAGTCATTTAGTGTATATATAAATCATTGAAAGTGTAGAGTGTAGAGACCTGAAGAAATTCTACAACTATGCCAATTTACTGTCTGGGAGGACTTAATATACAGTGTAACTTCATAAAACGTATTTTTACCTCATTCCACACAGACCTTCAGATTCTACACTGTCATAATGCACCAGACATGTAGAAGAACCCCTCAGGCCCTGAGTGCAATGTCTTCCATCTCGTTACCCAACACCCACATGCAGGCTCGTAGACCTGTATTAGCCAACACATTGACGACCTTCCCTGACTGTGATCTTAGTCCTGTCTATGGATGCATACGTCCTGGGGATAATTAGAATGCTGCCTACCCAGCACCCCCTCTGGTGATGCTGGCTCTCTCATTAATGTGACAATACTATGGCCACTTCAGCCCATGAGTGCTCAGGAGTCACAGAGATTATCTAATCACCAACACAATTACATCAGAAAATGATAAATAGCCATATTCATAGCATAACACTCAACAGACTGAATTGAATTTCAACCCAACACCGATTGATTAGCCATACCTGTGCACAGCAATATACTTTCAAAGGCAATTTCCCCAAAGATTTTGTGGAGGTCATGTTTACTGTCTGAACAGAGATTTGAACCAAGCCCAATTGGAATGACAAAATACCAGCTCAATGGGTCAATGATCTTGACCTGATGATAATTTCAGATGATAGTTAAGCAGGCTTCTCATATTCCACCATATCAATGATTTTCACCCTCATCTATCCATCTCTTTTTACCAAGTGTATCTTGTTAAGCCGGAGCTTGTCACTATCATGCCAAACGTTGTACTGATGAAATGGAGCGTGTTTTTAGCATATGCACTCTCTCTCTCTCCTTGCTTTTTGAATCATTAGCTCTGCTGCAGTCATTTAAAAACCCCTAGAGTCTATTGACAAACCGGTGTGTCAATATCCGTAACATAATGAAAACATGTTTTGTACCTACCCCAAAAAGGGGGTATGTGAAAGGCAACAATAATACACTAAACCTACCAAAAATATCATAAAAAGGGGAATCAAGCATCCACAAACTGTACACTTGTGGGTGAGAATTAGGGTGAGCATTAGGTTTGGGATGAGTTAGACTGCGGAGTGAAGGAAAGCAGCCAACAAATGCCAAGAGTGTGCAAAGCTGTCATCAAGGCAAAGGGTGGCTACTTGAAGAATATCAAATATCAAATATTCCATATGTGTTATTTCATAGTTTTGATTTCTTAACTATTATTCAACAATGTAGAAAATAGTAAAAATAAAGAAAAACCATTGAATGAGTGGGTGTGGTCAAACTTTTGTCTTATTTTCGATAATAGTCTTATTTTAGTTGAACTTAACCTATGTTGTCGGGTCAAACTAAATCTCCCTAAACATTAAGATCTGAAAGCATGCTCCTAGGGATTTACAATCTATATTACATACACAACACTGATATTAAAAGATAATCAAGTTCAGTTTGAATTTGAATTGAAATCAATGCAATTTTTATACTTTGACAGTATAACAATTATTTACGTTCACGTTTTCTCTTCTTACAGTGTGACACTATTTTTTATAGTTTATTTATTTTATAATGATTTTGCTTTATGTAGTCACTTTTGCTTTACTTCTTCTTCTTGTCCTAATTCTGAGTCCTTATGTTTAGATTATTATTAGAGTCTCCACGCCTAGAGAGGAGAGAAGTCTTCAAACTATGTTTTCTCGAAATATGATGTATGACCATCTGCTTTCCCAATGAGTTTACAAAGAAATGAGACGCTAATCTCCTCTGGCAAAGATAATCACTTCTATCGGTCTCTCTCTCATTTGTGTTTTTGTTTGTAGAGCTGGAGATGGAGATGGAGAGAGTGAGAGAGAGAGAGAGAGAGAGAGAGAGAGAGAGAGAGAGAGAGAGAGAGGTAGGAGAGGCTGGCAGCTAGCTAGCGCCACCGCATGCCCGCCCGCTGACTCCCTCTGAAGAACGGAAAACAAACTAAAGGGCAACAGGCAATAAAAGCAAACCCAATCCTCCAGTCACAAGGGTTTTCCTCTGCAATGCAGTCCCCAGTCCCCACATGGAATGTCATTACTGCATGAGCTGGTAAATAGCATGTTGAAAATAGGTGTCTAAGTTTGCGCTTTTTGACATATTACCATTGGAGTGTGCAAGCATTCCTAGCCACCAAACTCACATGACAATAAGAGAAGGAGAAGAGGAACAGAGAGAGAATGAGAGGGATGGAGGGAAGATTGGAGGGAGGAAGCAAGGGAATAAGAGAGAGAGAGTGACAGAGATAAAGAGAAAGATACGGAGAGAAAAGAGAGAGAGAGAGAGAGAGAGAGAGAGAGAGAGAGAGAGAGAGAGAGAGAGAGAGAGAGAGAGAGAGAGAGAGAGAGAGAGAGCTCAGTTAGCACAAAAAAAAATAAAAAATCTCCTAATTAAACCTGTTGCTATGACACTGGTTAAAGAGACAGGTGAGGGAATTTTTGGGCTTGCCATTGAACACATTCTACATCATCACATTCATTTCTAGCACAATGTGTTCTCAAGGAATGCATGTATTCTGATGTTTATGTATTCTGATATACAAGTAATTCATTCTAACAAGCCAACAACAACAACAAGCTAATGCCAGTGTTATAATTAAGCAATAAGGCCCAAGGGGGTGTGGTATATGGCCAATATTCCACTGCTATGGGCTGTTCTTATGCACAACGCAGCTGGGAGTGCCTGGATACAGCGCTTAGTTGTGGTATATTGGCCATATACCACAAATCCCTGAGGTGCCTTATTGCTATTATAAACTGGTTACCAATGTAATTAGAGCAGTAAAAATACATGTTTTGTCATACCTGTGGTATACGGGTTGATATAAGGATGGATACAGTATATCACGACTGTCAGCCAATCAGCATTCAGGGCTCGAACAACCCGGCTGATATCGTGTTTAATAATATGGAGTTTTCTTTCACTACTGAGTACTGTATGTGGTGTACTATATTGATATCTTGGTCAGATCACAACAAACTGCACTTTACAGCCAAGTGCCTAGAGTGATTTGTTTGGACTCACAAGGTGTTAGATCCTCACTTGACTGTTAAATATTGCATACCGATAAACTGCTTCTGGCTTAGTTAAATGAGTGGCTGTGGTTAACACATGGATATCGGTGTGAACTTAACTCCTCACTGCACACACACACACGCACGCACACACACACACACACACACACACACACACACACACACACACACACACACACACACACACACACACACACACACACACACACACACACACACACACACACACACACACACACACACACATACAGACGATCACCCAATCATATACTGTACGTAATCACACACTGTACTGGCCTGGCCCTTTGTGTCAAAGACAGAGGGGAAATTCACATTTGGTTTCCACACTCAAACCTTAACCAAAAGTCCAGTACCCAGAGGATTCCATGAATACACAAGTTTAAATATAATGTCAGAGATTTAGAGTTTTAAAGATAATAATGATATACTTTCCGTGATACAGAAGTCAGTGTAAATGATAAGACACTTACTGTCCGGGATGACCTCTCAGTGAGGTCTGGAGGATATAAAGGGTTTTGGCCGGGCTCAGATGAATCTCTAAAATTCGCCTGTTGTCCAAAGTTAATCCATCACCATACAGGGGAATGAGAGCATAGCCTGCAGGCAGAAACATTTTCATTTGGAGATGGTTGCAACATTGTTTTAATGTATTCAGGGCTTTATGGGGTAAATCTTCCTCTAAGCTTTAGCCATGCGACAAGGCTATTTCTTGGTTTTAAGGAATTACAGTAAAAGCTCTGTCATCTGACATTCAAGATGATTACATTTGACAAGCCAACTTTATAGATCACCCACTCACATTTTTTAAGGAATCTGCCCTAAATTGAGTAAGGTGGTGTGGCCACAAATTCAATTAGTCTTTGTGTCTATGGATTTATGTAGTATCATCTGTGAGCTTAAGCTTGTCACAACTTGATTAATGTCAAATGTCCAGCACAAGCAAATGCTTTAGTTAGGTACCTACGACAGGAGAGTTATTGAGAGTCATCATCATTATCACATCATCATTATGTGAGTTATGATAGTGTTTCCCAGTGTGGGAAGTATGTTATTCTGCCTTAGCCTGGGAATAAACCAATTTGGATTGAACACCACCCATGAGTACTGCTACCCTGTACTCCAATCTACAGTACAGTAACCTGGTATAACATGCACGTCCTAATAACTTTTGTTCTCTCACGCTGAAGTTGACGCAAATGAAAAATTCACTCATTGCCATAATTCACTCATTGCCCCTATCCAGAATATGCCCTTAACCTTCTCGCCACTCTCTGGTGCCATTGAAAAGCTATCACCTTACAACGGTCAGTTAGATAAGCAACCATGTATCTATTTTTCTTTCAAATGAAAGCAAATGTTCAATTCAGTTCAGTCCCGAAATCCTATAAGAAATCCCCAAACAACCAAAAATCGAATCCAGATGCGAGACATGAAATATGGATAGATTTTACCAGTTCAGTTGTCAGTCTGTAATATAACCCGAAGGAGAAATAGGCCACAGAGAAAACCCAAAAATATAAGTAGGCCTAAGAAATAACCTTCCAGACTTTGGTTCTTGGAAGTCAATAGTTCACAAAAGAGAAATGCTTCTGATAAAAAATAAATACAATATTTTGAGTACGTTCACACCTGTATGCTGTGAAAACTTTTAAACTATAAATACTTTCCTATTTACCAAACATGCAGTCACACACGGGCATTTCCATGTAAAAAGCCCCATGAGCAATAACATGTGAAGTTTATAGGAGCACATCAGATTTGGTTTCAAATGAAAGTGAAGAGCTTTGTGAAATGAAGACATACATTTATAATATTTGACGTTTGACACCAAATTTGATGTGCCAGTTGGGACTTAAATCGGCTTGAAAATCTGATGATTAACAACCTTGACAGAGCTTGAAGAATTTTTTTAAGTGTAATGTGCAAATATTGTACATTCCAGGTGTGCAAAGATCAGAAAGACATACCCAGAAAGACTAACAGCTGCTGCCAAAGGTATTGACTCAGGGGTTTGAATACTTATGTAAATTAGATATTTCTACATTTAATTTTCAATAAATTTGCAAACATTTCCAAAAACATGTTTTCACTTTGTCATTATGGTATTTAGTGTAGATGGGTGAGAGAGAAAAAATCTATTTAATCCATTTTGGCTGTAACACAACAAAATGTGGAATAAGTCAAGGGAATATGAATACTTTCTAAGGTACTGTATATATTTAAACCATTATCCATCCTAAAAATTAGAAGTAAGCAAAGGCTTTGATTTCTGGTCAAACAGGTCTTAGAAAACATCTACCAGAATAAGTCTTAAAAAGTTTCAGAAATCAAACACATCAAAACACAATACTGTTGAAGTAACCTGCAAACTGTTATCACTATTTAGATTTGATGAAATGTTTTGCCTTCTGTACATTTAAGAATTATTGCCTACTGCCTTCTCATTCTGTTTACAAACACCCACATATCATTACAATATTTTCAAATTTCTCTTCCTCATGAAGAGGCAGGATAATGAAAGTTCACATACATAACAAGTAAAGGTAGACCTACCAATTAGTAATAGTGTTTTTACTGATAACAATTTGGTTTACAGTTACCAAATCTTTAAAAGAATTACCAAAAATCTGTAACAGAATGACTGCAACTGAATTGGCTACAATGGGATTTCATAGTAGTCACAAACCACAATTGGGTCGCTTGCTACTGTCCTCCCTTCCAGTGGAATATGAGTATGTTCAGCTGATAACTGTTTTCTTTCTCTTTCTGTCGCATGAGTGTGAAAACAACCTGGACAACCTTTCCCTCTCTCTCTCCCTGTCTTTCTTTTCTCTCTCCAATTAGGTTCTCCCATTTCCTCTGTGGAAATGGGAGAACCTTCCAGAAGGACAACCATCTCTGTAAAAGTCAGATGACAGCCCGCTTGGAGTTTGCCAAAAGGCACCTAAAGGACTCCCAGACAATGAGAAACAAGATTCTTTGGTCTGATGAAACCAGGACCTCAGACTGGGGTGATGGTTCACCTTCCAACAGGACAACGATCCTAAGCACACTAGCCAAGACAACCCAGAAGTGGCTTTGGACAAATATCTGAATGTCCTTGAGCCTGAACTTGATCGAACATCTCTGGAGAGATCTGACACACCCCATCCAACCTGGCAGAGCTTGAGAGGATATGCAGAGAAGAATGGGAGAAACTCCCCAAATAAAGGTGTTCCAAGCTTGTAGCGTCATACCCAAGAAGACTTGAGGCTGTATTCACTGCCAAAGGTCCTTCAACAAAGTGTAGGGTAAAGGGTCTGAATATTTATGTAAATGTTAAATTTCAGTTTTTCTATTTTTAATACCTTTGCAACATTTCTAAAGAACAGTTTTTGCTTTGTCATTATGGGTTATTGTGTGTAGATTGATGAGAGAAAAAAGCTATGTAATCAATTTTAGAATAAGGCTGTAACGTAACACAATTTGAAAAAGGTCAAGGGGTCTGAATACTTTCCAAATGCACTGTAGATTGTCTGGACCATTAAATAAATATGAAAACATCATCTAAATAATTATAATTTGTCGCGCTTTGTTTGCACCGAAAACGAACCCGCTCACGGGATCGGATCCGTAAGAGGTTAAATAAATATGAAAACATAATCTAAATAATTCCACACACTGTCTCACACACACGGTTATATGCACTACAATCAAATTCAATCATTTCATTTGGCTTTTCAAATCTTGTTAATAGTCTGGGCCAATATATGCTGAAAAAAAATATAAACACAACATGCAATAATTTCAAAGATTTTACTGTGTTACAGTTCATATAAGGATATCAGTCAATTTAAATAAATTCCTTAGGCCCTAATCTTCTAATTTCCTGACTTGGAATAAAGATATGTAACTGTTGGTCACAGATATCTTAAACAAATGGGCCTCACAATGGGCCTCAGGATCTCGTCAGGATATTTTTGAGCATTCAAATTGCCATTGATAAAATGCAATTGTGTTTGTTGTCCGTAGCTTATTCCTGCCCATACCATAACCCCACCACCACCACTCTGGATGCCTACATGGCCCTCCCCAGCCCTCCCTTCTGCAAATCAGATCATGACTCCATTTTGCTCCTTCCTTCCTATAGGCAAAAACTCAAACAGGAAGTACCCGTGCTAAGGTCTATTCAATGCTGTTCTGACCAATCGGAATCCATGCTTCAAGATTGTTTTGATCACGTGGACTGGGACATGTTCCGGGTAGCCGCAGATAATAACATTGACCCGGTGACTGAGTTCATCAGGATGTGTATAGGGGATGTTGTTCCCACTATGACTATTAAAACCTACCCAAACCAGAAACCGTGGGTAGATGACAGCATTTACGCTAAATTCAAAGCGCAAACAATCACATTTAACCATGGCAAGGTGACTGGGAATATGGTTCAATACAAACACTGTAGTTATTCCCTCCGTAAGGTAATCCAACAGGTAAAAGTCAGTACATTCACCAAGTGGAGTCACAATTCAACGGCTCAGACACGAGACGTATGTGGCAAGGTCTACAGACAATCACGGATTACAAAGGAAAAACTAGCCACGTCGCCACCGACATCTTGCTGCCAGACAACCTAAACACCTTCTTCGCCCGCTTTGAGGATAACACAGTGCCATTGACGTGGCCCGCTCCCAAGGACTGTGGCCTCTCGTTCTCCATGGCCGACGTGAGTAAGACATTTACGGGTGTTAACCCTCGCAAGGCTGCTGGCACAGACGGGATCCCTAGCCGCATCATCAGATCATGTGCAGACCAGCTGGCTGGAGTGTTTACGGACATATTCAATCTCTCCCTATCCCAGTCTGCTGTCCCCACTTGTTACAAGAGTCCACCATTTTTCCTGTACCTAAGAAAGAAAAGGAAACTGAACTAAATGACTATCGCCACATAGCACTCACTTGTGTCATCATGAAGTGCTTTGAGAGGCTAGTTAAGGATCATATCACCTGTACCTTACCTGACACACTAGACCTACTTCAATTTGATTACCGCCCCAATAAATCCACAGACGATGCAATCGCCATTGCACTGCACACTGGCCTATCCCACCTGGACAAGAGAAATACCTATGTAAGAATGCTGTTCATTGACTATAGCTCAGCCTTCAACAACATAGTACCCTCCAAGCTCATCATCAAGTTCGGGACCCTGGGTCTGAACCACGCCCTGTGCAACTGTGTCCTGGACTTCCTGACGGGCCGCCCCCCCAGGTGGTGAAAGTAGGAAACAACACCTCCATTTCACTGATCCTCAACACAGAGGCCCCACAAGAGTGGGTACTCAGCGCCCTTCTGTACTCCCTGTTCACCATGACTGTGTAGCCACACACACCTCCAACTCAATCATCACGTTTGCAGACTACACGACCATAGTAAGCCTGATTACCAACAATGACAAGACAGCCTACAGGGACTAGGTGAGGGCCCTGGTGGAGTGGTGCCAGGAAAATAACCTCTCCCTCAACGTCAACAAAACGAAGGATCTGATCGTGGACTTCAGGAAAAAGCAGAGGGAGCACAGCCTCATCCACATTGACGGGACCGCAGTGGAGAAGGTGGAAACCTTCAAGTTTCTCGGCTTACACATCTCTGACGATCTGAAATGGTCCACCAACACAGACAGCGTGGTGAAGAAGGAGCAACAGTGCCTCTTCCACATCAGGAGGCTGAAAAAATTTGGCTTGGCCCCTAAGACCCTCAGAAACTTTTACAGATACACAATTGAGAGCATCTTGTCGGGCTCTATCACCACCTGGTACGGCAACTGCACCGCCCGTAACCGCAGGGCTCTCCAGAGGGTGGTGTGGTCTGCCCAACGCATCACCGGGGCAACACTGCCTGCCCTCCAGGACACCTCCAGGACCCGATGTCACAGGAAGGCCAAAAAGATCATCAAGGACATCAACCACCCGAGCCACGGCCTGTACACCCCGTTATCATCAAGAAGGCGAGGTCAGTACAGATGCATCAAAGCTGGGACCGATAGACTGAAAAACAGCTTCTATCTCAAGGCCATCAGACTGTTAAATTGCCATCACTAGCCCGCTACCACCCAGTTACACAACCCTGCACCTTAGAGGCTGCTGCACTATATGCGTAGACATGGAATCACTGGTCACTTTAATAATGGAACACTAGTCACTTTAATAATGTTTACATACTGCTTTACTCATTTCATATGTATATACTGTATTCTATTCTACTGTATTTTAGTCAATGCCACTCCAACATTGCTCATGCTAATATTGCTCATCCTAATATTTATATATTTCTTTATTTTCTCCAACCCTGGTTCTGGGGAGCTACCCTCCTGTAAGTTTTCACTCTAACCCCAGTTGTAACTAACCTGGTTCATCTTATCAACCAGCTCATTATTATATTCAGTCGGAGTGAAAAGCTCATTATTATATTAGGGTAGGAGTGAAAACCTACAGGATGGTAGCTTTCCAGGAACAGGGTTGGAGAGCACTGGTCCAGATAATTATTAAGATTTCAACATGTTTAAGATCTGAGAAATAGGAAAAAACTGATAGAATTACTCCATCGAATTTGCTTCTACTATATATACTCTAGGGGTGTGTGTGTGAGAGAGAGAGTGTGTGGATTCATTTAGATATTGGTCCAGACAATCTATATACCAACAATTATTGAGATTCGGACTCATGAAATTTGTAAAAAACAGTAACCCCATGTGTCCAAAGACTAAATATAGAACAATCTCACATTGTAGACAAACCAATTCACAAAATGTCTTCAGATTTGTCCATCAGTAATCTCAGAGAACAAGTGTACTAATTATACATTTCCGTTGTGGACATGAATGGGTTAATCCACTTCACTTAGTTAAATAATCAAAATATTTCTTTTCAAACTCAAGCTGTCATATAATCTCAATTCCGAGTAGCTATGGTCACATAATAAACTGAGGGAGATTTTACCGTCATTCTTACCAAACTTCACATCTGAACTGTTCTTCGAGTAATTGTGTTTTTGTAACATGTTAAAAATAGTCCCTGTGCATAGAGTCAATGTTTTTTGTTTGGCATACTTTTAAAGTGAAAAATATCAGCATCATTCTGTTACCATGGAATTTTCCATACCTACTTCCTATTTCTCTCAAACCAGGAAGTGACTATTGGTGTAGCTAGGGAGTGACCGGGGGTGGAGCCCACCGCCTGTGCACAACTCAAGGAACCATGGGACCTTGTTGGTTAGAATCTTTGGTGTGTGTTGGATACATTTATGGGTAGATAAAAGTGCAGTAACATAGGTGCAGATTTAAAAAAAACACAGGCCTGGATTCAGTCAAAATTAACTCAGATATTTAAATTTGCACAATCATGCCTGTATACAAAGATGTGTCTCATTCTGTAAAGTGAGTTTTGATTAAAGTGTTTGTAAAGCTAGAAGAGTGTGACACCATTGAAATGCAACCTCACATTCTGCAAATGGATTCAACTTGCAGCTACCACTCAGTGACAAGTCACTCATAATCCATTTAAAATAAATGTCATTTTCTGAGTGATTGAATTTGATTCTGCTCCCGTATGACTCCCCCACTGCCACCACCCCACCACCACGGTCATGATGTCATCAGAGCCATCATAAGAGCCATGTGGATCACTCAGACACACAAACACACACACACATAAACACACACGCACATACACGCACACACACATCATGAGAGGATCACCCAGACGTTTTTAATTGTCATCTGTCTCACTTGATGAGTAACAGGTCCTAATGAGACCAATCAGAGCCATGTCAGGACGAGCAGGCTAGACAGAGTAACGGAACAACGCTAGTAGCTAGCTTTTGATCCCTCATTACCAACATGAGTCACTTAGACCCCTCACACACTGCTTCCACCTGCTCTCTCACACTGGTCTTTCACACTGGTCTCTCACACTGCTCTCTCACACTGGTTTCTCACACTGCTCTCTCACATTGGTCTCTCACACTGCTCTCTCACACTGGTCTCACACTGCTCTCTCACATTGGTCTCTCACATTGGTCTCTGCATCCGGACTGATGTGACTATCCATAGTTCTTAAAGAGCTCTCAGTTCAATATTCAATACTTGGTTTGATTTTGAAGTGAGGTGTCCATTCAGTTTGTTTTAATAATATACTGTAACTGCAACCCCAATGTCATGTATTGCTTTGTGTTTGTAAGTGATATATTATAATTAGCAGCACAATTATTTGTAGAGTGTGTTGTTCTTTTTCCAGACTGTGTGAGAGCGAACTGCAACCACTTGCTCAATGGGGCTTTGAGTATTTTTATCCGGCGTGAGACTTTGACCTCGATAAGCTGACTCATTGTCCTCTACATGGCATCACACCAGGGCCAAACTAATCAGATATGAATTACATCAAAGTCAACGCATACAAATGAACTGTAAAAGGCGCTCCATGGTCAATCCAAAGTCATCATTGGCCGTGCAGCATTTACGGTGATTTTTTATTTAACCTTTATTTAACTAGGGTTCACACAGCAGAGCTGTTGTGAAGGAAGTTGTCAAGGATGTGAGTTTATGTTTATTCTGGACCTCCCGCCCCCACCTAACGTCAACCAATCATGTCAATGCATAGCTATACGGAGCCTTCCGCATTGTTACACAATTTGAGAGGCTCACGGCGATGTGGTACGGAGCTAAATTTGGCCTCCACATTACCGGATCAAGCAAAAATTGTCTCTTAGTCGACCCAAAACTGCTCTAATACAATTCAAATCAAAAACCTCTTTTGGACATGTGATTGTTACAAACTGTGAATAAACTGTATTACATTAAATTAAAGTCAGTTGGGAATCTGTGTGTAATAGTTTTCTGGCCAGAGTTAAATTATAACACATGCCTTTATCCTTTCTGTTTATGCATTTTGTGTTTTGCAACAGAAAATGTAATTAAATGTCAAGCCCCACCAGTAGCCTGTCCATAGTCCATCGTATATTAAACTGCAACAATGGACACTACTAATCTTTAATAAGTTTATAACCCTGAGCCTGAACAATCCATCAAATGCTACTTTCCAGCCACAAATATCATCGTCGATAACAAATAAAATAAAAACTTCGACTAATGCATTCCTTTAAGTAATAGATGATGAAGATGTACATGGTTGCTCAGTCTTAGTCCTATGTTAGGTAGTTTTATTGTAGTTCCATCTGATCAAGCCTGATCAGGCCTTTGGTGAAGGTTGATCTCTAGAGACGGAAGTGTAACAGATGGGTCCAGACCTGCTGGTTTGATATGACAGGTCTTGACACTTCGTATGAGATTACCTCAAAATGGTGGCGGGTCGCTGCACCTGTAATGTGACATGAGGAGCCATAAGAGGGAGAGAGGGAGGAGGAGAGAGAGAGAGAGAGAGAGAGAGAGAGAGAGAGAGAGAGAGAGAGAGAGAGAGAGAGAGGAGAAGGAATTCATTAAAGCTTCTTTGTGTGTCTTTGGGGGAGCATAGTCTTGAGTGAGGCATGTGTGTCTTATTTAAACCAGTGTGAGAGCGAGGGATGCATATTTTGTCATTCTCTCATTGTTTCGCTTCGCCCGGACCTCTTTGGTTTCTCATTTTGCTCTTTGTATTTCACGACACACTATTAGAGCTGGGGGATAGAGTGATTCAATATTACACCCATCTCACTCCAAGACGGTTTCATTTCTACTGCAAAGTTAAGTACAGAATATATGTCTTATTTAGCATAATACCACCAATGGTATTTAATAAATCATCTATACGTTATCTAAATCACCTCATCCTGACCCCTAGCCCCACATTGTAGAAAAAAAGTAAAAAAGACTCATAGTTATCTTGTGGGAAAAATGGTTCAAGTACAGTGTGTGAAACTTAACACATTTAGTTTGACTTCTCATTACTCTATATGGTGTTGCATCAGACCAAGTCCAACTCTTTTCTCCCAGTTTTCCTTGCCGTGACATTTTGCTGTGAAATTAATGAGACAGGTCTGGAGGAGAGCGCCTAGTGCTGAGAGCAGCAACCTGGCAGAGCCTAGCCTCCAGGGCCATGGCTAGGCTTGATTCATATTTACCCATGTGAATTATTCCACTCCTGTTTTATTAGATCAAGCTTAAAGTTGGCTGGACACTCGCAGCGTGTTATAGGAGCCATTATGGTTAGAAAATAAAAGATTTTGTGTCAAATGGGGGTGAACAATGGATGGGATGGTCTGTGAAACTGGAACAGTTTTTTTGTTGTTGTTTATTGCCAAGTTAATTCTCAGAAACTTTTTAGTCATATGCCACGTTCACATACTAGTTGGAACTAGAAAACTCAAACATTTACGACTCGCTAATTGGTTGTACTTATACACAAGCTGTGTTCAACCAGTTAGCAAGTCGCATATTTTGTATTTTCCCGGTTCCGACTAGCACGTAAAAACGGTGTTAGATTTTTTTTTTTTTTCAGCTAATCATCTTATTTTTGTTTCATATATATTTCATTGTTATTATTTGGTTGATATTTTCAGTGTACTAGAACCTGTACTCCCACTTATGTGTGAAAAATAAAGAAGGCATTTATTTGTTAATCAGACTACACTAGAAGATACTGTAATGTAGAGCTGAAGCTCTCACAGACTGGCCAAGCACTGGCACTCTAAAAAACAGTGTAGCTGCACTAGAATTTACAGAGGAACTCTTATGCACATTTAGGATTTATCTACAAATGGATATTGGAGATGTTTGCTGTCTTTCAAACCAGAATTATTTTTCTCCTTCCAAATCAATAAAGCCAAACTGTTTCAGTTCCTCCCTCCCTTCATCCGTCCTCGCTCTGTTTGAGGTATCCTATCATCCCTATCACTTGTCATCATCTGATCTTTTTGTCACCGGTGATTACTCAGGGAGAACATTTGAATATCTAGCTAGTACATGCCTCATTGTTATGACGTGTCTCTGTTCACAGTGGGCTGCACTGTGAAGCATTGGAGTTTATATATTTGAACAGAAGAGAGAGGCTGAAGCCTTGATGGAGAAAAGCGTGGAGGAAGTCAACAGCTTGCTTCCCCTCAACTGGCTCAGTCACTCTCTCATCATGTCGCCTTGGGTGTGTCCGTGACACCCTCCCATCCCTCTTTCCTCCTAACTAGCGGAGAACAAGTCAGTAATGGATTAGAGATCAGATGTTTTATTTCATGTGTCTGAAGCACTGGGAGATTATAGGAGACAGTATAGTGTATATGGTTCTGTATGCTGTCCTATATATCTAAAGAGGAGGTGTGTGTATGCACATGCATGCATGCCTGTGTGTGTTTGAGTGCTTGTGCACAGGGTATGAGGGGACTGGATGTGTTTGAGGCTGCAAAGGAGTCTTTGTGTGGAGGAAACCCATTGTGACAGCAGTCCAAAGCAGCTTAAAGTCTTCCCTTAATAGAGAAGCACTGTCTTTCATAATTTAAGCAACATTCTCTGGCATCGGCCTGAAACAGCAAATGTCCATTTAAGGGTATGCATATGGGCTCATTAAGTGACCCTCTTCGGTTTCTTAAAGGATGCTCCACAGTAGTGGGTGCATGTGTGTAGTTTAGATGTATTTTGTCTTAGCGGCTGGCTTGGTGGGTCCTTTTTGATGTTAAACCGTAAGAGCAGTGTTGTGTTCGAGACCACCTAAAGCGAGACCAAGACTGGAGCAAATCAAGTCTGAGTCAAGACCAAGACCGGAGGGGGGACGAGACCAAGTCAAGACCGAGACCGGGAGGGGGACAAGGGGTCCGAGACCGAGTCAAGACCGAGACCAGAAAAGTGTGAGTCCAATTCAAGACTATGATTGTAATTTTGTCAAATCACCACCAGAATAAGCATTCAAAATGTCCAGTAGTTCTGTGTTCATATTTCAGAACAACATATAGATTCTTTAGACATTTAGAATAGTGAAAGAATGCATGCTGAGGGAAAATAGAGCCACTCTGCAATTATTATTAACCCAATCATAGTGGGGAACAATATGATAATAACAATAAATATATTATTATTTTCAATTATGTTCTGATTTAGTCTCTTCAGTTTTTGTTGGAAAGGAAAGGGTTAACACTGAAGATAAAAAAATATCCAATCAGTATTTTTATTTGCTGGTCTCTGGGGGCTAGGCCATCAGAAGCTAGATAAAGGCATCTGTCATTCAACTGTGTTAGGGCAATATTTTGGAGTGACAGTGGAATCAACCAATCACATTTTGACTTAATGGGTGGGACCATTTTTCTGCATTCTTGAAGGCCAACAGGTCACTGCACAATAGTGAGCAGTAGTTTTCTATAGCCAATAAGATCTACAGTAGGCCTTTATACAAACAAGCCATTTGCCACACGGGCCTGCCATCATTCACTTTGAACTTGGCTTTGTGTTTACAGGCAGTTGCAATAGCGTAACTTTAGATCATTAGAATGCATTCACCAAAAGCCACAAAATACACCTGAATGGATTTCTGCAAATATGTAAACACCATGGGAGTCCTCTTACATTTGTTAACTTTACAGTCCTATAGATCAAACAACCATGAAGAGGTAGGCTCTCTCTCCCTCAGTTATGCACATCAACAACAACAAGATCAACAACCAATGCTAGCCAGAGCAAGATGAGCTAAAATCTAATGAAGGAACATTACATTAAACCTCTCAAACTTTTTCAGCTAGTTGGCCATCAAAATCACACTGATAAACAATGGGGAATTGTAGCCTCCTCGTCCTTCTGTAGCTTGCCTGCCAATGCATGCTTGTCCCAACCAAGCACCCAAGCTAACTGGCCAAAGTTGGCTAGCTTGCTAGCTAGCTAGCTACTTCCAGACACAAATGAGAGAACACCTCACTCAACACCTGGCCATTTTACTCGCAGTAGCAGAGCTGGTAAGGCTGTTTACATGTTATCTAGAGCGTTCTTGACTAACTATTACTTTTTTTGTCTATCTTAACTGATCTTAACTGATATTCAGCTTGTGTTGCACGATCGTAAATTCATCAGTTGTTCTGCGCTCTGGCACACTCAGACGAGAGTGCTCTGAAATCAGAGTAGATAGCCAGAGTGAATTTTGCGAATGCAAGTGATATGCTAACTGGATAACAGTCATTTTTGCTAGCTAACCAAATGACACCTGCATTTCTAGCTATGTATAGACCCCAGAAAACTCCTTCACTGGCATGACATGACATCCTCCTAGCTGTTAGCTAGCTAGCTAGCTACCTAGCTAACAAAAGGAACATGGATTGTCTTGCTTGGACACTTCGGATTGCCCTCAGCAGAAGATCGTCAAAAGAAAACAATTTATTTTAGCTCTTTTATGTGTTTTGTGAGATCCGTGCTAAAGAAATTATGCAAATGCTGAAAATATGTGAGGTGCTGTCCTCAGACAATCAAATGTTGTGCTTTCACCGTAAAGCCTTTTTGAAGTCTGACAACGCTTTTAGATTGCCAAGAGTCTAATCTTTTGAAGAGTGTTCAACACTTGTATATTGATGAATGTTTATTAATTCTACTTTTGGATTTACATTTCACCGGGTAGTGTTGGGATTGGGGCGCTAGCATCAATCTGATTGGGTGGGCCTTTCAGGGCCTGGCTCCCCAGTAGGTGGGCCTTTGTGCACTCAGGACCATCCATGTCTATGCCGCTGAAGCAAACAACACATGATGACAATTGTGCATCACAAATAGCCTACTAACCAACACTTAGGACTAAACTTTTTCAATACCTGTTTTGCATACCCATTGTTGCCTTAGTTAGCATTTACTGGTAGATATCATAAACTGAAACGTCTTTTCTACCCACCGGGCTACTGATGCCATTCTTCTGTGAGCTACTCCATGCCAAAACCAATTAGAGCTGCACACTCTTGCTGCCCTCAGATGATGTCCAGCTGAAACTAGGCTATGTGTGCAGCGCGCATGTGAATATATTTCACGTGCTTTGCGATTGTGTAGGCTACTTTGTACATGATTTCTCTATTGTACTACATAATTGATAAATTGTATACATCCACTACACCACTTTGATACACATCAGTAGGGATTAAGAAGTGAGTACATTCAATGCCCACTGAAAAAAATGTGGGTATAGGGTTTATACCTGTGTATAGCCTCCACTACCCCACTGGCCCTTTGTGTTTTACAAAAAGTGACCTCTACAACATGAGTGTCTGTTATTACGGTTGCTGTCCTTTCAGAATCACCAACCTGTCGCCTATAGGTTCTCCACTGCGCAAGCGTGTCTATAACAGTGGAGGCTGCTGAGGGGAGGATGGCTCATAATAATGGCTCATAATAATGGAGCAAATGGAATGGCATCAAACACATGGAAACATTCCACTAATTCCGCTCCAGCATTTACCATGAGCGTGTCCTCCCCAATGTACTGTACCACCAACCTCCTGTGGTCTATTGAAACGTTAATACATACTGTATTAACATTTCAAGGAAGGAGTGTATATATTTGGCCTGGTGAAGCGGTTTTATGCGCTGACTGATGGAAGCTGATAATTCAGAGTTTTTTACAAGGCTGGCCTCGGGAAGAAGAGACTCCGACACCTAGACAAGACCGGACACTCACTATGTGGTCTCGAGAACGGACTTGAGACCGAAGAAATAGTGTGGTTATTGGATTTCATCCCCTTCAAATAGTTTTTCTACTGCCTAGCTATTAGTTACAGTTGTTGTGTAGAGCCAGCGGTTGCACAGTCGGATGAAGCTGAAGCAACACTTTTCTTGTATCATAGTAAAGCCAGTGGTTACAAATCACACCAAAATTGTTTTTGATTCCGCTTAACCTTTCCTTCCTCTCCCCGAGGTCTATGACATGGCATGCACAGCACCTCACCCTTTTCCAGGGCACTTTGCAACCAGCGGGACTCATATAGATCCTACGGCCAACAGTGCTCCCTGTCTGTCCTTTCATTTAATCCCTCAGTGTGGCTGCACTCCACCCTCAATGAACTGTCTGCAGCATTAGGGTCACGCACACGCACACGCACACGCACACACACACACACACACACACACACACACACACACACACACACACACACACACACACACACACACACACACACACTGGTAAATAATCATACAGGTCCACTTGGTTTAAAAGCCTCAGTCAGAGCAGATGAGGGGAATTGTCAGGGAGTGAGTGTTGAGACCTCTACTAGTCAGACCATTCTAGTATCCTGGTGGGGGTCAATCCTGGGAAGAAAGGAGAGACCCTCTAGTTACATTAGAGCCACTGGAGACTGTTGCTTTCTTGCTGTTGAGGAAAAGGCCATGATCAATCTTTTGGCATTAACCTTTTTTTCTCTTTTCATAAAACACTTTTTGTTGCAAATCTATTAAGAGGGAATGAATAGAACCTGCGATTCAGAAATAGATTTTCATTTTTCAGAAGTGAATGCGGGGAGGGAGGAAAGTGGTTTAGTCTGAATTAAGATGCCGCAGATACAACCCTGGACAAGTAAATATCCTTCGACGTTCTCTTCTCCGAAGGTGAACCAGTCTGGTCTGTGCATAGTTTAATCAGCTTAGCATTCTCCCCCATCAAATCCGTTGCTTTCCTTGTAATGCTTATCACTTTTTTCCATCTATTGAATTCTAATGGGATATTTAAATGTAAAGACCTTTGTCTTAGATGGGGTGGCTGGGAAGTGATTAGAGCTGCCAGTCAGGGCTCAGCCAACTAGATGGCCCTATGTCCCGCTGAGACAACAGACACCACACACACACACACACACACACACATACATACTACATATACCACACATCATGCCTTTTCATGGTGCTGCAATAGTAGGGAAAGGGAAACGGGGATACCTAGTCAGTTGGTCAACTGAATGTATTCAACTGAAATGTGTCTTCCGCATTTAACCCAACCCCTCTGAATCAGAGATGTGCGGGGGGCTGCCTTAATCGACATCCACGTCTTCGGCTCCTGGGGAACAGTGGGTTAACTGCCTTGCTCAGGGGCAGAAAGAGATTATTTACCTTGTCAGCTCGGGGATTCAATCCAGCAACCTTCCAGTTACTGGCCCAACTCTCTAAATCATATAATCTGGTAGATTGCGTGGTAGATTAAGGCATAGCAATATTCTTTATTATGCCAGATGCTGTCCGCAGGTGACAATCTGGCTCTTGGGTAACACTTTATTTGGTGTCTCTTTAAATTACGTTCAGCTTATAAATGCTTCATGAAGCCTTCATAATTCCTTCATAATGTGTTACAAAGCATCTATAACCGTATGTCTTGCTCTATAAAGGATTCATAAATTTACGAATAACTGTGTGGCATAAATAACTGTGTGAAATAAATGAGGTACTTATGCCACCCTTTATAAGGAACAGGTTTATGTCATATTTGACATAGTGGGTTATGTCACATTTGACATTGGTGATTATGTCACACAGTTATGCCACATTTATTAACCTTTTATAAAGCATGACATATGGTTGTGGATGCTTTGTAACACATTTATGCAGCGCTTATGAAGGCTTTATGAAGGCACCTACATTACCTATAAATCAAATCAAATCAAATCAAATTTTATTTGTCACATACACATGGTTAGCAGATGTTAATGCGAGTGTAGCGAAATGCTTGTGCTTCTAGTTCCGACCATGCAGTAGTATCTAACAAGTAATCTAACAAATTCACAACAACTACCTTATACACACAAGAGTAAAGGAATGAATACGAGTATGTACATATAAATATATGGATGAGCGATGGCTGACCGGCATAGGCAAGATGCAGTAGATGGTATGGAGTACAGTATATACACATATATATGAGATGAGTAATGTAGGATATGTAAACATTATATAAATGGCATTGTTTAAAGTGGCTAGTGATACATTATTTCATCCAATTATAATTATTAAAGTGGCTAGAGATTTGGGTCGATGACCGAACGGCATAGGCAAGATACAGTAGATGGTTTAGAGTACAGTGTATACATTTGATATGAGTATGTCGGATACGTAAACATTATATACAAAATTGTTTAAAGTGGCTAGTGATACATTTGTTACATCCAATTCCTATGTATAAAGTGGCTAGAGATTTAAGTCAGTATGTTGGCAGCAGCCACTCAATGTTAGTGATGGCTGTTTAACAGTCTGATGGCCTTGAGGTAGAAGCTGTTTTTCAGTCTCTCGGTCCCAGCTTTGATGCACCTGTACTGACCTCGCCTTCTGGATGATAGCGGGGTGAACAGGCAGTGGCTCGGGTGGTTGTTGTCCTTGATGATCTTTTTGGCCTTTCTGTGACATCGGGTGGTGTAGGTGTCCTGGAGGGCAGGTAGTTTAACCCGGTGATGCGTTGTGCAGTCCTCACTACCCTCTGGAGAGCCTTACGGTTGTGGGCGGAGCAGTTGCCGTACCAGGCGGTGATACAGCCCGACAGGATGCTCTCGATTGTGCATCTGTAAAAGTTTGTGAGTGATTTTGGTGACAAGCCAAATTTCTTCAGCCTCCTGAGGTTGAAGAGGCGCTGTTGCGCCTTCTTTACCACGCTGTCTGTGTGGGTGGACCAATTCAGTTTGTCCGTGATGTGTACGCCGAGGAACTTAAAACTTTCCACCTTCTCCACTACTGTCCCCTCGATGTGGATAGGGGTGCTCCCTCTCCTGTTTCCTGAAGTCCACGATCATCTCCTTTGTTTTGTTGACATTGAGTGAGAGGTTATTTTCCTGACACCACACTCCGAGGGCCCTCACCTCCTCTCTGTAGGCCGTCTCGCCGTTGTTGGTAATCAAGCCTACCACTGTAGTGTCGTCAGCAAACTTGATGATTGAGTTGGATGCGTGCTTGGCCACGCAGTCATGGGTAAACAGGGAGTACAGGAGAGGGCTGAGAACGCACCCTTGTGGGGCCCCAGTGTTGAGGATCAGCGGGGTGGAGATGTTGTTTCCTACCCTCACCACCTGGGACCGGCCCGTCAGGAAGTCCAGGACCCAGTTGCACAGGGCTGGGTCGAGACCCAGGGTCTCGAGCTTAATGACGAGCTTGGAGGGAACTATGGTGTTAAATGCTGAGCTGTAGTCGATGAACAGCATTCTTACATAAGTATTCCTCTTGTCCAGATGGGTTAGGGCAGTATGCAGTGTGATTGCGATTGCGCTGCCTGTGGACCTATTGGGACGGTAAGCAAATTGGAGTGGGTCCAGGGTGTCTGGCAGGATGGAGGTGATATGATCCTTGACTAATCTCTCAAAGCACTTCATGATGACGGAAGTGAGTGCTACGGGCGATAGTCATTTAGCTCAGTCACCTTAGCTTTCTTGGGAACAGGAACAATGGTGGCCCTCTTGAAGCATGTGGGAACAGCAGACTGGGATAGGGACTGATTGAATATGTCCGTAAACACACCAGCCAGCTGGTCTGCGCATGCTCTGAGGACACGGCCAGGGATGCCATCTGGGCCGGCAGCCTTGCGAGGGTTAACACATTTAAATGTTTTCTCACATTGGCTGCGGTGAAGGTGACACCGCAGGTTTTGGTAGCGGGCCGTGTCGGTGGCACTGTATTGTCCTCAAAGCGAGCAAAGAAGTTGTTTAGTTTGTCTGGGAGCAGGACGTCATGGTCCGCGACGGGCTGGTTTTCTTTGTAGTCCGTGATTGACTGTAGACCCTGCCACATTCCTCTTGTGTCTGAGCCATTGAATTGTGACTCTACTTTGTCTCTATATTGACGCTAGCTTGTTTGATTGCCTTGCGGAGGGAGTAGCTGCACTGTTTGTATTCAGTCATGTTTCCGGTAGCCTTTACCTGGTTAAAAGCAGTGGTTCGCTTTCAGTTTTGCGCGAATGCTGCCATCAATCCATGGTTTCTGGTTGGGGAAGGTTTTGATATTTGCTATGGGTACAACATCACCAATGCATTTGCTAATAAACTCGCTCACCGAATCAGCGTATACATCAATGTTGTTGTCAGATGCTATCCGGAACATATCCCAGTCCACGTGCTCGAAGCAATCTTGCAGCATGGAATCAGATTGGTCGGACCAGCGTTGAACAGACCTGAGAACGGGCGTTTCCTGTTTAGTTTAGTTTTATATAAACCATTTATAAGGCTTTTATAAATTGTGTGTTTACCATTTATCAATCACTACTCCTGCATTGATAAACCATTTACTAATCATTAGTTCCATCTTTTTGCAGTTCTAAATCTAAAGTGAGCTCTATTTATACTTTATAAATGTTTTGAGTGACCAGTAAATGTAAATGCCTTAGAAATGGTTTATTGGGTCAAATAAAGTGTTACGGAATAAGCAGATTCTCACCTGCTGACAGCATCCGTCAGAATAAAGAATGTTCCTTTTCCTCAATCCACCACACTACCCATATTACATATACCTGTTGCTGGGCATATATCCATATACTCACATGGCACAGCGTCATAAAGTATATCCGTATACTCACACGGCACAGCGTACCCAGATAAAGCACTAAATAAACTTCAGTTAGTGCTAAACACGGCTGCTAGAATCTTGACTAGAACCAAAAAATTCATATTACTCCAGTGCTAGCCTCTCTACACTGGCTTCCTGTTAAGGCAAGGGCTGATTTCAAGGTTTTACTGCTAACCTACAAAGCATTACATGGGCTTGCTCCTACCTATCTTTCCGATTTGGTCCTGCCGTACATACCTACACGTATGCTACGGTCACAAGACCGTAAGGCCTCCTTACTGTCCCTAGAATTTCTAAGCAAACAGCTGGAGGCAGGGCTTTCTCCTATAGAGCTCAATTTTTATGGAATGGTCTGCCTATCCATGTGAGAGACGCAGACTCTGTCTCAACCTTTAAGTCTTTATTGAAGACTCATCTCTTCAGCAAGTTCTATGATTGAGTGTAGTCTGGCCTAGGAGTGTGAAGGTGAACGGAAAGGCACTGGAGCAACGAACCACCCTTGCTGTCTCTGCCTGGCCAGTTCCCCTCTCCACTTGGATTCTCTGCCTCTAACCCTATTACAGGGGCTGAGTCACTGGCTTACTGGTGCTCTTCCATGCCGTCCCTGGGGGGGGTGCGTCGCTTGAGTGGGTTGAGTCACTGACGTGATCTTCCTTGCCCCCCCACCCCTTGGATTGTGCCGTGGCGAAGATCTTGTGGGCTATACTCTGTCTCGTCTCAGGATGGTAAGTTGGTGGTTGGAGATATCCCTTTAGTGGTGTGGGGGCTGTGCTTCGGCAGAGTGGGTGGGGTTATATCCTGCCTGTTTGGCCCTGTCCGAGGGTATCGTCGGACGGGGCCACAGTGTCTCCCGAACCCTCCTGTCTCAGCCTCCAGTATTTATGCTGCAGTAGTTTGTGTCAGGGGGCTAGGGTCCGTCTGTTATATCTGGAGTATTTCTCCTCTCTTATCCAGTGTCCTGTGAGAATTTAAGTATGCTCTCTCTAATTATCTCTCTTTTTCTCTTTTTTTCTTTCTTTCTTTCTTTCTTTCTTTCTTTCTTTCTTTCTTTCTCTTTCTCTCTCTCGGAGGACCTGAGCATTTGGACCATTCCTCAAGGCCTACCTGGCCTGATGACTCATTGATGTCCCCAGTCCACCTGGCCATGCTGCTTCTCCAGTTTCAACTGTTCTGCCTGTTTTATGAATACAGTGAGGGAAAAAAGTATTTGATCCCCTGCTGATTTTGTACGTTTCCCCACTGACAAAGAAATGATCGGTCTATAATTTTAATGGTAGGTTTATTTGAACAGTGAGAGATAGAATAACAACAAAAAAATCCAGAAAAACGCATGTGAAAAATGTTATAAATTGATTTGCATTTTAATGAGGGAAATAAGTATTTGACCCCTCTCAATCAAAAAGATTTCTGGCACCCAGGTGTCTTTTATACAGGTAACGAGCTGAGATTAGGAGCACACTCTTAACTACGTAGGGAGTGGTGCGGCGCTAACGTCTGACCTCTGTGATTGCCAACAAGGGTTTTGCCACCAAGTACTAAGTCATGTTTTGCAGAGGGGTCAAATACTTATTTCCCTCATTAAAATGCAAATCAATTTATAACATTTTTCACATGCGATTTTCTGGATTTTTTTTTGTTATTCTGTCTCGCACTGTTCAAATAAACCTACCATTACAATTATAGACTGATAATTTCTTTGTCAGTGGGCAAACCTAAAAAATCAGCAGGGGATCAAATACTTTTTTCCCTCACTGTATTTTAAAATCTTGTCCATGTTCTGTTATAACCTGCACAAGGCACAGCCAGAAGAGGACTGGCCACCCCTGACAGCCTGTTTCCTCTCTAGGTTTCTTCCTAGGTTTTGGCCTTTCTAGGGAGTTTTTCCTAACCACCGTGCTTTTACACCTGCATTGCTTGCTGTTTGGGGTTTTAGGCTGGGTTTCTGTACAGCACTCTGTGACATCAGCTGATGTAAGAAGGGCTTTATTTCATTTTGATTGGTCATAAAGTATATCCGTATACTCACACGGCACAGCGTCATAAAGAATATTCGTATACTCACAAGGCACAGCGTCATAAAGTATATCTGTATACTCACACGGCACAGCATCATAAAGTATATTCGTATACTCACACGGCACAGCGCCATAAAGTATATCCATATACTCACACGGCACAGCGTCATAAAGTATATCCGTATACTCACATGGCACAGCATCATAAAGTATATTCGCATACTCACACGGCACAGCGTCATGAAGTATATCCGTATACTCACATGGCACAGCGTCATAAAGTGTATCCATATACTCACACGGCACAGCGTCATAAAGTATATTCGTATACTCACACGGCACAGCGTCATAAAGTATATTCGTATACTCACACGGCACAGCGTCATAAAGTATATCCTTATACTCACACGGCACAGCGTCATAAAGTATATCTGTATACTCACACGGCACAGCATCATAAAGTATATTCGTATACTCACACGGCACAGCGTCATAAAGTATATCCGTATACTCACACGGCACAGCGTCATAAAGTATATCCGTATACTCACACGGCACAGCGTCATAAAGTATATTCGTATACTCACACGGCACAGCGTCATGAAGTATATCCATATACTCACATGGCACAACATCATAAAGTGTATTCATATATTCACACGGCACAGCGTCATAAAGTTCTCAACATCTAAGCCTGGGTGGCTTCTTTTCTTCTCTCTTACTTTAAATGTTCTCCTTAATCATTGTTAAATTAGGGGTTCATGTTGCCTGGAAAAAGTATTTAGTGTACCTTATGCCTCCCTGGGGGAGTATTTCTTTAGATCCGTTTTTTAGTTTTGACTCAAACTGATTGGTTGGGCCTGGCAGGGCCTGGCTCCCCAGTGGGTGGGCCTGTGTCCACCCAGGCACACCCATGCCTACGACCCTGTTATGAACCCTGAATTAACCCTTTTATGAATTAAAAACACCTGTATGAGGTAGACACTTATTCATACCCCACACCGCTTTTAACTCTGAGATATTCTCCTTCATCAGTGACTGACTACACACAAGACACAAAGAAAACAAAAGGCCTGAAGAGTAAATATGTGAAGTCAGTATTATCTCACTTACTAGTTTAATATGTTTGTTTATATTGTAATTTAAATATTATATTGGACAACCCTTTGTTTTATTCTAGCTACACAACACACAAGGTCTGAACTGTCACCCCATTTACACCCTGTAAATATGATAAAGTATTAAAGCGTCAACGTTGTGGGTGGAGGGGGATATTCAAATGAAAAAGATGTCTAATATGTGAAAAGCTACAATCTTGTTTGTTTGAAGATTATAAGGATCATATCTAAGGTATTAAAACACATTCATTTTCATTATGTAGGCTTCTTTCTTGTCTTGTTTTAATACAATTTCCATAGTTGAGTTAATAATAATGTGTGCAATTTCTGATCTTGTAGTGGTCCATATGTAAAAGGCTTTGGATGAAGATTATATTGAATGATTGGCTCTATGCTAGGTCACAGGGTAAAGAAGGACACGTTACATTGAGGACTGGTGAGGACATCATTGCAATGCTAAAATAGGGGATGTACAATACGTACATGTAAGTTAAATGCTAAGTTAATACAGTAGTTGCTTACATGTTAAAATAATTCATATTTTGTAAACTTGATGGGTAAAGAGTAAAGCTAAAATGACCTAAAAGTCAAGTCTACATTTGTATTTTTATTTATCTTACCTGTTTTACCAAAACATCCAGGTAAGGGCTCAATTTAATCCCTATCGCTGAAGTTACGTGTTATAGCGCAAATGAAATGTAAAGGTTATTTCCAATTGAGCCGCCATGTGCAGCGTGTACTTCTGCGATAGGAATTGAATTGAGCCCTAAGTCTTGCCTGTTCTGAGGTCAGAGACAGACAGAGAAAGAACCGTCCCCTCCTTGTAGAGAGGTTCCAGTCAGCTGTGCAGTAATTGCTTTTCATAAGGCAAATTTGCTTTCACTCTCCTCCACTTAATGAAATCAAACCAAAACATTCTTCCCAAAATCGGAATCACATTGGACCAAATGTCACCGGCCTCAAATTCCTTCATTCCTTCATTCAATTTGAGCAAACACACAGGAGACGGGGAGAGAGAGAGACAGAGATGGGTATGCGTTGTGAATTGATTGACAGAGTTCCATTACAAACGGCTTATCGGACCCCTGTCTGGCAATTATCCCTGCCCAGCATCGGCCAGCATCGCATGGGATTAGATTTTTTTGATAGTCACACAGATGATTTGATTTTTTGATAGTCACACAGATGTACGCAGAGAGGAGGACGGGCCACACGATAGCCCCTCTGTCCCCTTCATTAACACATTGTCCCCATGCTGATAGTATACCCAGCTCTCTGAGGAGAAGCACTGACTAAAGGATGTGTCTCAGACCTGCATGGCAGACAGATAACGAAGAGAGGAAGACTGAACGGTTTGATTGGTCGTGTACACATTTTGCAGATGTTATCACGGGTGTAGCGAAATGCTAATAAAAATTGTTGTCTAGGAGCTAGGAACAGGGTGGCCATGTCTGTCGGCGCCATCTTGTATTTTTATTACAAACTTGACAAACTCTCATCAGGATCTTCCTCACATTTTCAGGTTGTGTCTTGTCCAAAGGAAGCAATGGATGTTCAACGAACCTCTCACCTGTTACTCTACTCAATAGAAAAACATATATTGGCTAGGCAGGTGACATGATCAGGTCTCTCATTCATGCATCAACAATTTTCTTTTAACATACACATGGTTGTGACAGGACAGGGTTGTTTCATAGTACAGTAGTAATATGCCCCATTTAGCTAGGGAAGATCATTATCCAAACCTACACAAAAATGTCACTTAACTCCTTTCCCCTGTCTCTGTGGTTTTCAGCACCAGTACTATGGACAGTCAGCACAATAAGGGCTGAGTCCACGCTAAAGCAGGGCAGATAGGACCAACCAGCTCTGCGAATAATCACCCTCCAGTCACAGACACACATCATTCGTAGAGGACAGCAATGCCTCGCAAATCACTGAACGGGAGAGAGGGAGGGAGGGCAGAGAGGAGGAGTGGGAAGGAAGAGGGGAGGGGGGGAAGGGAAGAAGTGAGAGGCAAGGGAGGAAAGAAGACAGGAAGCAGGGGGCAAGCGAGGCGATGGGAGGTAGAGTAGGAGAGGGGAAGAAAAAGAGGAGGCAGAGAGGAGGAGGGAATGCAGAGTGGAGGGGGGAGACTGAGAGGAGGAGGGAAAGGCAGAGTGGAGAGGGAGGAGACAGAAGAAGAGGGAAGGCAGAGTGGAGAGGGAGGAGACAGCAGAGAAGGAGGGAAAGACAGAGTGGAGAGGGAGGAGACAGCAGAGAAGGAGGGAAAGACAGAGTGGAGAGGGAGGAGACAGCAGAGGAAGAGAGAAAGGCAGAGTGAAAAGGAGGGCTGGATGTGTAATGTGGCTGGAGGTGAATGTCTAACAGTGCAGGGCCACTGAACAGAACATCATAGGGCTGGACCCAGATACACTTCATTACCCCACCACACTAATCTGGCCGAGTCATTTACTATGGCCAAGCAAGGCCCCGCTGCCATCTGAACACACACACACATATTTTCTTTTACAGATTTATTGCCAGGGTATCCGCAATAATCCAAACATTTTGGGGGGAATGGTTTGACTGTGACGCAGGGAGTCGCTGGAGAATGCTATAGTGAGGAGAGGAGAAAATTAAATGTACATTTCCCCTTTCCTACATAAATTCGTGGCCTG
This sequence comes from Brachymystax lenok tsinlingensis, assembly GCA_030435695.1. Classification (NCBI taxonomy): domain Eukaryota; kingdom Metazoa; phylum Chordata; class Actinopteri; order Salmoniformes; family Salmonidae; genus Brachymystax; species Brachymystax lenok. Next base: position 21,164,356 of record CM059782.1, read on the forward strand.
CACAATTTATTTATTTTTCCATAATGAATCCAGCTTGGTGTGCATATGGGGCGTTAGCTTAGCCTCGGCAGGGACAGCATGTGAAATGAGTCGCTCCATTTGCCTTTATAGGACCTCTTTGGTGTTCCTGTCCGGCGTATAGCCGGTCTAGACATGAAACACGGCATATTCAGCCTAGGCCTGCTTAATTCAACATTCATGGCATCTCTCTGTCTAAAGTTTCACTTTAAAGTCGAAACACCACAACAACCAAAAAGAGAGGACACCGCATTATTGTACATCATGTATAAGTCTATGTTATGCTGTGTTTACCTAGTGTACTAACTAGTGTACTAGGTAAACACAGAGGACACAAAGGTGTTATATTTTATGTTTAGATGTTGTTTACTGCTGTGGAAAATGCAGATTCTGAAGCATTTTGTTTCTAAGCATTTTGTACCTTGGAATAAATATTGTTGTCCATACTGTCTCCACAGTCTTCTATCGCAATGCATTTATTTAACTCTAAAAACAGCTGTACTGGTAGCAGGTTCTAAGTTTGGCTTCAGTATGAATGTTTTTGATTATCTCTGTTACTGCTCATGTTATTCTTTTTGCAGAACTCCCACTTGGTTACGTTTCAGGAAAGAGACATATTGCCGCAGGACCAATTAAAATCTATCTGCTTGAATCGACTGAACTGTTAGGGCCCCAACATCAGTTCAAGTAGAGGATTTTAGCATGAACATTTAACAAGAACATAACATGCAGAACATGTTGCGGGAATTAATGCATTTTGATGCATACAGTTCAGAATAGTTTTATATGAATTCATGAATTAGAATAGATTTGATCATCAGTTTTGTCAGTAATCCGCTGTTACTGTGTACTTCATAAGTCCCAAATTCTGTAGTTTTAATTTTGATATATAGTATAGGGACACCCCTTCAAATTAGTGGATTTGGCAATTTCAGCCACAGCCGTTGATGACAGATGTATAAAATCAAGCACACAGCCATGCAATCTCCAAACATTGGCAGCAGAATGGCTCATACTGAAGAGCTCAATGACTTTCAGTGTGGCACCGTCACATGATGCCACCTTTCCAACAAGTCAAATTTCTGCCCTGCTAGAGATGCCCCGGTCAACTGTAAGTGCTGTTATTGTGAAGTGGAAACGTCTTGGAGCAACACCGGCTCAGCCGCGAAGTGGAAGGCCACACAAGCTCACAGAACAGGACCATTGAGTGTTGAAGCGTATAGCGCGTAAACATTTTCTGTCCTCGGTTGCAGCACCCACTGTCGAATTCCATACTGCCTCTTGAAGCAATGACAGCACAAGAACTGTTTGTCCGGAGCTTCACAAAATGGGTTTCCATTGACGAGCCGTCGCACAAAAGCCTAAGATCACCATGCTAAATGCCAAGCATCGGCTGGAGTGGTGTAAAGCTCGCCACCATTGGACTCTGGAGCAGTGGAAATGCGTTATCTGGAGCGATGAATCACGCTTCACCATCTGGCTGTCCGACGGACGAATCTGGGTTTGGTGGATACCAGGAGAACAGTACCTGCCCGAATGCATAGTGCCAACTGTAAAGTTTGCTGCAAGAGGAATAATGGTCTGGGGCATTTTTTCATAGTTCGGGCTAGGCCCCTTAGTTCCAGTGAAAAGAAATCTCTACGGCGTACAATTACATTCTAGACGATTCTGTGCTTGCAACTTTGTGGTAACAGTTTGGGGGAGGACCTTTCCTGTTTCTGCATGACAATCACCCCGTGCAAAAAGCGAGGTACATACAGAAATGGCTTGTCCAGATCGATAAGGAAAAACTTGGCCTGCACAAAGCCCTGACCTCACAGAGCCCTAACCACGCCTACTGCGAGCCAGGCCTAATTGCCCAACATCAGTGTCTGACCTCAATCACGCTCTTGTGGCTAAATGGAAGCAAGTCCCCGCAGCATTGTGGAAAGCCTTCCCAGAAGAGTGAAGGCTGTTATAGCAGCAAAGGGGGGGACCAACTCCATATTAATGCCCATGATTTTGGAATGAGATTCTGGAATGAGATGTTCGACGAGCAGGCGTCCACATACTTTTGACCATGTAGTGGTGATATGGGCTGATACTTAAACAACCAAAACATGTTTTATTTTTAAGTTCCTGCTTTTCTGGAAAAGTCAATATCTTTACTTTTTTCTCAATACATCCAATCGTTTCCATCCTGCTTACAGCAAACATTATGTTACAGTAGCAGTGAAACTAATTATCAGTTGAGAATATTGACAAGACAGTTCTACTCTAAATGATACAACAATATGAACATGGTGAAATGCGATAACACAAAATTAACAATAAATTAATCGGCTGCCTGCCAAAAGCATCTCCCTCTTATACACACACACACAGACATAGACACACACACACACACACACACGCACACACGCACACACGCACGCACGCACGCCCGCACACACACACACACATACAGTACCAGTCAAAAGTGTGGACATACCTACTCATTCAAGGGTTTTTCTTTATTTTTACTATTTTATGCATTGTAGAATAATAGTGAAGACATCAAAACTATGAAATAACACATATGGAATCATCTAGTAACCAAAAAAGTGTAAAACAAATCTAAATATATTTTAGATTTTAGATTCTTCAAAGTAGCCACCTTTTGCCTTGATGACAGCTTTGCACACTCTTGGCATTCTCTCAACCAGCTTCACCAGGAATGCTTTTCCAACAGTCTTGAAGGAGTTCCCACATGTGCTGAGCACTTGTCTGCTTTTCCTTCACTCTGCGGTCCAACTCATCCCAAACCATCTCAATAGGGTTGAGGTTGGGTTATTGTGGAGGCCAGGTCATCTGACGTAGCACTCCATCACTTTACTTCTTGGTCAAATAGCCCTTACACAGCCTGGAGGTGTGTTTTGTGTCATTGTCCTGTTGAAAAACAAATGATAGTCCCACTAAGCGCAAACCAGATGTGATGGCGTATCGCTGCAGAATGCTGTGGTAGCCATGTTGGTTAAGTGTGCCTTGAATTCTAAATAAATCACTGACAGTGTCACCAGCAAAGCACCCCCACACTGTCACACCTCCTCCATGCTTCACGGTGGGAACCACACATGCGAAGATCATCCGTTCACCTACTCTACATCTCACAAAGGCACGGTGATTGGAACCACAAATCTCAAATTTGGACTAATCAGACCAAAGGACAGATTTCCACAAATCTAATGTCCATTGCTCCTGTTTCTTGGCCTAAGCAAGTCTCTTCTTCTTATTGGTGTCCTTAGTAGTGGTTTATTTGCAGCAATTCAACCATGAAGGCCTGATTCATGCAGTCTCCTCTGAACAGTTGATGTTGAGATGTCTGTTTCTTGAACTCTGTAAAGCATTTATTTGGGCTGCAATCTGAGGTGCAGTTAACTCTAATGAACGTATCCTCTGCAGCAGAGGTAACTCTTGGTCTGCCTGTGGCTTGATTACCAACAATGACGAGACAGCCTACAGGGAGGAAGTGAGGGCACTCGGAGTGTGGTGTCAGGAAAACAGCATCTCACTCAATGTCAACAAAACAAAAGTGATGATCGTGGACTTCAGGAAACAGCAGAGGGAGCACCCCCCTATCCACATCGAAGGGACAGCAGTGGAGAAGGTGGAAAGTTTTAAGTTCCTCGCCGTACACATCACAGACAAACTGAAATGGTCCACCCACACAGACAGTGTTGTGAAGAAGGCGCAACAGCAACTCTTCAACCTCAGGAGGCTGAAGAAATTTGGCTTGTCACCCAGAACCCTGACAAACTTTTACAGATGCACAATCGAGAGCATCTGTATCACAGCCTGGTACGGCAACTGCTCCGCCCTCCGCTGCACAACGCATCACCTGGGGCAAACTACCTGTCCTCCATGACACCTACAGCACCCGATATCACAGGAAGGCCAAAAAGATCATCAAGGACAACAACCACCCGAGCCACTGCCTGTTCACACCGCTACCATCCAAAAGTCGAGGTCAGTACAGGTGCATCAAAGCTGGGACCGAGAGACTGAGAAACAGCTTCTATCTCAAGGCTATCAGACTGCTAAACAGCAATCACTAACTCAGAGTGGCTGCTGCCTACATTGAGACCAATCACTTTAATAAATGGATCACTAGTCACTTCAAACAAGGCCCCTTTAAATAATGGCACTTTAAATAATGCCACTTTATTAATGTTTAAAGTCAGAAGTTTACATACACTTAGGTTGGAGTCATTAAAACTCGTTTTTCAACCACTCCACAAATGTCTTGTTAACAAACTATAGTTTTGCCAAGTCGGTTATGACATCTACTTCGTGCATGACACAAGTCATTTTTCAAACAATTGTTTACAGACAGATTATTTCAAGTATAATTGTCATGACTTCAGCTGAAGTTGGTCCCTTTTTTTTGGCGTCTACCGGCGGTGAACGTCGTCGGAGTTCGCGGCGTTGGATCACTATAAGGAGTTCACTCGCCGTCCCGGGCGGTTTTCGACCATCCACCGGAGGGGAGAGTGGAGGGTGAACGCCTCTTCCACCTAAGACAGGGGACGAGGATCCTTCACTGCTGCGGGAATTTCACCGCCTCCACCCGGAGCGCCCTGCGCCTCGTCCTCCGGGTCGTCCCCGAGACCGGTGTCGGCGCGCTGCTGGAGCCGCGCGTAAAGGGGGGGGTACTGTCACGACTTCAGCTGAAGTTGGTCCCTCTCCTTTTTCGGACGTCTACCGGCGGTCGACGTCACCGGAGTTCTAGCCACCACCGATCCATTTCTCAGTTTCTGTTTGTCTTGTCATTATTCACACCCGGTCATCATTACCCTAATTACATGTGTTATTTAATCCTCTGTTCCCCCCATCAGTGTTGTCCGTGATTGTTTCATGTTTGTGGCTCGGTGTGTGAGCAGCTATATTCTACGTTCGTAGATTAATTGTGCCTTATTAAAGTAAGGAGTGTGTAACTGGTCTCCTGCGTTTGTTTCCGACAAGACCTGCTGTAGGGACACTACAGAATCGCGGACCTAAAGAAATGGAAGCAGCAGGAGAAAACAGCAGGAGGAGAGCGTCAGTGAGCACGCAATGATGATCCAAAGTCTCGGCTCAGCAATGGATCGCGTGCTGCATACCCTGGAGAGTTTGGAGAGAGGAGGACTGCAAGCACCCCTACCTTCACCACCACCTACCCAACTACTGGCCCCTCTTCCATCTGGTCCCAGTGGGATTCGTCTCTCTCTCCCAGGGGTTCTTGCTCCAGCTGAAAATCTACCTGGCAACCGTTCATCCAGCTCTTTCGGGACGAGAGAGTGTTTCCGCCCTCGTCTCCTGTTTGTCCGGGAGAGCTCTGGAGTGGGCCAACGCCGTATGGGGAGAGAAGGACGCGGCGTTGGATCACTATAAGGAGTTCACTCGCCGTTCCGGGCGGTTTTCGACCATCCACCGGAGGGGAGAGCGGCGGGTGAATGCCTCTTCCACCTAAGACAGGGGACGAGGAGCACGCAGGATTTTGCCCTGGAATTCTGTACCTTGGCCGCAGGTGCAGGATAGAATGGGCGGGCCCTGATCGACCATTTCCGGTGCAGTCTGCGGGAGGACTTCCGTCGGGAGCTGGCCTGCAGGGATAATACACTCACTCTGAACCAACTGGTGGACATGACCATTCGTTTGGATAACCTGCTGGCTACCCGCGGACGTCCAGATCAGGGCCTGCCGATTCCATCCTCCAGCGTCTCCGCTCCGATCCCACATTTCAACCGTGCGTAATTGGCCGACTCCAACCACGGTAAAGGAGGTGCAGCGGTCGTGGTCGTGAGGGCTCTGAAGGCGTGGAGGCATTGGCTTGAGGGGGCTAAACACCCTTTTCTCATCTGGACGGACCACCGCAATCTGGAGTACATCCGGGCGGCGAGGAGACAGAACCCTCGTCGGGCAAGGTGGGCCATGTTTTTCGAATGGTTTAGGCGCTCTGAGGAGATCTGGGAAGCCGCCCATGTGCACCTGCAAAGAGCCGTGAGGCGGCAGAAGGAGAGCACCGACCGCCACCGCAGTGAGGCTCCGGTGTTCGCACCAGGGGACCGGGTCTGGCTCTCGACTCGAAACCTGCCCCTCCGCCTGCCCTGTCGGAAGCTGGGGCCGCGGTTTGTGGGGCCATTCAAAGTCCTGAGGAGACTGGAACAAGGTTTGTTATAGGTTACAGCTTCCCCAGACTACCGTATTAACCCCTCGTTCCATGTGTCTCTCCTCAGGCCGGTGGTGGCTGGTCCACTCCAAGGACCTGAGATTCTGGAGGTCCCTCAGCCCCCGCTAGACATCGAGGGGGCCCCGGCGTATGCAGTCCGAGCGATAATGGACTCAAGGCGTCGGGCAGGGAGCCTTCAGTACCTCGTGGAGTGGGAGGGGTACGGTCCGGAGGAGAGAAGCTGGGAGCGGGTGGAGGACATCCTGGATCCTTCACTGCTGCGGGAATTTTACCGCCTCCACCCGGAGCGCCCTGCGCCTCGTCCTCCGGTCGTCCCGAGACCAGTGTCGGTAAAGGGGTACTGTCACGACTTCAGCTGAAGTTGGTCCCTCTCCTTTTTCGGACGTCTCCTGGCGGTCGACGTCACCGGAGTTCTAGCCACCACCGATCCATTTCTCAGTTTCTGTTTGTCTTGTCATTATTCACACCCGGTCATCATTACCCTAATTACATGTGTTATTTAATCCTCTGTTCCCCCCATCAGTGTTGTCCGTGATTGTTTCATGTTTGTGGCTGGGTGTGTGAGCAGCTATATTCTACGTTCGTAGATTAATTGTGCCTTATTAAAGTAAGGAGTGTGTAACTGGTCTCCTGCGTTTGTTTCCGACAAGACCTGCTGTAGAGCCACTACAATAATTCACTGTATCACAATTCCAGTGGGTCAGAAGTTTACATACACTAAGTTGACTGTGCCTTTAAAAAGCTTGGCAAATTCCAGAAAACTATGTCATGGCTTTAGAAGCTTCTGATAGGCTAATTGACATCATTTGGGTCAATTGGAGTTGTACCTGTGGATGTATTTCAAGGCCTACGTTCAAATTCAGTGCCTCTTTGCTTGACATCATGGGAAACTCAAAAGAAATCAGCCAAGACCTCAGAAAAATAATTGTAGAACTCCACAAGTCTGGTTCATCCTTGGGAGCAATTTCCAAACGCCTGAAGGTACCACAATCATCTGTACAAACAATAATAAGTAAGTATAAACACCATGGGACCACGCAGCCATCATAACGCTCAGGAAGGAGACGCGTTCTGTCTTCTAGAGATTAACGTACTTTGGTGCAAAAAGTGCAAATCAATCCCAGAACATCAGCAAAGGACCTTGTGAAGATGCTGGAGGAAACAGGTACAAAGGTATCTATATCCACAGTAAAACGAGTCCTATATCGACATAACCTGAAAGGTCTCTCAGCAAGGAAGAAGCCACTGCTATAAATCTACCATAAAAAACCCAGACAACGGTTTGCAACTACACATGGGGACAAAGATCGTACTTTTTGGATAAATGTCCTCTTGTCTGATGAAACAAAAATAGAACTGTTTGGCCATAATGACCATCGTTATGTTTGGAGGATAAAGGGGGAGGCTTGCAAGCTGAAGAACACCATCCCAACCGTGAAGCACAGGGGTGGGAGCATCATGTTGTGGGGATGCTTTGCTGCAGGAGGGACTGGTGCACTTCACAAAATAGATGGCATCATGAGGTAGGAAAATTATGTGGATATACAGTGGGGCAAAAAAGTATTTAGTCAGCCACCAATTGTGCAAGTTCTCCAACTTAAAAAGATGAGAGAGGCCTGTAATTTTCATCATAGGTATACTTCAACTATGACAGACGAAATGAGGAAAAGAAATCCAGAAAATCACATTGTAGGATTTTTAATTTATTTATTTGCAAATTATGGTGGAAAATAAGTATTTGGTCAATAACAAAAGTTTATCTCAATACTTTGTTATATACCCTTTGTTGGCAATGACAGAGGTCAAACGTTTTCTGTAAGTCTTCACAAGATTTTCACACACTGTTGCTGGTATTTTGGCCCATTCCGCCATGCAGATCTCCTCTAGAGCAGTGATGTTTTGGGGCTGTCGCTGGGCAACACGGACTTTCAACTCCCTCCAAAGATTTTCTATGGGGTTGAGATCTGGAGACTGGCTAGGCCACTCCAGGAACTTGAAATGCTTCTACGGCCACTCCTTCGCTGCCCGGCGGTGTGTTTGGGATCATTGTCATGCTGAAAGACCCAGCCACGTTTCATCTTCAATGCCCTTGCTGATGGAAGGAGGTTTTCACTCAAAATCTCACGATACATGGCCCCATTCATTCTTTCCTTTACATGGATCAGTCGTCCTGGTCCCTTTGCAGAAAAACAGCCCCAAAGCATGATGTTTCCACTCCCATGCTTCACAGTAGGTATGGTGTTCTTTGGATGCAACTCAGCATTCTTTGTCCTCCAAACACGACGAGTTGAGTTTTTACCAAAAAGTTCTATTTTGGTTTCATCTGACCATATGACATTCTCCCAATCCTCATCTGGATCATCCAAATGCTCTCTAGCAAACTTCAGACGGGCCTGAACATGTACTGGCTTAAGCAGGGGGACACGTCTGGCACTGCAGGATTTGAGTCCCTGGCGGCGTAGTGTGTTACTGATGGTAGGCTTTGTTACTTTGGTCCCAGCTCTCTGCAGGTCATTCACTAGGTCCCCCCCCGTGTGGTTCTGGGATTTTTGCTCACCGTTCTTGTGATCATTTTGACCCCACGGGGGTGAGATCTTGCGTGGAGCCCCAGATCGAGGAATGTCTTCCATTTCCTAATAATTGCTCCCACAGTTGATTTCTTCAAACCAAGCTGCTTACCTATTGCAGATTCAGTCTTCCCAACCTGGTGCAGGTCTACAATTTGGTTTCTGGTGTCCTTTGACAGCTCTTTGGTCTTGGCCATAGTGGAGTTTGGAGTGTGACTGTTTGAGGTTGTGGACAGGTGTCTTTTATACTGATAACAAGTTCAAACAGGTGCCATTAATACAGGTAACGAGTGGAGGACAGAGGAGCCTCTTAAAGAAGAAGTTACAGGTCTGTGAGAGCCAGAAATCTTGCTTGTTTGTATGTGACCAAATACTTATTTTCCACCATAATTTGCAAATAAATTCATTACAAATCCTACAATGTGATTTTCTGGATTTCTTTTTCTCATTTTGTCTGTCATAGTTGAAGTGTACCTATGATGAAAATTACAGGCCTCTCTCATCTTTTTAAGTGAGAGAACTTGCACAATTGGTGGCTGACTAAATACTTTTTTGCCCCAGTGTATTGAAGAAAAATCTCAAGAAATCAGTCAGGAAATGACTTTAGGACAACAAAGTCAAGGTATTTGAGTGGCCATAACAAAGCCCTGACCTCAATCCTATAGAACATTTTTGGGCAGAACTGAAAAAGCGTGTGTGAGCAAGGAGGCCTACAAACTTGACTCAGTTACACCAGTTCTGTCAGAAGGAATAGGCCAAAATTCAGCCAACTTATTGTGGGAAGCTTGTGGAAGGCTACCCAAAACGTTTGACCCAAGTTAAACAATTTAAAGGCAATGCTACCAAATACTAATTGAGTGTATGTAAACTTCTGAACCACTGTGAATGTGATGAAAGAAATAAAAGCTGAAAGAAATAATTCTCTCTACTATTATTCTGACATTTCACATTCTTAAAATAAAGTGGTGATCCTAACTGACCTAAGACAGGACATTTTTACTAGGATTAAATGTTGTCTTACAGTAATGATGGACTGTCGTTTCTCTTTGCTTATTTGAGCTGTTATTGCCATAATATGGACTTGGTCTTTTGCCAAATAGGGCTATCGTCTGTATACCACCCCTACCTTGTCACAACTCAACTGATTGGTTCAAACGCGTTAAGAAGGAAAGAAATTACACAAATTAACTTTTAACAAGGCACACCTGTTCATTGAAATGTATTCCAGGTGACTACCTGGTGAAGCTGGTTGAGTGAATGCCTTCAGTGTGCAAAGCTGTCATCAAATCAAAGGGTGGCTACTTTGAAGAATCTCAAATCTCAAATTACACTTTTTGGGTCGTTTCATAGTTTTGATGTCTTCACTATTATTCTGCAATGTAGAAAAAAAAAAAAACTTGTGTCCAGGTGTGTCCAAACACACGCTCGCACATACACACACACGTGCGCACGTGCATAGGCACAATGTGACACAATGTTTTGAAATGCCAAAGTGCTATTCACTACTTAATTCCTCACAGACATCTCTCACTTTATATATTGCTGAAGATTGCCAATATCGTTGTGAATAATTCCTTTATATAAATACATGAAAAGGGAGAAGGCATTACGCAGGTGTGCTTTATTCTTATTGCCGTGGAGGAAAACAAAGGGGCTTGAATGAGCAATTGGTGGATTAGAATGCAAAACATTTAAAATCCTCATAAATGGGGCGTTTTCCCTCAAGACAGTTGTGGCATTGTTCATATTCAGTGCATTTTCTGTGAAAACAAGTATTTAATCACAATACAGTATGTGAAATGAATACGAGATGTGCTCCTGCAGCTGAATAGTGTGCTGTAAACCGCTGTCCCCCCCAGATTTTCTCATACAGGAAGTCACATGGATGTCAATGTGTAATTTCACTAAGGGGTTAGGACCCTGGCTACATACCATTGTTGAAATCATTACACTTTCCTGTGGTATAAAAACAAATACTGTGTAAATCGCTTAATTTATTTAATATTGTGTAAAAACAAAATCTACTATATCAATTCGTTCCCATTTTAATGTGCCATTTTAGAATGTCACAATAGTTACATTTAGATAATTTAAAAATCAACACTGAGATAACATTTTGCTTTCAGAGGCCCAAGCCATGGGGTTGTGTTAAGCCTGGTTACATTTTCATAACGGTATTAAAGTAAGTCAAGGACTTGACTTCATTTCAATGGAAAGCATGTCAGATTTGATTGATTGAAATGGCATAATGCTCACGCTGGATAAGAAGGAATTGCCATAGAAATAGGTAGACAGCTGGCTGATACTTTACCAGACTTACAGAAAAGGATTTACCCTTGGTGCCTAACACGATTGTATTAAAACGTGTAGCATTATAGCTCAAATTCCCAGTTTCGGAGCCAAGAATAATACTAAGCTTTTAAGTGTAAGTCTGAGAACAATGAGACTATGAGTCACATGCTAACTTGAGCAAGAACACATGCATGTTCTGACGTTTTGCGGAAGTCATGCATTGATGATAGTTACGGGTTTGAGCGGATATACAAGTTGATTCATTGTAAATACTTTGTAGATTCAAGTTACTGTAGAATTCAACCCTATGACCATCCTAACCAGAAATCTTTTGAGGGAGAGATGTGCAAAATATAGGATTCTTATTCAGCAATATTGGATTATACAGCATTGGGTTATCTGTGTAGAGCTTTCTTTAAAATGAAGACCAACATGAGCCAAACCTTGATCTAAACAAAATATGTAGATTTTTCCCTGATCCAGTTCATTCCACCTGACTGGGTACATATAGATTTCTTAACACATCCTTGAGAGTGCCTTGCCTGTAAGGAGGGTCAATCTTCATGTTTGGTTATTAAGAGTACAACGAGCACACATGTCCCACTATACTTACTGACATTAACGGAGATATCAGAAACAGTGCAATCATCAATGGCTCATTGTCAGTGGTCACAATGTTGACACATATAGATACAGTTAAGTGATAGTGCCGAGAAGCCGGTGTTTGGAGGATATATTGGCATGGGTGTTGTTAGGCCCGAGACGAAGTCGAGTGCTGCAAATCGTGCCAATATATCCTCCAAACACCGGCTTAGAGGGCATTATCATTTTTATACAATGGGTTACCAACATATTAAAATAATGATTGACAGATTTTCATTAAAAACCCTAGACACAAATCTAGGGTTGCTACCCAAGCCCGCTGGTTGTTCGTTCTATCGGTTCGGTTTGCAGAGACGCGACCCTGTTGTTAAGTCTTTTTGTTCCGTATCTATAGACGCGACCCAGTCATTCATTCTAAATGTTCCATTGCCATACTCGCTGGCAACGTTCATATCCCTTGCTTTCTAGCTAGCCAGCTAACTTACAGTCACGTCAAACAGTGCAGCCAGAATAACAACGAACTAGCTGCATTGGCTTTTGTTTAAGCTGTTTTCTAATTATTTTTTGGGGGGATACATCCATAACAATGAGCTAATGATGCGCGATTTCACCTGGCATAGAAAATGTGCTCTCTCGTCAGCACGCTGTTGTCCAGAGGAACTAGCCAACAACACAGCTAACACAATCACTTTAAACTGAAGCTGGAAAGAACGCAAACTAGCTGCACTTCGTTTCGTTTGACCTTTTTTCAAATTAACTTTTTTTGTATATATCCATAAAAATTATAACAGCTGATTCATGATTTCGACAGGCTGAGAAAAGCTGCCTGCCTGTCTCTCGTTCTGACTCCTGACACGTTCATTACCATGGGACAGCTGGAGATGGAATTTAAATATTGAAACAATGTTGCAAATGTCGGAGAGACAGATAGCAAGTTTTATACACATCTCTGCTGTTGAAAACTAAATGTTAGTCTAAAAGAAATGTGAGATAATGTCTAGATGCTTTTTATTGTGGAGAAAAAAATTGCCTGGCTGGGCTGATGAGACAGTGGATTGCGCAGTCAGATGGAACAGAGTAAATAGGCGTTTTAACATCATAGATTTAGCCGGTGGTAACTTGTGGAATAGACACCAGCTAGAATGCGTTTTTAACCAATCAGCATTCAGGATTAGACCCACCCTTGTATAATAGATAAATAAATACTAATGAGCACAATACAATTTCGGAAGCAAGATCACATCAAATGAATGAACGTTGAAGTCAAAATATTTCTCCCTCCCATTTACTTAATGCATGCCTTCTAATAGTAAGTGAAACAAACACCCATCAAAGACAAATCTAGCTCAGTTAAAGTGAGGGTCTGCTTTTTGTGCATTTGAATCACTTTGAATTGTAAATTATATCATTAAGCGACATTGGAGCGTAATTTGGAGTGTTCGATAAAAGAGAGAGAGTGGAGGGTGAGCGCATGCATACACATGCTGAGCTTTCCGGTGGGGAATTCATCTTGTTGCAAGGAGATGGTGATGAAAGGGGGGGGGCTATGTCCTCCCAAACGGCATACTGAGTGATTGGTACAGGCCCTAGAGTAGGAATACACCGGCAAAAACCACTCTCTTCCCATGTAGACACTGTAACATAAAACATAAAACATGAAATAGCTATGGTTTTATCGCATCTTTTCTGTCTCTCACCTCCACATTACCTATGACTCTCAAAAAAGGTGCAGAAATAATTACATTTTCATGTTTGGAAACCACCACATGTCTATAATTCATAGCCACTGTACTGTACATGCAACCGGTGTTGTGCTACAAGTCAGTCCCCATCCCTCTACCTACATAATAATGTCCCTTCAACCTGCAACTCCAAATCCATCCATCCTCCCTCCTCATGGTCACTCCCCATGCCCAATAGTGACACCATGTGGTTAAAAGCAGGATTAGGCCACGGTCAAAAGTAGTGCACTGTATAGGGAAAAGGGTGCCATTTTGGAATAAGCTCTGATCAAAACTAGTGCACTACATAGTGAAGAGGATGCCATTCTGGATGTATCCTTAGGAGATAAAACATGTTTTATAGATCTTAGTTGGCACCACAATCTAACCTCAAAAGGCTAGTACTTGATTGTAATAAGCGCTGATCTCTAACTTCATTAACAGTAGACTGGCAGTACATAAAATGCATCAATCTCCAGCCCTCCTGACACGGCTCTTACTGATCTATTATATGCAGGAGTAGTATATGTTGATGTGGTACTGGAGGCAACCAATTATCTGACTAACACTGTAGACTAGATTGCATATTCCTAAATAATTGTTTTAGACTTTTGAAATATATAACAAATGCAAACAAAACGATGTAGCTATATAGTTTAAATACTGTTGTAACATGACTGAATGGCATTGGTTGAGATTATACTTCATAAGCATTTTGTAAAGTTGGGAGCATGGTTTATACTGTGTTGCTATCATGCTGTGTTGTCATGTGTTGCTGCCATGCAATGTTGTTTTAGGTCTTAGGTCTCTCTTTATGTAGTGTTGGGGTGTCTCTCTTGTCGTGATGTGTGTTTTGACCTATATTTTTTTTTAAAACCAGCCCCCCGTCCCCGCAGTAGGCTTATGCCCTTTTGTAGGCCGACATTGTAAATAAGAATTTGTTCTTAACTGACATGCCTAGTTAAATAAAGGTTAAATAAAAATAAATAAATACATATAACCTTGCTATAATATACTAGTTGCTACCATTTTGTCTTTTGTCTTTTTTTATCTATCTGAGAGGACACTAAAGGTGTACTGGTGACATGTGCTTCAGTACCATTGAGTGATTGATTGACTCTTCATTTATTATCTTCCTCATAAAAACGATATGGCTACAGTGAAGCAGATAAAAACCTCAGCTGCTCAGGGACATCCCAGTGCCCATCACCAAACTACTGCTCAAATTAATAAAGGCTTAGGCATTACAAAGTCAGACAGGCAGTGAAAAACATAACCAATAATACAATATACAGGTATAATGCAATAATTATAATTTCCCAGCCTGCCTTTATAACACATTCCAATTATAGGCTATGTCACCTCTCAAGAGAAACACTTAAACTGTTCTTCAATAGGGCTTGAATGGACACTCCTCTTCCACAGCCACGAGCATACACTGCCTGCCACTAAAAAATATTACTGGAATTAAATAACGTCTTGCTCTATTTCAGCTGCTCTCTGGCCTATAGACTGTGTGTGTGTGTGTGTGTGTGTGTGTGTGTGTGTGTGTGTGTGTGTGTGTGTGTGTGTGTGTGTGTGTGTGTGTGTGTGTGTGTGTGTGTGTGTGTGAGAGACTGGACTGAGACAGGCGCTAGTGCGTGGCAGGCTAAGAGACTGAGGAAGCCAGACGTCCAGTGACCTCATCTATCACGGCGACAATCTGCGTCTTAAAGAATGGATGGCGACTGCGACCTTGGACCCAGGGTAAAGCCTGACACACATGATGAATTTAGAGGGCATTAGCACTTGTTAGGCCTTGCGCCATTACTCAACGCCCGAGTGGATGACTTAATCCAGTTTATGCAATGACAGAGTCGGCGGGACCGGGAGCTATAGCCCTTGCCACAGGGATGTAGTGAACCACAGCAGAGCAGAGCAGAGCCAGCTGACAATCTGGAACACTAGCAGAGCTTAGGGGGATCTAAAGCCTGGCAGACAATATGAGGGTTTCAAATGGGTCTTTTACCTGTGAATGTGACACAGAGCCACTTAGAATCACAGAACAATTATATGATAAAACGATAATAATTAATTGGGGGCTTATTCATCTTTTATAATTATGTCTATCACATAATAGAACATCATCAAACAGTTGTTGTTTATTTTCAGTGATATTTGAGTCCTAAGAATAAACTCCACTACGTAGGCTTTTACCAAACAGCACGGCCCTTTCAAACAATGATTATTTATTTATATCGACGTAGTACTTCCTTTCTATGCTTGATTTTGTTTCATGGTTTATCTTGATCAACAATGAATAAACACAGAACTGGTTGATATTAAATTGGGCCTCTTACTGTGTCCAGGACAGGTAGAGAGAAAAGAGTTGTCTCAGATGAACACTGCATATATTGTCCTAATAGAGAATCATAAACACAAATAATCTGAGGCTCCTTTGAACTGGCAGTAGTCCTGCAATACAGATGTAGGATCTTAATTTGATCACTTGTTTATTGCTGAGAAATTTGTTGCAATAAAAGCTGAGAAATTTGTTGCAAGAAATGCAAACTTCTAGTGTATTTGAGTTTTTAAAAGGCTTCTAAAGTTTGCAATTTTCACTTCACAAGTTCAGACTTGATTTGCCCTATCAAGAAATGTATCAACCCTTACAAAACTGTCCATGAATTATAATCCCCATAATAATTCACATTTCCTGTTGTTATTTTCCTGCGATAGCAAACTGTCTTAAATTAACCTTTTACTGAAGTGGGCTAAATCAGGGTCATACAGAGTGATTCTTGGTAGTCTCAAACAAATCTACTTTAAAGCAAAAGTATACACCTCACACACATGGTTATGTGCTTAAAAAAAGAAGACACCTGTACCATGTCAGATATAGAGTTGAAATGTATTCAATTCTGAGTTTGCATCACAATATTAAACTTGATATGCATTGCAGAATACTGAATATTTATGAATTATGAAACATATTAATTATTCCACCCATGAGGCCTACGATCCTACATCTGTAGGTGTTACCTTTAACTAATTCTCCTTAGAGAAAGGTGCTGGGAGCCAGGCAGGGTCAATGGAAAACTTAGCCGACTGAAAGATGTCTCGCTTTCTCTCCTCTGTGCTCTCATGGACAACAGGTTATCAATCAGGGGTCGGGTTATGATGTGCTTTTCAGGAAGAGGAGCCTATTCATTGTCTGTTCATCCCGATCCTTAGCCTCTGCTGCAGTGCTGCAGTGCTGCAGCCTCCCCATAGAGTACAGGACAGGGATCTGTCCTTAACCAGTCGTCCTGGTAATGAAACCTACAGCCATCATTTGTTGACCTACTGCATTAATTCTCTCTTCAATAAAGCTGTGAGACTTGTTTTTCTCGCAAGCCTTGGGTCTCTTTTACTCAGCTGACTTTCAGTGCCACTTCTAGAAGTTCAGGTGTACTGTAGCAGTACTGCATGACACTGATGTGCCTCTTCCGCTACAATCTAAGAAAATTTAAATATTGCAATGACATCCAGCAATGATTTTCTGCTTGACTTTTTCTTCATCTTAACACAGACAGTTATTATACCATGTGGATGATTTTCTCTCACATAGGTATCCAGTGGAATATGAATTACTCTGAGATGTACCTTTTCTCAGAAAGTCAAGGTTTAAGAGATAGACTGAGCTTGCCAGAAGATAATACGTGTGAACACTATGTGAGAGAACAGGGTGAGGGATTGAGATATTCTTGTCTGCAGCAGTGGAGACAGGCAAGGTGCATCCATTTCTTCTTGATGAGTTGAGGAGACAGACATGAATCAGCATTGCTTTTAATTTCAGTAATCATTTCAGTTAATAATTCATATATGAGTTAATCGATCACGCGCTTTCTCAAGGTTCCCTGGAAGTCAATTATTTTAATGTAGCTCAAAACTTTGATATTCTGAAACACTTTTGAGGTGCTTGATTCTGTCAATCACTTGTCAATGCTGTTTTTGGAACATAATCTTTGGGATCCAAAAGTTTCAAGTAGAAAATTATAGAAAAAGATCTTGCAGTAATTGTGTTAGCAATGATTGGCAGTCTGGATGGCGTCACATTTTAGTAACACCTTTCTAAAGGGTACATATTAGCATAAATAACATGATTCTCATGATCATTTAGCAGGTGTTCACCCCAGGAAGCTCCTCAACTATCCTCCTCCAATGATTTGGTGCAATCAGTTAACTTTCTGATGCTGAAGATGTCACACATCAGTTTTATGTGTGTGTGATCGTTCACACAAGAAGCATCTCATTCGCTTTCCTTTCAGCTCCATGAAAGACCTGTGGACTGAAACTCCAGCCAGCCCTCCAGCCTACCAACCATAGTATTAACCCTGGAAAATGTCTGACACATTTCCATTTGACAGTTTCCCCCCCTTTGGCATGTCTAATTTGAGGCAACCGGAGCAGGTGCCACTCTCTACCAATCCTGACTGTCAGACTCTTCTTTCATTACAACATCGCTGTATGGCTGAAAGGTGAAGGCTAAAGTGGTTATGTCTAAAGTCAAATTATATCCAGGGCTTTGCAATTCAATTCACTTATTGTAAAGAAAAAACTGTTAAAAGTAAACGCTCCAAGTGCCCAACACGCTAAAAGATATATCAACAAAGACAGGGAAATACTCAAGTCAGATTGCCTGTCAATTTCTCTTTCAAATGTAAGCAGATGGTTCACTCCACTATTCATGTAATGCATGAATGGAAGAAGGCAATGGTTTCAAGCAAGGAGTCTGTCCCCATTGAAAATATCTTTCAATATTGATTCCACACAGGCAGTTAAAGCCATAACTCAGAAAAATGTCATATTAAATCTGCATTGAAGAGGTTCAACCTCATGGCCTACAATATCCCCGCTTCAATGGTTGGACACGTGCCTTTGTGTATGTCGCAATCACCTCACACAAATATATCCTGCTACATTTTCTTCAAGTGTCATTAGATATGTAATTATCTCCTTCTACTTGGTCTAGCTACCTGATTAGACTCCCTGATAATAAGTCAGTACTTCTCCCTCTCTCTCTTTGTCATACAAAATGGTGTTTGGTGATTGTGATCCAATTGGCCATTGTGAATTTCATTAGAGATGTGAGAGGGACCTGTTGGAGGATCCATTACATTGCTGTCTCCTCGACCCAGAGAAAATAACAACACGATAACACCTGAATTCAAAACACAGTTACAGCACTCCAAGATGAATAGGATCTGCCTTTGATGACTGGGGCACTTTACGTTCTTCTGGGAGGAGATCAAATACTAATGAGTCATGTTGCTTGCCCACAGCAGATGAAAGAAAACTTCACTCAGCATTTTGCAGCAGAGCCGGGCTGTGTCATTTCCCTCATCATTATTCTATATATGTTTCAGAGAGGTATTTAAATGTCCCTGGATGCTTGTATATCTGGATGATAGGTGGCTGTAACAGCCACACATGATGACACTCCATCTTTAAATGATCAGCTAGCTCTTGATGGCTCTTTCCAAAGGTGACAGAAACATATTTTGTCAGAACACTGTTTAAATGGAAAGTGGGACATTTCCTTTAACTTCCTTCAAACTGCAGGGAGCGACATGGTATCCATGAGTTCATCTGACTCTGGGAAATTAGAAACATTGATTACCAACATTTCACACCTTCCTTTTAACATCACTTTCTAGTTTGTCCTATGTATAACCTCAAATGTAGTAATGAACTCTTACGTTATAATTTTAGCGTTCAGAGAATTTGTTCACTTATATTTTTGCCACTTTGTCAGCAAATTGGAGTATGTCCTTCAATGGTCATGTACCCATGTTGTGGGATAGCAGTACAGCAGTTTGTCTGCGGAAACTAAATGTCAACTCAGATGGTTTAGCATTGTGAGATGGTTGATTAATAAGGCATGTTTAATGATTTATGGGCCAAATTGGAAGGATCCTTTGGTCAGCAGCTCCACAGTCACAGTGTTATTGGTGTATTGCAAAGGTTTTGGGCATGCAGAGCCAATGCACTATCGTCTATTTTAGCAACCCATTAAATCACCTGCCAACAGCTAAAACAACGCTAACAACAGAAGTTCTACTACTCACAAAAAATACACGAATGTCAAGAAACATAAGATTTTATTTTTTGATGTTCCTTTCTTTCCTTGAATGAGTGTTCTCAATTAACTTATGCTGATGGTTGATTCTTCTTTCATCACATCTCCTTTGTGTTGATTGCATGCCATAATTCCCCTTCCATTATCCAGACAGCCCCTTGAGTAGCGCTGATACCCTACTTACTTATATTCTACCAGTTCATGACTCATGACCTAGTCACACCCGACCTGCCATGAGACAGAACCATGTAACAAGGAGTAGTCCCTCAAAAGATTTACTAAATGATGAAGTCATGCCTTGCGGTTGCGTAAGTCAGTCCGTCTGAGATAGGGAGAGAGAGAGACCTTCTTAGGGAACGGGCGCATGACTTCCAGCAGCGGCGGAGAGGGGAGGGTTTTCTGGTCCACTAACCCCACTGAGTCTCCAGACTACAATCCATTGTCAGACCCCAGCAGCTTATCGACAGGGCAATTGATTTCCTGATTAATGTACCTCTCCGCCTTTGGCATTTACTGCTGCGGACATCATTTTAATGTGTGCATGATCAATAGCTCCATCAACACTGAAAATACCCTGCTGTCAAACGGCAGGGGTTAGTCTGTGTGGACTTTGTGAACATGCTCTGGTCTCCTCACTACGGTGAAGAGGTTGTGTGTGTTTAGTGCTCGCCAATAACTCTCCTGAGTACAGTAAGTGCATGTGAACAAAGATGATTTCTTCCGTTGTGCAATCATAATGCAATACATCCAGTGTTTATTGCATGACGATACACTCAAAAATGTAACCATCTTTTTTTTACCACCAGTTGGGTTGACCCAGCAGCTGGGTCTTTTTTTATGTAATCCATAGGTTATTTTCAGGAGGCGTGGCCTATTAGAGGCGTGCCTTTCAGACAATTATTTTGGGCCACCCATAAGAGTAAATTTCTGCTCATCATGTTAAGTTTGTAAACTGCAAATATATTTTTGCACATTACATATTCAAGTATAAAATTCATAACATTATTATTTACATATCTTCAAAAGCTTCAAATGTGTCAGTGTTCAACCTTAACATGTGATAACAATACAACAGAACAGATTAACCAGAATGGCATTTATTATCATGGGCGGTCAAAAATAACTGAAAGCCGTTCCCCTACTAAGCCACGACTCTACTATTCTGAGCTGACCCGCTGGGTCATATCCCAATAACCCAGCATCAATAACCAAGCACCCAACATTAATAACCCAACAGTTTTTAAGAAAACAACCAAACTAACTGACCCAATGCGAACAACCCAGCAGTTGGGTCAACCAAACAAACCCAGCATTTTTTTGAGTGTACGAACACACAGCTTCATTAACCGTTTGGATGACGTATTTTCCAACATATTTCCATATATATTTTAGTCAACTATGTTAAGTTTTTTTACAGTACAGACAAAACTTCACCACTGGCATACACAGATAAAAGTCATGTCATACATTTTATAAGCACATTAATTGGGAAGACGAACCCAAGAACTCACTCAAACAGTAGACTTTACTCCCTTTCTATTTGTATGTCACCCCAGTAAGATTTCTCCTTCTTTAACCTGAGCTGCTCACCTAGGAGATCTGTTTTCCCTCAGGTGGAAGGTAGAACGTTTCTTGACTGGGTCGAGACTCGCAACGAGGCAGTACAACTAGTAGGAGGAAGGAGGCGGCGGAAGAACTGGAAATCCTCAAAATAGCTTCCAAAATGTGTGGGTTCTTATTCACACCTGAAGGCTTTCCATCAATATTACATGTCCAGTCAGACCTAGAGGAAAATGGAGTAGTCTGAGAATTTAAAATACTTTTTTTTATTCTTCTCCTTTCCTCTCGTTGATAGAGTGCAAATCAGGGAGCCACATATCCAGGTGGATAATAGCCAACTAAAGTCAATATTAAACCCAACCTTCCACCCTTATCCTGGACCCTTGGTTCACTGTTAGGTAATCATGCTTGGTTGACTATCCTCATCTTGCTGCTACCGTACACCACATACTATACTATACAGATGTGGTTAAGAGAGAGATATACTGTAAGTGAAGCTACTTTGGGGATATTGCAACTTTTACTGTCTAAAGCTGACTTCATTTTAGTGTTCTTTAATTAACAGTCGTGGCTGGTTTCTTGTTTTAAAAAAACTAATTAACCTTTATTTAACCAGGTAGGCAAGTTGAGAACAAGTTCTCATTTACAACTGCGACCTGGCCAAGATAAAGCAAAGCAGTTCGACACATACAACAACACAGAGTTACACATAGAGTAAAACAAACATACAGTCAATAATACAGTAGGAAAACAAATCTATATACAAAGTGTGCAAATGAGGTAAGGTAAGGAAGGTTAGGCAATAAATAGGCCATGGTGGCAAAGTAATTACAATATAGCATTTAAACACGAATGGTAGATGTGCAGTAGATGAATGTGCAAAGTAGAAAAACTGGGGTGCAAACGAGCAAGATTAATAAATAAATACAGTAGGGGATGAGGTAGTTGGTTGGGCTATTTACAGATGGGCTATATACAGGTGCAGGGGTCTGTGAGCTGCTCTGACAGCTGGTGAGGGAGATAAGTGTCTCCAGTTTCAGAGATTTTTGTAGTTTGTTCCAGTCATTGGCAGCAGAGAACTGGAAGGAAAGGAGGAATTGGCTTTGGGTGTGACCAGTGAGATATACCTGCTGGAGCGCGTGCTACGGGTTGGTGCTGCTTTGGTGACCAGCGAGCTGAGATAAGGCGGGGCTTTACCTAGCTTTACCTTGTCTTGGTTATTGGTTAGATATTGGTTTATGACGTTACATTTTGTATAATTTCTTTATATTATATATTTCTTTGTATTTATGTTTTTCTCCCCAATTTCAGTCTTGTCGCGTTGCTGCAACTCCCCAATGAGCTCAGGAGGCGAAGGTCGAGTCATGTGTCCTCCGAAACATGACCCATCAAACTGCACTTCTTAACACCCACCCACTTAACCCGGAAGCCAGCTGCACCAATGTGTCGGATGAAACACCGTTCAACTGACGACTGAGTCAGCCTGCAGGCGCACGGCCCGCCACAAGGAGTCGCTAGAGCACAATGAGCCAAGTAAAGCCCCCCCAGCCAAACCCTCCCCTAACCCTGATGACGCTGGTGCAAATTGTGCACCGCCCTATGGGACTCCCGATCACGGACGGTTGTGATACAACCTGGGATCGAACCTGGAGTCTGTAGTGACGCCTCAAGCACTTTGATGCAGTGCCTTAGACCGCTGTGCCATTCGGGAGGCCCAGTTTATGACTTTTAATGGTAGATCAAGGTGACATTTTCATTTTGTTTAGCATACCTACAGCCTTGAGAAACTTGGCATGCCATTAATACTTCCATCATAAATATTCCTCATGGTCTTAGACAAGAAAAAGCAACTTTATGAAATGTACAATATTAGAATAGGTGGCCTTCAGTGCGAGATTCCTTCAGAATCTTCCACAGAGTGAGATCATAATTTATTGCATATTGTACTTTAATGTGTACTTCATGCATTGACATTCATTGGCATCTCCCTATGTAGGAATAGGGGTTGATCTTTAAGATGTCATAAGAGTAGTTTTCATTTTATTCATATTTTAAAACAAACAATGTCTACAGTTATCATTACACACGACTGCAATGTCATTGAATGTTGCATTATAATTATATGATATATAAACAACAACAATCCATACAATGTATTCTAATAACAATAATACATGGCTTTGGTAACCTTTGAACTTCCAACCCTGTGTTGTTACTACTGCTCTACCAGGGCAAAAGAGGTGTTTATAGGTTGCTGACAGGTTGCTGACAGTGGCTTGAATTGCATTTCAAAACAAAACACCTGGGCATGATTTTTTTTTGTTTTAGATAAGATGTGTGGCCGGTGAAAAAATGGATAGAGGAATGAATGCTGTACTTCTTGTACAAAAAAGTAGAAATGTGAAAGAAATTGTGACATTGATGAAAGGGGAAGTTTCCATAATACAAAAAAAACAAAAACAGATTACTATTCAAAAGTTTACTTCAGGGCTCTTTTGTCTTTTTCTTCTTTCCCTTGTCTTTCTTTCTATGTTGTGTGTGTGTGTGTGTGTGTGTGTGTGTGTGTTGCGCGTGCACAAATGTGTGGGTGTTTTGTTGTTATTGCTCTGTCATAAAGTTGAGCACAGTCATCCATCAGTATAGATGATACTGCCATGAATGTTCACACAGTAGAGGCACTAATGGCACTAATGGCACTAATGGAATAATGTAATCTGGGCCTGCTTTTGATTGTACAAAGTTTTACATTTGATTAAATTGACGTATTAAAACTGACAGAAGTATGTCAAATGTGTTTTACATCTGTGGTTTTGCTGCATGTCCACCACAGAAACGAACGCTCGTTTAAGCTGTGTTGATTGCCAAGCAAAGTTCAGTTTTACATGAATACATGAATTGTATTCATGTAAAATTGTACTTGATAAGCTACTGTAATTACACTCTAGATCACACTGTTATCCTAAGGTTCCCGGGGCAAGAAAAAACATTGGTCTTCTGCTGCGAGAACACCATGAGGATATCACCAAAATCCTAATGATATCAACTTTTATTCAATACGTGCTTTTGACTTTATGGACGTTATTAAGTCCTCTTCCTACAACCCACGTAGTCCCATGTGTGCCTCCATTTACACTCTGTCATATTATGTAGCAGTGCCTTTGGTGGGAAGTCGACTTACTTCACATTTGTAAATGCTTTGAACCACAAAGAGTGTCTCCCTGGAAGCAGCTGGAATTGTTGTGTGAAAGCCTTGAGCCAGGAGAGACCCCTACGCCTCAAGCCATCCCTCTGTACACCTCTCATCTCTCCATATCATCCCTCCAACGCATCTCTCCATCCCAGACCGGAGAGCTGACAGAGACCTTCTAGGTGACGACCCAGACAGAAGTTGGAGGTGATTTGCCTGCCTGAGACTTCCTTCACACACTTCCCTTAAATGTATCTAACTTTTTATTCACTCCACTGCTGCAGGAAAAGGAAAAGGAGGGCAGAACAGGCCCCCATTAACATTGACGGGGCTGACCACGCAGCCGTCATACCGCTCAGGAAGGAGACGCGTTCTGTCTCCTAGAGATGAACGTACTTTGGTGCAAAAAGTGCAAATCAATCCCAGAACAACAGGAAAGGACCTTGTGAAGATGCTGGAAGAAAAGGTATAAAAGTATCTATATCCACAGTAAACCGAGTCCTATATCGACATTACCATGAAAGGACGCTCAGCAAGGAAGAAGCCACTGTGCCAAAAACCGCCATAAAAAAGCCAGACTGTGGTTTGCAACTGCACATGGGGACAAGATCGTACTTTTTGGAGAAATGTCCTCTGGTCTGATGAAACAAAAATAGAACTGTTTGGCCATAATGACCATCGTTATGTTTGGAAGAAAAAGGGGGAGGCTTGCAAGCCGAAGAACACCATCCCAACCGTGAAGCACGGGGGTGGCAGCATCATGTTGTTGGGGTGCTTTGCTACAGGAAGGACTGGTGCACTTCACAAAATAGATGGCATCATGAGGTAGAAAAATTATGTGTATATATTGAAGCAACATCTCAACACATCAGTCAGGAAGTTTAAGCTTGGTCGCAAATGGGTCTTCCAAATGGACAATGACCCCACGCATACTTCCCAAGTTGTGGCAAAATGGCTTAAGGACAACAAAGTCAAGGTATTGGAGTGGCCATCACAAAGCCCTGACCTCAATCCTGTAGAAAATTTGTGGGCAGAACTGAAAAAGCGTGTGCGAGCAAGGAGGCCTACAAACCTGACTCAGTTACACCAGATCCGTCAGGAGGAATAGGCCAAAATTCACCCAACTTTTTGTGGGAAGCTTGTGGAAGGCTACCCAAAACGTTTGACCCAAGTTAAACAATTTAAAGGCAATGCTACCAAATACTAATTGAGTGTATGTAAACTTCTGACCCACTGGGAATGTGATGAAAGCAATAAAAGCTGAAATAAATAATTCACTCTACTATTATTCTGACATTTCAGAGTAGCGCCCCCAGGTGCTACTCGCTATTTATTGTCTATGCATATTTACTTTACAAATTACCTAGACTAACCTGTAACCCCACACAGTACCCTGTGTCATGACGTTGGCCATCTTTGGGGATAGAGAGCACCATCCCCCTCTCTCTCCCATCTCTCTCTCCCTCCATCCCCCTCCCTTACACCCAGGTTCTCTTATCGCACGTCGTAAATTCCGGTGGGGAAACTCTCCCTCATGGCCCTGCAGTATACACAGAGGTTTTCATAGGGATAACAAAGGAATTTCTGCCACATCACATAAGTTGAGAAATGAACAATATCCATGTTCTGCAGAATGTATACATGGTCGTTGAAGAATCCAGCTACGACCGGTCCAATTCGTTTAATGTTTGTGAAACTCAGGAGAGACAATACAGACACATTACCATAACCCTGTTTATACAAGAGTCTCAGTTGTGAGACTTGCATCTAATTGTTGTATAAAATGAATGAGTAAAAATTAAACTATTTGTGAAATTATATTATGTGATGTTAAACTGTTTAATGAAAGAGAATCAATTCCCTTTAAAGTTTCACTAAGGCACAGCACAGACATGGACCTCACGTCATGGGACAGCCCTTTTCTATGTTCCGAATAAAACCCCCACCTGGGTAAACCCACTTCAGACCAGGCCTACCTCAATTACCGAGAGGGCTAAGGGTTGAGTGGAGACCAGTACCTCTATTACAGAGGGAGGAACTAAGGTTTGAGTAGAGACCACAAATGGTTTTTGAATTCTTAACCATACCACGTGGTTAAACTCTGAGACTAGAATAATAAGAGCAATTCTTCGATACATAGATTATAGTCTGCAGCTAGAAATTATGTTGACCTGAATGCGAGAACTTTTCTTAATGGTACTCTGAAGTACCCATTCTAACCACAAAATACTTATTGGAAGGGAGAGAGAGGCGGATGAATTTCCCAACAGAAAGACGGACGATCCCAACGACACACTGAGCGTAAATATATATTGATTGCAATTGTTCCCGAATGAGTGAGCGTTCATGTGCAAAGGATTAGCATTTCAATGAATATAATTATCAACTGTGTAGTGACTCATTTGTGTAATTCCCACCTTTCTCAATCCACACCCACTTCCCTTTGTCCACCAAGCCGCCATACTGGCTTATCACACTAGGGGGACATCCCATACCATTTCCTTGTAACCGTATCTACTTTGTTTGTTTACTGTTTGTTCGTGCATTTATGTGACTTTTTAGTTAGTTAATAAATGAGTGATTTAAGACAATTGGTGTATAGCTGATTCATAGTAAAGACTGGGTTTGTGCAGATAACCAACAATTTACGACGTTCGGAATGAGACTAACGTGAGGTAAAGAATAATTAATTAATGAGAAGACTAAGTGATCAGATATTAAAATATCTGAAAAAGCACCGACTTCCTAGTTAATACATTTACATGATTAGTTTAATCACGTAATAATAATGACAGAGAATTGATTTGATAAAATAACAGTCTTCACTTTAATGATGCCAAAGACACGACACCTGCATTTATAGCCTCGTTATTGTTATGTAATTTCCTTGTGTAACTTTTTTTCACTCGTTTATTTAGTAAATATTTCCTTGAACTGGATTGCTGGTTAAGTGCTTGTAAGTAAGCATTTCATGGTAAGGTCTACACCTGTTGTATTCGACGCATGTGCCAAATAAAATTGGATTTGATTTGCAACACTTCCGCAATGCTCAACACCCCAAAAAATTATATTGTAAACTCCTGTATTTTATAATGGCTGGTGAAGTAACAAACAGGGGTTGATAATGTAATGGGAAAAAAAGCATTACATTTACATTTTAGTCATTAAGCAGACGCTCTTACCCAGGGCAACTAGTGCATTATGGTAGGTTGACAGTCAACAGAATGTCCCACGACACTCTTTGAAAAAAAGGTTCCTAAAGTGTTCTTCAGCTGACCCCATAAGTCGTTATCAATAAAGCGTCACAATATGGTGCAGAGCATACAACAAGAAGCATTCGGAAAGAAGACCCCAGCTCTGCTAAACCATTGACAACTACGTGCTGTTTTCAACGGATTGTTAAATAAATGTTATACAAAAAAAAGTATGAAAAATGTATGCACTCACTACTAAGTCGCTCTGGATAAGAGCGTCTGCCAAATGACTCATATATAAATGTAAATAACTATGTGATTTTAATATCGTCAACTCTTGAAGAGCAGAGTCAGAACTATACATTTCCAAGTATTCCACATTTTGCTCCCTCATCGGAGTTATACAGGAAGTAACTGCATACTTTTAAACATCAATTGATAATGTAATTTTAGATAGGTGAGGGAAGCCTATCAATTTGGCATGTAGTTAACTAGCTAACTAAGCAAACAACACGTTTCATTGAGCTTGTTGGTGGGGTTGAGGAGTACATCCATGAGGCGCTCCAACAGGGTTTCATCCACACATCCACTTCTCCTGCGTCGGCTGGTTTCTTCTTCGTGGCCAAGAAGGATGAAGGGTTACGCCCATGTATTGATTTCAAAGGACTCAATGAAATCACCACCAAGTACCGTTACCCTCTCCCGTTGGTGCCGGCAGCCAGCGAACAGCTCCGCGGGGACCAGTTCTTTAACAAACTGGACCTGCGTAGTGCATACAATCTCATCCGCATCCGGGAGGGCGATGAATGGAAGACAGCTTTTAGCACAATGTCTGTTCACTACAAGTACTTTGTGATGCCGTTTGGCTTAGCCAATGCTCCGTCAGTGTTCCAGACATTCGTCAATGAGGTGTTCTGGGACATGCTCGGACGCCAGTTAGTCGTGTAAATCGATGAAATCCTGGTCTACTCGGCGACCTTGGAGGATCATATCGCTCACGTCCGGGTAGTCCTGGAACGCCTCCTGGCTAACCACCTGTTTGTCAAGGCTGAGACGTGCCAGTGTCAGACAATGGACAGAGGAACACAGACACTGGACAGAGGAACTCTGCCTAGAAGGCCAGCATCCCATCACAGCTGACGTTGAGACTGGTGTTTTGTGGGTACTATTTAATGAAGCTGCCAGTTGAGGACTTGTGAGGTATCTGTTTCTCAAACTAGACACTCTAAGGTACTTGTCCTCTTGCTCAGCTGTGCACCGGGGCCTCCCACTCCTCTTTCTATTCTGGTTAGAGCCAGTTTGCGCTGTTCTGTGAAGGGAGTAGTACACAGTGTTGTACGAGATCTTCAGTTTCTTGGCAATTTCTCGCATGGAATAGCCTTAATTTCTCAGAACAAGAATAGAGTGATGAGTTTCAGAAGAAAGTTATTTGTTTCTGCCAATTTTGAGCCTGTAATAGAACCCACAAATGCTGATGCTCCAGATACTCAACTAGTCTAAAGAAGGCCAGTTTTATTGCTTCTTTAATCAGGACAACAGTTTTCAGCTGTGCTTACATGATTGCAAAATAGTTTTCTAATGATCAATTATCCTTTTAAAATGATAAACTTGGATTAGCTAACACAACGTGCCATTTTAACACAAGAGTGATGGTTGCTGATAGTGGGCCTCTGTCACGACTTCAGCCGAAGTTGGTCCCTCTCCTTGTTTGGGTGGCTTTCGGCGGTCGATGTCACCAGTTTTCTAGCTGTAGCCGATCTACTTTTCATTTTCTATGTTTTTGTCTTCATTATACACACCTGGTTTCCAATCACTTAATTATTTGTTCCTTATTTTAACCCTCTGTTTCCCTCATGGTTTTGTGCGTGTTTGTTTATTGTTAGATGTCTTTCATGTTTGTGAGCATGTAACTTTTACTACCAATTTTGGTAGTTTGTTTATGAGTATACTCATAGTTTGTTTTGTTGTATACTCTTCTCCGTTGTCCTGCGCCTGACTCTACCTGCGTGCTACACTGAGAATCTTGACAGAAACACGCACCAATAATGGAGTCAGCAGGAGAACACAGCCTTCCTCTGCATATTGAGGAGCGCATCCAGCAGCACGCGACCATGTTGCAACATCTCGGCACAGCCATGGATCGCATGCTGCATAATCTGGAGCGATGGGAGAGAAGATTTCCAGCGCCTTCACCAGCATCTCAACCTCCCACTCCACAACCCACACAGCTGTCCACACCTCCTTCACCTGGACCCAGTGGGATTCGGCTCACGCTCCCAAGGGCATATGATGGAACGGCTGCCGGGTGCCAGGGGTTCCTACTCCAACTAAAGCTCTACCTGGCGACCGTTCACCCAGTTCCCTCGGGACGCTAGAGCGTGTCCTCCCTCATCTCCTGCTTATCCGGGAAAGCCCTTGAGTGGGCCAACACCGTATGAGGGGAGGACGGAGTGGCGTTGGACCACTACGAGGAGTTCACCCGCTGTTCGACCATCCACCTGAGGGTAGAGCGGCGGGTGAACGCCTGTTCCACCTCAGGCAGGGGATGAGGAGCGCACAGGACTTTTCACTGGAGTTCCGCAACCTGGCTGCCGATGAAGGATGGAATGACAGGGCCCTGATCGACCATTACAGGTGCAGTCTGCGTGAGGACGTCCGACGGGAGCTGGCATGCAGGGACACCATCTTATCCTTCGACCAGCTGGTGGACATGTCCATCAGGCTGGATACCCTGCTGGCCATCCGTGGACGTCCGGATCAGGGCCTGTTCATTCTATCCCCCAACACCTTGGATCCAACGCCTATGGAGCTAGAAGGGACTGCGCTTAGGGGGGCCGGAGGAGTGACCCCTCCCTGCACCTTATGTGGCCGCAGAGGGCACACTGCTGGTCAGTGCTGGGGGGGTACAGGGCACTATTGTGTCATCCCAGGTGAGTAGGCACCAGACTCGCCCAGAGCCCCCTGTTGCTCACGTTTTGTTCATAGATTTTCCTGAGTTTTCCCCGCGTTCCCAGTATAAGGTGCTCATCTTTATTGACTGTTCATTTGCCCGTAGTTTAGGGATCCCCATTGTGTCTGTTGATATGCCCTTCCCTGTGCACGCCTTAGATAGTCGACCATTAGGGTCAGGGATGATTAGGGAGGTTACAGCTCCACTGAGTATGGTGACGCAGGGGGGTCATGAGGAGAAGATAAGACTCTACCTCATTGATTCTCCTGTGTTTCCTGTGGTGCTGGGTCTACCCTGGTTGGCCTATTATGACCCCACTCTTTCGTGGCAACAGAGGGCTCTAAAAGGATGGTCACGAAAGTGCTCGGGGAGGTGTGTAGGTGTTTCCATCAGTGCAACTACGGTGGAGAGTCCAGACCAGGTCTCCACCATGCACATCCCCTCAGAATATGCCGATTTGGCTCTCGCCTTCTGTAAAAAGAAGGCGACTCAATTACCACCCCATCGACGGGCGGCCCTCCACTTCACCTGCCTCCTCGAGTTTCTTTTTTGTGAAGAAGAAGAATGGGGGTCTGCACCCGTGTATTGACTATTGAGGTATCAATCAGATCACTGTTAGGTACAGCTACCCGCTGCCTCTCATAGCCAGTGCGATCGAGTCAATGCACGGGGCGCGCTTCTTCACCAAATTGGATCTCAGGAGTGCGTACAATCTGGTGCGTATCCGGGAGGGGGACAAGTGGAAGACAGCATTTAGTACCACCTCAGGGCACTACGAGTACCTCGTCATGCCGTACGGGTTGATGAATGCTCCATCAGTCTTCCAGGCATTTGTAGACAAGATTTTCCGGGACCTGCACGGGCAGGGTGTAGGGGTGTATTTCGACGTCATTCTCATATACTCCGCTACACGCGCGCCAAGGCT
The DNA here is from genome assembly GCA_030435695.1 of Brachymystax lenok tsinlingensis. Taxonomy (NCBI): domain Eukaryota; kingdom Metazoa; phylum Chordata; class Actinopteri; order Salmoniformes; family Salmonidae; genus Brachymystax; species Brachymystax lenok. The sequence continues at coordinate 21,195,660 of CM059782.1, forward strand.
TTGAAATGTCTGTTCTTCCAGCAGTCCGTCTCTTTCCTAGGGTACCGCATTTCCACGTCAGGGGTGGAGATGGAGAATGACCGCATTTCAGCTGTGCGTAATTGGCCAACTCCAACCACGGTAAAGGAAGTGCAGCGGTTCTTAGGGTTTGCCAACTACTACTGGAGGTTTACCCGGGGCTTTGGTCAGGTAGCGGCTCCTATTACTTCACTGCTGAAGGGGGGGCTGGTGCGACTGCAGTGGTCAGCTGAGGCGGACAGGTATTTTAGTCATCTGAAGGCTTTGTTTACCTCGGCTCCCATGCTGATTCATCCGGATCCCTCTTTGGCATTCATAGTTGAGGTGGACGCATCCGAGGCTGGGATAAGAGCTGTGCTGTGTCAGCGCTCGGGTACGTCACCAAAACTCTGCCCCTGTGCCTTCTTTTCGAAGAGCTCAGCTCGGCGGAGCGAAACTATGATGTGGGAGACCGGGAGTTGTTGGCTGTCATAAAAGCTCTGAAGGCGTGGAGACACTGTCTTGAGGGGGCTAAACACCCTTTTCTCATCTGGACTGACCACCGTAATCTGGAGTACATCCGGGTAGACAGATCCCTCGCCAGGCAAGGTGGGCCATGTTTTTCACCCGTTTTGTTTTCACCCTTTCCTACAGACCAGGTTCCAAGAACGCTAAGGCAGACGCACTTTCCCGGATGAATGGCACAGAGGAGCGGGCCATAGATCCCACTCCCATACTTCCGGCCTCTTGCCTGGTGGCACCGGTGGTGTGGGAGCTGGACGCGGACATAGAACGGGTGTTACGTACAGAGCCCACTCCCATTCAGTGTCCAGCTGGACATCTGTACGTTCCGTCTGCTGTCCGCGACCGTCTGATCTATTGGGCCCACACGTCACCCTCCTCTGATCATCCTGGCATCAGTCGGACAGTGCGCTGCCTTAGTGGGAAGTACTGGTGGCCCACCTTAGCTAAGGACGTGAGGGTCCAACACCACTTGGAGGGCCAGTAGGAGAGTTGGGACCGAGAGACTGAAAAACAGCTTCTATCTCAAGGTCGTCAGTCTTTTAAAAAGCCATCACTTGGCGGCTTCCACCCGGTTACGTAACCCTGCACCTTAGAGGCTGCTACCCCATTTACGTAGACTTGAAATCCCTGGCCACTTTAATAATGAAACACTAGTCACTCTTATAATGTTTACATATTTTTGCTATACTCATCTCATATGTATATACTGTATTTTATTATACTGTATTTTAGTCTATGCCACTCCGACATTGCTCATCCTAATATTTATATATTCCTTAATTCCGTTATTTTACTTTAAGGTTGTGTGTGTTGTTGTTAATTGTTAGATATTACTGCACTGTTGGAGCTAGAAACACAAGCATTTTGCTATTTCTATTGCCAATGGCGACCCGTCATTCAGGGCAGGTGGAGCAGCCCCACCTGTTTTGAGCCCCACATTTTTAGCAAAAATAACAAATTATATAATAATAATATATATATTTTTTTTTGGGGGCTTTCCTGTTTTGCATGTTATTTTGGCATTAATACGTGTCACATATCAGTTTGCAAACAATGTAAAAAATATATATATATCCTTTAGTTAATAAAGCTGCATACTCACATGGTCTCTTTTTTGTTTTCTTGAGTATGGCAGCTAAAAAATGCAGGTGTTTCATCCTAGCTCAGTGCTTTCTGTGGTGGTGGGGCGAGTCAGCAGAAAATAGGAGCATTGCGCTGTGATTGACTCAGTGTCTGTCCCTTATGGGGACAAACTTGGCGATGACGTACTAAGTCCTTAGGAAGGGTAGACATATAATATTTCAGCCCTTTATGTCCTGCCATGGAGTTATATTACAAGTGCCCTTCCGAGAAGGCTCAAGGTCATTGGCCACAGATAAAATTACGTCAAATCACGTTATATGTACAGTAGCTTTGATTGAACTGATCATGTCAACATCTTACTTTCAAAGTCTTAGCTAGCAGTCATCATCATGAATCAAGTCGACAATCTACTGTCAAATCCTTTTTAATCCTTGTCATATATAGATAAAACGTATCGGTGCTCAACGGCCATTGGACATAAAGTTTACACAACATGTTGGAAATCTCAAAATTCAACAATGAATCGTTTAGAAGGAATCAGTGGCTAACTGAAATCACTGCAAAGCAACCACTAACATTAGCCTGCTATTCAATGAGTGGCTGTGTGTTTTTTTTCTTCTAAATGTGCCCACAAAGGACCACTGCGTAACCTTCACAAGGTGAGTCCAAAAATGTATTGTATGCTGCATATATGATGTAATATGCAAGGGTGGGTAGTGCGTACGGCCCAGTACATCACTGGGGCTAAACTGCCTGCCATCCAGAACCTCTACACCAGGCGGTGTCAGAGGAAGGCCCTAATAATTGTCAAAGACCCCAGCCACCCGTCGTAGACTGTTTTTTCTACTACCGCATGGCAAGCGGGTCTCCGGAGTGCCAAGCCTTGGACAAAAAGGCTTCTCAACAGTTTTTACCCCCAAGCCATAAGACTCCTGAACAGGTAATCAAATGGCTACCCGGACTATTTGCATTGTGTGCCCCCCCAACCCCTCTTTTACGCTGCTGCTACTCTCTGTTCATCATATATGCATAGTCACTTTAACCATGTCTACATGTACATACTACCTCAATCAGCCCGACTAACCGGTGCCTGTATGTAGCCTCGCTACTGTTATAGCCTCGCTACTGTATATAGCCTCGCTACTGTTATTTTTCACTGTCTTTTTACTGTTGTTTTTATTTCTTTACTTACCTATTAGTTACCTAATAGATTTTTTGCACTGTTGGTTAGAGCCTGTAAGTAAGCATTTCACTGTAAGGTCTACACCTGTTGTATTCGGCGCACGTGACAAATAAACTTTGATTTGATTTGAGATAGGTATACTGTAGCTAAGAAAGTAATACTAAGTGTATGTTGTGTAGTAAGCTGTTAGTAGCCCATGTGCCTCACCCTAGTACTTTAGTCTATTTTCACCAACGTGGTATTGTAAACACATTGTTTGCTGGCCGGTGTGTGCTTGTTTGCCAACTTTTTTTGTACAGCTTTACAGTGCTGATAGTGGTGGTGGCGCTTGGCTTGCACGTGCAAATTAAGAACACACAACATTCTATAATAGAATTTTGATATTTGATGTATCAAATTAAAAGCTTAACGCGTCAAATAGTGTTGTGACGTGTATCTTTTTTGACACGTAAAGACCCAAACGGCGTTCAATGTGCTTCACCCTAATAATTTGGTATATTTTCACCTCTTAATTTCGCTTACTGTTCTAACTTGGTGGTGCATATGTAGCCTATAACCTGTTTTAGACAAATGTAATCATTGAATATTGTAAGAGCTTCATTGTCTGTTCATATGCCACCTTTATTTCTCCTGTTCTGACTTGCTGTACATTGAGTACACTGTAAGAACGGCCCATGTTCTGAATTCTGTCACTGTACATTTTAAAGTGCTGAACAAATAATTATATTGACTACGTCCGTCGTCCTCGCTCATTGATGACTTAATCGAAATTACGGATTGCCTCTTATCCACTTGTAGTCCCCTTATGCCATAGTTTGTACATCTTAATTGTCTGTAGAAACCACATTTGTTTAACCCTTGTGATGTCTTAAGGGTAAAAAATGACCCGTCACTATGTTTAACAGCAGAGAAAACCCCTAAATGATATTGTTTTTACTTGAAATGTGATTACTTTTCCTAGAGTGACCCCAAAATTAGAAAAATTGAAACATCGCCTTCGTTCATATTTCCATGAAAGCTGTACACCACCAGGGTGCAAAGATTGTCTTAGGGTCATTTTTGACCCAGCAGTTATAAAATCTTTGCTGAAGCCATGAGTGCACGTTTCAGTGCCCAACAGGTTGTAGATCTGATTTTTCAGATGTCCAGGAGGAACAAGAGATTATTAAATTATTAAAGTGGCCAATGATTTAGAAGAGGAGGAGGTATCTGAAGAAGAAGTTGAGGAAGAATACATCCCAGAGCACGATGCATCATCTTCAGATGAAGAACAAATCCCCCAAGCTGAAAGAGACATTTCTGTCAAAGAACAGCAAAATAACATGGTCCTTGTCACCATATGACAACCAGGGCAGGGTGGCTGCAAAAAAATTCATAAGGATGACCATGGGCCCACAAGACATGCAGTTGTGCAGATGCCCAGGACATCACCTCACCATTCTATATGTTCAGCATACCAGCCATCAAAAAAATCATCCTGGACTTGACAAATTTGGAGGGTTTCTGTAAATATGGACACAACTGAAAAAGGATGGATGAGATTGACCTGCGTGCCTACATAGGGATGCTAATCTTAGCGGGTGTATATAGGTCCAGAGGCCTATGCACACCTCCCAAAGAAGAACAGAATGTGGTCCTCCTGAGCACACTGCACAAAACAACTGAGATCAGTGATCGTGAGGACAGGAAGCCAGCCATCATCATGGACTACAACCACAACAAAGGAGGTGTGGACAACCTGGACAAGATGATTGGAACTTACAGCTGCAGGACGATGACTGCCCGCTGGCCCCTGGTCATCTTCCATAACATCATTGATGTGTCCTCATACAATGCCTTCGTGATATGGAACAAGATCAACCCTACCTGGATGCCTGATAAGCAGAACAAGAGGAGGGTGTTCCTGGAGCAGGTGGGAAACGCAGTTGTAACCCCACACATTCAAAGAAGGGAGTGTCTCCCCTGCACAGCAGCCTCTGCAGCACTTCTGAAAGCTGTTCAGGGGGCTAAATCTTTTCCTGCTCCACCTGAGGCTGCAGCTTGCGCAGGCAAGAGGAGGAGACACCAATACTGCCCCCCAAAGAAGGACTGTAAAACAAATACTATGTGCTGCACATGCAAATACTATGTGCTGCACTTGCATACTGTCCTACATGTGCTAATTAGAGTTGATTGATTTATGTTCTTCTCATTTTTGTTTTGTATCTATTATCTTATTTTATTCTTATTTATTGTTGTTGTTTATACACCTTGTGGGTGGGGCAATGGTTTAAAAAATGGGAGAAGACCAGTATTTTGTAGTTGAATTTCTCGTTGTACAGTATATAAGAATATATCACTATGTTGCCAAAAACGTTCAAGACTGATGTTGTTTCTTATCAATAAAATGCTTTTAAAACTACTTTCTGCTCATTTCTGTTACTTTCTTAGGCTATACAAGTGCTATCTCTTGCTAAAAAATGAATGTTTACACCTATGCAGTACCTTTAGCAATAATAATAATAAACCTCTACTTTATTAAAGAAAACAAATATGACAGGTGTGTTGTAATAAAAATGAGTGGTGTCCACTTGTGAAGATAGGGAGTGACAAATATAGGGAAGGTAAGGAGATATAGATATTCACAAAGTTTGTGATGAATGACAGGTTGTTTCTTAATGCAAAAAATGTAATTCAATATTTTAGGGGTTTAGTGAAGGCAGGTCATTTTTTTACCCTTAGGACAAGGGGAGTTTACAGAATGTTAAGACAACACAAGGGTTAAGCAAGTCAACCATATCAGCTATGTTTTTTTAAAAGGCAGCAAATTAAGCTGAATGAACTGTTTCCCTACCAGACAAGGCTCAGCTGAAAGCCAGGTGTAGCAGTGGTAAGGTGTTGGATCTGCTGTTGGAACCCTGCTTTTGGGACAGCTTTGCATAGGCCCTAACAGTTTGTGGGCACCGTTTGCCACCTTTATAGTGCAATTCATGTATTGTTTAGTGTTGCGTTGGGTAGTGGTTTTGCTGGCATGCATCCCCAAGATTTACACGCTAAAATTGCCACTGGCTATTGCCTAAGTCAAGCAAAGTAGATAAAAAAGGGCAGAATGAGGGATAGTTGACAAACAGTATGTCTAGATAAGACACTCACAAGCTACTTTTTCATTTTGTCCAGTGATTTTTTTGTTGATATTTAGAAAGTTTGCATGTTGAGGCACGTTTCCATTGAACTGTCTTGCATTGATAAAAACAGCTGGACATGACGTCACACATACACATTTAAATATTTTTTGTTGTTGCAAAAATTGATTAAAAAAATACATAAAAAAATTGTGGATAGTGTTTCCACTATCCATTTAGGCAAATTGCGCATTAATAATACATTGCCTGTGTGCCCTCTCACCTATCTGTTTCACGACTCAGGCAGCCCACAAAACCCAGCATGGATAGAATGCAAGAATTCACTAATATTTTGCCATATTCTAATAATTCTCATCTGTCAACGTATCGCCACGGTCCGTGCCATGGTGAAACTTGTGCTCTTGTAGCCTAGATCTGAAATAATTGGATGGTGAAACTTGAATCAAAAATAACAAAAAAGCAAGGTGAAGCAATTCATGCATTCTTTAAAGTCAAGACAATCCTTGTCCTGCAAAGAAACATTATTTCATAGTTGAACAATAGATTTAGCAGGCAGTACTCATTTGAATTAATGTGGAGTGGAGTTTTATAGTTACGTGATGACATCACGTGCCCAGAGTACCTTCATAATTACTTAATAATCATCATATTTTTATCCGAACAACACTGTTTCCATCATCATTTCTCACAATAAGGAATTAGGCAAAATAAAAATCCACTTTGTTGAATGGATAAAAATGTCGATCTTTAGGACATTTTTCCTATAGCTGCCATTTCCATTACAATTTGTTTTGTAACATTGACCCAGGTTTATTCGACAAAAGCAATGGAAACCTGCCTAGTGTTGCAGAGGGCTTGAGATATAATATAAACCATCATTTTAATGCATAAATAATCTTGACGTTTCTCTCTGTCTGAGTGTGCAGTCATCGATTTAACAAGCCAGTAAATCATTGATACTCTGGCGTCATCTCTGTTGAAAATCTGAAATAGAATCAATGAATGAATGTCAGCCATAAGAGAGGCATTTAAATCTATATACGTATGGGAATGAAGATGTTGGGAAGGATCCATAGTACCCATTAAGAGTAAGTTCTGTTATGATAATGTGCTGAGTTTGACCATTTGTCTTTTCAAACATCCCATTGCACTTAAACTTATAGAAAGTAAACAGCCAAAATGTGTTATGCCAAAATTTTATCACAGGTGATTCATAACTACTGAAACAGTCTTGTACGAAAAGGCGACATATTGGGTTGCTTAAGATAGATATGATAGGGGGACATGATAGAATATCAGTGTGTAAATTCCAGGGGGGGGCAAAGCTCCCTTAAATGCAACAAAAGTCTAACTTGCAACACTGCTTCCCGTGCCAATGAGTTCAGGACAGACACAGCTGTATTTGTGTCCCGTATTCCCTCTCCGGCCTCTAGGTCACCAGGCTGCTGATTATTGCGCACAATCCACTTTGTGAGTGTCATGAGGTGCTGGTATGCGTGAAAATGGTGACCATTGTCACGCATACCAGCACCTCATGACACTTACCTGGACTGCATCACCTCCTTACCTTCCCTATATTTGTCACTCCCTTTGGTTCCTTCCTCTGATGTTTCATGTCAGTGCATTGTTCGTGTTTCTTATTTTGTTCATGTTCGTTTATTTCTTAAATGTATTCCCTCCCTGAACTTGCTTCCTGACTCTCAGCGTATATCGTTACAGAATAACACCTCACCTAGAGAAGCATCAGGGAGTTTTTTGTGTGTGTTGGAAGGGATTTGGGGTCCTGGTGTCAGTACTAGAGCTAACGGGGAGTCCTCAGCCGGCTCATTAGGCTCTTAGGCCTCAGCCGGCTAGTCGGACTCTCACGCCTCAGCCGGTTTGTCGGGCTCTCAGGCCTCAGCCGGTTCGTCGGACTCTCACGCATCAGCCAGTTCGTCAGGCTCTCACGCCTCAGCCGGTTTGTCAGGTTTCCACGCCAACCGGTCCTCTCCTGATCCCCGGGATCGTCATTTTGGTTGGTGTCCTGCGGCCGGAGCCGCTCGTCAGGGAAGGGGTACTGTCACATGTGCTCCCTCTCCGGCCTCTAGGTCACAAGGCTGCTGATTATTGAACCTGTCACCATCGTCACGTGCACTAGTGCCTCATGACACTCACCTGGACTCCATCACCTCATTGATTACCTTCCCTATATTTGTCACTCCCCTTGGTACTTTCCTCAGGTGTTATTGACTCTGTTTCATGTCAGTGTGTTGTTCGTGTTTCTCGTTTTGTTCATGTTCGTTTATATCTTAAATGTAATTCCTTCCCTGAACTTGCTTCCCGACTCAGCGTATATCGTTACAGTATTTCAGTCCTTTTTCAGTTGTCCAGACTTATACAAAAAAGGTCAATTTGTCAGCAGTGGTGTAAAAATACCTTAAAGTACTACTTAAGCAGTTTTTTGCGGTATCTGTACTTTACTAAGTATATGGAGTGTGCCCCTGGCTATCCGAAAAAATATAGATATATAAAAAAATTGCCACCTGGTTAGCTTATTAAAAGGAATTTGAAAGGAATTATAGTTTGACTTTGATACTTAAGTATATTTTAGCAATTCCATTTATTTTTGATACTTAGGTATATTTAAAACCAAATACTTTTAGACTTTAACTCAAGTAGTATTTTACTTGGTGACTTTTACTTTTACTTGAGTCATTTCTATTATGGTATCTTAACTTTTACACAAGTATGACAATTGAGTACTTTTTCCACTACTGTTTGTCAGTAACATGTATCAATTACTTCAGGCTACACAAACGTAGCCGTAATGGCACTTGCAGAATGTCATTACACTTTTGTAATAGATATCTTTCCTTTCTTTAAATGGTGGGTGCACAGTGCATGCTGAAATTATTTTGGAGTGGAAGAACGTGCGCAGCTAGCCTAATTTTTCAAGTGATTTGTTTGACAATCAGATGAAAACATCATGACTGGTTGTGTTCATGCCACATTAGAAGGTAATACATGTTTACAGTTAAAATACATGTCTTTACTATTAGGCCCATAAAATAAAAAAATGTAGACCCCCTGAATGTCACGGTATAATTCACATTCTAGCATATTATGGTATTACTTCCATTTGCGGTCAAAAGGACTTCATGTTGAGAAGTTTATTTGTGTAGACATTAATATGTATGAACTTGGCCAAAATCTTGGCATTGATTGAACACTTTCTTGTGTGTTCTCCCCCCTTAGTGAATTATTCATGCATAAAACAAAAGAGAATGAAAATAAAACTACAATAAAACCAGCTCAGATTAAATAATCAAATGTTATTCAATACGTTAGGCTACACTTAGGCAAACACTCAATGTTTACTATAGCCATAAACAGACACTCCAGTCAACCTTTTGATGCCTTCATGTGTGCACTACAATCACAATGTGGAAATGCCAAAGTCTCAGCAGAAAAAAAAAACAGACAAACAACAGCAAGCATGACATTACAAAGGAAGTACAAAGCTCATCATGAAATATGAGTTTTGTATGGGAGCAGTGTCTACATTGGGACACCACCTTGCTGTTGCTTGTGTGTAATGTGACCCAACAAAGACAAAATGTGCTCCATGCATTGTGTCCAAAAAAGCCTTCCACACCTCTGCTAATGTAATCTCAGTGGATATAGCCTAACATCTTTGAAATGTTATTTACAATTAGCAGGGAGGGTGCACCATCTAGACTTGAGGAAAAAACAGCTTATCTCTCTACAGTAGTTTATCTATCTTCATCTCCGCTATGAGCTGCAGCCAGCCAAGCCACCTGTTAAGATACGCTGTGTCAGTCTGTGTTCATTATACACATACACAAAAGGTAATGGAGTACAGCCCTCTACAGGGAAACCTACATGCACATGCAGCAGAAATAATGGGTCCATAAGTTATTACGCTTTACAATAACAATACAGTTGCAGGCAATTCCAGAGGAAAAATAAACACAACACAAAAAAGCGAGCAAAAAAAATGTAATTCTTAAAATAGATCCCCTTATTATAACATAGGTGATTTATAAAGCTAATTTCTAACGTTAATGTCACAGTTGATTGGTTGCCAGCTATTTGGTCTAATGGCAGTGTGACATGGTTTATACCCTTTAATTATAGTTAGATTATTGCCTGCCTCGGCTGTTCCGGGGAAAGCCCGGGGTGCGGACCCGCCCTGTCAGCTCTTTCTGTTTCTGCCGATCTCACCTCCTGAGATCTCAACTTCATTGGTTCTTAAGTGGAACATATGGAATGGAATGCCTCTCTCGCTCTCTCTCTCACACACACTTGCACTCGCACACACTCTCTCTCGTTGAATAATTACGCTATTCTCAGAAGGCAGTGCCTATAGCCATTACGGTAAATGATTGTGTTTTGTTGGAGTTGATGATGATTGGCATAGGTCGTCAATGTCTTGTTTTAAGACAGGTGTAACTGGCAATTTATAAATGTTATTTTTATGATATTGATTGAATGTATGTTACCCAATTAATCTGCCAACCTAAATAAACAATTGATATCATATAACAGGCTTGTATGTAAATACTTATAATCAGACTAAGTAGGAAATGTAATAGCTTAATAATAATAAAACATACATTTGATTTTAAGCTACAGAAGTTTTACAGCATTACAAAATGTTTAATGACAATATTTGTATCGCCTGCTATATAAGCAGTAAATAAAGAAAGTTGTGGTGGCCTGTTTATCACTTTAAAGTTCCCAGCGAGGCAATAAAAGACAAGATGAATGGGTTGTATTTCCATTTCAGAGTCATTATATCTAAATTGAACCTTGGTCGAGACATGAGAGAAACAAGGTGTCATGCTTTAGGTGCACAATGGCACCTGCAGCCCTTCGAAGGGCCTTGTATGTATTCAGGATTTGTTTGCGTCCTCTGGGAGCATTAGCAACAACCTTTCAGAAGTACTGATTGGATAGAAAGGCAGCTCTGCATATTAACAGGAAGTAGCGTCCTGGGAGGATTCACAGTCTGCCACGGAAGGTGCAAAGAGAAGCTGATGGAAAGGGGGAGAAGGAGGTGGGAAAAGAAAGAGGGGGGTGAACAAATATATCCAATGGTCCTGGAAGAGGATGATTAAGATGCACATGAGCTAAAATAGGTTTAACAGCTGACAATGGCAAGGGAGAGGAAAGGAGAGAAGAGGAGGGGAAGAGACAGGATGGAGGAAAGAGGAGGAGGGAGGAACAAGAGGGAATCAATTACAGCATTGCACTCTTTACAGATTTATTTAAACTGTCCTGAGAGTGCAAGCTGGGGAAGTGTGAGGCTGCCATTGTGTGCCTATAAAGCAAATGTGATTGAGAGGTGGGGAGCTTGGATAGCAAAGGGCCTATCAACGTGGGGGCTCGGCTAGCAAAGTGCTATCAACGTGGGGAGCTACCGTAGCAAAGAGCTATCATTGGCGGAGTAACATGCTAAAACACAAAACTGATTGCATCAAGAAAAATGATCGCAAGGCTCAACAACTGTTTTAAAATACATCTAGACTATTGACTATCAATGGATATGCTTAGTTTCTGTCTACACTGACAATTTATCCATTACACGGAACCCAAATCGGCTGCGCGCATGCGCCATCGTGCGCCATCGTGCATAAACGTCTTATGTCCCCCCACACCAAACACGATCACGACACGCAAGTTAAAATATCAAAACAAACTCTGAACCAATTACATTAATTTGGGGACAGGTCGAAAAGCATTAAACATTTTAAACTAGCATTAAACATTAAACTAGCTTGCACTTGCTAGCCAATTTGTCCTGTTTAGCTAGCTTGCTGTTGCTAGCTAATTTGTACTGATATAAACATTGAGTTTTTATTTTACCTGAAATGCACAAGGTCCTCTACTCCGACAATTAATCCACATATAAAACGGTAAATCGTTTCTAGTCATCTCTCCTCCTTTTAGGTTTTTTATTTCCTTGACTTTATATTGCGATTGGCAACTTTCATAAATTAGGTGCATTACCACCACTGACCTAGTTCGTCTTTCAGTCACCCATGTAGGTATAACCAATGAGGAGATGGGAGAGGCAGGACTTGCAGCACGATCTGCATCACAAATAGAACTGACTTCTATTTTAGCCCTTGGCAACGCAGACGCTCGTTGGCGCGCGCGAGCAGTGTGGGTGCAATAATTGAATAATATAGATTTCAAAATGTATTTTCCAACTTGCGCACCCGACGCAAGTGGTGTAGTCAGCCTGTTAGCTGTGTTAACAAACTGACACCGTGATCACTATCGCCAACTCAACCATGCTGTTTACCAAAGGAGAAAGCTAACAGAGCATCATTACACCTTACGAAGAGACTTGGCTTAATGGTCTTTTATAAGGCAGTGTTTAGTTCTGCAGCATAGTAGCCTCATGCTGGAGCAGGTCCTACATGGCCTCTCTGTCTCTACCTACATGGCTGCCTGTCTGTCTGCCTATCTCATCAGAAGACCACATTAGAGCGTGCTCTATCACAGAGCGATCAATGTCCTCCTCATGTCTAAATGGTGCCTGCCTTATCCTACATGCATCAATTTAAAGAAATGTTTTCACTCTCTCTATGCCTCCCTCTCTCTCTCTCTCTCTCTCTCTCTCTCTCTCTCTCTCTCTCTCTCTCTCTCTCTCTCTCTCTCTCTCTCTTTGCCCCTCTCTCTTTAAACTCTCTTGTTTCCTCAGTAGTGAATAGTAATAACAACAGTAACAGCTTCCAGAGATGTAAGCTCAGCAGTCTACAAAATGAATGCTCCCTATGAAGACATCCTGAGCTCGGCCATGTACCGCTGTGCAGTCCCACAGCAAAAGGTTGGTGAAATATCACCAGAGTCTGAGAAAAGTGAATCAAGCAACAGACAAACGCTCCAAAGAAGAGAGAGTGAGTTTTAGGTATTTGTTTATCCATCACTTCCCTCTCTGGAACCCAGCGAGGGCAGGAAATCCATCCCTCACATTTTTAAACAATATTCTCTCCGTCTTTGTCATCCACCTATTGCAGAATTGGCACAATTGTCTGCAGAGAAATCGGTATAGTATGTCAGCTCTCGGGTAGGCAGGCACAACAATGACTTATCTTTTTTGATGAGGGAGACTTCATCTCAGGAACGGACTTCCTTTGTCAAGTGTCGCCCTCTTTACATGTGAGACCAAGTTAACAGCCAATATGAGTATGAGTGTCAACGTATTCACATGACAATGGTTGTCTGGGAGGAACAGATTGTCCAGAAGCAGCAAGGTGCTCTATCTGGCATTATGCAAAGAGCTTGCTGTACACAAGGACCAAGGGGTCACAGAAATCATCTGTCTGTCTTTCAAGGACCAAGGGGTCACAGAAATCATCTGTCTGTCTTTCAAGGAACAAGGCGTCACAGAAATCATCTGTCTGTCTTTCAAGGAACAAGGGGTCACATAAATCACCTGTCTGTCTTTTCTTCCTTCTTTCCTTCTGTCATTAAACATATAATTTCAGACATGCACGGAGAGACATCGAATGAGGGAAAGAAGCAATGTTACACATTTACGCTTAATATGTCTGCCAGAGCTAACTGTAATGGTATATAGCACCCTGGAAATAAATCTTATGTAGAAAGTGCAGTGAGTAAGAAAGAGAAAAATTGAGAAAAAAAACACTAGGAAGAAACACCGATCTTGTTACAGCAAGTCAAACTCAAAGTGTCAGACAGTGCATCAGTCTAAAATGTTCTGAGGTGTTATCCACCCTGTGTCTTGTCAGAGGCTTGGGAGTTTTCACCAGATTGATATTCATCTCTGCTGGTATAATTCAAGTCTGTTTCACCTGCAATATTGAAGCTTAACTCATTCATCTGAGAAATACACAATGTGAATGTGGATCAATCTTTAATGGAAAGTTCAAAAACGGTATGCAATATACATAGCCATTGGTATATAATATGGTCTTCATACGTAGGCTTCATTTATGTGGTTTCAATGTGTCCTATATATACTGAACAAAAATATAAATACAACATGCAACAATTTAAACAATTTTACTGAGTTACAGTAAATCAGTCAATTCAAATAAATTCATTAGGTCCTAATCTATGGATGCCACATGACTGAGAATACAGATATGTTGGTCACAGATACCTTTAAAAAACCGTAGGGGCGTGGATCAGAAAACCAGTCAGTATCTAGTGTGACCACCATTTGCCTCATGCAGCGTGACACATCTCCTTTGCATAGAGTTGATCAGGCTGTTGATTGTGGCCTGTGGAATGTTGTCCCACTCCTCTTCAATGGCGGTGCGAAGTTGCTGGATTTTGGCGGGAATTGGAACACGCTGTCGTACACATTGATCCAGAGCATCCCAAACGTGCTCAATGGCTGACATGTCTGGTGGGTATGCAGGGCATGGAAGAACCGGAAATGTTTTTGCTTCTATGAATTGTGTACTGATCCTTGCGACATGGGGCTGTGCATTATCATGCTGAAACATGTGGTGATGGTGGAGGATGAATTGTACGACAATGGGCCTCAGAATTTTGTCACGGAGTCTCCGTGCATTCAAATTGCCATCGATAAAACACAATTGTGTCCGTTGTCCGTACTTTTTTTTTCCTTTTTACATTATTGCAGATCATCGCACGCCCCAATAGAACAGCAGAGTATCATCAACTATTTTATTTTACCACAATGCAGGATGCGTATTTCCTCAAAACAAAAACAATAACAAAGACGACTGGGGGTGGCCAGTGGCGCTATTTCGCCTATCGCGGATCTCAGCTTTAAAGGAAAAGAAGCAGCCACAACCACAGACATAAGACAAACACATTACTCATTTACCACTAATGAAGGTTGTTTAGAAACCCTTGAAGAAACTAAGGATGCCAATGTGTTCCACAAGCCCAATGTTAAAAAGGCCCAGGCGTCTCCCTGGGAGCCCAATTGGTGAGTCTGACAGCGCTGAATTAATTGACATGCCTTCGAGAGGTTGTTCTCTAATAACATATCGATCGCCCAGGTCTGATATGCAAAGCGTCTGTCACAGAGTGTCGCTCCTAGGTTAGGAGGATGCCCCAGGAATACCTTATCCCAGCCCTGTTGATTAGAGGAAGTATTTGGCCCAGTGATCACACTGAACCACGGTGTCAGGTGTTCCTCCTTGAACCGTGTCAGGCTCCTTGTTTTGTTATGATCAGACAGACAGACAGATTTTACTTGCAAATGGCTTCAACAGGTTACAGAGGAGTTTGCTGGCGTTTCTGTTGGAGTTGTGGGAAACAGACCACTTTCTTCTAAGTCTAAAGTTGTGGTGCATTCACAGAGATTCATTTATAGGCATTTGTTTTGAGTAAACATTTGTCTAGGCCAAATCAGTCAGCTTGAAGCAGTGCTGAAAGTCACCCTTTCACACAGTAATAGTTCAAATCCATCATTATACCACTTTATCTGTCCTGAAATAAAGTAACTTTGGCTTCAAAGTCAATCTTAATATACCTTTAACACTGATAGATCACTACCATTATAGAGAATGAAGACTTGTGCCACTGCTATCATATGTTGATTATCTAACTTGGTTCAGTGTTTAAAAGCCTTTGGAGCAGTCTATTTTTCATCTTGGCGGAGCACGAAAAATATGAAATAAGTGGTCCATGAAAACCTGTATTGACCGGCACACTTCATCCTTAAACAAGGTCTAGTAAAGGGCAGATGAGGCACTCTGTATTAGATGCGACCAGGAGCATGGAGTGGCACTTAGCCAAGTAGACTATACTAGACTGACTGTTTATTCTATGGCAATGTAAGAAACTGAATGCCTTTAGATATTATGAAGGGTTGAGTGTCTGTTCTTTACATAGCAAAATGGCATTGAATGTTAGTTTATTGTTCTATTAAAGAAGTGTTTTGTTTATCAACAAAACCAGTCATTAATGATCATCTACATAATTCTTTAGCAACAAGAAATGTGTTGTTTTGTATAGTCCGATCTGCACCTGATGACCGACTATGCTAATTGAAATGGACAGCTGCAGTATTATGATGTGTAGATCTTCCATGCAGCCTGGTCTGCTCTGAGAGCCCAGGGGCCTGTGCTGGTGGTGACCACCCCACAGCTGGGGGTCCAAGGCAGTGAGGGGTGATGGAGGAACAGTACCTTAGACACCGCCAGCTGCTCCCGTGCCACAGCGAGTTTATCAGCCTCTGACAGGTATCCACAGTGCCTTCAGAAAGTATTCACACCTCTTGACTTTTTCCACATTTTGTTGTCTTAAAGCCTGAATTTAAAATTGATTAAATATATATTTTGTGTCACTGGCCTACACACAATACCCCATAATGTCAAAAGTGGAATTATGTTTAAAAAAATATATAAACAATGTAAAGCTGAAATGTCTTGAGTCAATAAGTATTCAACCCCTTTTTTATGACAAGCCAAATATGTATGGCAGATAAAATTTGCTTAACAAATGACAATAAGTTGCATGGATTTTCTTTGTGCAATAATAGTCTTTAACATGAATTTTGAATGACTACCTGATCTCTGTACCCCACACCTTTATCTGTAAGGTCCATCAATCGAGCAGTGAATTTCAAACACAGATTCAACCACAAAGACCAGAGAGGTTTTCCAATGCCTTGCAAAGAAGGACACCTATTGGTAGATGGGTAAAAATACAAAAAGCAGACATTGAATATCACTTTGAGCATGGTGAAGTTATTAATTACACTTTGGATGGTGTATCAATACCACCAGGCAAAGATACTGTACAGGCGTCCTTCCTAACTCAGTTGCCGGAGAGAAAGGAAACTGCTCAGGGATTCTATCATGAGGCTGATGGTGACATTAAAACAGTTACACAGTTGAATTGCTGTTTTAGGGGAAAACTGAGGATGGATCAACAACGTTGGAGTTATTAATTGACAGAGTGTGCAGAATAATAATATTCCAAAACATGCATCCTGTTTGCTACAAGGCACTAAATAAAACAGAAAAAATGTTGGCAAATTAAGTCCTAAATACAAAGCGTTATGTTTGGTTCAAATCCATCACACCACTGAGTACCACTCTTTATATTTTCAAGAATGGTGGTGGCTGAATCATGTTATGGGTATGCTTGTCATCTGGCAAGAACTTTTAGGATAAAAAGAAACAGAATAGAGCTAAGCACAGGCAAAATCCTAGAGGAAAACCTGATTCAGTCTGCTTTCCAACGGACACTGGGATACAAATTCACCTTTCAGTAGGATAATAATCTAAAACACAAGGCCAAATATACACCGGAGATGCTTACCAATATGTTATTGAATCTTTCTGAGTGGCCTAGTTACAATTTGGACTTAAATTGTCTTGAAAATCTACGGCAGGACTAGAAAATGGCTGTCTAGCAATGATCAACAAACAACTTGACAGAGCGTAAAGAATTTTTTAAATAATAATATGCAGGTGTAAAGCTCTTAGCGAGAAAAGTGATTCAAACATCAATCAATCATTCAATCAATCAATCAATCAATCAATCAAATGTATTTATAAAGCCCCTCTTACATCAGCTGTCACAAAGTGCTGTACAGAAACCCAGCCTAAAACCCAAAACATGTATTGACTCAGGAGAGTGAATAATTATGTAAATGTAATATTTCTGTATTTAATTTTCTAACAAAATTCAAAAATGCATCAAAACATGTGATTGGGTATTTTTGTGTGTAGATGGGTGAGACAAATGGAAGATCCAATTGCATTTGCACTGTATTGGCACTGATAAACATAGATCAGCAGTGACTTCATTACTTCATTACAATCAAAGCGGCCAATTTATTTGATATACAGTCAGGTCCAAAATTATTGGCATTCTTGATAAAGATGAGCAAAAAAGACTGTACAAAATAAATAATACAAATACTGAGCTATATTGTACAGTGCCATGATTTTTGTGCCACCTTTAGCAGCAATGACAGCAACCAAACGCTTCCTGTAGTTGTTGATCAGTCTCTCACATCGCTGTGGAGGAATTCTTGCCCACTCATCGATGCAAAACTGCTTTAACTCAGTGACAGTGCTTTAACTCAGTTTTCGAGGATGAACTGCTTGTTTCAGGTCTTGCCACAACTTCTCAATCGGGTTTAGGTCTGAATTTTGACGAGGCCATTCCAAGACTGTAGCCCTTTCCTGCAGTCAATGACCAAAAGCTCCGTCTTTGGCCTCATGGGTGGAATGTTATTCATATTTGTCATAATTTCATAATTAATTTTACAACGAAACTCTGGTGTTTCTATGTCAAACAGTTTTGTTATATTTCAGTCTTCTATGATGTATATAAAGTGTAATATTGGGATGAAAACTCAAAATTGAATTGATTTAAACTCTATATCTGACATGGTACAGGTGTCTTCTTTTTTTAAGCACATAACCATGTGTGTGAGGTGTATACTTTTGCTTTAAAGTAGATTTGTTTAAGACTACCAATAATCACTCTGTATGACTCTGATTTAGCCCACAGCAGTAAAATGCTAAATGTGTTGCTTTTCATCTGTTTTGATGTGGGCTTGCTTGTGTGTTTTGGATCATTTTCTTGCTGCTGTGACCCAGCTGTGCTTCAGCTTCAGCTCATGGATGGATAGCCTTTCATTCTCCTTTAGAATTCTCTGACACAGAGTAGAATTCATGGTTCCTTCAATGATGGCAAGTCGTATAGGTCCTGAGGCAGCAAAGCATCCCCAAACCATCACGCTAACACCACCATGCTTGGCCTTTGGTATGAGGTTCTTATTGTGGAATGCAGTGTTTAATTTTCACCAGACATAACAGGACCCAGGTCCTCTAAAAAGTTCACTCAAGTTTACCAAAAAGCACCTGGATGATCGTCAAGACTCCTAGAATAATGTTCTATGGACAGA
Organism: Brachymystax lenok tsinlingensis; assembly: GCA_030435695.1. NCBI lineage: Eukaryota > Metazoa > Chordata > Actinopteri > Salmoniformes > Salmonidae > Brachymystax > Brachymystax lenok. Next base: position 21,214,453 of record CM059782.1, read on the forward strand.
TGAGTCAAAAGTAGAACTTTCCCTACCACATGGCAAAATGTGTAGAATTGGCTCTAAAATGTCTAGAATTTGCTCTAAAACTGTAACCAAAAAAAGTTAGATAAAGCAAACACATTTATTAACCTTTTGTTAATAAAATACTTTTTCTGGTAGCAGATAGCTCTGCATGTATTAAATTATAGTTTTTATTCCTGGTCCTGAGTTCATGTGTAGCGGCTAATTGTACAGCTAAGGGCAAAGTGTTTATAGATCGGCTGAAGTGAACCAGACGCTGCACTTGACACATTTATGAAATTGCTAATCCCAGTTACTAATAAGCATGCAGCCATTAAAAAAACTACTGTAAAAACTGTTAAATCCCTGTGGATTGATGAGGAATTGAAAAATGTTATGGTTGAGAGGGATGAGGCAAAAGAAATGGCAAATAAATCTGGGTGCACAACCGATTAACAAATGTATTACAAATTGAGAAATCATGTGACTAAACTGAATAAAAATAAGAAGAAACTACACTACGACACAAAGGTAAATTACATAAAGAATGATAGTAAAAAGCTTTGGAGCACCTTAAATGAAATTTTGGGCAAAAAGGCAAACCCCACTCCATCATTCATTGAATCAGATGGCTCATTCATCACAAAACCCACTGATATTGCCAACTACACATCCAAGGATATCTGACCAAAAGATGAAAGACAGGAATTGTAATTTTGAATTACGTAAAGTGAGTGGGGAAGAGGTGAAAAAAGTATTGTTGTCCACCAACAATGACAAGCCACCAGGTTTTGACAACTTGGATTGAAAATTACTGAGGATAATAGCCACTCCTATTGGCCATATCTTTATTGTAAGCCTACTAGAAAGTGTGTGCCCTCAAGCCTGGAGGGAAGCAAAAGTAAATCCCCTTCATAAGAATAGTAAAGCCCCCTTTACTGGCTCAAATAGCCGACCAATAAGTCTGTTACCAACCCTCAGTAAACTTTTTTGAGTAAAGCCTGTGTGTCTATGTATACGGATGACTCAACACTATAGGTAGCCTAGTGGTTAGAGCGTTGGACTTGTAACCGGAGGGTTGCAAGTTCGAATCCCCGAGCTGACAAGGGAAAAATCTGTCGTTCTGCCCCTGAACAAGGCAGTTAACCCACTGTTCCCCGGGCGCCGAAGACGTGGATGTCGATTAAGGCAGCCCCCGCACCTCTCTGATTGAGGGGTTGGGTTAAATGCGGAAGACACATTTCGGTTGAAGGCATTTGGTTGTACAACTGACTAATAATGGTGACTTTGACTATACATGTCAGCTACTACAGTGACTGAAATTAATGCAACATTTAACAAAGATTGCAGTTAGTTTCAGAATGGCAGGCAAGGAATAAGATTGTCCTAAATATTTCTAAAAGTATTGTATTTGGGACAAATCAATCAATCACTAAACCCTAAACTTCAAATAAATCTTGTAATGAATAATGTGGAAGTTGAGCAAGTAGAGGTGACCAAACTGCTTGGAGTAACCCTGGATTGTAAACTGTCATGGTCAAACCATATTGATACAATAGTAGCTAAGATGGGGAGAAGTCTGTCCATAATAAAGCGTTGCTCTGCTTTCTTAACAGCACTATCAACAAGGCAGGTCCTACAGGCCCAAGTTTTGTCATGTGGTCAGGTGCCACAAAGAGGGACTTAGGACTTAGGAAAATTGTAATTGGCTCACAACAGGGCAGCTCGACTGGCCCTTAGATGTACACCAAGAGTTAACATTAATAATAGGCTTGTCAATTTCTCCTGGTTCAAAGTTTAGGAGAGATTGACTTCATCACTACTTGTTTTTGTGAGAGGTATTGACATGTTGAATGCACCAGACACCCATGCATACCCCACAAGACATGCCACCAGAGGTCTCTTCACAGTCCCTAAGTCCAGAACAGACTATGGGAAGAGCACAGTACTACATAGAGCCATGACTTCATGGAACTCTATTCCACATCAAGTAACTCAAGCAAGCAGTCCCCACTGTTCCATACATCTTATGGAACAGTGGAGACTGTGAAGCAACACAAACATAGGCACAGACATATGCATACAAACACACAATAACATACGCACTATACACACGTACACATGGATTTTGATATGGTAGTAGAGTAGGGGCCTGAGGGCTAATGTGTTGTGAAATTTATTGTGAATGTATTGTAAAAAAAACATAATTGTATAACTGCCTTAATTTTGCTGGACCCCAGGAAAGCAGTTAATAGGGATCCATAATAAATACAAATACAAATGAGGCTACAGCAATCAATGGCATAATGGCTGGGAAAAAAAATGCTTGTTTTTTCTGTTCTCCAAATAGTATTTTTTTGTTTTAAATTGTATAGAAATGCAGTAAATGAGCTTAATCTTATCACAATCAACTTTTACCAGTTGAATGTGGACCAGGGGTGAAAGTAGCTGTATTTCTTCCTCTGACCAGACAAAACATTTTATGGGCCTAATCATAGAACAACATATAGAATTTTGTCAGTCTTGATACAACATTTTGAACAGATATGCAATGATTCATTGGATCAGTTAAAACTTTGCACATACACTGCTGCCATCTAGTGGCCAAAGTCTAAATTGTGCCTAGGCTGGAATAATACATTATGGCCTTTCTCTTGCATTTCCAAGATGATGGTACAATTTTCTTTGTTTTTCTTTATCTTTTACCAGATCAAATGTGTTATTTTCTCTTACATTCATTTCACATTTCCACAAACTTCAAAGTGCTTCATTTCAAATGGTATCAAGAATATGCATATCCTTGCTTCAGGTCCTGAGCTACAGGCAGTTAGATTTGGGTATATTATTTAGGCGAAAATAAAAAAAAAGGCCGGTTTTAATTCAATGTGATCTCTGTGGGCCTAGCTGTGAAGATTTGTCATTTAACTTTTTAAATGTATTACATTTTATTGTGGCATTGACACAACCAGTCATGATGTTTGTATCTGAATGTCAAACAATCACTTCACAGGGATCCTTTACTAGGCTACCTACACACATTCATCCACTCGTAACATATTACCAGCCTCCAAACAGTGGTGAATGGAAAGAGACATCTGTTACACAAAACAACAAAAAGTGTAATGACATTTGGCGAATGTCATTAGGCCAGGGTGATGTGTCCACTGCTGCCCGCACGCGTCTCGGTGTAGCCACTCATCTCTTCCTTGGCAAAATATAAGTGTTCTCATCGAACCACATTGCATTCTGGAGCATAACCTATACCACCCGTTTTCAAGTCCATTTGTCCCTTTTTCATGCCACTGACATGCGGTAATGATAAAAAGTGTTTTAAAAAGTTATTTTTTTTCCTACTGTCATCAAAATGTCATGACTTTAAACCCCTTTTAAATGGACACACATCCATTATTTCAAAGCTCACTGCACTGAATCACACAAAATGTAATAGAGAATGTTACGAACTGGACAATATGAAGTAACTTACTTTGAAGAGATGGTGATTGGGTCTAAATAGGTGTTTGGCGTTTGGCCATCTAAATTCAGTGTCCTTGTCTTTAACTGCCATTTTCCGAAAGACTCTTCCCACACGCCTCAGAAGCATCTGCATTCATCAAATTGTGTGTGGTTGTCCTTAGATGTATTATCCAGACTTATTAACTCAGCAAAAAAAGAAACGTCCTCTCACTGTCAACTGCGTTAATTTTCAGCAAACTTAACGTGTAAATATTTGTATGAACATAACAAGATTCAACAACTGAGACATAAACTGAACAAGTGCCACAAACATGTGACTAACAGAAATGGAATAATGTGTCCCTGAACAAAGGGGGGGTCAAAAGTAACAGTCAGTATCTGGTGGGGCCACCAGCTGCATTAAGTACTGCAGTACATCACCTCCTCATAGACTGTACCAGATTTGCCAGTTATTGCTGTGAGATGTTACCCCACTCTTCCACCAAGGCACCTGCAAGTTCCCAGACATTTCTGGGGGGAATGGCCCTAGACCTCACCCTCCGATCCAACAGGTCACTGACTTGCTAAATGGGATTGAGATCCGGGCTCTTCGCTGGCCATGGCAGAACACTGACATTCCTGTCTTGCAGGAAATCACGCACAGAACGAGCAGTATGGCTGGTGGCATTGTCATGCTGGAGGGTCATGTCAGGATGAGCCTGTAGGAAGGGTACCACATGAGGGAGGAGGATGTCTTCCCTGTAACGCACAGCGTTTAGATTGCCTGCAATGACAACAAGCTCAGTCCGACGCCCCAGACCATGACGGACCCTCCACCTCCAAATCGATCCCGCTCCAGAATACAGGCCTCGGTGTAACGCTCATTACTTCGATGATAAAAGCAAATCCGACCATCACCCCTGGTGAGACAAAACCGCGACTCGTCAGAGCACTTTTTGGCAATCCTGTCTGGTCCAGCAACGGTGGGTTTGTGCCCATAGGCGACGTTGTTGCCGGTGATGTCTGGTGAGGACCTGCCTTACAACAGGCCTACAAGCCTTCAGTCCAGCCTCTCTCAGCCTATTGCGGACAGTCTGAGCATTGATGGAGGGTTTGTGCGTTCCAGGTGCAACTCGGGCAGTTGTTGTTGCCATCCTGTACCTGTCCCGCAGGTGTGATGTTCGGATGTACCGATCCTGTGCAGGTGTTGTTACACGTGGTCTGCCACTGCGAGGATGATCAGCTGTCCGTCCTGTCTAGCGCTATCTTAGGCGTCTCACAGTACGGACATTGCAATTTATTGCCCTGGCCACATCTGCAGTCCTCATGCCTCCTTGCAGCATGCCTTTGGCACGTTCACAGAGATTAGCAGGGACCCTGGGCATCTTTCCTTTGGTGTTTTTCAGAGTCAGTAGTTTTCATAACTGTGACCTTAATTGCCTACCGTCTCTAAGCTGTTAGTGTCTTAACGACCGTTCCACAGGTGCATGTTCATTAATTGTTTATGGTTCATTGAACAAGCATGAGAAACAGTGTTTAAAGTTATTTGGATTTTTACAAATTGTCTTTGAAAGACAGGGTCCTGAAAAGGGGGATGTTTCTATTTTTGCTGAGTTTAGATAGGGAATTGTTGATACGTTGTCTTATTTTTATTCTAAAATGCATTTTACATAACTTTTTTTTGTATTTTACAGATTTAACTCTTCAGGCATCATCAGCAGTGGTGACCGTTTTTGGAGAGTCTGGCGTGCCCAAAGTAAAATGCCTGCCACTCAGGCCCAGAAACTAGGATATGCACATAATTAGTACTATACGAATCACTATGAAGTTTCTAAAACTGTTCAAATAATGTCTGTGAGTATAACAAAACTGATATAGCAGGTGAAAACCCGAGGAATATCTGTCCAGAATTGTTTGTTTTGTGACATTTCCTCTGTTTGATAGGCTTCCTATTGAAATCCATGTATAATAGCTCCCAGATTGCAGTACCTATGGCTTCCACTAGATGTCAACAGTCTTTAGACAGTGTTTGAAGGCTTTATCATTGAACAGAACCGAAAGGAAGAAGAAATAGTGAAGGCACCACGGATGTCAATAACCTTTCCTGGGCACGAGACCTTGAGCGCACCGCACTTTATTTTCGTTTTATATCATTTAGGATATCATCCGAGTGAAATATAATCGTTAATATTCATAAAAGGATACCTAAGGATGCATTATAAATTATGTTTGATTTGTTTGGGCAAAGTTGATAGGTATAATTTGAACGCTTTCTCTTCACTGTACAACGGGTGACTCGACGGTGGATTTTCTGAACATAACGCGCCAACCAAATGGAGATTTATGGATATAATAAATGACTTTTTCTAACAAAAGTCTTCCTTGGACACTTGAGATGCCCTCAGCAGAAGTTCTTCGAAAGGTAAGTGATTTATTTTAGCTCTTAAATGGGTTTTGTGAGACCCGCAGTGGTTATGAATTTATGCAAATGCATAAAAAATGAGAGGTGCTATCCTCAAACAATCAAATGTTGTGCTTTTGCCGTAAAGCCTTTTTGAAATCTGAAAACGCTGTGATATTGCATATTTAAATACAATATTTCAGAAAACTATTTATACAAAAAAGTAGGATTCTTCACTCCTACCTCACTCCTGATGTCCACATCAGGAGTAAAAGTAAGGCAATATGGTCCGGTATGGAATTCAGGCAAAATAAATAGTGGGGGTACACTGTACCAGTAAAACATATCACAATAATTAAAACAAAATGTCACGAAAACTGTAGGCTATAACACTTTTTTATCATTACCGCATGTCAGAGGCATTAATGGGCCAAAATATGAAAAATATTTCAAATTGATAAGTACATGCAAAAATGACACCTGGCCTTAGAACTAAGGACCTGCTGGTGCCTCATAACATTTAAATACATAACTCAGAATACACAACTGAGGAATTTATTATATTTTCATAACACATCATACAGATAAGAACTTTCCCTACAAAACTGGTGCCACATGTGAAGATGGTGTTTTACAACAGCAACACAGTAAGAGGTGAAATGTGAGGGAGAGTGTCTGAGAGGAGGTAGCTAGGCCCCTAATGAACTCCCATACCTAGAGTTCAGAATGTGTCTTTCTCTGGCTGTTACTACTGTACCTGTACCTTCCAGATGTCTGCTCTGAGTGACTCGTGAACTGTGGATGGGAGTCCCACAAGGGGCATTATGGAAAGCACTAAGGGGCTGAGATTAGGTTCAGCACATTATTTTGGGGAGCTATTGGCTTTCCCCCCACCTCTCCACCCATATCTACGTCAGTCCCCTGTGAAACTCCATTGTATTTCCCGAAGCTCTCCAAAAGAATGCGCTGAACCTAATCTCAGCCCCTTAGTGTTTGGAAGGGCTTTAATTTACCAATTGACTGTGTGTTACTGAAACAATGACTGATTAACATTACATGTCCTGGAAATGACAATGCATTTTTCAAAAATATAAATATAGATAGGTCTCTTACAGTCTCTCGAGTTTTGTAACAATTACATTTATTTTGTATCCGTATAGTTTGTATGTCACCTGTTTTACCCAATTTGATATCTCAACTAAACACGTATTACTCACAATCCTTACAAAGCTGTTTTTATCATGGGGAATATCATGATTAAAATAAATACAAAATCAGTGTGTTCGCATCATTGACTTGGCAAATAAGCACATTTAAAAGCAGCAAAAACGTTACTGATGTTTTAGAGATGGACTGAGGATCACAAATGGCAACATAATAGCATCCATTCTTCCCTCTGATCTCACCAACTTTGGATTCTTCTGAAGTCAATTTCAAATGGTCCTCTTCTGTTTATTTTGACTAACTGTTTGTTGAACTGCCAATTGGTTTCAAGCACTGGTCCCTCCCCTATGGTTTCTATGGAAACATTACATCATGAAACGACCAATCTAACCAGCCAATCTGCTGTTCTGACGCAAGCACAAACTATGCTAATTAAAAGTCAGTCCACTCCTCTCTGAGCGGACACCTCTTATTGGAGAGGAGGACTTCTGCCTGGGCATCCATTTTCTATTGTGATTTTCTCGTTGTAATTGTTGGCAAAAGTCTCTCTGCATTATGTATGAGGCGAGTGCATACAGTAAAAACAAACAAAACAATATGCATGCTAAAACAAATGCCCTCAGGTGAGAAACAAGTCTACAGAGTCTAATCGTTTTGCTTGTAGTGCTTCTCAAATTATGCAACTAGCATAAGCAGTTGCCTTTAGGGTTTTGGAATTGCTTGTTGGAAAAATGCCCAAAGGCAGGTGTTAGATCGGGAAAAATCTGATTTATACTTTAAAGGGAATATTTCTCTGGTTTGTGACCAAACTAGGTGTCCATGGTTATACTGAGGAATGGATGGATGGTTTATACATTTTCTGATGCCATTTGGATGTTGGATCTTGATGACAAGGGCACAGTCAGACTAATACCATAGGTTCTGTGTGTTATGTCAATGGGCTATTCGTTTGTGTCAAGGACCATAATGATAAACAACACTTAGATTAGGGGTATCTGCATAATTCTAATTATCTAGGAAGTGTGTATTAAACTTGACTTCAAGCAGACATATATTCAGCCATGCACAGTGCATGTGTTATTTTGTACATGACCTAAGTTATTAAAATAAGCTTGTAATGCAATGAACATTACAACATCAACAGCACCATTCTCATTTGAATATTGCAATTTACATGGATTTGCAAATGACTGCACCATAAACAGGTATGGTATTACATATAACTGCATCGTTTACATGCTGTATTGCCACTGCACTGACAGTATAAAACCCATACCTTCAAGAGCCCATTCTGAAACAGGATCAATATCTGATCTTATCATGTGATCAAATAGAATCATTTTAAGGCCATTAAATGTGCAGAATGTCTCAATAAGTCAGTGTCTGGGTTGAGATCTAATCGGACAAGGTTATATTTTTCTGCTATTTTATCTTGACTGCCACTGTATTAGTTCTATAACAGTTCCTACTGGACGCTGTGGACATATGTGTGAATGTCTCGCTCTACAATATGAACCAAGACCACGGAAGACCGACATGTGACACATTGGTAACACTTCAGTGTAATTACATGTGTAATTACATGTGATTACACTATAACAAGTATTGTAGTTAAATGTAATAACTCAAAGTTACACTGTAAAAACATCACGTAACTGGGGGTAATTGCAATATGTAATTACAGAGGTGTAACAACGAACGCTTGTTACCGTTACCATGCTTTGTTACAAATGTCCAAGATCATAAATGTAGTGTTTTGTTTTCTTCTCAGGTCCATCCGATTTAGTAACAACTGTCACAAGGTTGTCATTTCTCGTGGACAGATGTGCTGGGTGTCCGAGATTACAAAGATTGGAAGCTCAATCGGCTCTAATTACCTACCCGTGAATGTACTCTTCAGAATCTTCACTCAATGATGTTGTTACCATTTGTCCCCCAAAAGGTTGACTTGGTTGAGTGTACAGAAACAGATCATATATAGGTCAACCTCTGGCTGGCTGACTGGCATCTGGCATACAGGGTTCATCCCAGGTTATCATTTAAAAATAAACGTATAATTAATGTGTACGTTACCCATTATGACAGCCTGAACCTCAGTGCATCCAAGTGGGAGGATAAACTAAATGTACAGCAAAGAGTACATGTAATAAACACACTAGTACCACAGAGTAGACCTACATGTAGTATTTTTATTTTATTTTTATTTTATTTTATTTACCCTTTATTTAACTAGGCCAGTTTAACTAAGTCAGTTAAGAACAAAATCTTATTTACAATGACACCGGCCAAACCTGGATGACACCTGGACCAATCTGTATCTAATTACTAGGTATTACACAGGATTTAGCTAGTTAAAATGAAGTGTATCTTGAGGGGTACTTACTTGCAATGAATGTGTACTTATACAGTACAGTACCCATCCAGACAGTCTGACCCTCATCTTAAAGCTTCTGGAAGCACCATCCAAGTAGGAGGATAAACACACTAGTACACCACAGAGTAGGGCTACATGTAATATCTGCCTAAGTACAATGTAATTACTAGTTATTTAGCTAGTTAAAATGAAGTGTATTTTGACGGGTACTTACTTGTAATTAATGTGTACTTATATATTACATTGCCCTAGCTACCTAGTTGTTGTGTTATCCAGCTATCATTATACAAATAATGGTGTTTTCTAGCACGAATAAGATAGCTAGTGTTTACATTTAAAAAAAGAATACTAGGTGTGTTGACACAAGTAGCTAGCTAGCTAAAGTTAACATGCTGGGTATGTCTCACATAATACCACAGACAACAATGGTTAGTTACCAGTATCTTTGACCCTTGGGTATGGATACCCCGAGAACAAGGTTCACGGAAGATAAGATCAGCTAGCTAGCTATTTGCCAGCTTAAGGTAGCTGGCTAGCTAGCTAACATTAGTTGTCAAGGTTATACAACTAGCTAGTTAGCTAGCAATGTCCTAATCAGAAAAAACTCAACCAATTGGAAAGTCTTTAGCTAGCTAGCTAGTCTAGTTGGTAGGCCTACCAAAATAATCAGCTAACGTTTGCGAGCTAGCTTGATAGTACCTAGCTAGGTTTTGGTATTCTGTTGGATGATTTAGCATAGGTAGTTGGCTAGCTTGCTAACATTTGCCAGATTTGCCAGAAAGCCATCATTAGCTAGCCAACACTAGGCTAGCTAGCTACCTAGCTAACTACTGTAATTATGCTGAATCATCCAGCACGATTTCTGTATCCAAAAAGCAAAACTAATTGCACGGAAAACCTACCTTCTCTCTCCTGTGTGGACGTTTTTGTCTCTTCTACAACACTTTGTTTCTTTGGTGGCAATCTCTTATTTCTGGATTTTGCACACAACACTCTTCTTGATCCCGGTTCTTTGAGCACTGTCACTATGATGTCAGTGTCAACACAAATTGTGGGCACGTTTAAGGTTATCGCTATTTCGAGCACATTGCACAAATCCGCATATCTTGATATGATGTCTTAACTCCTGAGATAAATAAATAAGTGCACCAATGTATCCCATCCAAAAGTGAGAATGTTCTTAAACTGTGAAAGCCCTGCAAGGTAACATGATGAAATAGGAAGTTGTCTTATGACCAGTTTAAGTGCATTTACTGTAAAAAAAAAATAAGATTATTTAACCAGCTCACAATTTTGCAGAAACTGTATGACTATGTCACGCATTTAACCAAAACTGTTTATTAATGTTTTAAAAATGTTTGATTGACAGTTAATAAAGTAATTCACCAATTGTCAAGCCCCACCTTCCTTAGCTACTGTTGCTATCCAGGTCAACTGCAAAGTTAAATTATATAACAATTTTTTTTTAAAAGTAATGTAAGCTTCCATGCATTTCAAATGAAAGCTTGACCAGAGGAGTAAACTACAAAGTAGGATAAATGAGTTAGCCAGCTAACTATGATAAGCAACCAGAAATAACAATTGATTTAATAGTTAATTAAAAAAGCTCACTGTAGATATGTCTTTCATTTGTTAAATCAATTAGACCATTTCAAGCTTCTCTTTCTTCAAAATAAAAAATTATATCAGATTATTTAGACAAGTTAGCTGGCTAACTCTATGGACATGCTTTGTAGTATACCCCTCTGGGCCTGGGCATCAGACTCCAAACGCCTTTATAGCAGAGTTGTATCAATGAGGTAGGTGATTTTTAGTTGGCTAACACTTATAACTTTGTTTGTGCAGGCTGAAAAATTGTGCGTTCAGATGCGAAAACTTGAACATATGTAACATAACATGCATGGTAATAAGCATTCGTTATTGAACCTCTATAATTACAGACTGCAATTACCACCATGTGTAACTATGAATTAATTACAATACTTGTTACAGTGTAATTACATACAGTATGTAATAACGCTGTAATAAGGACTCCTTAAAATGAAGTGTTACCGAAGACACAAAGACACAATTTCTATTTGTACAAGGCAAGCGATAGAAATGCATGTAATTGATTTGAAACTCAAATATAATTTCCCTCTATGCATCATGTTCGGGCTACATTTGCCAGAGTAAACTGTATTAGTCATAAAGATGCCAGTGTACTAATCGGCCAACTGCATTAGGAGCTCTTATTTTGGCGGAACACAGGATTAGAGGTGATTGATAATTGTTGATGCCGTTGGCAGTGGTGAATTTGTGTATTTCAAGGAACTGTGAGCCGGACCGGAGAGAGAGAGAGAGAGAGCTGAGGGATGGGTAACAGCCAGGGTTTGGATGTGGGTGGTGGGGGAGGAACAACAGGAGAGCCCAAAAATGACATAGCTGTGCTTGGAGAATAACAGGTCCCTCTTTATATTCAGTGTAAAAAAAGTTTATGTGAAAATGTTATGGAAAAAGGGACAATTTTGGTCACATTTCTATCACAAATAAAGTATTGATGACATACTCTAGGAAGGTGCAAGGCAACTACCTATGTTATTGTGATGTGAACAGTGAGTGAAGTGCTTCAAATGATGTTCTCACAAGACTGAATTAAATTTAACACATACTTAGTGTTTACCTGATTTCTGAATAGGTCTTCACAGTGTTTGATGAATGCATTTCAAAGTAGCATTTCCAAGTCTTTAATGTTGAGTTCACTAGAGTGGAATTGATTGGTACCACTTGATATAACATATCATTACCAATGTTTGTTTCTTTGAAGGAAAATAGGTTGTGTTGTTTTATTAAATTGATGTAAAAAAAAAAAACATTGACAATTTTTATATCAGATTGATTTGTTTCCTTGAATTTTCTGAATTATGTTTTACCCACTGTAATCAAGTTGTAAGAAGTCTGTGAAATAGCTGATAAGAACGTTTGTGATGTATTAAATTAAGTCAAATACATTTGTGAGAAAACAACAAAGACTGTTTTTGGACATTTAATAGCTTCTTCAGGATCAGTGTCCCATCCACGGGACGGTTGAGCTGACGTAGGCTAATGCGATTAGCATGAGGTTGTAAGTAACAAGAACATTTCCCAGGACATAGACATATCTTATATTGGCAGAAAGCTTAAATTCTTGTTAATCTGCACTGTCTAATTTACAGTAGCTATTACAGTGAAAGAATACCATGCTATTGTTTGAGGAGAGTGGACAATTTTGAACAGAAATGCAATGGTTTATTGGATCAGTCTAAAACTTTGCACATACACTGCTGCCATCTAGTGGCCAACATCTAAATTGCACATGGGCTGGAATAATACATTATGGCCTTTCTCTTGCATTTCAAAGATGATGATACAAAAAATATACAAAATAACGTTTTTTTTTGTTTTTGTATTATCTTTTACCAGGTCTATTGTGATATATTCTCCTACATCCCTTTCACATTTCCACAAAGTTCAAAGTGTTTCCTTTCAAATGGTACCAAGAATATGCATATCCTTGCTTCAGGCAGTAGGATTTGGGTATGTCATTTTAGGTGAATATTGAAGAAAAGGGGCGGATCCTTTTAACAACGCATTGAATCAGTTACAATATAATCAGTTGTATTACACAGTGGTATTTCATTTGTTTTATCGTTTAGTCAAAACAATGGTCTTCATTGAGACTACAGAGACTTCTGACAATTTTAAATGTATTGATTATGATTGAACTGGACCCTGTTAGCTCCAGAAGGGTAGGGAAGGTAAAAAGAGAATCAGTGTTATCATCTCTTTTTCTCTCACAATCCCAAACCGTTAGTTGTCAAGCCTTTTGGCTTTAGTGACATCTGCTGGTATTTTTCTTCTCCAGATAGATGTGCCATACCACGACACATCTAGCAATCATTTTTGTACGTTTTCAATGCATTATTGTGACCTCTAAGGAAAATGTGTTTTGTTTTTGCCATTTTGCATCCCTTTATAGTGTCCAATACATGCCTCTCCCTTTTCACAATTAGCTTCAGAGCAGTCAACCACAGATATTATATTGCCTGGTAATAGTAATATGAACACAATGATGTCTTTTTGAAAGATGACGAGTCCCAGTGGTGGGGTAACATTATCTGGTGTGCCATCAATAGCAATAGGAGGCAAACCTCAGAGGTCGCAGGCTGGCTCCAGAGATCAGGGCCCAGTAAGCCACAGTCACAGCTCCAGACCAGACCTAGACCAGGGGCCAGGATATTCTGTCACATTGTTGATCAACCTACTTTGTCAAAACCACACATAACCCCAACTTCCTTTCCCCAATCCATATCTCTCCTGCTGTATTTACAGTAATGAAACATTTAGAGGGAAAAGGAGACAAGCACCGATTGTGTTGTTGTCGGTACACTGTTCTTAAGTGGCATTTTTTTAAATGGCGCCGCGTCGTAAAATAATAATGAGGCAATGTTGATTAGCAGTCAAGTTTAATTCTGGGAATTGATTGAACATTCCAATATCCCTTAACTGTCGTTAAATATGTAGAACTGGTATATGTCAAATCAGGCGACACTACACAAAATGTAGACTTTTTTTTTCTTTTACGACAACATAATTGGAAAACTGTATTCCTTCCCTATATAGCAATGCTGTGAAAATAACATTTCTTCAAGGTAGGAGTCCAGTCTAGTGGATATTAGGCAGAAAACAAATATCACTCAAATAACCTCAGTGCTGCTTCTCAGATCTTAACTGTCATAATGTATTCCCGGGTGGAACATCTTGCTGTTGATTTTTGCCTTAATGAGCTACCAGGGGGATGTTTGGATACCTCTTAAAGAAGATATGGACAGCAGTTAACTAAAAAAATACTTCATATGGACAGCAGTTAGTTATTAAAAGACACATCTCCCCCCTTTAGTCTGTGGAACTGTGCCAGTTCAGCAGGTTTGAGCACCAACGCCAATGTATACATCGCAGAGTCTGAGTAGTGTTCTGACAGTAGCTTCTCTCGGATATGATAAACTCCCCTATTATTCTATTTTGTAATGTTTTATCACTCTTGTGAATAGGTTTAAAGTACATGTTAAAATTCAAAACACCATAAAGGACCAAGCGATAGAAACCACAGCTATGGACACACTTAGCATTCTATAAGGCCATCGTTCAGCCAGAGATTGCACCTGTGTGTGGGTGGGGGCTGATCTGATCTGGTCATGTCTCTGTCACCCTGATGACCAGTGTCTTTAGCACAACCATTTCCTTTAGGTGTAGAATTAGTAGTCTTGGGAAAACCTGATTAGTCACTGTGACAACGATGAGACGAGGAAATTACTTTCCTGTGCATATCATTAAAGGAAAATCAATAAGATGAATGCGCTGAAGGCCAGGCCTATTTATTGTGGCTGAACAGGGGCCATGGCAGGGCGAGCTTGCTTTGCATCTCCCCTCATTATACCATTTAATTTGTCCAGAAGACAAAAACAGACCAAACAGGTCAGACATGTGCTAGAGCAGTGTGTTGCATTTTTTTTCTGTTCTTAGTGCCTTGCCTTATGTCTAGGAAGTAAGGAAGTCCACCCCCAACTTGTACCAACCTGTGACTTAATTACCTCAAAATAAATTGGCTCATGAGGAAATGTGAGCGGCACTTCAAGACGAGACCTCCTCACACTCCATTCCTTAATATCCTCATTATCCTCTGGGATTTGAATTCAGGGCCGCACCAGGGAGGAGGAAAAAAAAGATTGAACTCACCGTTCTCTTGCCAGACTTTTTCAGACGCTTCAAAGATTTAACGGTCAAATAATTAGGTGACCTTAGCTTTGCATGTTAAAGGTCTTTGTTAATAATGGTGCTGCTCCACCAAAGTCTCAGAACTAAATGTGAAAAAGTCATATTTAAGTAAAAGAAGAAGTAATGACAATGTTTGGTTTCAGTAGACTTTTCTGGTTTTGTTTGTGAACAACAGTTCTTATGTTTACACTATCAAGTGCCTAAAGTTTATCAGTGGTTCATGACCAGAAATGAATATAAAATGTTAACTTCCTAACGGTTTGAATGACTATGTCATATATTAACATGTTATTAGCTCATCAAATATATGGGAGACAGACTGTACAGACACGTTGTTATCAGGGAGTGTTTTTTTTTCAGTTTTGAGTTCATCCCAAAGATTAATTGGTTTTTGAGAGGGAAGCCATGTTTCCCAGTTCAAGGCATGACATTTAGAGCCAACAGGGAAATGAACTTCATTAAAAAGATTTATGAAAATGAATCAGGTATAAAATTCCATTCAGCACCCATTATTAATTATATATTTTTAAAGTACACTGAATTAAGTAGCAGACTATTATTTCTAATTATGATGTCCATATTGTAGTACTTCAAATCAGTGACACTCTATAACCTGGGATGGAGTTGAAATACACAACTAGCATAATCTATATCAAATGGAAGGGTGAATGGAAGGGTGGGAAAAAACGGTAGTACACTAAATACAGTACAGTAGGTACCAGTTTTAATTGACTAAGGCCTCTTCTTATAGATCACACTTGTTGGTTAACCTTATCAATGATGGGTTTCGTATGATGTCATCGATAAGCGAATCCATAGTAGTATCATAGTATCATCAATAGTATCATTCATTAAGCCTGCTAGTAAAATACCTATATGATGAATAATGAAAATGCATTTTTGGTAAAAAGTGTAAAGTCTACGCCTAAGGAGGATTTGCTTAGGTATGTACACTGGGCTCCAAAATTACTGGCACCCCTGACTGGCAATGTACAAACAATACTTAAAACAATATAAACAATATAATTATAGAGATTAACTCAAAATACCAACATGTGAGAAATACTGTACTTTATTCATGTTTCAATGGAACCCACCAAAATAATTTATTGATTTAATGAAAAATGTATGTCCTCCAAATCAAGGTTTCACAATTAATGGCACCCTTAAAGACTATTTGAAAATAACATCTACCAAAATTAAACCAGGAATTAAATTCCATTTGTTTAAGTTTATCTAAGTCTTAATTAAAAAATAAATATAATAATAATTTCACCTTTACTTAACCAGGTAGGCCAGTTGAGAACAAGTTCTCATTTCCATCTGCGACCTGGCCGAGATAAAGCAAAGCAGTGCGACAAAAACAACAACACAGAGTTACACATGGGATAAACAAACATACAGTCAATAACAAAATAGAAAATCTGTATACAGTGTGTGCAAATTTTAGTAAGGAGGTAAGGCAATAATAAGGCCATAGTGGCGAAGTAATTACAATTTAGCAATTAACACTGGAGTGATAGATGTGTAGATGAGGATGTGCAAGTAGAAATACTGGTGTGCAAAAGAAAATCAGAAAAAAACAAATATGGGGATGAGGTAGGTAGTAGGTTGGATGGGTTATTTACAGATGGGCTGTGTACAGCTACACCGATTGGTAAAGCTGCTCTGACAGCCGATGCTTGAAGTTAGTGAGGGGAGATATAAGTCTCCAACTTCAGTGATTTTTGCAATTCGTTCCAGTCATTGGCAGCAGAGAACTGGAAGGAAAGGCGGCCAAAGGAGGTGTTGGCTTTGGGGATGACCAGTGAAATATACCTGCTGGAGCACGTGCTACGGGTGGGTGTTGCTATCGTGACCAGTGAGCGGAGATAAGGCGGAGCTTTACCTAGCAAAGACTTATAGATGACCTGGAGCCAGTGGGTTTGGCGGCAAATATGTAGCGAGGACCAGCCAACGAGAGCATACAGGTTGCAGTGGTGGGTAGTATATGGGGCTTTGGTGACAAAACGGATGGCACTGTGATAGACTGCATCCAATTTGCTGAGTAGAGTGTCGGAGGCTATTTTGTAAATTACATCGCAGAAGTCAAGGATCGGCAGGATAGTCAGTTTTACGATGATATGTTTAGCAGCATGAGTAAAGGAGGCTTTGTTGCGAAATAGGAAGTCTACTCTAGATATCATTTTGGATTGGAGATTCTTAATGTGAGTCTGGAAGAAGAGTTTACAGTCTAGCCAGACACCTAGGTATTTATAGTCCACATATTCTAAGTCAGAACTAGCGTTTAAGAGTAGTTGGAGGCTGCACAGTACTGTACTGAGCTATATTGAGCCATTACATCACTTCCTGTTTCACTAGGGTATAAAAATGAGGTAACACGCATGCAATATCCCTTTGTCATCCAACACCATGATGAAAACAAAAGAACTGTCAGTTCAAAAGAGACAGGTGGTCGTAGGCCTTCATAAATCTGGTAATGGCTACAAGAAGATCCACAAACGATTGAATATATCACTGAGCACTGTCAGGGCAATTATTGAAACATTTGAAAACCTCACGGGTAGAGGGCGCAAATGCATTTTGCCCTCCAGGATAGGGAGGAAGATGGTGAGAGAAGCAACAAAATCCTCAAGAATCACTGTGAAATAATTGCAGGCCTGTGTGGCGTCAAAAAGCACCATCAGACGTCACAACCACAGGCTCTTTGGAAGGGTTACCAGAAGAAATTGCTTTCTGACCCCAAGACACAGACGCGAGTGCTTGGAGTTTGCCAAACGTCATTGAAATTATGACTGGAAGAAGGTGCTCTGGTCAGATGAGACAATGACCCAAAACATACCTCAAGATCCACACAGAAATGGTTCTATGACAAAAAAAATCTATGTTCTGCCATGGCCATCTCAGTCGCCGGACCTCAATCCAATCGAAAACCTGTCGACTGAGTTGAAGAGGGCAGTTGATAAGAGCAAACCCAAGAATTTGAAGGATCTTGAAAAGATCTGCAGAAAGGAATGGTCCAAAATCCTTCCAAATGTGTTCCTTAACCTTGTCAAACATTACAGGAAAAGACTCCATGCTGTTATCCTTGCCAGAGGTGGTTGCACTAAGTACTAAATGAGGAGGGCCAATAATTATGAAACCTTGATTTGGTGAAATGTATTTTATATTAAATAATTGTATTATTTTGGTTGGTTCCATTGAAACATTAATAAAGTACACTATTTCTCACATGTTGGTATTTTGAGTTTAAAGTATTGTTTGTGCATTGCCAGTCAGGGGTGGCAGTAATTTTGGAGCCTACTGTATGTATGTAGGTAGGTAGGTAGGTAGGTAGGTAGGCAGGTTGGTTCATAGGTCGGTCCATGGGGTATGTCCATAGGGTCGGTCCATAGGGTCGGTCCATAGGGTCGGTCCATAGGGTCGGTCCATAGGTCGGTTCAACTGGTGAAATGGAGAGAAGCACAGACAGAGTGCAGAAAGTCTTGATTCTAGGCATCAGGATGGATATGTTTGTTTCTGTAAAGCCTGCAGTGACCATTAGTACACAGGAGAGACTCAGAGTTATTGAACTGGGATCGATCTGCACAGGGGAAAATGCTGTTGATTTATATACACTGTCCTTTCCTAAGGAAAACCACAGACTAGTATGGCGGATGGACGAATCCTATGAGTTTGAAAAGTAATCATTAGATATGATAGTGTTGATTGGTTTTTCAGAGCAACCTCAGATAATTCAGTTAAAAATAATATCTTAACAGCACGATTAGCTAGTAGTGGCAGATGTTGAGAGTCTGTCATGTGTGGACTATTCCACTGACTTCAACTACCCTCTTAGAAAAAAGGGTTCTATTAGAACAGCCCTTAGTCGTGGTATATTGGCCATATACCACACCCCCTTTCGCCTTATTGCTTAAATATAAAAATGCCTTTATACAGTACCTTTAATCAATATATCTCAATCTAGAATGCATAATTATTCCTTGAACATTAAAACCAATATTCAGTTGTTGTTTACTGTATGTTATTATCCACAGCAAGGCTACTGTAAGTAGAGGCGATTATCTCAAAAGCCCACCCACATTACTTCAATGTAGCTATTGGTTGTATAAATACAGTTTACAGCAAAGTCTCATTAGGAATGTGTTACGGTCGTGGTTCCGTATGAAAATACGGCGCAGGAGGAATCAGGCGCAGGAGGTATTACTCGTGTGAGGATACTTTTAATAGTGTCACCAGTTTAAAACAATAACACTCTGGCGAATAAAAGTACTCACACGACTATCAAAACAAACCGGGCGCAACAAGCGAACCGGCACATACAGGAACCAAAATACAATATCCCTCAGTGAAAGAACTGGGAACGTAACACAACGAACAAACGGTAACATAAAACAATCACGCACAATGGGAAGAAGGGAAGGAAGGAATATATAAAGGTGTGTGATTGGGAGAAATTAACAACAGGTGCGACAATTAGACAAAACCTAAACTACTAAGGGGAGCGATGATGGTCAGAAAACCGGTGACGTCGACCGCCGAACACTGCCCGAACAAGAAGAGGGACCGACTTCGGCGGAAGTCGTGACAGTACCCCCCCCTTGACACGCGGCTCCAGCGGCGCGCCGTCCTCGGGCACAGGATGATCCGGCCGGCGACGATGAAATTCCTGCAGCATCTCAGGGTCCAAGATATCCGCTACCGGAACCCAGCACCTCTCCTCCGGACCGTACCCCTCCCACTCCTCGATGTCCAGAGGGGGCGGAGGAACCTTCCTCCCCTCATAATCATGGAGCGGTCCAACCACCACCGGCCTGAGGAGAGACACATGGAACGAGGGGTTAATTTTATAATCAGGAGGAAGCTGTAACCTGTAACACACCTCGTTCAATTTCCTCAGGACTTTAAATGGCCCCACAAACCGCGGACCCAGTTTCCGGCATGGCAGGCGGAGGGGCAAGTTTCGGGTCGAGAGCCAGACCCTGTCCCCCGGTGCGAACACAGGGGTCTCACTACAGTGACGGTCTGCACTAGCCTTCTGGCGCAGCGCGGCCTGTTGGAGGTGCCCATGGGTGGCCTCCCAGGTCTCCCTCGCGCGCTTAAACCAATCGTCCACCGCAGGAGCCTCAGTCTGACTCTGATGCCATGGTGCCAGAACCGGCTGGTACCCCAACACCACCTGGAAGGGGGAGAGGTTAGTGGAGGAGTGGCGAAGCGAGTTCTGTGCCATCTCTGCCCAGGGTAAGAACGACGCCCACTCCTCCGGCTGATCCTGGCAATAAGACCGCAGAAACCTGCCCACATCCTGATTCACTCTCTCCACCTGCCCGTTACTCTCAGGGTGAAAACCCGAGGTAAGGCTGACTGAGACCCCCAAATGCTCCATGAACGACTTCCAGACCCTGGACCTCGATCAGACACTATATCCTCGGGTACCACGTAGTGCCGGAAAACGTGGTTAAAGAGAGCTCTGCAGTCTGTAGGGCCGTAGGGAGTCCGGGAAGGGGAATGAGACGACAGGACCATCCACAACGACCAGAAAAACCATCCACAACGACCAGGATCGTGGTGTTCCCCTGAGAAGGAGGAAGATCGATTAGAAAATCCACAGATAAATGTGACCACGGCCGTTGTGAAATGGGTAAGGGATTTAGCTTACCTCTGGGTAGGTGTCTAGGGGCCTTACACTGTGCGCACACCGAGCAGGAGGAAACGTAAACCCTCACGTCCTTAGCCAAGGTAGGCCACCAGTACTTCTCAGTCAGGCAGCGCACTGTCCGACCGATCCCAGGATGACCAGAGGAAGGTGACGTGTGGACCCAATAGAGCAGCTGTTCACGGACATCAGCTGGAACGTACAGACGCCCGGTGGGACACTGGGGAGGAGCGGGCTCTGTACGTGACACCCTCCAAATGTCCGCGTCCAGCTCCCAAAAAAACGGTGCCACCAGGCAGGAAGCCGGGAGTATGGGAGTCTGCTCCATGGGCCGCTCCTCTGGGTCATAAAGCCGGGACAGCGCGTCTGCCTTCTGGTTCTGAGAACCTGGTCTGTAAGACATAGTGAACGCAAAACGAGTAAAGAACATGGCCCACCTTGCCTGACGCGGATTCAATCTCCTCGCTGCCCGGATGTACTCCAGGTTACGATGGTCAGTCCAGATGAGAAAAGGGTGTTTAGCCCCCTCAAGCCAATGTCTCCACGCCTTCAGGGCCCCGACCACAGCCAACAACTCCCGGTCCCCCACATCATAGTTCCGCTCCGCCTGACTGAGCTTCTTAGAAAAAAAACATAGTGGGGCGAAGCATTGGTGGGTTGCACGAGCGCTGGGAGAGCACGGCTCCTATCCCTGCCTCAGACGCGTCCACCTCTACTATGAATGCCAATGAAGGGTCCGGATGAGCCAGCACGGAAGCCGAAGTAAACAACGCCTTTAGTTGCTCAAACGCCCTGTCCGCCTCAACTGACCACTGCAGACGCACCGGACCCCCCTTCAGCAGTGACGTAATGGGAGCTGCCACCTGGCCAAAGCCCCGGATAAATCTCCGGTAATAATTGGCAAACCCTAAAAATCACTGCACCTCTTTTACCGTGGTGGGAGTCGGCCAATTACGCACGGCAGAAATGCGGTCACTCTCCATCTCCACCCCAGACGTGGAAATGCGATACCCTAGAAAAGAGACGGTCTGCTGGAAAAACAAGCATTTCTCAGCCTTTGCGTACAAATCATGCTCCAACAATCTTTCAAGTACCTTGCGCACCAAAGACACATGCTCGGCCCGTGTAGCAGAGTATATCAGAATGTCATCGATATACAGTGGGGCAAAAAAGTATTTAGTCAGCCACCAATTGTGCAAGTTCTCCAACTTAAAAAGATGAGAGAGGCCTGTAATTTTCATCATAGGTACACTTCAACTATGACAGACGAAATGAGAAAAAGAAATCCAGAAAATTGTAGGATTTTTAATTTATTTATTTGCAAATTATGGTGGAAAATAAGTATTTGGTCAATAACAAAAGTTTATCTCAATACTTTGTTATATACCCTTTGTTGGCAATGACAGAGGTCAAACGTTTTCTGTAAGTCTTCACAAGGTTTTCACACACTGTTGCTGGTATTTTGGCCCATTCCTCCATGCAGATCTCCTCTAGAGCAGTAATGTTTTGGGGCTGTCGCTGGGCAACACGGACTTTCAACTCCCTCCAAAGATTTTCTATGGGGTTGAGATCTGGAGACTGGCTAGGCCACTCCAGGACCTTGAAATGCTTACTTACGAAGCCACTCCTTCGTTGCCCGGGCGGTGTGTTTGGGATCATTGTCATGCTGAAAGACCCAGCCACGTTTCATCTTCAATGCCCTTGCTGATGGAAGGAGGTTTTCACTCAAAATCTCACGATACATGGCCCCATTCATTATTTCCTTTACGTGGATCAGTCGTCCTGGTCCTATTGCAGAAAAACAGCCCCAAAGCATGATGTTTCCACCCCCATGCTTCACAGTAGGTATGGTGTTCTTTGGATGCAACTCAGCATTCTTTGTCCTCCAAACACGACGAGTTGAGTTTTTACCAAAAAGTTCTATTTTGGTTTCATCTGACATTCTCCCAATCCTCATCTGGATCATCCAAATGCTCTCTAGCAAACTTTAGACGGGCCTGAACATGTACTGGCTTAAGCAGGGGGACACGTCTGGCACTGCAGGATTTGAGTCCCTGGCGGCGTAGTGTGTTACTGATGGTAGGCTTTGTTACTTTGGTCCCAGCTCTCTGCAGGTCATTCACTAGGTCCCCGTGTGGTTCTGGGATTTTTGCTCACCGTTCTTGTGATCATTTTGACCCCACGGGGTGAGATCTTCGTGGAGCCCCAGATCGAGGAAGATTATCAGTGGTCTTGTATGTCTTCCATTTCCTAATAATTGCTCCCACAGTTGATTTCTTCAAACCAAGCTGCTTACCTATTGCAGATTCAGTCTTCCCAACCTGGTGCAGGTCTACAATTTTGTTTCTGGTGTCCTTTGACAGCTCTTTGGTCTTGGCCATAGTGGAGTTTGGAGTGTGACTGTTTGAGGTTGTGGACAGGTGTCTTTTATACTGATAACAAGTTCAAACAGGTGCCATTAATACAGGTAACGAGTGGAGGACAGAGGAGCCTCTTAAAGAAGAAGTTACAGGTCTGTGAGAGCCAGAAATCTTGCTTGTTTGTATGTGACCAAATACTTATTTTCCACCATAATTTGCAAATAAATTCATTAAAAATCCTACAATGTGATTTTCTGGATTTCTTTTCCTCATTTTGTCTGTCATAGTTGAAGTGTACCTATGATGAAAATTACAGGCCTCTCTCATCTTTTTAAGTGAGAGAACTTGCACAATTGGTGGCTGACTAAATACTTTTTTGCCCCACTGTACACTACTACACCCTGCCCATGCAGGTCCCAGAAAATCTCATCAACAAAGGATTGGAACACTGCGGGAGCATTCATCAGCCCGTACGGCATGACCAGGTATTCATAATGGCCTGACGTAGTGCTAAACGCTGTCTTCCACTCGTCTCCCTCACGGATACGCACCAGATTGGATCTCAGGAGCGCATACAGTTTTGTGAAGAAGCGCGCCCCGTGCATTAATTCAACAGCCGTAGCGATAAGCGGCAGTGGGTAACTGTACCTTACCGTGATCTTACTTAGACCTCGATAATCAATGCACGGGCGCAAACCTCCATCCTTTTTCTTCACAAAAAACAATCTCGCGGAGGCGGGGGAAATGAAAGGCCGAATGTACCCCTGACCCAGGGATTCAGAGATATATGTCTCCATAGCCTCCTTCTCCGCTTGAGACAGGGGATACACGTGACTCCTAGGAGGTACAGCATCTACCAAGAGATTTATCGCACAATCCCCCCGTCGATGGGGTGGTAACTGAGTCGCCTTCTTTTTACAGATGGCGAGAGCCAAATCGGCATATTCAGAGGGGATGTGCACGGTGGGGACCTGGTCTGGACTTTCCACCGTGGTCGCACCAACGGAAACCCCTATACACCTTCCCGAACACTCTCACAACCACCCCGTGAGAGTCCTCTGTTGCCAGGAAAGGATGGGGTTATGCAAGGCTAACCAGGGAAGGCCTAATACAACAGGAAACGCAGGTGAGTCTATAAGGAAAAGACTGATTTCTTCCTCATGCATCCCCTGCGTCACCATGGTAATAGAGATGGTGGCGTCCCTGATTACCCCAGACCCTAATGGTCGACTATCTAAGGAATTAACAGGAAAAGGTCTGATCACAGGGTTAATAGGAATCTCTAACCTAAGTGCAAGTGCTCGATCAATGAAATTCCCAGCTGCGCCTGAATCGACGAGCGCCCTATGCTGGGAATGCGGGGAAAAATCAGGAAAACATACAGACACAAACAGGTGATCAACAGAGGACTCTGGGTGAGAGTGGTGCATACTCACCAGGGGTGACGCCAAGGTGCTCTGCCTGCCGTCTCTCCTACCAGAAGAACCACCCCTACACCGACCAGCAGTGTGCCCTCTGCGGCCACAACTGGTGCATGTGTAAGTTCCTCCTCCAGCCTCCCTACACGTTGTCTCTCCTAGCTCCATGGGCTCTGCATGTGTAAGTTCCTCCTCCAGCCTCCCTACGCATTGTCTCTCCTAGCTCCATGGGCTCTGGAGAGGAGATACCGGAGGGTGGAAGTGACAGGACCCTCTCTGGACGTCCGAGGGTGCTTAACAGGTTGTCCAACCGAATGGAGAGATCTACCAGTTGATCAAAAGTCACCAGAGCACGGAAGCGGCGGGTGAACTCCTCAAAGTGGTCCAACGCCGTGTGGGGAGAGGGAGACACGGCGTTGGACCACTTTGAGGAGTTCACCCGTCGCTTCCGTGCTCTGTTTGATCATCCTCCTGAGGGGAGAGCGGCGGGGGAGAGGCTCTTCCACCTGAGACAGGGGACAAGAAGCGCTCAGAGTTCGCCCTTGAGTTCCGGACGTTGGCCGCCGGAGCAGGCTGGAGTGACAGGGCCCTCATCGACCACTATAGGTGCAGCCTACGCGAGGACGTCCGGCGGGAACTGGCATGCAGGGATGCTACGGTGACGTGAGACAGGAGACAAGCGCGGACACTCTCTCCCTTCCTGAAGGAGCTGGATGACGGTGGCCAGGTAAAGGTCCAGTTGTAGCAAAAACCCCTGGCACCGTGCTGCTGTACCATCATTCTCCCTAGGAAGGGAGAGACGAATCCCACTGGTTCTGGTTTCCGGATGATTAGGTGGAGATAACCTAGGTTGGGGTGGTTGAAGTACTGGAGAGACCTCCTGTCAGGAGGTCTAGAGTCTGAACCACACGGTCCATAGTAGCGCCAAGCTGCTGTAACATGACAGAGTGCTCGATGACGCGTTCCTCGATGTCTCTGATATGAGCTGCTGCTGCTCCCGCTGACTCCATACTTCAGGTGCGTGATTCTGTTACGGTCGTGGTTCCGTATGAAAAAAAGGAATCAGGCGCAGGAGGTATTACCCATGTGAGGATACTTTTAATAGTCACCAGTCTAAAACAATAACACTCTGGCGAATAAAAGTACTTACACGACTATCAAAACAAACCGGGCGCAACACAAGCGAACCGGCACATACAGGAACCAAACGAACAAACGATAACATAAAACAATCATGCACAATGGGAAGAAGGGAAGGAAGGAATATATAAAGGTGTGTGATTGGGAGAAATTAACAACAGGTGCGACAATTAGACAAAACCTAAACAACTAAGGGGAGCGATGATGGTCAGAAAACCGGTGACGTCGACCGCAGAACACTGCCCAAACAAGAAGAGGGACCGACTTCGGCGGAAGTCGTGACAGAATGGCAATAAATAGGGCTATGGTGGTTGTTATGACCTGTGTTAGAAAATAGCAACAAACATTTTCTTAGCTTAAATGTTATTCCACAGATGTTTTCTGCCACAAAGTATCATATCTTTGCCTTGAGGTGAGACAGTGAAAATAAATGTAAGTTCCTATCAAATAATTCAGCTAGCGCAGCCAGAGAAAGATGCATCAGCAAGGATGCACATTAAAGCTCACATAAAATATTGGAAAAGTTATAAATATAAATAAATAATGGTTGTTAATGCAAGTGAAATGCTAAAACTATATGCCATGAGTACAAATTATTACTTTGACATGTGTTTGTGTATAGAGTCAAAACTGTCTTTGTGTCTGTACGTGTTGTCACGTGTTGTTGATTCCCAGGCTAAGGCCTAGCCTTCAACTACTAAAATTGTCATTTTAAATCAAGATTTGCATATGCATAGGCTACACCACAGGCAGTATATTTTCTGCCAGTCTATTTAGGGAAAGAAGCCATTTTCGATTTAGTTCCATTTTCATCAAATTTGCTTTGATTTGCCATCTGTGTTTGTTTAGAGTTGTTGATGGACTCCGTTAAGAGCCTTCTGAGAACCCTTCTCAAAGCGCTGGTTTCAAAGAGTGTTGGGGACAGCTAGAGAGACAGCATGTGGAGGGCTTCCCTGTGAAGGAGAAGACATGCAGGCCACACAGCTTGTTAGCACTGTGACAACCAACCCATGTGACAACCACCCCTGGTCTCCCCTACATTTCCATAGCCCTATTTTGTTTGAGTAGCTCATCCAAATGTGGTGTTTTTTTTTATATATCCTGAACAAAATGATAAATGCAACATGTAAAGTGTTGATATTATGTTTCATGAGCTGAAATAAAAGGTCCCAGAAATTTTCCATACACAGAAATAGCTTATTTCTCTCAAATTTTCTTCACACATTTGTTTACATCCCTGTTAGTAAGCATTTCTTCTTTGCTAAAATAATCCATTCACCTGACAGGTGTGGCATATCAAGAAGCTTATTAAACAGCATGATTATTACATAGTTGTACCTGGTGCTGGGGACAATAAAAGGTCACTCTAAAATATGCAGTTTTGTCACACAACACAATGCCACAGATGTCTTAGTTTTGAGAGAGCATGCAATTGGCATGCTGACTGCAGGAATGTCCACCAGAGCTGCTGCATGAGAATTGAATGTTCCTTTCTTTACCATAATCCGCCTCCAACGTCGTTTTAAAGAATTCCAACCGGCCTCACAACCGCAGACCACAAGTATGCCGTGGTGTGGGCGAGTGGTTTGCTGATGTCAATGTTGTGAACAGAGTGCCCCATGGTGGCGGTGGGGTTATGGTATGGGCAGGCATGAGCCACGGACAACGAACACAATCACATTTATTCACTGGTAAGATACTGTGACAAGATCCTGAGTCCCATCGTCATGCATTTTTTTAAAGATATCTGTGACCAACAGATGCATATCTGTATTCCCAGACATGTAAAATCCATAGATTAAGGCCTAATGCATTTATTTCAATTGACTGATGTCTTTATATGAACTGTAAAATTGTTGCATGTTGCGTATATTATTTGTTCAGTATATATAAAAACCAGTACACCAGGCATAAAATAGTATCTAGTGTCCTCTTGATACCCATTCAAGTCCCGCAACTCTTTCACCTCTTAACCCACCCTATTCCACCATCCCATGTACTGTACATACAACTGTTTATAATAGTAAATAAAGTAAACCCAAACAGACATATAAACAGTCAGCAATGCCAAGATTAACATAATCACACTCTGCCCCTATAAGAATTCTCAGAGATCCTCTGAAAGCTGGCAACGGTTGTTGGTGAGGAACTGGCTTCTATTCTGAAGCTACAAAGTTTCAAGGTGAGACCGTCGTCAAGGCATCAGGTTTCTTATTACTTGGCTAAGCAGGGCCCCCTTATTAGGTATTCTGGTTGGAACGAGCTGCACTGAGGATTTTAATTAGTGTGAATTTAACAAAAGACGGAGGATTCTGCCATCTGCCTACCATAACAAGAATTCCTCTCTAACTAAAACACCCAGGAAGACTATTAGAAATGAATACCTGGTAAGGTCTGCTAGGCTGGGGAGGGTTACACTTACAACACCTGGCAATAACATTAAAATGTGTTTTAAAACTATACTCGTCCTATGGCACATACATGCCTGCATACTTGACTATAATATAGATCAATGGTATGAATCTGAACACAGTTTGTAATATCAGTGGTATGGAAAGGAATGGATGGTTGAATACATTGACTCCATAGCATTGATTCCATAACAAGGAGAGTTTATTGGGTATTTTCACACCTACAAGACAAGTCGATAGTTTGTGCAAAGCTAAATCACCCACATAATGATAAGCCTTGCCTATCTAAAATGGCTAAAATTCCAGGGTGAACAAGTCACATTTTCTCAAAGGCTTGTATTGAGCATGGGAGCTAGCTAGCTTCCCTGAGGTTCCCTGTGTATTGTACTGGCTTTAATTGATTGTTGGAGGGAATAATAATACGGAGACCGTTCTGCTTGAGAAGGTAATTTGCTCAAAATGAATTTGTCACAGTGTGTCGGATAGTCTTCTGTGTGCTGTCAAGATAAGGGGAGAACGGGTCAGTCACTGCAGAGCTATGATAGCACCGCCACAGCATTCACAACTGAACTCAATGTCATGCCATTTCTCCCACCTTCTGGTGTGATAAAAGCAAGGAGAATAAATCAGACCATTAAGTTATTTTGTTGTTTACTTGTACATTATATTCACATTTGCGACATTGAATCATCCATCAACTAGAATGTGGCTCAATGGGCTAAATTTGTTCAAAGGCACTTACTATGTAGTAGCCATTTTGAGCCGACCATTATAATGATTGCACCTGACCTCTCTTTTGTTGTTTTAGTCATCTTTTCCTCTGGACTCACACAGACACATACACACATTCACACGCACAAAAACACACACACGCACGCACACACACACACACACACACGCTCGCGCACACACACACACGCTCGCGCGCACACACACACACAGTAGCATATCATCTCTCTACCACACACAGGAAAAGCCCTCCAGATACAGGTTGTATTCGAACACATGAATTACCTTTTAATTGCCTATAAATTGCATTGTGACCCATTCCATCAATAGCACTATCTTTGTATCCGGTGTATGTGTGTGTGCGTGTATGTGCCTACGTCCGTGGCTGTGTGTGTCTGCATTCACCTTTATTTTAAATCATTGACGTTTGCAATTGGGCTCCTTGGATTGTGGGGTAAGGACACCGGCAGGGTACACAAATACACAGGCAATGTCATCAGTGATAGCAAGCTTGTTGAAAGAGAGCAGATATTGCCACAGTGGAGGTAAATCAAAATGTCTTTCCATTTAATCCCTGTTGATTAAACACTGGTGTTCCAGACCTGAGGTTACTGGCTAATGCTGCTGTTAAGTTGACTCTGTGACCTTCATTGGCTTCATATGGAGTTAGGTACAACAGGTGTATGCAAACTCTTTCTCAGGGAGAAACACAACAATGATTCAGCAAGATGTAGTATATTTCAATATCAACCAATCATATGAAGTCACTGCCAGGTACAACAGGTGTATGTCAACTCTTTTGCAGGTGCTATCAATGCGAGAAAGACAAAAATACTCAACCACCAACCACATGCTCAGCCATCCTCTCCACCTGGAGTCAGACTCAGTCTAAAGGAACTCCAATGGAACAGGGCATATCTAAACAAACATCATCTGCCATTCCTTCAGCACAGCCAATGTTACATCATAAGGATAGAGGGGACAATATAGATATTCTTCCTAGATATAAGTTATAGAATGGAGAGGTGGTGTATCACTCCCCAAGGATGCAGAGAAGGCAATTACAGCCAGAGGCAAAGTAGAGGTAGCTTCACTACATGACAAAACCATCAGGCTGCATGGGAAAACAGGAGACAATCAACTTGTGTTGCCTCTAACAATACTGACAAAGAGAGAACAGCTACTCTCAAACTGTGTTGCTGTATTGATAGCTTGTCCATGGAAGACGTTCTTCGGACAGAGTCCATTACATATTAGACATTGCACACTTCATGCTGGACATTTGTGTGAAGATAGGCTACCGCTGCTCTTTTCAACCCTGATTCTGATTTTTCTGTATCACAAGGACTATGCATGTGGACATATATTTAAACCTACCTCTGTTCTGTCCATTGCATCAGAGATATGCTTCAGTGGGCACACACACACACACACACACACACACACACACACACACACACACACACACACACACACACACACACACACACACACACACACACACACACACACACACACACACACACACACACACACACACACACACACACACACACACACAGTGTCAAGTAGGCTCAGCAGGGGTTGGACGCTGTACTCCACAGGGGCACAATGAACTTCTTTATTCCTGCCACTGTTCCCCTTCCATCACAACCCTACCCAACAGGAATCTGGGACAGAATATTCACCCTGATCAATGTCACCGCAAAGGCAGCCTAAAGAACAGAACATGCCAGGAATTAATCATTTTATTTGTAGCACAGAGGGACACACACGCGCACGCAAACAAGCAGAGATGCACGCATGCACACGCACACTCAGCGTCAGTCTCCTAAGGATTACCTCCAATCAGGAGTCAGAACCCTCTCCTCCTGAGCATCAGCTCTGAACTCTGACCATTAAAACTCTGTGGACCAGCACACCTTCACGCCGAGTTACCCACACACACTCTCGTACTCACGCGCACACACACATAAAGGTAACCACACACAAACACACCCACACACAGGTAGCTACACACTCCCGCTGCACAGCGAGGTACCACTTCCGACACACTCCATTACCTTTGAGCCTGGCCAGTCTCAGAATTAATTAAAGCCTAATGTAATATATCTACCCCCTTGTCTGTGAATGTGGCAGGCCGAGACAGAGGTTGTTAAAGGGAATTCAACCATAGCTCTATCATAGATGTTGAGGAAATGATTCTTAACCGTAAGGTGCAATTAAGAAAAGAGGATAGGTGTGACCTTTTCCCCTTTGGGGAAATCTTCCAAACTGCTGCACAAGGATTTTCTTTTCCCTTCTGCCACAGTCTTTGACAGGCTACTATGATTGGTAGGAGTCTGGAGGATGTTCATTGCCCATCTCTAATAATGAACATAGATATCCTCCTATGAATACAGAAGAACCCTATTTTTGTAATTTTTGAGGGATTGAATGTACCTCCATTTTGAAAGTGCTCTATTCTTGGATGTACTATTCTTGGATGTACATGATCATTGGGGCGGCAGGGTAGCCTAGTGGTTAGAGCGTTAGACTAGTAACTGAAAGGTTGCAAGTTCAAATCCCTGCGCTGACAAGGTACAATTCTGTCATTGTGCCCCTGAACAGGCAGTCAACCCACTGTTCCTAGGTCATCATTGAAAATAAGAATTTGTTCTTAACTGACTTGCCTAGTAAAATAAAAAAGCACCATTACGGAAAGTGTTACTGTATAAATTGTGTTGTAAGAAAGTTGTTGAGGCTAACCATGTTGAACAGGAAAGCAGATGAGGAAAGGATGTGTCCAAAACCTTGAGCAGCAGCATAGCCTATTTCTGGAAGTCTTTTGAAAAATATATCCATCACACTACGAAATAAAGTTTGCGGCCCAACCCTGGTATTTCCCATATGGTTTGAGTAGTAGTGTGTGCATGAGTTTGACCAGCGGTTCAAGGGAAGACTCTGGCCCACCCCTCCTTTGAGCAGGCAGAGGCCAGGACCTTATTGATCCAACAGGGAGAGGAAGTTGACTCATCAAAGGCTAGAGTAGTCTCAGAGAAGCCCTTTGAAAATGGTGTTGATCAGTCCAGAAAAGATAAAAGCAAAGTCTTCCAGACTATTCAGGACTATGAACAAGGAAGCATTTGCCATTGGTTTCTTGGTGGGTTAACAGCAGAGTTGGATAGGCCAGAGAATGAGGACAAGGTGATATAGGGATCCGATAAGGTAGTTAATAAGTATACTGTACTTTAATATTTATTGAGAAAACTTGGTATATTCAGATTTCAACCTTATAGCATTTTGCTCCATTGAAACATATTGGTTATACATGGCTCTGTTTATAGCTAGCCTTTCTATAGAGATTAATCAAATAATTCAAAAGAACAGACGCTGGGCTGAAGGGAGTTATAGTTTTCGTTAAGCAAATATTCAGCCTAGTTCAGCGCAGAAACATGGTAATTAACTACAATGACCATAATCCATTGCGCCACTTGTTTCTGGCTCGGACAGATGGATACAGTTTTACGCCTGCTACGTTAGGTTAGTTACACACAGACCGTATGACAGAGGAAAGTATACAACACAACGATGAGAGGGATAGAGACAGTTTGTGAAAGTATGCCTTATCTACTTTGAAGAACTACAGAAATTATTTTGCAGACATGTCTGCAGCATGCTTAGGCAGGCTAGCCTAGCTAAATTGGATAACTAAAGACAGTACAGTATGGGTGTAATGAACACGATGGGAGACAGAGAGCTGGTTCCAAGCGCAGGGCGGATCAGGTAACAATACCTCACAATGATGGGGTGCAAAGAACTGAACTGAATAGTGTGTGATGATGACATACAGGTGTGTGAACAGGTGAGCAGAATTCAGGTGATTGGGATCTAGAGAGTGAGCTGCATTCAGGGGATCCATGTGTTTGAGAGTAATATACACTGAAAAATATTAATATTTCATTGTAATTTCCTATTTTTCTATTGATGTCTACCCAATGTGGACCTGACAGAGACCATGGAATATTTTCAATGTTTTGGCAATTGAATGTTCCCTATTTTGGGCTTTAGAATTTCCATTAAAAAGTCATAAAATAATGTTAATATTATAATTAATGCACTTAATGTTTAAATACATTTGAAACCGAAATCGAAAACAGATTTTTTAACGATGGAACCCAAAACTGGACAGACCTAAAAAAGTACTAGTCGTTCAGCACTACTTTTCCTACATGCCTGCGTCAGGCTGCGTGGGTCTGGGACTGAATGTCGTCAGAGACGCGTCCCCTCTAGTATCGAGGTGTTGATTACTTTAACACATTGTCATTATACCCATCTTTCTCCTGCTCCTACAGGTATTTGCTTTAAGAGATCCTTATTTTCCTTGGTTTTCTTGGCCCCACTTTCCTCTGTCTTAACCATAAAAATAAATGTTTAGATCCCTATTTTGTCCCTTTCCTAAATAATAAGCTAGAAACAATTTTACTTTGAAAACAGCAATTCAGCTATATCTGAATTCTTCTTCAGGATATCACCACACTATCCCTCCCTTATAAGCATGGTTCACTCACCATTCCGTGTGACTAAGTAGAGGATTGAATATTTCAGGAAGTTGAGGACATCAGGCAGTCTACTGTTCATCATATTGTCTAGAAGGATACGTATTGGGAATGTGGAACCATCCATGATGTGTGAAGAGGGTGAAACAAACTCTATATATAGATGATGTATGACTATCCAAGCGAAAAACAGCTTTTTAAATATTTCATAGACGTTTCCTAACTTCTCTCTGGCAGTCAGAGAGAGAAAGAATAATCAGTTTCTATTCCTGAATTAGTTCCAGAATGTAGGGCAGTGTATCACTTTATTACCAGTCCTGATGTTGCTGCCATGTCTTCACTTTCTCACCGTAGACATAATCTGTCTCCTGGAGACAAATACTCCAGCGTATGACAAGGGGACCGGGGACAATTTGTGTTTATTTCATTATATCAGACAGGCTGGGTCACTGCATGTCTCTCATTCGCAAGTCAAATATTCACTAATTCAGCATTCAAAAATGTCTCCAATTTGTGGCTGTATAACAAAAGCAAACAGGTGTTTGTGTACCTTCCTGTCTCTTGGCTCATCTCCTAGTTGCCATCAAATGAGTCATTAAAATTTCCACTGAATATTCAACCCTATAAGCACCTGCTTGGTTCCCTGTATTACTCATTCAAATAAATTCATAAACATGCAGCGACCGAGAAAATCTCAGATACAGCACAATGTCCTGTACATATTGCAGCATATGGCACACGGTATACCTCCCATACACAAGACTGATTGATTTTGTATCATTGCGTTTGAGCTGTCAATCAAGCTCAGTGCTCAGGCAGGTGATTGTCAGACAGCAATATTACATCACACTCATGAATTTTCATAAAAAAGGTTTGAGTCGTGTTTTTCGTGTGTTCATTTTGTCTCATCTTCTCACAACCACTCCTCAATTTTCGACACAGGTTTGTTGTGCATATACAGTGTACTTAACTACCAGTCCAGCATAACTGTGTAACTTTCAATGTGACTCTAAACAACTTTTATAATGATCCTCAGGGTTCCTTGTGTCAGTCTGAAGAGTACAGCCTCTAATAAGCTAGCCGCTGGCGGGGCACTATGGGTACTGTGAGGAGTGGGTGTAGCACATGTGGTGTGACATCCTTTACATGGGCATCATACTGAGTGGGAATTACATGGGATCACACTCTCTTGTCACAGGTCCTGGATCAGTGTCAGATAGGCTGCCCACACCTGTACTAAACTTCACATTCACAACCAACGATAA
The DNA here is from genome assembly GCA_030435695.1 of Brachymystax lenok tsinlingensis. NCBI lineage: Eukaryota > Metazoa > Chordata > Actinopteri > Salmoniformes > Salmonidae > Brachymystax > Brachymystax lenok. Next base: position 21,249,149 of record CM059782.1, read on the forward strand.
AATGCTAACCATGCCTAAAAAATACATTTGCAATCTCACAGTACAGCCACTGTATGTCCATTGGTTTATCACTAGAAATGCTGATGCAGTCATTTTGACTGCATATGAATTTAAAATAGAATATCGAAGAAATCTATCTCTGATTGGGCTCTGTCCCTTGCTAGATTTGTGACAATGCCTGTCTCCTTGTCTCCTAGAGTGAATAATTGCAGTTACAGTTACTGGAGCTGTTTCATTAAAACTGGTCTCTGCTCTTCGTCTATTTCAACTCCTTTTCTCTCTTTCCCTCTTTCCCTCTTTCTCCCACCCTCTCTCCCCCTTCCCTCCCTCTCTCTCCATCCCACACCCTCCCTCCCTCCCTCCTAGGTTGCATGCAGGCAGTGACCATATAGACCACACACTGGTTTTCATTACCGACCCTGAGGTAACCTGTTAACTCCCAGTCACGCTGGTTTTCATTACCGACCCTGAGGTAACCTGTTAACTCCCAGTCACACGGGTTTTCATTACCGACCCCGAGTACCCTGTTAACTCCCAGTCACGCTGGTTTTCATTACCGACGCAGAGGTAACTTGTTAACTCCCAGTCACGTTGGTTTTCATTACCAACCCTGAGGTAACCTGTTAACTCCCAGTCACACGGGTTTTCATTACCGACCCCGAGTACCCTGTTAACTCCCAGTCACGCTGGTTTTCATTACCGACGCAGAGGTAACTTGTTAACTCCCAGTCACGTTGGTTTTCATTACCGACCCTGAGGTAACCTGTTAACTCCCAGTCACGCTGGTTTTCATTTACCGACCCTTTCCAAATGTTAACAAAACAAAATACACTACACAAGGTTGGATCTTTTTGTGTCTGTAAAATTAATTATGTGAGAAATGGTGATGGAAGCGCTACGACTCGGGAAAGCATGCAGTTTATTAGCTACATATGAAATAAGTTATGATGAACTTCACAGGGTGGTGATAGTGCAAGATGATGAGCTTGATGCTGCTTTCCAATAAATATCGAGGGACTTATTCTGGTGACATGATGATCGATGCTTGCCTGCTGTTTGACAAATAAAAATTATCTCTTTCTTTTGTCCATAATAATCTCATCATGTAGGCTATACCCGCACTGTATCTGCTAGCTGTTGGGTAGTGCCCACGTGACAATTACAATTCGCTATAGAATGCAACCTTTTTTGTGACAAAATCATCAGTAGAGTGGAAAATGGAATTTAAGCCCAATAGGTATTTTTATGTGCACTACATCATCACGCACAGTCTTTTATCCATAACACGTCAAGTTAATGGAAACATCTCTGGTGGGAAAATGTGCATATTGTTTTTATGCAGATTTTAGAATATTTTTCCAATTGGATTCAAACTTTTTTGAGATATCGATCTGATACAAGCTGTTTAGTAATAATACCTTATTCAAAATATGTAGAAGGTCACATTAGGTGACTATATCTCATATTATAAAGTAAATGTTTTACCATACATTTCATGCACAATCCCACTACAAAATATCCTTCAGTGAGAAAGACAAGGTCACAATGTTAAATGCTATGCATCTGTGCTCGAGCTCACCATCCATCACGTTTACATTGATTTAATTGCCACTATAGTCTGTGTGTCCTTGGACATTCCACAAAAAAATGCTGGTGAGAGCTAAGGGTTGTGGGTAGTTTGAGGTGATAAAAGCGGTCCCATGGAGAGTTGGAGGGTTAATTACAACTCTACCCCACGGCCAGTCATATGGAAGTCAATCTGCTCCAGGATATCACTACGTTCCAAATTACACTTTATTCCCTGTATAGTGCACTAGTTTTGATCAGTGCCCATAGGACTGTCACCTTTTATCCTCTTCCTCTCTTCTCCTGATCTGTTTCCATCAATGCATTAACGTCCTGTGTCTGCAAAAGCTTGATCTGTTAGTCAATCATCCACACATACAGAATGTGCTGAATGAATGAGAAGAGGGATTGATACAGCAACTCGAGAGAGAATTATCTTAATCCCTCCTGGAATCTTAACGGCATTACCTGATCAATTATCAGATGTGTTTATTTGTGATATGATGAAGATCCTCATAACTTGGCCCATAGCGTGAAGCTGATGCGTCATGCATGAATGTTACTACTAATAATACAACTGTTCTATGGGTTGTAGTGCTCTTGAAATTGAATAGGATTGTGACTCAGTAGCCATAGAATGTGAGGAACATTCATATCCTGCATATTAAGTATATTGAAAAAGTATATAGGAAAAGTTCAAAGAAGAGACTCTCTTTAGAGGATTAGCGTTTACTGGGCGTGTCCACCCTGTGCTGGCGCTCCACAGACTGACTTTTATCAGGACTCAATCTCTATCAGTGACGCCCCAGGTTACATCCATATTGAATTAGCCAACATCAAAGAGATTTCAGATGACTAGGCTCTAAAGATAAAATTGTATTTTTATCCCCTGATTATAACTGAAACGTTTTAGGAGGATCATTGTGCTTCAGACCCAAACAGAGATAGTTGTATTTAAATCATCAGTGATAAAATCATTACATCTAAACAATCAAAGTAATGATAAGATATTGATGTAAGATAGGTTTGATTTGCACCCCAGACTGTTGAAGGACCACCATAAGATATTATAATGACTTGGTGAATAGAACATCAATTTAGGAATAATTGCTTAGATACCATGGAGAAATTCACCAGTAAAACATGCATCAATTCCACTCAATTGACATACAATACATCTGTTATTTTAGACCTTTACTAAACTCCTATGCTGTCACCCTGTCTCATAAAAATGTGTCTGTCTGTTGTGATGTGTGGCAACACAAGATAATTAGGCCTTCTGTTACCTTCCTTCATTAGGGAGAGAGAGGTTTGGGTGTACGTTATCACGACTGGACTGGAGCGAGTCATTTACGCTTTTCTGTGTCGTCAAAGACTAACAAAGCAAGAGCAGAGGATGAAAATAAAAAAACAGATGCTGTTGTCATGCTTATAGGCACCGGGTAAACGCAGGGTCCCTGTTGAATGGAGAGTGAAGGGCGCAGTGGCCTAAAACTACACCCATCCTGACAGTTTGGCGGTGCTTTGATTTATGGTTTTACAAGGCAGGATGTACACAACCCGCAGACTAATTGCTCAACTCAAAGGCTAATTCTATTACCTGCCTATGGGAGGCGGACGCAGATGGATTTTTATATCGCTCAAAGAATTGTCCTAAAGATGGATCATTTTGCAGTCTAATCGACAGACTGTTTGGCCAATCTTTGAATATTTGTCACTGTTATGTTTTCCTGTCCGGTGCTCTAGAAGACAGACTGCTTTGTTGTTGAGGACAGAAATATTTCATTTAAAGTCAAATATATTTATTAGATAGAAAGATTGGGATCCACAAGTCCACATAATCCAGATGGATTTTACAACTATATGGGAAATTTAAGGGGAAGATCCTGATAAACCATATTGTCCTAAGAAACCATAATGGATGTGAATGTGTTTCGTGCAGCTTTTAAATAAGGGAAAACTAACAACATTGTAACCGACGGCAAAACTTGAGGTGGTCAGCTAACTGTCACTATGCTGAGAGATGTTGACCTGACTGGGCTACTCTGCTCTCCCCCTGTCGTTAACATGCCAATCACAGTTCAGGAGCACCCTGGGACCTAATCAATCAGTTTGATTGGGAGTGTTACAAACTAGCTGCTATCAGCAGAGGTCCTGCCTGTTGCTGCCACTTAGCCATCCGATGCTGCAGGTTTAGAGAGCATCATAATTAGGACCAATGGATAAGTCCTTACTCATCTCAACTGCCCTGGATGGTATTTGAACAGCAGGATTACCAGATTGACCGGGTTGACTTTGCACTGTAGAGTTAAAAAACATATAGGATTAAAGTGTGCTTACTGGTCTGGATGTGGTTTTCTAGGGTAGCACATTTCCAGTAGAATACCTTTCAGACATTGTTATCTGTATAGACCAAACAGTTTAAGAGAGAGAGAGAGAGAGAGAGAGAGAGAGAGAGAGAGAGAGAGAGAGAGAGAGAGAGAGAGAGAGAGAGAGAGAGAGAGATGATTCCCCAATGATTACCAGTTTTGCTTGACAGCTGGTCTGAGAATATCAACCAAGCCCTTAAGCCATCTCTTCATCACTCCTCCCTTCCTCTCCCTCTTCCTCCCCCTCTCTGCTGAACCAATGCTATGATGTCCATCTCCTCCGCCTGTCAATACAGCCTGATGGGCCTTTTACACAAGTATCAATGCTTAACCACCCTCTCCCATTGACTCAGCTATTACACGCTAATTGATTTGAGATTTATTATCATCGGCACTATAATGGTAGTGTCGACAGTGACTGCTGATAAAAACCCTTCTGGTAAAATTAAACACTCTCTGTTTCTCTCTCCTGGGTTGTGTGTGTGTGTGTGTGTGTGTGGTATGCGTGTGTGTGTTGCTAAATCTACTGTTCTGGGATTGGGCTCATTAGAGACAAACATACAGCATCCACATTTCCCCTTCCCTTAACTATAGCTGGATAGCTACAGGTAGCTACCAAAATAACAAAACAACTTGAGTTAATGAGGGATAAAAAGTATATTGAAAGCAGGTGCTTCCACACAGGTGTGGTTCCTGAGTTAAATGAGCAATTAACATCCAATTACAATGTCAGAAAGTATTCAGACCCCTTGACTTTTTCCACATTTTGTTACATTACAGCCTAATTCTAAAATAGATTAAATATTAATTTTTTCATCAATCTACACACAATACCCTATAATGACAAAGCAAATACAGGTTTTTAGAAATGTTTGCAAATGTATTAAAAATAAAAACAGAAATACATTATTTATATAAGTATTCAGACCCTTTGCTATGAGACTCGAAATTGAGCTCATGTGCATCCTGTTTCCATTGATCATCCTTGAGATGTTTCTACAACTTGATTTGAGTCCAATTGTGGTCAATTCAATTGATTGGACATGATTTTGAAAGACACACACCTGTTTATATCAGGTCCCACAGTTGACAGTGCATGTCAGAGCAAAAAAAACAAGCAATAAGGGTTGAAAGAATTGTCTGTAGAGCTCCGAGACAGGATTGTGTCGAGGCACAGATCTGGGAAGGGTACCAAAAAATATCTGCAGCACTTAAGGTCCCCAAGAGCCCAGTGGCCTTCGTCATTCTTAAATGGAAGAAGTTTGGAACCACCAAGACCTTTCCAAAGAGCTGGCTGCCTAGCCAAACTGAGCAATCCGGGGAGAAGGGCCTTGGTCAGGGAGGTGACCAAGAACCCAATGGTCACTCTGACAGAGCTCCAGAATTTCTCTTTGGAGATGGGAGAACCTTCCTGAAGGATAACCATCTCTGCAGCACTCCACCAATTAGGACTTTATCGTATAGTGGCCAGATGTAAGCAACACCTCAGTAAAAGGCACATGACAGCCCACTTGGAGTTTGCCAAAAAGCACCTGAAAGGATTCTCAGACCATGAGAAACAATATTCTCTGGTCTGATGAAACCAATATTGAACTCTTTGTCCTGAATGGCAAGCTTCACGTCTGGAGGAAACCTGGCACCATTCCTACGTTGAAGCATGGTGGTGGCAGCATCATGTTGTGGGGATATTTTTCAGCGGCAGGGACAAGGAGACTAGTCAGGATCGAGGGAAAGATGAACAGAGCAAAGTACAGAGAGATCCTTGATGAAAACCTGCTCCAGAGTTCTCAGGACCTCAGACTGGGGCAAAGGTTCACCTTCCAACAGGACAATGACCCTAAGCACACATCCAAGTCAACGCAAGAGTGGCTTTGAGACAAGTCTGAATGTCCTTGAGTGGCTCAGCCAGAGCCAGGACTTGAACCCGATCAAACATCTCTGGAGAGACCTGAAAATAGCTGTGCAGCAACGCTCCCCATCCAACCTGAAAGAGCTTGAAAGGATCTGCAGAGAAGAATGGGAGAAACTCCCAAAATACAGATGTGCCAAGTGTGTAGCGTCACACACAAGAAGACTCAAGGCTGTAATCACTGCCAAAGTACTGAATAAAGGGTCTGAATGCTTCTGTGATATTTCAGTTTTTTTATTTTAAAACATTTCTAAAAATCAGTTTTTGCTTTGCCATTATGGGGTATTGTGTGTAGATTGATGAGGGTAAAAATCTATTTAATCCATTTTAGAATAAGTCTGTAACGTAACAAAATGTGGAAAAAGTCAATGGGTCAGAATACTTTCCGAATGCACTGTATGCTTGGGGTCATGTACACTGAGTGTACAAATCACTCAAATCACACACTTGCTCTTTCCATGACATAGACTTGTCACGTCTGCTCCCGCTCTTCCCTTCCCCTGGCGCTTGAGGGCGCCAGATTACCCTGCATCACACGTTCCTGCCATCATAGCTCACACCTGCCCTCCCTCGTCACTCGCATCAGCGTTATTGGACTCACCTGGACTCACTTATCACCTGTTAATTTCCTCCCCTATATTTGTCTGTTCCCCAGCTCTGTTCCCTGCTGCTGCATTAATAGTTTTTTGTCCGTATTCTTTTGCTGACGCTGTTCCTGTCTTCTGCCTTGTCAGTTATTTATTAAATGTTTACTCCTCGTACCTGCTTCGTCTCTCCAGCGTCATTCCATGTGACAAGACTGACCAGGTGAATCCATGTGAAAGCTATGATCCCTTATTGATGTCACTTGTTATATCCACCTCAAATCAAATCAAAGTTCATTGTCACGTGTGCCGAATACAACAGGTGTAGACCTTACAGTGAAATGCTTACTTACAGGCTCTAACCAACAGTGCAAAAAAGGTATTAGGTGAACAATAGGTAAGTAAAGAAATAAAAACAACAGTAAAAAAGACAGTGAAAAATAACAGTAGCAAGGCTATACACAGTATCGAGGCTATAACAGTAACGAGGCTACATGCAGGCACCGGTTAGTCTGGCTGATTGAGGTAGTATGTACATGTAGATATGGTTAAAGTGACTATGCATATATGATGAACAGAGAGTAGCAGTAGCGTAAAAGAGGGGTTGGCAGGTGGTGGGTGGCGGGACACAATGTAGATAGCCCAGTTAGCCAATGTGCAGGGGCACTGGTTGGTTGGGCCAATTGAGGTAGTCCTCCTTTGGCCCAACAGAGAGTAGCAGCAGCTTAACAGAGGGGTTGGGGGTCACACAATGCAAATAGTCCGGGTAGCCATTTGATTACCTGTTCAGGAGTCTTATAGCTTGGGGGTAAAAACTGTTGAGAAGCCTTTTTGCCCTAGACTTGGCACTCCGGTACCGCTTGCCATGCGGTAGTAGAGAGAGCAGTCTATGACTGGGGTGGCTGGGGTCTTTGACAATGTTTAGGGCCTTCCTCTGACACCACCTGGTGTAGAGGTTCTGGATGGCAGGAAGCTTAGCCCCAGTGATGTACTGGACCGTACGCACTACCCTCAATTGCCGTACCAGGCAGTGATGCAAACAGTCAGGATGCTCTCGATGTTGCAGCTGTAGAACCTTTTGAGGATCTCAGGACCCATGCCAAGTCTTTTCAGTTTCCTGAGGGGGAATAGGCTTTGTCGTGCCCTCTTCACGACTGTCTTGGTGTGTTTGGACCATTCTAGTATGTTGGTGATGTGGACACCAAGGAACTTGAAGCTCTCAACCTGCTCCACTACAGCCCCGTCAATGAGAATGGGGGCGTGCTCGGTCCTCCTTTTCCTGTAGTCCACAACCATCTACTTAGTCTTGGTTACATTGAGGGATAGGTTGTTATTATTGCACCACCTGGCAAGGTCTCTGACCTCCTCCCTATAGGCTGTCTCGTCGTTGTTGGTGATCAGGCCTACCACTGTTGTGTCGTCTGCAAACTTAATGATGGTGTTGGAGTGGTGCCTGGCCATGCAGTCGTGGGTGAACAGGGAGTACAGGAGGGGACTGAGCACGCACCCCTTGGGGGCTCCAGTGTTGAGGATCAGCGTGGCAGATGTGTTGCTACCTACCCTCACCACCTGGAAGCGGCCCGTCAGGAAGTCCAGGATCCAGTTGCAGAGGAAGGTGTTTAGTCCAAGGATCCTTAGCTTAGTGATGAGTTTTGAGGGTACTATGGTGTTGAACGCTGAGCTGTAGTCAATGAATAGCATTCTCACATAGGTGTTCCTTTTGTCCAGGTGGGAAAGGGCAGTGTTGAGTGCATCTGAGATTGCATCATCTGTGGATCTGTTTGGGCGGTATGCAAATTGGAGTGGGTCTAGGGTTTCTGGGATAATGGTGTTGATGTGAGCCATTACCAGCCTTTCAAAGCACTTCATGGCTACATGTTGGCTATGCTTCATCTACACTCAATAAGTGTAGATGAAGGGAGACAGGGTAAAGAAGGATTTTCAAGCCTTGAGACAATTGAGACATGGATTGTGTAAGTGTGCCATTCAGATGGTGAATGGGCAAGACAAAATATTTAAATGCCTTTCAGCGGGTATGGTCATAGGTGCCAGGCGCACTGGTTTGTGTCAACTGCAACGCTGCTGGGTTTTTCATGCTGAACAGTTTTTCTTGCGTATCAAGAATGGTCCACCACCCATTATTTTGCCTACCATGGCCCCATAGGATGACAATGCCCCCATCCACAAGACACGAGAGATCACTAAATGGTTTGATGAGCATGAAAAACGATGTCGACCATATGCCATATGCCATCTAAGTCACCAGATCTCAACACAATTTAACACTTATGGGAGATTTTGGAGCGGCGCCTGAGACAGCGTTTTCTACCACGATCAACAAAACACCAAATTATGGAATTTCTTGTGGAAGGATCGTGTCACATCCCCCCAATAGAGTTCCAGACACTTGTAGAATCTATGCCAAAGTGCATTGAAGCTTTTCTGGCTCGTGGTGGCCAGACACTATGTAGTGTTTCCTTTATTTTAGCAGTTACCTGTATGATTCCATGATCAACTGCTAGCCAAGCAGCTGGCCTGTATCATATCCATTAGCACAAAGCACCATGAAAGCACCATTCCTTTACATGAGGGAGGCAGTGAGAAGCTCTAGCCTCTGGCAATGACCCTCCATCATGACAGAAGAAGAAAGCACTGGGTAGCTAACAGACAACTATCCAACTCCGTCAATCAAAGCCACAAAGAGACAGAGGTTGTGTCCCAAATAGCGTAAAGTCCCTATGTAGTGCACTACTTTTGACCAGAGCCCTACGGCGACCAATTTTGACAAGAGCCCAAATGGCAGCCAATTCCTTATGTAGTACATTACTTTTGACCAGAGCCCAATAGGCCCTGGTCAAAAGAAGTGCACTTCAGTACATAGGGATTAGGGTGCCATTTGGGACTCAACTAAGAGGGCTGTGCTAGGCTAGGAGGAAGCCTTCCAGAGAGACAAGCAGGCAGGACGCTACAGCAACATCAACTCTGGCCATAGCCGCAGGAAGTATGGGTGCTGAGGGTGCTGCAACACCCAGTGAAAAATCTGAAAAATATAACACTTTTTTAGAGCACTGGGCCTTTACTAGTCCTGTATTAGCTGACCGATATAGCGGGCAAAATGTTTTTTTCAGCACAGCATGTATAATATGTTACGAATTTGCAAAATGCACAATATGCTATGAATTTGCTAAACATATGAATTCTAGCTAGGTGGCTAACATCAGCTAGCTGGCTAATGTTAGCTATGCTAGAAGTTAGGAGTTAAGGTTGGTGTTAAGTCTAGCAGTTAGTTTAAAGGGTTAAAGTTAGGGTTAGAGGAAGGGTTAGCTGACATGCTAAGTACTTGCAAAGTAACTAAAATGTAGTAAGTAGTTGAAAGGTTAGCTAAAATGCTAAAGTTGTCCGTGATGAGATTTAATCTTGCGATCCTTTGGGTTTCTAGGCGTTCACGTTATACACCCGACCAACCACCCTACTTCAGTTTTTGCCTTAAGGGCGTGGAGATGGTGCCGACAGATTGGGCAGCTCTGCTTCGAGCTCCTAAGCAACTTTTCAGTACTTGTTTTTTTGGTGTGTTATATACAGTGTGTGCAAATGAGGTAAGATTAGGGAGGTAAGGCAATAAATAGGCCGTAGTGGTGAAGTAATTACAATTTATCATTTAAACACTGGAGTGATAGATGTGCAGAAGATGATTGGGAAAGTAGAGATACTGGGGTGCAAAGGAGCAAAAAAAAAATAACAATATGGGGATGAGGTAGTTGGATGAGCTATGTACAGGTGTTATGATCTGTGAACTGTTCTGACAGCTGATGCTTAAAGTTAGTGATGGAGTCTCCAGCTTCAGTGATTTTTGCAATTAGTTCCAGTCATTGGCAGCAGAGAACTGGAAGGAAAGGCGGCCAAATTAGGAATTGGCTTTGGGGATGACCAGTGAAATATACCTGCTGGAGCATGTGCTATGGGTGGGTGTTGCTATGGTGACCAGTGAGCTGAGATAAGGCGGGGCTTTGCCTAGAAAGACTTATAGATGACCTGGAGCCAGTGGGTTTGCCAACGAATATGAAGCGAGGGCCAGCCAACGAGAGCATACAGGTCGCAGTGGTGGGTAGTATATGGGGCTTTGGTGACAAAACGGATGGCACTGTGATAGACTGCATCCAATTTGCTGAGAAGAGTGTTGGAGGCTAGTTTGTAAATTACATTGCCGAAGTCAAGGATCAGTAGGATAGTCCGTTTTACGCGGGTATGTTTGGCAGCATGAGTGAAGGATGCTTTGTTGCGAAATAGGAAGCCGATTCTAGATTTCATTTTGGATTGGAGATGCTTACAGAAGGAGAGTTTACAGTCTAACCAGACACCTAGGTATTTGTAATTGTCCACATATTCTAAGTCAGAACCGTCCAGCATCACCACTCAGGCGGGCAGGTGTGGGCAGCAATTGGTTGAAGAGCATGCATTTAGTTTTACTTGCATTTAAGAGCAGTTGGAGGCCACGGAATGAGAGTTGTATGGCATTGAAGCTCGTCTGGAGGTTAGTTAACATAGTGTCCAAAGAAGGGCCAGAAGTATACAGAATGGTCTCGTCTGCGTAGAGGTGGATCAGAGAATCAACAGCAGCAAGAGTGACATCATTGATGTATACAGAGAAAAGAGTTGGCTCAAGAACTGAACCCTGTGGACAACAGGCCCTCCGATTTGACACACTGAACTCTGTCAGAGAAGTAGTTGGTGAACCAGGTGAGGCAGTCATTAAAGAATCCAATGCTGTTGAGTCTGCCGATAAGAATGTGGTGATTGACAGAGTCGAAAGCCTTGGCCAGGTCGGTGAATATGGCTGCACAGTATTGTCTTTTATCGATGGCAGTTATAATATCGTTTAGGACCTTGAGCGTGGCTGAGGTGCACCCATGAAACCGGAAACCAGATTGCATAGCGGAGAAGGTACAGTGGGATTTGAAATGGTCAGTGATCTGTTTGTTAACTTGGCTTTCGAATACCTTAGAAAGGCAGGGTAGGATAGATATAGGTCTGTAACAGTTTGGGTCTAGAGTGTCTCCCACAGCTTTCCAATCTTTGGAGATCTCATACGATACAAAAGAGAGGTTGAACAGGCTAGTAATAGGGGTGGCAACAATTACGGTGGATCATTTTAGAAAGAGAGGGTCCAGATTGTCTAGCCCAGCTGATTTGTAGGGGTCCAGATTTTGCAACTCTTTCAGAACATCAGCTATTGACCGGGGTAGGGGTAGCCAGGTGGAAAGCATGGCCAGCCATAGAAAAATGCTTATTGAAATTCTCAATTATTGTGGATTTATCTGTGGTGACAGTGTTTCCTAGCCTCAGTGCAGTGGGCAGCTGGGAGGAGGTGCTCTTATTCTCCATGGACTGTAGAGTGTCCCAGAACTTTTTGGAATTTGTGCTACAGGTTGCAAATTTCTGTTTGAAAAAGCTAGCCTTTGCTTTCCTAACTGCCTGTGTATATTGGTTCCTAACTTCCCTGAAAAGTTGCATATCGCGGTGGCTATTCGATGCTAATGCAGTACGCCACAGGATATTTTTGTGCTGGTCAAGGGCAGTCAGGTCTGGAGTGAACCAAGGGCTATATCTGTTCCTGGTTAAAAAAAATGAAAGGGGCATGCTTATTTAAGATGGTGAGGAAAGCCCTTTTAAAGAATAACTAGGCATCCTCTACTGACGGAATGAGGTCAATATCCTTCCAGGATACCCGGGCCAGGTCAATTAGAAAGGCCTGCTCGCTGAAGTGTTTTAGGAAGCGTTTGACAGTGATGAGTGGTGGTAATTTGACAGCAGACCCATTACGGACGCAGGCAATGAGGCAGTGATCGCTGAGATCCTGGATGAAGACAGCAGAGGTGTATTTAGAGGGCAGGTTGGTCAGGATGATATCTATGATGGTGCCCGTGTTTACGGATTTGGGGTTGTACCTGGTAGGTTAATTGATCATTTTTGTGAGATTGAGGGCATTTAGCTTAGATTGTAGGACGGCCGGGGTGTTAAGCATGTCCCAGTTTAGGTCACCTAACAGTAAGTGCTCTGAAGATAGATGGGGGGCAATCAATTCACATTTGGTGTCTAGGGCACAGCTGGGGGCAGAAGGTTGTCTATAACAAGCGGCAACAGTGAGAGACTTGTTTCTGGAAGGTGGATTTTTAGAAGTAGAAGCTCGAATTGTTTGGGCACAGACCTGGATAGTATGACAGAACTCTGCAGGCTATCTCTGCAGTAGATTGCAACTCCGCCCCCTATCTTGTCAGAAAATGTTATAGTTAGGGATGGAAATGTCAGGATTTTTGGTGGCCTACCTAAGCCAGGATTTGTGTAAACTCTCGCAAGACAGTTAGCCCGGACGGAGCATACACAGACCAGCTGGCTGGAGTGTTTACGGACATATTCAATCTCTCCCTATCCCTATCTGCTGTCCCCACACGCTTCAAGATGTTCACCATTGTTGCTGTACCCAAGAAAGCAAAGGTAACTGAACTAAATGACTATCGCCCTATAGCACACACTTCTGTCATCTTGAAGTTCTTTGAGAGGCTAGTGAAGGATCATATCACCTCTACCTTACCTGACACCCTAGACCCATTTACATTTGCTTACCGCTCCAATAGATCCACAGACGATGCAATCACCATCGCACAGCGCACTGCCCTTTCCCATCTGGACAAGAGGAATACTTACAGTTGAAGTCGGAAGTTTACATACACTTAGGTTGGAGTCATTAAAATGTGTTTTTCAACCACTCCACAAATATTTTGTTAACAAACTATAGTTTTGGCAAGTCGGTTAGGACATCTACTTTGTGCATGACACAAGTTATTTTTCCAACAATTGTTTACAGTTGTTAATTTCACTTATAATTCACTGTATCACAATTCCAGTGGGTCAGAAGTTTACATCCACTAAGTTGATGGTGCCATTAAACAGCTTGGAAAATTCCCAAAAATGATGTTACGGCTTTAGAAGCTTCTGATAAGCTAATTGACATAATTTGAATCAATTGGAGGTGTGGTTCATCCTTGGGAGCAATTTCCAAATGCCTGAAGGTACCACGTTCATCTGTACAAACAATAGTATGCAAGTATTAACACCATGGGACCAGGCAGCCGTCATACCGCTCAGGAAGGAGACGCATTCTGTCTCCTAGAGATGAACGTACTTTGGTGCAAAAAGTGCAAATCAATCCTAGAACAACAGCAAAGGACCTTGTGAAGATGGTGGTGGACACAGGTACAAAAGTATCTATATCCACAATAAAACAAGTCCTACATCGACATAACCTGAAAGACCACTCAGCAAGGAAGAAGCCACTGCTCCAAAATCGCCATAAAAAATCTAGACTACGGTTTGCAACTGCACATGGGGACAAAGATCGTACTTTTTGGGGAAATGTCCTCTGGTCTGATGAAACAAAAATAGAACTGTTTGGCCATAATGACCAAGCCGAAGAACACCATCCCAACCGTGAATCACGGGGGTGGCAGCATCATGTTGTGGGGGTGCTTTGCTGCAAGAGGGACTGGTGCACGTCACAAAATAGATGGCATCATGAGGAAGGAAAATTATGTGGATATCTTGAAGCAACAACTCAAGGCATCAGTCAGGAAGTTAAAGCTTGGTCGCAAATGGGTCTTCCAAATGGACAATGACCCCAAGCATACTTCCAAAGTTGTGGAAAAATGGCTTAAAGACAACAAAGTCAAGGTGTTTGAGTGGCCATCACAAAGCCCTGACTTCAATCCTATAGAACATTTGTGGGCAGAACTTAAAAAGTGTGTGCGAGCAAGGAGGCCTACAAACCTGACTCAGTTACACCAGCTCTGTCAGGAGGAACGGGCCAAAATTCACCCAACTTATTGTGGAAGCTTCTGGAAGGCTTCTGGTACGTTAAAGTTAAACAAGTTAAACAATTTAAAGGCAATGCTACCACATACTAATTGAGTGTATGTAAACTTCTGACCCACTGGGAATGTGATGAAAGAAATTGAATCTGAAATAAATCTCTACTATTATTCTGACATTTCACATTTCACAATTAAAATAAAGTGGTGATCCTAACTGACCTAAGACAGGGTATTTTTACACTGATTAAATGTCAGTAATTGTGAAACTGAGTTTAAATGTATTTGGCTAAAGTGTATGTAAACTTCTGACTTCAACTGTATGTAAGAGATGAGTAAAGCAAAAATATGTAAACATTTTTAAAGTGACTAGTGTGCCATTATTAAAGTGGCCAGTGATTTCTAGTCTATGTATATAGGGCAGCAGCCTCTAAGGTGAAGGGTTACGAAGCCGCCTAGGGATGGCTATTTAACAGTCTGATGGCCTTGAGATAGGAGCTGTTTTTCAGTCTCTCGGTCCCAGCTTTGATGCGACGTGAGTGCTACATGGCGTTAATCATTTAGGCAGGTTATCTTCGCTTCCTTGGGCACAGGGACTATGGTGGTCTGCTTGAAACATGTAGGTATTACAGACTCAGTCAGGGAGAGGTTGAAAATGTCAATGAAGACACTTGCCAGTATGTCCGTGCATGCTTTGAGTACACGTCCTGGTAATCCATCTGGTCCCGCGGCTTTGTGAATGTTGACCTGTTTTAAGGTCTTGCTCACATCAGCTACCGAGTGTGTTATCACACAGTCATCCAGAACAGCTGGTGCTCTCGTGCATGCTTCAGAGTTGCTTGCCTCGAAGCGAGCATAAAAGGCATTTAGCTCGTCTGGTAGGCTCGCGTCACTGGGCAACTCACGTCTGGGTTTCCCTTTGTAGTCCTTAATAGTTTTAAAGCCCTGCCACATCTGACGAGCGTCAGAGCCGGTGTAGTAGGATGCAATCTTAATCCTGTATTGACGCTTTGCTTGTTTGATGGTTCGTCTGAGGGCATAGCGGGATTTCTTATAAGCGTCTAGATTAGTGTCCCGTTCCTTGAAAGCTGCAGCTCTAGCCTTTAGCTCGATGCGGATGTTGCCTGTAATCCATGGCTTCTGGTTGGGTTATGTACGTACGGTCACTGTGGGGACAACGTCATCGATGCACTTGTTGATGAAGCTGATGACTGATGTGGCATACTCCTCAATGCCATTGGATGAATCCCAGAACATATTCCAGTGTGTGCTAGCAAAACAGTCCTGTAGTGTAGCATCTGCGTCATCTGACCACTTCCATATTGAGCGAGTCACTGGTACTTCCTGCTTTAGTTTTTGCTTGTAAGCAGGAATCAGGAGGATAGAATTATGGTCAGATTTGCCAAATGGAGGGCGGGGGAAAGCTTTGTATGCATCTCTGCGTGTGGAGTAAAGGTGGTCTAGAGTTTTTTTTTCCTCTGGTTACACATGTTACATGCTGGTAAAATTTTGTAAAACTGATTTAGGTTTGCCTCCATTAAAGTCCCCCGGCCACTAGGAGCGCCGCATCTGGATGAGCATTTTCTCCTTTGCTTATGGCCTTATAGAGTTGGTTGAGTGCGGTCTTAGTGCCAGCATCGGTCTGTGGTGGTAAATAGACAGCTACGAATAATATAGATGAGAACTCTCTTGGTAGATAGTGTGGTCTACAGCTTATCATAAAGTACTCTACCTCAGGCGAGCAATACCTCGAGACTTCTTTAACTCTTCAGACATCAGCAGCAGTGGTGACGGTTTTGGAGAGTCTGGTGTGCCCAAAGTAAAATGCCTGCCACTCAGGCCCAGAAACTAGGATATGCACATAATTAGAACTATTGGATAAGAAACACACTGAAGTTTCTAAAACTGTTAAAATAATGTATGTGAGTATAACAGAACTGATATAGCAGGCAAAAACCCGAGGAATTTCTGTCCAGAAGTTTTTTGTTGTTGTGACATTTCCTCAGTTTGATAGGCTTCCTATTGAAATCCATGTAAAATAGCTCCCAGATTGCAGTACCTATGGCTTCCACTAGATGTCAACAGTCTTTAGACATAGTTTCAAGGCTTTATCATTGAACAGAACCGAATAGAAGAAGAAATAGTGAAGGGACCACGGATGTCAATAACTTTTCCTGGGAGCAAGACCGTGAGCGCGCCCCTCTTTATTTTCCTTTTATATCGTTTAGGATATCATCCGTGTAAAATATAATTGTTAATATTCATAAAAGGATACCTAAGGATGCATTATAAATGATGTTTGATTTGTTTGCTCAAAGTTAAAATTTGAACGCTTTCTCTTTACTGACTCAACGGTGGATTTTCTGAACATAACGTGCCAACCAAACGGAGATTTATGGATATAATAAATGACTTTTTCTTACAAAAGAACCATGGATTCTCTTGTTTGGACACTTGGGATGCCCTCAGCAGAAGTTCTTCGAAAGGTAAGTGATTTATTTTAGCTCTTATATGGGTTTTGTGTGACCCGCGCTGGATATGAATTAATGCTAATGCATACAGTGAGGGGAAAAAGTATTTGATCCCCTGCTGATTTTGTACGTTTGCCCACTGACAAAGAAATGATCAGTCTATAATTTTAATGGTAGGTTTATTTGAACAGTGAAAGACAGAATAACAACAAAAGAATACAGAAAATCGCATGTGAAAAATGTTATAAATGGAATTGCATTTTAATGAGGGAAATAAAATATTTGACACCCTCTCAATCAGAACGATTTCTGGCTCCCATGTGTCTTTTATACAGGTAACGAGCTGAGATTAGGAGCACACTCTTAAAGGGAGTGCTCCAAATCTCTGTTTGTTACCTGTATAAAAGACACCTGTCCACAGAATCAATCAATCAATCAGATTCCAAACTCTCCACTATGGCCAAGACCAAAGAGCTCTCCAAGGATGTCAGGGACAAGATTGTAGACCTACACAAGGCTGGAATGGGCTACAAGACCATCGCCAAGCAGCTTGGTGAGAAGGTGACAACAGTTGGTGGAAGAAACACAAAATAACTGTCAATCTCCCTCGGCCTGGGGCTCCATGCAAGATCTCACCTCGTGGAGTTGCAATGATCATGAGAACAGTGAGGAATCAGCCCAGAACTACATGGGAGGATCTTGTCAATGATCCCAAGGCAGCTGGGACCATAGTCACCAAGAAAACAATTGGTAACACAATACGCCATGAAGGACTGAAATCCTGCAGCGCCCGCAAGGTCCACCTGCTCAAGAAAGCACATATACATGCCCGTCTGAAGTTTGCCAATGAACATCTGAATGATTCAGAGGACATCTGGGTGAAAGTGTTGTGGTCAGATGAGACCAAAATGGAGCTCTTTGGCATCAACTCAACTCGCCGTGTTTGGAGGAGGAGGAATGCTGCCTATGACCCCAAGAACACCATGCCCACCGTCAAACATGGAGGTGGAAACATTATGCTTTGGGGGTGTTTTTCTGCTAAGGGGACAGGACAACTTCACCGCATCAAAGGGACGATGGACGGGGCCATGTACCGTCAAATCTTGGGTGAGAACCTCCTTCCCTCAGCCAGGGCATTGAAAATGGGTCGTGGATGGGTATTCCAGCATGACAATGACCCAAAACACACGGCCAAGGTAACAAAGGAGTGGCTCAAGAAGAAGCACATTAAGGTCCTGGAGTGGCCTAGCCAGTCTCCAGACCTTAATCCCATAGAAAATCTGTGGAGGGAGCTGAAGGTTCGAGTTGCCAAACGTCAGCCTCGAAACATTAATGACTTGGAGAAGATCTGCAAAGAGGAGTGAGACAAAATCCCTCCTGAGATGTGTGCTAACCTGGGGGCCAACTGCAAGAAACGTCTGACCTCTGTGATTGATAAAAAGGGTTTTGCCACCAAGTACTAAGTCATGTTTTGCAGAGGGGTCAAATACTTATTTCCCTCATTAAAATGCAATTCCATTTATAACATTTTTCACATGCGTTTTTCTGGATTTTTTTGTTGTTATTCCGTCTCTCACTGTTCAAATTAACTTACCATTAAAATTATAGACTGATAATTTCTTTGTAAGTGGGTAAACGTACAAAATCAGCAGGGGATCAAATACTTTTTTCCCTCACTGTAAATATGAGAGGTGCTATCTTCAAACAATCAAATGTTGTGCTTTCGCCGTGATGCCTTTTTGAAATTTTGATATTGCCAAGAATCAGAGCTTTTGATGACTATGCAACACTTGTATATTGATGAATGTTTAATAATTCAACTTTTGGATTTTGAATTTGGCGCCTTACATTTCACCGGGTAGTGTCGGGATTGGGGCGCTAGCGCCCCAGTTATCCCTAAGAGGTTTTTAATATTAGACATTGCGCACCAGCTATTATTGACAAAAAGACACACATCCCCACCCCTCGTCTTACCAGACGTAGCATCTCTGTTCTGCCGGTGCACGGAAAATCCCGCCAGCTCTATATTATTTGTGTTGTCGTTCAGCCACGACTTGGTGAAACACAAGATATTACAGTTTTTAATGTCCCGTTGGTAGGATAATCGTAATCGTAGGTCATCAATTTTATTTTCCAATGATTGCATGTTAGCAAGTATAACGGAAGGCAGTGGGAGTTTACTCGCTCGCCTACGGATTCTCAGAAGGCAGCCCGATCTGCGTCCTCTTTTCCTCCATCTTTTCTTCACGCAAATGACAGGGATCTGGGCCTGTTCCCGAGAGAGCAGTAAATCCTTCTCGTCGGGCTCGTTAAAAGAAAAAGCTTCTTCCAGTTCATATAACATATCATACTGATTTGAGTGTCCCGGATATACATTTACTATGGTACGTCTGTAAGACCAGGCTGAGGCCTTAAACAAGTTGTGGGTGAATAAATACAGAACATACTCGGGGCCTGAATCTTTGTGGGGCTGTTGGCATGTTAGGAATTCACGTTGAGCTCTTAGGGAGAGAAATTTACATTAATGTTTATGTCAGACTGTGGGAGTATTCACTGCATGGTGAAACTGCCAATATTTTCCTCACTGTCTACAAGAACTTATGTTAGGTGTTGATCATTCTGTGCCAGCTGGGATGTTTGTTGTTAGGCTGCTCAAAAGAAAGATGGCAGCTTTTCATGTTACCTCACCATCTCCTGAGAGGCCTGACTGGTAAACATCTCCTAGGCGATCTTCTCCTCTCTTTCCCTTCTCCTCTTCTCCTCGTGTGTCCTCTCTCTCACATTTGGTTTCAGAGCGTTCCTGAAAGTCTCAGTATCAAAGTGCAATCTGATAATGAGAACACGGATCAGCTTCGGCAACGATAAACTATGTTTAGTTTAGTCAGAGAGAAGGTCCTGTCACACACACACAAACTCACACGAGCAAACACTGTTTGGAATCGTCAATTTGCGTGTGTAAATGCTGGATACAAGGACAAGGGGAACATATTCTACATTTTAAAAGGTTTAATAGACAGACAGACCAGTGCACTGGGAAACAGACACGATCCTCCGAAGAGTCTCGCAGCAATCTACTGACCATGTGAAGGACAAACCTCTTGTTACGTATATGCTCATTCCTTATCTGTTCGTTCACGCAGTGCCAGGCCCAGACCATGACAACAGTCAGAGCTGGGTCATAGTGAACCATAGATTATTCAATCATTTGGATGGGCCTTTAGCTGAGTTACAGCCACCGGCCTAAGCCTCAGTAGGTCTCTCAGGGTGGTAAGTTATGGTGACCGCTAACCTAATAGGAGGGTCATCGAGAGGCTACTAATAGATTTAATGGGCAACTAGAATTTTTATCCTGACAACCAGGGGTTGGAACTGAAATGATTTTCAAATAATTACGTTCCGTTCCGAACAGAACAACTATTTTTTTGTTCTGTTCCAGTGTTCTGAACCAGTTCTAACCCATTTATTAACCTGTGAAATCAACATAGTTTTTACATTTAGAGCATTATTTTACCCAACCAATTAGCACGGATAGAGAAGCTTGCTATGGAATGGGTAAGCTAGTTGTTTACATTCTTAATTGATCAAATGTCATGGAAATTCTAACCAATAAGGAGAGACTTTGTCATTTCTTCAAACAATCAACCTTCATTTAATAAGAATTGCAATAATGTAGCTGGTCAGCCGTCCACTCGGAGGTGGAAGGCCGAGACATCGAATGACACCTTTTACTGTGGCTTGTTGCCTTACAACCTGTAATAAAAATAAATTTTGGGGGGGTTTGTATCATTTAATTTACACAACATGCCTACCACTTTGAAGATGCAAAATATTTTTTATTGTGAAACAAACAAGAAATAAGACTAAAAAAACAGAACTTGAGCGTGCATAACTATTCATCCCCCCAAAGTCAATACTTTGTAAAGCCACCTTTTGCAGCAATTACAGCTGCAAGTCTCTTGGGGTATGTCTATATAAGCTTGGCATATCTAGATACTGGGATTTTTGCCCATTCTTCAAGGCAAAACTGCTCCAGCTGCTTCAAGTTGGATGGGTTCCACTGGTGTACAGCAATCTTTAAGTCATGCCACAGATTCTCAATTGGATTGAGGTCTGGGCTTTGACGAGGCCATTCCAAGACATTTAAATGTTTCCCCTTTTAATAAATGTAAAACACAAAAACAACAAAGAAATAACTGATCGGACAATAGGTAGCGCTCAACGGCACTAGCACAAAACAATATCCCACAAACACAGGTGGGAAAGGAACAGATTAAATATGATCCCCAATTAGAGGTAACGAATAACAGATGCCTCTATTTGGGAACCATACATAACCTCAACTTAGAAATAACACAACTGGAAAAAAAAAACTAGTGACCTAAAACACCATAGAGAACCCTGAGGTCTCTCTATGGCCAGGACGTGACAGCCTTTCGCTGTCTGCCTAGATGATGTGGGGTTTCACACCCACACACATACACTTACCTTTTGCCCAGCAACAGGCCCTAGCCAGTACAACAGCTTTAAACTAGTGTGCAGGATGTAACACTATGCACTGATCAGTAGATTAAGAGGAACCAGTTCATTCTCTTCTGACTGACAGGAAACCATAGGTCTCGCCTATCAGCTCTTGGCTGTGTCCCAAGAACATCATGGGACATACTTCCCTAGTTAGGTTCTTATTCTACACACACACAAACAACAGTTAAAACAGGCCTTTACTAATACACACATAATTCTATCTTATATGATCTAGTTTCTTTAACAGTTTATGTAGTACACAAGGATCAGTAAGGTTTAACAGAAATTGCCCTCACAGGAGGGAGAGGGAGAGTGGTGGACATGGAGGGCACATGATTGACATGACGTGAATTGAAATGTGTTTAGCCTATTACTAGCATCATAACTTGCAGAATTATATACTAGACATTAGGAATATATATATTTTTTTAAATTACATTATTAACCGGTTCTCAAGAAAATAATGGTTTTGTTCCGCAACACTAGAGATCACTTTCGTTTCTGGTTCTGTTTCTTGAACATTTTAGTTATTTTCCGGTTTTCGGTTCTGTTCCCTGAACCGGTTGCAACCCCTGCTGACAACAAACACACACACTCATCTCATTTTGGAGGTCCAAGTGTTTGGACTAAGCTTTTCATATTTACCACGGAGTGGAGGATCCAGAGGTTAAGAGCAAAGTGAGTGCTATTCATCGCTCCCCTTTGAACATGACAGTTCCTGAGAAGATGGTGGCTGGCTGGGTGGACCAGAGCAGTTCATTACTTTGCTAACAGACCCACAGCTTAATGCATTTCAGAAGTGATTATGACTTCACCAATGGCTAATTAGGGACCCTCATTAAAATTTCCTGAGACTGTTTGTAAAGCATTAAGTTCCACTAATTAAATATGGGATGGTTGATGAAAAGTAGTCATCTGAGGGGAAGGAGGAGAAGAGAAGCAATATATTCAAAAGATTCTTTCCTTTTCTTCCATCCTCAACAGACAGCATGCTAATTCTACCTCCGTGTGGTGGTACATCAAATGAAGCGTGGTCGGATGCATGTGTTTTAATGTCTCAACTACAGTGTGTGTAACCATCAAACTTAACAGTGTATACTGAGGGAGATGCCATGATCAACAAGGTATAGTAAGGTATAGAAAGTTCACCCATGCCACGTTTGTACTCTCCCCTGAAAAATAAATAAATAAAATAAATAACCATGTGAAGTCATGCCAAAACGTATTACTTTGACAGAAAATAAGTACACGTTTTGTATTTTTCTCTAATATTGTGCATAACCTTTTGTTCTGTCTGGTAACGTTGATTTAATTTGTCTGATTTGCTCTCCTGATCCCCATGCGCTGCTTTCTGTCCCCCTCTTTCTACCCCCTCCATCTCTCACTCATCTTTCCTCAAAGTCATTCCAGGTTAGCAGAATGTCGCAGACATCAAATACTTACCCTCGGATGAATTCTGTTGTTTTTAAGGGTCATGTACATCTATCTAAGCAATGAATAAAGGATGCCCAAGGGGCAACAACAGACTAAAAGAGAAAACAGCCCAAAGAAAAACACACATCTACCTTTTCAATTGGGCATCCCTGGGAAGGGCAGCAGGCCTGTAATAGGTTGAACCTTGTGGATTGGGCATCCCTGGGAAGGGAAGCAGGCCTGTAATAGGTTGAACCTTGTGGAATGGGCATCCCTGGGAAGGGAAGGCAGGCCTGTAATAGGTTGAACCTTGTGGATTGGGCATCCCTGGGAAGGGAAGCAGGCCTGTAATAGGTTGAACCTTGTGGAATGGGCATCCCTGGGAAGGGAAGGCAGGCCTGTAATAGGTTGAACGTTGTGGAATGGGCAGCTCTGGGAAGGGAAGCAGGTCTGTAATTGCTTGAACCTTGTGGAATGGGCATCCCTGAGAAGACGATACAGCCCTGTAATAGGTCAGAGGTCAGCGACGGTAAATGCCTGTCACAGTGCAACCTGTGGTCTTGCTCAGCGGAGCTTGTAGGCAGTGGCCTCCCTCTCTCCTCCTCAGGCGACTGTGACTAGTGAGTGATGACTAAACCAAGAGGGTGAAAAGAAGCCTGTAGGAAGACTTCCACTGGTAACAAAGGACAATAACCAACCTTTCTGACTCATAGAATTATGTTTTCCATAACCATGGGTGATGGGGGTGTATGGTATACAGTGCGTTTGGAAAGTATTCAGACCCCTTGACTTTTTCCACATTTTGTTACATTACAGCCTTATTCTAAAATGAATTATTTTGTACATACAATATCCCATAATGACATAGTAAAATAAAAAAAATAGAAATTTCAGCAAATAAAAATAAACTGAAATATGACATTTACATAAGTATTCAGACCCTTTTACTCAGTACTTTGTTGAAGCACCATTGGCAGCGATTACAGCATTGAGTATTCTTGGGTATGACGCTACAAGCTTGGCACACCTGTATTTGGGGAGTTTCTCCCATTCTTCTCTGCAGATCCTCTCAAGTTCTGTCATGTTGGATGGGGAGCGTCACCGCACAGCTAGTTTCAGGTCTCTCCACAGATGTTAGATCGGGTTCAAGTCCTGGGTCTGGCTGGGCCACTCAAGGACATTCAGAGACTTGTCCCGAAGCCACTTGTGCGTTGTCTTGGCTGTGTGCTTAGGGTCATTGTCTTGTTGGAAGGTGAACCTTCGCCCCAGTCTGAGGTCCTGAGCACTCTGGAGCAGGTTTTCATCAAGGATCTCTCTGTACTTTGCTCCATTCATATTTCCCTCGATCCTGACTAGTCCTTGCCTCTGAAAAAACATCCCCACAGCATGATGCTGCCACCACCATGCTTCACCGTAGGGATGGTGCCAGGTTTCCTCCAGACGTGACGCTTGGCATTCAGGCCAAAGAGTTTTATCTTGGTTTCATCAGACCAGAGATCTCATGGTCTGAGAGTTTTTAGGTGCCTTTTTGTCAAACTTCAAGCGGGCTGTCATGTGCCTTTTACTGAGGAGTGGCTTCCTTCTGGCCATTCTACCATAAATGCCTGATTGATGGAGTGCTGCAGAGATGGTTGTCCTTCTGGAAGGTTCTCCCACCTCCACAGAGAAACTCTGGAGCTCTGTCAGAGTGACCATCGGGTTCTTGGTCACCTCCCTGACCAAGGCCCTTCTCCCCCGATTGCTCAGTTTGGCCGGGCGGTCAGCTCTAGGAAGAGTCTTTGTGGTTCCAAACTAATTCCACTTAAGAATGATGGAGGCCACTGTGTTTTTGGGGACCTTCAATGCTGCAGACATGTTTTGGTACCCTTACCCAGATCTGTGCCTCAACACAATCCTGTCTCGGAGCACTACGGACAATTTCTTGGTTATTGCTCTGACATGCACTGTAAAATGTGGGACCTTATATAGATAGGTGTGTACATTTCCAAATCATGTCCAACCAATTTAATTTACCACAGGTGGACTCAAGTTGTAGAAACATCTCAAGGATGATAAATGGAAACAGGATGCACCTGAGCTCAATTTCAAGTCTCATAGCAAAGTGTCTGAATACTTATGTAAATAAGGTATTTATGTTTTTTATTTTTATAAAATTTGAAAAAAAATATTAAAACTTGTTTTCCCTTTGTCATTATGGGGTATTGTGTGTAGATTGATCCATTTTAGAATGCCAATGCACTATAAGTACAATGGTTTACTATCATTACTTTGACATATTCTAATGAGGCCATGTTGATAAGTTTGTGTAGGACTGAACATGATTTTTTAACTGGTGACATGTAAAAGTTTAACATTAACAATTATGATTTACAATTCACAGCCCACAGAATAGTTTATGCTGTAGAGAAACCCAGGGGATAAAATCCTTGATTCACCTGGATCACCAGAGAATAAAATGTTCCTGACAGAATGTGTGCTCATTAAGCAATGATTCAGAGAACAATCTTCATATCTGTTGCGGCTGATAAGCACTAAAAAACAGATTGTGTTGCGAGAGAGAGACAGAGACGTGTAGAGAGTAGAAAAGTAGAGAGCGAATGTGTGAGAGAGAGGGAGGTAGAGAGAGGCATTTAGCTGGCAGACAGTTCTCCTGATTCAGCCTGGCTGGAGAGCGGGGCTGGCTGTCTTGGACCATGTACCTCATCTATCATTGCCTATTTCTGGGAGACTCACCCTTTTCCCCCTCTGTCCTTCCTTCCCTCCACACAGCATAGTGGGGAGAATTCAATCTTTCCCTGCCTTCCAGTCATCTCCATAAATGCATTCGTTCGCCCTTCACATTGGGGGCCTCCTCCTGCCAATAACGGGCCACCGCGCTGCGCGATGAATGGCCGGAGGAAGTTGCAGCTTTCTACATGTATTCTGATTCCAATCTGTATGGTCCTACAGCTAGATTAGAGTGGAAAAGGAAGGATGGAGGGAGGGAGAGAGGGAGGAGGTAGTCTAGCTGCTTGGCTTGGAGGGATTTCATGGAGCTTGTGGGTAACAGCACAATAAATGTCACAAGAGAAGATGGCCGTATTATATATTAATCTCTGCTCTGAGGTATATGTGTCGCATGGGGTTTTGTGATTAAATCTTCTCTGCCTCGGAAGTTTGGCTCCCAGAGAGATGGAGATTCCTAGCATGCATGGGTTTCTGGCTATTATGAGTTGAGGAATCTGTGTGTGTGTGTTACTTGATATTGAGTAATGCAAAAACAATGCATTAACTATTTTGAAATATCAACTACACTGAACCAAAATACAGACGCAACATGCAAATATTTCAAAGACTTTACTAAATTACAGTTCATATAAGGAAATCAGTCAATTTAAACACATTCATTAGCGTCTAATCTATGGATTTTACATGACTGGGAATACAGATATGAATCCGTTGGTCACAGATACCTTAAAAAAAGGTAGGGGCGTGGATCAGAAAACCAGTCAGTATCTGGTGTGACCACTATTTGTCTCATGCAGTGCGACACATCTCATTTGCATAGAGTTGATCAGGCTGTTGATTGTGGCCTGTGGAATGTTGTCCTACTCCTCTTCAATGGCTGTGTGAAGTTGCTCAATATTAGCAGGAACTGGAACACGCTGTTGTGCATGTCGATCCAGAGCATCCCAAACATGCTCATTGGCTGACATGTATGGTGAGTATGCAGACCATGGAAGAACTGGGACATTTTCAGACTCCAGGAATTGTGTACAGATCCTTGTGACATGGGGCTGCGCATTATCATGCTGAAACATGAGGTGATGGCGGACAATGGGCCTCAGGATCTCGTCACAATGGCATTCAAACTGCCATCGATAAAATGCAATTGTGTTCATTGTCCGTAGCTTATGGCTGCCCATACCATAACCCCACTGCCACTATGGGGCACTCGCCCACACAACGCCATACACACTGTCTGGCATCTGCCTGGTACAGTTGAAACTGGGATTAATCCATGAAGAGCACACTTCTCCAGTGTGCCAGTGGCCAGCGAAGGTGAGCATTTGCCCACTGAAGTCGGTTACGACGCCAAACTGCAGTCAGGTCAAGACCCTGGTGAGGATGACGAGCACATAGATGAGCTTCCCTGAGACGGTTTCTGACAGTTTGTGCAGAAATTCTTAGGTTGTGCAAACACACAGTTTCATGAGCTGTCTGGGTGTCTGTTCTCAGACGATCCTGCAGGTGAAGAACCCGGATGTGGAGGTCCTGGGCTGGCGTGGTTACACATTTGGTCTGCGGTTTTGAGGCCGGTTGGACGTACTGCCAAATTCTCTAAAACGATGTTAAGGGTGGCTTATGGTAGAGAAATTAACAATACATTATCTGGCAATAGCTCTGGTGGACATTCCTGTAGTCAGCATGCCAATTGTGCAGTCTTAAAATTCTGTAAACTCTCCTTGTACAAAGGGTAAAAAATTACCCGCCTTCACTAAACTCCTAAAATAAAGCAGCTTAATTGAATTTTAAACCCCAAATCTATTTTGCATGAAGAGACAACCTGTCATTCATCACAAGCTTTGTGAATATTTGGGTTTTATCTCTTCACATCAATGATGTTATGGAAGATGACCAGGGGCCAGCAGACAGTCATCCTTCTGCAGCTGTAAGTTCCAATCACCTTGACCAGGTTGTCCATGCCTCCTTTGTTGTGGTTGTAGTCCAGGATGATGGCTGGCTTCATGTCCTCATGATCACTGATCTCAGCCGTTTTGTGCGGTGTGCTCAGGGGGACCACATTCTTGTTCCTCTTGGGAGGTAAGAAACTAGAGTGGTGGTGGGATGAAGGCAAACTTTGATGAGAAGGTCTCTCTACCCCTTGTTGCGAGGAGTGCAGGGGGGAGTTCAGGCTTGTTCTTTCTAACTGTGCCAACCATGGTGATCTTCCTCTTCAGGAGCTGCACCTTTTTTGCACTATTGGTTAGAGCCTGTAAGTAAGGATTTCACTGTAAGGTTTACACCTGTTGTATTCTGAATGGAACCAGTTGCTCATCCACTGTTACTTCAGGCCCAGGGTTGTAGAGGTATGGCTGTCACTCCACCCACTTCTCCCAGACCTCTCTTATGGCCGCCAGATTGTCTCTCACATGCCTTGCAGGTCTTGACTCACGGTTATCAAATTGTAGCATTCTTGAGAAAGTGGGAAAGACTTTCAGTGGCATCGTGGCACGGAAAATCGCCCTTCCACTCTCTGCATCCCAGAGACTACATGTAGCCTCGCCTCGGGACCTATACACACCCGCTAGGATTAGCAGCCCTATGTAGGCATGCAGGTCAATCTCATTTTGATTTGATTTGATGTCCTGGGCCTGGGCAACTGCATGTCTTGTGGGCCCTGGGGTCATCCTTATGACATTTTGTGCTGCGATCTTGCCCTGGTTGTCATATGGTGACAAGGACCATGTTATTTTGCTGTATCTCTGTATCTGTACAACCACTGTATCTCTGTAATGTATCTCTTTCAGCTTGGGGGATTTCTTCATCTGAAGATGATGCATCGTGCTCTGGGTTGTATTCTTCCCCATCTTCTTCTTCAGATGCCTCCTCCTCTTATAAATCATTGTTCTCTTGTTCCTCCTGGATATCTGAAAAAATCAGATCTATGACCTGTTGGGCACTGAAACTCAAGGCTTCAGCAAAGAGAGAACTGGGGGGAATGTCATCTGCAGCACCTTCATAGCCTCTGTCGTGTCTGTGACTATAGTTAAATGCGAAGACCGTTATTTTATCAAATCAATTCTCTATGTGTAATTATTATTACGTGATTAAACTAATCATGTAAACTTTAATTAACTAGGAAGTCGGGGCACCACGGGAAAATGTTTATAGACTCTCATTTAGAAGGTTAACATCACATTACATCTTTTCACACATAGTTTCATGTTTAATCACATACGTATCACAATATTTAGATGTAAACCTGACAGCTGGGAAATGTCCTTCATGAGATGAAACACACCCGACATGACTATCCCTTAAGTGTCCACGGACCATTCCCACATTCTCAAAAGTATAAATATAGTTTAGTTCTTCCATTTTTGGGATTAGGAGTTTTGAACTAAGAGAAGTTCTGGTAGACTCTCCCCCCTCAATACTGCATGGCAGTTTCTACCAGGTATTTATGACCTGTCATAAAGTCATAAAACTGTGGAGCGAGAGAGAGGGGGGTGGCGGGGGGGGGCTATGATCCTCTCCCCAGGGCACGTCATGACACCTCTGACTGCATTCCTCATTAGTAAACAATGCTTTCAATAAATGTATTTAGTCTGAAATAGTTTTTATTTTGTCTGAAATTGTTTTTATTTTGTCTGTGAACTTGAGTTGTCATGTGTGGGGTCGTGGAGGGGAGATGCTGCACATGCACAAGAAAGTTTTACTTTTGTCTGAGTTAAATCAGTAGCACACATAATCTCCATTTCTTATTGTGTGTGTGTGTGTCTTTGTTGTTTTTCTGGTGTATAAATTATTTTAGAACTGCCGGGTCAAAAATGACCCTAAGACAATCGTTGTACCCTGGTGGTGTACAGCGTTCATGGAAATATGAACAAAGGCGATGTTTCACTTTTTCCTAATGTTGGGGTCACTATAGGAAAAGTAATCAAGTTTAAAAAATATCATTTAGGGGGGGTTCTCGGCAGTTAAACATAGTGGCGGGTCATTTTTTACCCTTAAGACAACACAAGAGTTAAGACATCTATGGCATTGTGTTGTGTGACAAAACTTCACATTCTAGAGTGGTCTTTTATTGTCCCCAGAACAAGTTGCACCTGTGTAATGATAATGCTGTTTAATCAGCTTCTTGATATGCCACACCTGTCAGGTGAATGGATTATCTTGGCTAAGGAAAAATGCTCACTAACAGGGATGAAAACAATGTATTTTGTGCGTAATTTCTGAGATGTTTTATTTCAGCTCATGAAACATGCCATCACACGTTACATGGTGCGCTTATGTTTTTGTTCAGTATACATTTGATGGTTTCCATTCTAAACCGATTTCCATTTTAGAACATTTCTAGGATATAGCAAAAGGACCAAGTGCATAGTTTCCATGGACCCGTTGATACAGTAGAGTGTTGATTGTTCTTCACACAGTATTTATTCCCTGATAGACAGCACAGTGTTTGGACCCAGAGGAAAGGGTTGTTGTGACAGGAAGACAGATCTACAGTTCTGGGTAGCCTGGTTACATCCGTCAGATGAGACCACATCCACTTTGGGGGCCCCAACTGTTTTAGTACTGAACATCTCAAACAGGTGTCTAGACTGAAGAGGATGAAGATACTCTGAGTCACCCGGTATCAGTGCCCCATGTTTCACTTCAGACTGTAAGGGTTGTCATACTCTTTAACAATGACATGGTGCTGTTGTGTGTCATCAATGCTGGGGAGATGACCAAACTCTCCTTCTCTTCACTCTCCTTCTTTCTCTCCGTGTCTCTCTCCATCACTCTCTCTTTCTCCATCTATCTATCTCTGTACCTCTTCCTCTCTTTCTCCTTCTCTCTCTGTC
The DNA here is from genome assembly GCA_030435695.1 of Brachymystax lenok tsinlingensis. Lineage (NCBI taxonomy): Eukaryota > Metazoa > Chordata > Actinopteri > Salmoniformes > Salmonidae > Brachymystax > Brachymystax lenok. The sequence continues at coordinate 21,279,400 of CM059782.1, forward strand.
CATCTCTTTACCTCCCTTGCTCTCTTTTTCTCACCCCCTCTCTATCCCTCTTTCTCCTCTCTCTCCTTCTCTCGCAGTCTCAGAGATTTGCATAATCCCTGTGACACTCAGATTAATAACTCCACAGTCATTTGCATATCTATGCCTGGAATTGAGACATTAACACCATGAACACAGTCCATCTTGAAATAAACTGTTTACTGATGTAGGAATAGATGTGTTGAGTTATACTGGCAGAGTAGTGAGGGAAATAAAGACAGCCTGATGGTTCCCAGGCCCCCAGTACAGACACACACTCCCTCACACTGTCCTTCCTTCTGCTCTCTTCAAGCCCTTCACCTCGACCAAACAAATGCAGGCCTGGGAAAAGGGAGACCTTGCCACTCTAATGGTTCTCGGTAACAAACTGCAGTTTAAAAAAGTGTAACCCCAAATTACAAACCCAGAGCTTTGGTTAAAACCATTGCCTTCTCCTGTTGGGGGCGAGGAACCACCAAGATCATATCTGCTTCAACACTGTCCCCCAGTGGAGATAAGATGGTCAGCTCTATCACAGATGGTTGCCTGGGAAGCACAGGACTTTGAGTTCTAGGAAAAGAGATGGTCTTTCCTAGTATGAATAGGAGATACAGAACTTTGGAGCTTCTAGGGAAGGATTCCCCCGTGTGTACAAAGCAATCTGACATCAAATATCAAATATGAATGAGACAGTTGAGAATTGAGAAAACTATAATGTAGTACCAAACCTTCAAACTAAGCGAGCCAAGCTGGTTCTAGTGATGTCATTACATCTCCTGCCGGGAAGAGATTGAGTATGTCTTCTCTAATAAATTAATTGAGGCTGGAACTGTGAACAAGACAAAATATGCAAGTTCTGTCTCCATAGAGATGAACAGCAGTGTATGTACAGCTTCCATAAGAGCTTAGAGCATCTATTAGAGTTTCTTTACCCTTATAGCCATCAATAGATGAAACAACAAGAGTTTTCTGACATTTCAATCTCATATGTCAAGTCCTTTCAAATCAGTGGTCAGAAAGGAAAGGAAACATAGAAAGGAGGCCTATCGAGCCAGAGAGTGTGTGTGTGTGTGTGACAGTTAGTTACTGTCAGAGAGTGGCAGGGTGATCTCACCCCAGGATCTGGTGATAAGAGTCTGTTTATTCCCCAGAGTTTGTGAACGGGGTCCTCTTGCTCTGCGCAGTGGGGCCTAATGCAATGCTACTGTGCACTTATACTACACACACTCTTCACAGTCACTCACACACACACACACAGAGAAAGAGATGCACCACTGCGGAAATGACATGTGTACAATGAGGTAATGACATTTCCCCCATAATGTGGCCGAAGGCATCTTTCAGCAGAATGACAGGTCTAAGAGTCTGACCTGCTCCAGTGACAAGCCAGGCTCTAATCGGTAGGTACAGCTTTCACTGTGGCTCAGGACCCAGCCACAGAGTGGCCGTTCAATTATTGAACAGGTGCAATATGTTCAGGCAGAGAGAGAGAGGTACTTCTCTAAAATGGCTGCAGTGTCCTTCCTCTGCTTGCTTGGTAGGAGTCATCAAATGTTAGATGGGAGAAAACGTCCAACTACTTTCCCCCTCGTTCCTTCGGTCCGGAAACATATTCCTCTCGATTCCCCAAAGGTGCAACGTCTTCGTCGGTTGTCAGCCACGGCACTGATTTATTTTCTGCCTCTTCTATCTCCCTTTCAGACCTTTATTTTTTTATTTTTCTCTTAAGGATGTTTTATTGTTTTTCAGCTTTTCATCAGGGCCTGGGTTGCCATGACGACAAAGTGGAATGTCATGCTGAATTTCACCTTTGCTGTTTCACCTCATATACAGCACAGCATCGCAGTGTGTGTGTGTGTGTGTGTGTGTGTGTCTCATATGGAGCTTGCCACTCAGAGCAAACACTGCGGAACGACTCGGCCATACAGATGCCTGATTTCACGGCGCCGGGCGATGAGAGAAGGAGGCGGAGGGGAGGAGGAAGAGGAGGTGGCATGGGAGAGTGACCTTGGGAGAGTGTCCCTCTTGAGGTTTGGGGGGGGGCGGTGTTTCACTCAGCAATCTGCTGCTTGTGAGCCCCCAACACGGGGCCCAAATGGTGAGTGCCACAACTGCACTCAGGTGAAACCGACATGGCCTCCCACTGAAGGCTAAGGACTGGAGGGAAAGTTGAAACGGACAGCATTATACCGTTACTGTAGGAGACCTACAGTAATATCTGAGGGGCTGTGTTATGGGACGGTATTATACCGTTACTGTAGGAGACCTACAGTAATATCTGAGGGGCTGTGTTATGGGACGGCATTATACCGTTACTGTAGGAGACCTACAGTAATATCTGAGGGGCTGTGTTATGGGACGGCATTAAACCGTCACTGTAGGAGACCTACAGTAATATCTGAGGGGCTGTGTTATGGGACGGCATTATACCGTCACTGTAGGAGACCTACAGTAATATCTGAGGGGCTATGTTATGGGACGGTATTAAACCGTCACTGTTGGAGACCTACAGTAATATCTGAGGGGCTGTGTTATGGGACGGCATTATACCGTCACTGTAGGAGACCTACAGTAATATCTGAGGGGCTGTGTTATGGGAGGTTATTAAACCGTTACTGTAGGAGACCTACAGTAATATCTGAGGGGCTGTGTTATGGGACGGCATTATACCGTCACTGTAGGAGACCTACAGTAATATCTGAGGGGCTGTGTTATGGGACGGTATTATACCGTCACTGTAGGAGACCTACAGTAATATCTGAGGGGCTGTGTTATGGGACGGCATTATGCCGTCACTGTAGGAGACCTACAGTAATATCTGAGGGGCTGTGTTATGGGACGGCATTATACCGTCACTGTAGGAGACCTACAGTAATATCTGAGGGCTGTGTTATGGGACGGTATTATACCGTCACTGTAGGAGACCTACAGTAATATCTGAGGGGCTGTGTTATGGGACGGCATTATGCCGTCACTGTAGGAGACCTACAGTAATATCCGAGGGGCTGTGTTATGGGATGGCATTATACCGTTACTGTAGGAGACCTACAGTAATATCTGAGGGGCTGTGTTATGGGAGGGTATTAAACCGTTACTGTAGGAGACCTACAGTAATATCTGAGGGGCTGTGTTATGGGACGGCATTATACCGTCACTGTAGGAGACCTACAGTAATATCTGAGGGGCTGTGTTATGGGACGGTATTAAACCGTCACTGTTGGAGACCTACAGTAATATCTGAGGGGCTGTGTTATGGGCCGGCATTATACCGTCACTGTAGGAGACCTACAGTAATATCTGAGGGGCCGTGTTATGGGACGGTATTATACCGTCACTATAGGAGACCTACAGTAATATCTGAGGGGCTGTGTTATGGGACGGTATTAAACCGTTACTGTTGGAGACCTACAGTGCATTCAGAAAGTATTAAGACCCCTTGACGTCTTCCACATTTTGTTGCATTATAGCCTTATCCTAAAATTGATTAAAATGTTTTTCCCCCTCATCAATCTACAAACAATACCCCATAATGACAAAGCAAAAAAAGGTTTTTAGACATTTTTGCAAAAACATAAAATTATGAAATATTACATTTACATAAGTATTCAGACCCTTTACTCAGTACTTTGTTGAAGCACCTTTAGCAGCAATTACAGCATTGAGTCTTCTTGGGTATGACGCTACAAGCTTGGCACACCTGTATTTGTGGAGTTTCTCCCATTCTTCTCTGCAGATCCTCTCAAGCTCTGTCAGGTTGGATGGGGAGCGTCGCTGCACAGCTATTTTCAGGTCTCTCCAGAGATGTTAGATCGGGTTCAAGTCCTGGGCTTCGGCTGGGCCACTCAAGGAGATCCTCTCAAGCTCTGTCAGGTTGGATGGAGAGCATCGCTACACAGCTATTTTCAGGTCTCTCCAGAGATGTTCGATTGGGTTCAAGTCCTAGGCTCCGGCTGGGCCCCTCAAGGAAACTTGTCCTGAAGCCACTCCTGCGTTGTCTTGGATGTGTGCTTAGGGCCATTGTCGTGATGGAAGGTGCACCTTCGCCCCCCAGTCTAAGGTTCTGAGCAGGTTTTCATCAAGGATCTCTCTGTACTTTGCTCCGTTCATCTTTCCCTCTATCCTGACAAGATTCCCAGTCCCTGCCACTGAACAACTTCCGCACATCAAGATGCTGCAACCACCATGCTTCACCGTAGGTTTCCTCTAGACGTGACGCTTGGCATTCAGGCCAAAGAGTTTAATATTGGTTTCATCAGACCACAGAATTATGTTTTCATGGTCTAAGAGTCCTTTGGGTGCCTTTTGGCAAACTCCAACCGGGCTGTCATGAGGTTTCTATCTGGCAAATCTACCATAAAGGCCTGATTGGTGGAGTGCTGCAGAGATAGTTGTCTTTCTGGAAGGTTCTCCCATCTCCACAGAGGAACTCTGGAGCTCTGTGTGACCATCGGGTTCTTGGTCACCTCCCTGACTAAGGCCATTCTCCCCCGATTGCTCAGTTTGGACGGGCAGCCAGCTCTAGGAAGAGTCTTGGTGGTTCCAAACTACTTCCATTTAAGAATGATGGAGGCCAATGTGTTCTTGGGGACCTTCAATTCCGCAGAATGTTTTTGGTACCCTTCCCCAGATCTGTGCCTCGACACAATCCTTTCTCAGACCTCTACAGACAATTCCTTAGACCTCATGGCTTGGTTCTTGTTCTGACATGCATTGATAACTTTCAGACCTTATATAGACAGGTGTGTCCCTTTCCATATCATGTCCAATCAATTGAATTTACCACAGGTGGACTCCAATCAAGTTGAAGAAATATCTCAAGGATGCGCAATGGAAACAGGATCCACCTGAGCTAAATTTCGAGTCTCATAGCAAAGGGTCTGAATACTGTATAAATGTAAATAAGGTATTTTATTACATTTGCCAACATTTCTAGAAATCTGTTTTCGCTTTGTCATTATGGGGTATTGTGTGTAGAATGATAAAAAATACAGTTGAAGTCGGAAGTTTATATATACCTTTGCCAAATACATTTAAACTCAGTTTTTCACAATTCCTGACAATTAATCCTAGTAAAAATTCCCTAACTTAGGTTAGTTAGGATCACCACTTTATTTTAAGAATGTGAAATGTCAGAATAATAGTAGAATGATATATTTATTTCAGCTTGTATTTCTTTCATCACATTCCCAGTGGGTCAGAAGTTGACATACACTCAATTAGTATTTGGTAGCATTGCCTTTAAATTGTTTAACTTGGGTCAAACATTTCAGGTAGCCTTCCACAAGCTTCCCACAATAAGTTGGGTGAATATTGGCCCATTCCTCCTGACAGAGCTGGTGTAACTGAGTCAGGTTTGTAGGCCTCCTTGCTCACACACGCTTTTTCAGTTCTGCCCACAAATGTTCTATATGATTGAAGTCAGTGCTTTGCGATGGCCACTCCAATACCTTGACTGTTGTCCTTGAGCCATTTTGCCACAACTTTGGAAATATGCTTGGGGTCATTGTCCATTTGGAAGACCCATTTGCGACCAAGCTTTAACTTCCTGACTGATGTCTTGAGATGTTGCTTCAATATATCCATATAAATGTCCTTCCTCATGATGCCATGTATTTTGTGAAGTGCACCAGTCCCTCCTGCAGCAAAGCACCCCTACAACATGATGCTGCCACCCCCGTGCTTCACGGTTGGGATGGCGTTCTTTGGCTTGCAAGCCTCCCCCTTTTTCATTCAAACATAACAATGGTCATTATGGCCAAACAGTTCTATTTTTGTTTCATCAGACCAGAGGACATTTCTACAAAAAGTACAATCTTCGTCCCCATGTGCAGTTGCAAACCGTAGTACGGCTTTTTTATGGCAGTTTGGAGCAGTGGCTTCTTCCTTGCTGAGCGGCCTTTCGTGTTATGTCGATATAGGACTCGTTTTACTGTGGATATAGATTATTTTGTACCTGTTTCCTCCAGCATCTTCACAAGGTCCTTTGCTGTTGTTCTGGGATTGATTTGCACTTTTCGCACCAAAGTATGTTCATCTCTAGGAGACAGAACGCGTCTCCTTCCTGAGCGGTATGACGGCTGCGTGGTCCCATGGTGTTTATACTTGCATACTATTGTTTGTACAGATAAACGTGGTACCTTCAGGCATTTGGAAATTGATCCCAAGGATGATCCAGACTTGTGGAGGTCTACAATACTTTTTCTGAGGTCTTGGCTGATTTCTTTTTATTTTCCCATGATGTCAAGCAAAGAGGCACTGTGTTTGAAGGTAGGCCTTGAAATACATCCACAGGTACACCTCCAATTGACTCAAATGATGTCAATTGGTCTGTCAGAAGCTTCTAAAGCCATGACACCATTTTCTGGAATTTTCCAAGCTGTTTAAAGGCACAGTCAACTTAGTGTATGTAAACTTCTGACCCACTGGAATTGTGATACAGTGAATTATAAGTGAAATAATCTGTCTGTAAACAATTGTTGGAAAAACTACTTGTGTCGTGCACAAAGTAGATGTCCTAACCGACTTGCCAAAACTATAGTTTGTTAACAAGAAATTTGTGGAGTGATTGAAAAACTTCCAACTTCAACTATATATATTTAATCCATTTTAGAATAAGGCTGTAACGGTTCAAAATGTGGAAAATGGGAAGGGGTCTGAATACTTTCCAAATGCATTGTATATCTGAGGGGCTGTGTTATTGAGCTCACAAGCCAGTATCACAGTAAACCTTATCAATTATGTGATGTTTAATATTCGTAACATCAGCTGTTTCAAAGATCGCACAGTAAAGTTCAGAGTATGGCCTACAAATAATAACTGTAAACTCCTACTCAACAACCAAAACCATCTATTGTATTGACATATGATGCAGTGTGTTTTCAGGAGTCTCTACATGCTCTGAAGGTCCCTATTAGACGATTCATTGTTGTGAGAAGTGGCACGGTGCCACACAGGTGCCACAGCAAGCAGATGCTGTCGTACCCTGTCACTGTTGAGTGGTAGAGCGCAGGAGGAATACACCTCCCGCAAGAGAGAGAAAGACAGAATGGAGGGAAAGAGAGGGACATACAGAGATGGAGAGAGGGAGACTGAGAGATGGAGAGAGAGAGACAGCGACAGAGACAGGATTGGGCTCGGTTTCGACATTGTTGTGTATCATGGGACCTTCTGTCAATCCTCCAGACAATGCCTCTCCTCTCCATTCATTCTGGGGTTTAACTGACAATAATGGCTTTAACTGTCATGGCTGACGGCTATATTATTCACCATGACAAATGGGGTTGAGTGAAGAGAGGTGTGGATGCCAGAGATCACCTCCCCCCTCTCTAATCCATACGTGTCTCTTTAATCCCCCTTCCCTTCTGACACACACACACACACACATCCCACAACCCCTTACGTATGCTCGCCTCTAATAAGTGACAACTTCATTATTGGACTGTATAGGAATATTGAGAAATAATAGCTTTTCTGTGGTCGTCAGTGTGTGTGTGTGTTAGTGGTGTGTGAAAAGCCTTCTGACATGTCTGAGAGCTATTGTTAAACCATATGACAGATGTCATTATGAAGACTTAGGAAAAGGGCACATAAAGCCATCAACGAGATTGACTGTCATCTGCCAAGAGTCAAACACTGTGACCATGTCCTGAGTTATTACAGCATAAGACTAGAGTGGAAAATTAATATAGCTATGGTGTCATACTCTGCCCGTGCCGAAATGCATTACTTCCACAAACTGTTCCACAAACACCAACAACTATCACAGAATATTCCCTAAAAGATGCACGTTCAAGATGGGTCTTTTAGTGGGCCTATATTCCTGTCAGTTATGATACGAGAAGGTAGAATAGATTATAAGGCTGCTATCAGGGGCCTTGGGCCGTATAGTACTGTCTGCTGTTACAATTCATTAAGTGAGGATAGGCCCTATAGGATTATCTCTGTTCAGAGGCCGGGTTTAGACGCTGGCATCAGGCAGCCTTTCTGACAGGTCATTATGGCGCATCACACTGGGACCCACTGCAGAGAGAGGAGAGGAGTAGGAGCAGGCCCATCATGCCACTGTGTGTGTGTGTGTGTGTGTGTGTGCGCGCATTTGTGTGTGCACTTGTGCATGTGTGTGTGTACCCCAACAGACATGGGGTAGTAAGACCTGCTCTTCTCTGAGATGTGTGGAGGGTTCCCTGCTACACTAATGACTTATAGTTGTACACACTGGGCTCTGGAAGGCTTCACAGCAGTAGAGATGCTTCAGGCATGCTTCTATTTGACGACTATTTTCATGAATTGTATTTCTATGTTGTTATGCCTGTATTACAGAGCCAGTGGGTGGTAACTCACATTCCCAAGAGTGTTATCATGCCTGGTACTCAGTCTGTGCATCAGTTAAATCTTGTAAAATCTTGTAAAACAAAGGCTGGTACAGTAGCTGGCTATGTTAACCCCTGACACAAATACACACACACTTGAATAACTTGCATGTAAACAGATATGTATCTATGATAGATGTGACTGAATGTGGGCCTAGAACATAGATCTTCCTGCTTTCTCAGTGTCACTACAGGACCTTTTTTATTTCTAGATTCTTATTTGGGGGCAGGTAGCCTAGTGGTTAGAGCGTTGGGCCAGTATCCGAAAGGTTGCTGGATTGAATCCCGAGCTGACAAGGTAAAAATCTGTTGTTCTGCCCGTGAACAAAGCAGTTAATCCACTGTTTCCCGGTAGGCTGTCATTGTAAATAAGAATTTGTTCTTAACTGGCTTGCCTAGTTAAAAGGTTAAATAAAAAAAATATATATTTTAAATGTGTGTAGTGCTGTTCTTGTCTATTATTGTTCTGTATCAGGATGAGTAGCTGATGCATTTGCAACAGCTAATGGGGATCCTAATAAAAGAACAATAACACACACACACAGCTGAGTCAGACCCACTAGGTCTGGGCTAATGATACACACTCATAGATGGATACCGGCCCGCCTTACCGGCTGTCTTGGAGCCGAAGGCCAGCTGAGCCATATTAAAACCATGGTGTCACAGCGGGCACACACACACACACACTGTCGTGCTGTGTGTGTGTGTGTGTGTGTGTGTGTGCGCATTTGTGTGTGCACTTGTGCATGTGTGTGTGTACCCCAACAGACATGGGGTAGTAAGACCTGCTCTTCTCTGAGATGTGTGGAGGGTTCCCTGCTACACTAATGACTTATAGTTGTACACACTGGGCTCTGGAAGGCTTCACAGCAGTAGAGATGCTTCAGGCATGCTTCAGACTGGGAGGGGAGGTCTGATACGTCGTCTTAATGCAGATGTTTAACTAGTAGGGGGCACAATGTTAATCAAATCAAAAAGTGTTAATCAAATCAAAATATATTTTATATTCTTCAAAGTAGCCACCCTTTGCCTTGATGACAGCTTTGCACTCTTGGCATTCTCTCAACCAGAGTCATGAGGTAGCATTTCAATTAACAGGTGTGCCTTGATAAAAGTACATTTGTGTAATGTCTTTCATTCTTAATGTGTTTGAGCCAATCCAATCAGTTGTGTTGTGACAAGGTAGGGGTGGTATACAGAAGATAGACCTATTTGGTATGAGACCAAATCCATATTATGGCAAGAACAGCTCAAATAAGCAAAGAAAAACGACAGTCCATCATTAATATAAGACATGAAGGTCAGTCAATACGGAAAATGTCAAGAACTTTGATGAAACTGGCTCTGATGAGGACCGCCACAAGAAAGGAAGACCCAGAGTTACCTCTGCTGCAGAGGATAAGTTCATTAGAGTTACCAGCCTCAGAAATTGCAGCCCAAATAAATGCTTCAAATGAGTTCAAGTAACAGACACATCTCAACATCAACTGTTCAGAGAAGACTGTGTGAATCAGGCCTTGGCTTGGGCCAAGAAACGAGAGCAATGGACATTAGACTGGTGGAAATCTGTCCTTTGGTATGATGAGCCCAAACTTGAGGTTTTGGTTCCAACTGCCTTTGTGAGACGCAGGGTAGGTGAACGGATGATCTCTGCATGTGTGGTTCCAACCGTGAAGCATGGAGGAGGAGGTGTGATGGTGTGGGGTTCTTTTACTGGTGATTTATTTAGAATTCAAGGCACAATTAACCAGTATGGCTACCACAGCATTCTGCAGTGATACGCCATCCCATCTGGTTTGCGCTTAGTGGGACTATCATTGGTTTTTCAACAGGACAATGACCCAACACACCTTCAGGCTGTGTAAGGGCTATTTGATCAAGAAGGAGAGTGATGGAATGCTGTATCAGATGACCGGGCCTCCACAATCACCTGACCTCAACCCAATTGAGATGGTTTGGGATGAGTTGGACCGCAGAGTGAAGGAAAAGCAGCCTCAGCATATGTGGAAACTAGTTCAAGACTGTTGTGAAGCTGGTTGAGAGAATGCCAAGAGTGTGCAAAGCTGTCATCAAGGCAAAGGGTGGCTACTTTGAAGAATCTCAAATACAAAATATTGTTTAACACTTTTTGGTTACTACATGATTCCATAAATGTTATTTCATCGTTTGGATGTCTAGACTATTATTCTATAATGTAGAAAATAGTAAAAATAAAGAAAAACCCTTGAATGAGTTGGTGTGTCCAAACTTTTGACTGGTACTGTACATACAGTGAAGTCGGAGGTTTACATACTTTTAGGTTGGAGTCATTAAAACTCCTTTTTCAACCACTCCACAAATTTCTTGTTAATAAACTATAGTTTTGGCAAGTCGGTTAGGACATCTACTTTGTGCATGACACAAGTCATTTTTCCAACAATTGTTTACAGACAGATTATTTCAGTTATAATTCACTGTATCACAATGCCAGTGGGTCAGAAGTTTACATACACTAAGTTGACTGTCCTCTTAAACAGCTTGGAAAATTCCAGAAAATTATGTAATGGCTTTAGAAGCTTCTGATAGGCTAATTGACATCCTTTGAGTTAATTGGAGGTGTACCTGTGGATGTATTTCAAGGCCTACCTTTAAACTCAGTGCCTCTTTGCTTGACATCATGGGAAAATCAAAAGAAATCAGCCGAGACCTCAGAAAAATAATTGTAGACCTCCACAAGTCTGGTTCATCAGTGGGAGCAATTTCCAAACGCCTGAAGGTACCACGTTCATCTGTACAAACAATAGTATGCAAATATAAACACCATGTGACCACGCAGCCGTCATACCGTTCAGGAAGGAGACGCGTTCTGTCTCCTAGAGATGAACGTACTTTGGTGCGAAAAGTGCAAATCCCAGAACAACAGGAAAGGACCTTGTGAAGATACTGGAAGAAACAGGTACAAAAATATCTATATCCACAGTAAAACGAGTCCTATATCGACATAACCCAAAAGCCCTCTCAGCAAGGAAGAAGCCACTACTTCTAAACCACAATAAAAAAAGCCAGACTACGGTTTTCAACTGCACATGGGGACAAAGATCGTACTTTTTGGAGAAATGTCCTCTGGTCTGATGAAACAAAAATAGAACTGTTTGGCCATAATGACCATCCTTATGTTTAGAGGAAAAAGTTGGATGCTCGCAAGCCGCAGAACACCATCCCAACGTGAAGCACAGGGGTGGCAGCATCATGTTGTGGGGGTGCTTTGCTGCAGGAGGGACTGGTACACTTAGATGGCATCATGAGGAAGGTCGCAAATGGGTCTTCCAAATGAACAATGACCCCAAGCATGCTGCCAAAGTTGTGACAAAATGGCTAAAGGACAACAAAGTCAAGGTTATGGAGCGGCCTTCACAAAGCCCTGACCTCAATCCTAAAGAACATTTGTTGGCAGAACTGAACAAGTGTGTGCGAGCAAGGAGGCCTACAAACCTTACTCAGTTACACCAGCTCTGTCAGGAGGAATGGGCCAAAATTCACCCAACTTATTGTGGGAAGCTTGTGGAAGGCTACCTGAAACGTTTGTTAAAGAATTTAAAGGCAATGCTACCAAATACTAATTGAGTGTACATTTCTGACCCACTGGGAATGTGATGAAATAAACAAAATCTGAAATAAATCACTCTCTCTGCTATAATTGTCACGACTTCCGCCGAAGTCGGCTCCTCTCCTTGTTCGGGGCAGCGTTTGGCGGTCGACGTCACCGGCTTTCTAGCCATCGCCGCTCCATTTGTTCATTGTTCCATTTGTTTTGTCTTGATCCCTGCACACCTGGTTTGCATTCCCTAATCACACTGCATGTATTTATTCCTCTGTTCCCCATCATGTCGTTGTGTGGAATTGTTCTATGTTTCGTGTTTTGTGTGACGAGCCAGGCTGGGTTTCTACCGGATACGGTGTTCACCCGTAGTATTTTGTATTGTTAACATTTTTGCATTTTTTTTGTGACTTTGTCACGCTTTACACTTTTGCTTTTGGCTGGAGTTGTGTTTTGACGCAGTTGCGTTCATTCTGTTGTTTGCTTCTGCCATTAAAGTGTGCGCCTGTACAATACTCCCCGCTCCCCTGCACCTGACTTCTACCCCAGTAGCGCACAACCTGACAATAATTCTGACATTTCACATTCTTAAAATAAAGTGGTGATCCTAACTGACCTAAGACAGGGAATTTTTTACTAGGATTAAATGTCAGGAATTGTGAAAAACTGAGTTTAAATGTATTTGGCTAAGGTGTATGTAAACTTCTGACTTCAACTGTACATACAGGCATGCACACACACAAACAAACACGCATGCATACACACCCAGTAGTAATACCTCCTCTATGAGAATCCTTTCTTGATGGACATAATGTGTATGAGTTGTTCATATTGGCACCAGAACTATTATCTACTGTGTCATGCTTGAGCTTAATACCCACTCATGTTTGATGTCAGTGACTCCCAGTTCAGCTAAATGTCTGTCTGATGCTATCTTCCCTTTCACAGAGAGTAGAAAGAGAGAGAGTGGGAGAGAGAAAGGAAGAGAAGCAGAGAGGGAGAGGGGGGAGAGAGGGAGAGAGAGGGGAAGAGAAGCAGAGAGGGAGGGAGAGAGAGAGAGAGAGAGGGAAGGAGAGAGAGAACAAAAAAAGAGAGAGTGATGGACAGAGAGAGATAGAGATGCTACAGTGGGATGTTCCATATGTGCAGCAGACCTGGATCAATAAGCCTTGTTGCTATGGCAGACCAGAGAGAGAGAGAAACGGACGGGGTATCTGAAGGTAGATGGTATCGATTTGCTCCCGTTTAAACAAACCTCCGTAATGCAATTCCGAGGGTAACTGACACACACACACTGACGACCACGGAAAAGCTATTATTTCTCAATATTGCAAAACAAATTGTACTTAGACTTTGAGGCCACAGACAATTGAGGAACACAAGAGAGTGGAGCCCTTTAAATTGATCTGCCATTTTATTTAACTTGACCTCATAAACAAGGAAGATTATTAGATGCTTAGATGATAAACCTGTTTGGCTAGGAAACTGCCTGACTTACAGACATGGACAGACAAACAGACAGGAAAGGAATCCTAGATCTCATCAAAATGAAAGGGACAGATCAGCTACCCGTCTCATATAGAGCTAAGAGCAGCTCAACTAGCCCTAATGTAATGTGTGATTGACTTCTCCCCTCCATATGTCTGAGTCCGAGTCTGGCCCAGCCAGCTCCTAAATAATAACAGAGAAAAGACCTAGGATTTATGTGGGGCTCAATGGAAGTGGGAGTGCACACACACACACACACACACACACACACACACACACACACACACACACACACACACACACACACACACACACACACACACACACACACACACACACACACACAAAGTATGCACACACACACACACACACACACAGCTTTCTCAATCACACAGTGGTGAATTAACGGGAATATGTAAATGCATTAGATGAGCATTAGATGAAATTACCCAGGCTGGGCTGATGCTTCCCAGCTAATATTCATGGCTAATTACCAGGTGCTGGTCGACTGTCTATCAACATGGTTGGTGATGCAAGCAGACGTTACAAATACCTGTTGGCCTGGGAGATGAGTGCAGAGACTGGATTAATGTTCATGACTGAGCAAACAGTGCTGAACTTCATATGGGTGCTGAGGGGAACACCATCAGGCTTGACAATGTAATGCACAGAAATTAAGTTGTGAGTTTGTAGGAACTCGATAGGATTTTGTCAGACCTGGGTTCAAATACTATTATAATTTTTTTTTTATATACCTTGAGTGTTTACTAATGCCTTTGCAAAAGGCAAGCTCAATCAAGGACAGCTAAAGTATTTGAAATAATTTCAAATAGTATTTGAACCCAGGTCCGAATCTCGTTACATGTAGAAAATGTACTCCCTCCAGAGAAATGAGTAGGACTTTCTTCAAACATCTCACTCTTCAAGGTCATACGTCTCCTGCGTTCCTGTTGCTTTAATTCATCTTTATTTAAGGATTCATATCTAATTCTACCACTGGGCCCTGATTACCCTTTTGCTATTGACTCTGGCACGACGAAAGAAAACCTGTTGGATTATTTCAATTGAAATGTTTATTTTTTTAGGCTCATAGCCGATAGCACACTGTGCAGCAAAGGTTTACTCACCACATCGATCTCCTGGACAATATTGAGGGTGGAAATCCCAGGATACATCATCACCCTACGATGGCTCCTACCCAACTTCTATTAGAGACCAGGCCGTCCGGCTGCTCTCTCTACACACGCCACGAGAGAGAAGAGCACAAGGTTAAAAGATTAGCAAAGTTCTGTTGAGGTTTGAGGCCCCAAAGTAATGCATACCTGTCCGGAGCTTAGCCTGCTAGAAGTCTCTCGCTTAAAGGTCCAATGCAGCCGTTTTTATCTCAATATCAAATCATATCTGGGTAAAAATTAAGTACCTTACTGTGATTGTTTTCAATTAAAATGGTCCAAAACCAAAATAGCTTTTTAGCAAAGAGCAATTTCTCAAGAAAGAATCTTCCTCCTCTCGTACTCTGTCTCCCTCTCCATCTCTTCTCCCATCCTCTCCCTCCCTTTCTCTCTTCCTCAGTATGCTGTCAGGTCATCTCCATATATCCCCTATGAGGTATCCCCCCTTTAGGTGGGAGATGAAGATAAACATTATGTTCCATAATTCATCCCATTAATAAAGGAAGCATTTGCTTTTCAGATGTGGGAAAACATTATTATCTGTGCTCTGAAGGGAATCGCTGGAGACACTATCTCATTGATTACAATATTCAATGGCGACATGTTGCTCTACGGTAGTTGGTGCTACACATGGCTTAGTAGATAGCGGATAGTGGATTGTATAATGTCAGACGCAATAGCAATATTTTTATTCATGCAATACCTTCAGTTGCACTCCCTATCAGTTTGATCGTTCTCGTTTGAACAGGCTCGACAGAAATGACGACTATTTTCATGAATTGTATTTCTATGTTGTTATGCCTGTATTACAGAGCCAGTGGGTGGTAACTCACATTCCCAAGAGTGTTATCATGCCTGGTACTCAGTCTGTGCATCAGTTAAATCTTGTAAAATCTTGTAAAACAAAGGCTGGTACAGTAGCTGGCTATGTTAACCCCTGACACAAATACACACACACTTGAATAACTTGCATGTAAACAGATATGTATCTATGATAGATGTGACTGAATGTGGGCCTAGAACATAGATCTTCCTGCTTTCTCAGTGTCACTACAGGACCTTTTTTATTTCTAGATTCTTATTTGGGGCAGGTAGCCTAGTGGTTAGAGCGTTGGGCCAGTATCCGAAAGGTTGCTGGATTGAATCCCGAGCTGACAAGGTAAAAATCTGTTGTTCTGCCCGTGAACAAAGCAGTTAATCCACTGTTTCCCGGTAGGCTGTCATTGTAAATAAGAATTTGTTCTTAACTGGCTTGCCTAGTTAAAAGGTTAAATAAAAAAAATATATATTTTAAATGTGTGTAGTGCTGTTCTTGTCTATTATTGTTCTGTATCAGGATGAGTAGCTGATGCATTTGCAACAGCTAATGGGGATCCTAATAAAAGAACAATAACACACACACACAGCTGAGTCAGACCCACTAGGTCTGGGCTAATGATACACACTCATAGATGGATACCGGCCCGCCTTACCGGCTGTCTTGGAGCCGAAGGCCAGCTGAGCCATATTAAAACCATGGTGTCACAGCGGGCACACACACACACACACTGTCGTGCTGTTTGGCATGCTGCTCTGTCGCCTTACGTTAGTCCTGAAGAGTTACCAAGGGAATAGTTATATCCATACTGATCACTGCCCACACCCTTCTGGCCCTGAGAAATCAACAGGCTGGACATATATATTTGCCTTAGATTGCCTCTCCCGCATTTGTCCCCCCATAAATGCTTTTACAGCTCTACTAATGCCACTACAGGGAATAAGCAAGGTTACAGTGGATAAGATGAGGCCGAGATTTAGTTGGGGGTTCAGACAGCGCCGGACGAGTAATGAGGATAGGACTGGTGTTGGGATGTGTAGCGTTAGCATCGTTAGCATGCTGTGTGTGTGTCGATATGTGTGTGTGTGTAGGAAGGCGTCACAGATGTTGCCTGTGTGTGCTCCCAAGCTGGGTCTAGTGAGAATATTCCTCAGCCTAATGTGACAACGCCACCCCATTGTACTCTCAACACATGCATTGAGTTTACTGTAGAGAGTTTGACATGTTTGTTCCATGTGTTGTTGTTTTGCTGGCGAAGGATTGTATAATTCAAGCCCTGTACTGTACCACAGCTATGGTGTTATGTCTATACCAAGCCCTCAATACATAAGAAGCATGTTTGGTTGAATGAGGAAGCTCCCTCTGTGACTCTCTCTCTCTCTCTCTCTGTGTCTCTCTCGCGCTCTCTCTCCCTCTGTGACACTATCTCGCTATCTCCCTGTGTCTCTCGCGCTCTCTCTCCCTCTGACACTATCTCTCTGTGTGTCTCTCTCTCTCTCTCTGTGTCTCTCTATATCTGTCTGTGTGTCTGTGTCTCTCTCTCTTTCCGTGACTACAAAGTTGTTTATCAATGGGCAGCATTATTGAAAAGCAGCTCCTGGCTGAAGCAAAAACAGATGACCATGGTGCTAATGCTTATCAGAGACATCCACTATAAATGATTCAAATGAATGACTTCATTTCAGTTTTAAATGTTACTCATTTGGACAACTTCATGAAACTTGCAGGGTTTAAAGCCATAAAATATGCATAGTAAAGCCATCACTCGCTGGATAATGAATAAGCACACCTTGGAATTGACAGATTTGCGCCAGGAAAGTCTTGTTAAACTGATTACAAGAGTACTCTCTAGAGTTGGCTGGGTTCTCTTCACACACTATGTGAAGCCACATCAGCAATATTAGGAGGGGTTGTAAAACTGGTTTTGTCATCATTGTGCCATGGCCAGGTGGCTTTAAAAAAATCTAAATGACAGTTGTCAGTAAAAATAAAAACGGAACTGGTTCTATTTCCAACTGGACATTTAATTGTATTTTACAAATGATAACACATACAGTATATAACGAATGAAAATGTATGTATGTTAACGCTAAAGTCATGCAGAATATATAGTGCATGATCACATCTGATGTAAAATTAACATTGATATTGTTTTTACACATTTCACGACCCAAATTGATATGAGCCACATTAACACATGGCATTTCAGTATCTCAATACATCACTGTAGTATAATATGGGTGGTTTGAGCCTTGAATGCTGATTGGCTGACAGCCGTGGTATATCAGACCGTATACCACGACTATGACAAAACATGTATTTTTACTGCTCTAGTTACGTTGGCAACCAGTTTACAATAGCAATAAGGCACCTTGGGGGTTTGTGGTATATGGCCAATATACCACATATTGGCCATATACCACACCCCCTCGTGCCTTATTGCTTAATCATCATCTTTCCAAACCTCGATAGAAAGACCCCTTGAAATACAGTAATGATACACAAACTATAATATCACAGTCTGTGGTTCAAAGTGCAGTGTTATTAGATTCCTACTCTAGCTTAGAGTGTGTGTGAATGGCTATGACAGGGTCCGGGTCAGAGGGGCTGATGGTGAAGTGTGCTCTCCCGTCCCCTCCAACGGTCACCTGTTTCCCCGAGCAAAGCCCCCCTGACCTCTGACCGGAGATGACATCACAGTAGGTTCCTCCATGAAGGCCGGTGTACAGCATCACATCCAGGGAACTGAATAATAGGAAATCGTTCAAAGTGTTACAAACAGGTACTGTAGAATGACTACTAGGTTATGGAATTGATTTTCATTTCCCATTCAGAGATCATCGTATTGGTAGTTGTCAAACAGTGCTTCCCTTCCGATCAAAAATTGACCATCAAAATGTCCTCTAACAAATTAATTAATGGCATTCATTTAAATATATGCAAATGTGTTATCTACAACTTCTTCCATATTGTGAAACTCACGTACCAGTTATCATTGTTGATAACTATGAAGCCTTGGTTGCCTCGTCCAAAAGCTATCTGGTCCCCCCCATTGTCCCACCAGTTAGACAACGGCTCTCCATCGACAACATTACGGAACATCACCATATTTCTACAAGGGGGAGAAACAGTTCAGCAAAATAATAATCACAATCAAGCACACATACAAATTAACTGTACATTGACCAGGTCAAAGCACTCACATTACTGGATAACGCTTTGTTCGAAGGGGACCTACATTAATACTTCATATAACACTTTCATAAGATGCTTATGTCAACAACCACATTTTTGAGACGCTTAAGAATGCTTTACATATTGCTTATGAACGCGTCCTTGTTAAAGTACCCTTCAAATAAAGTGTTACCCTTTATAGTAGGTCAATACAATACTATTCAACATGATTGAATGACTGAGATCTGGAGGTGTAAACTGTCACCTGATTGTGGGCCATCTGTGTTCACACACCCAGCCCTCCCCACAGCTGCCGTCTGGCTGGATGGGGACAGGCTTGGTGGAGCCGTCAGGGAAGCTGGGAGGACCTATCCAATCATTCTGGTCCTGACAGACAGACAGGTAGCAAGACGAACAGCACGACCGTGAGGCGAGCAGTCACATTGACCATAGTCAAACACAATGTGAGAGGTTAAAGATCTAAAGTGTTGTGGTTTAACAGTTTAAGTCACCAGAACTTTTTTTTATAGTTTTAGACTGTCAGAAGCATACCTTTCCATCCACAACATGTTGATCCCACCGGTAGCTTGACATCACTCTCTTAACTCCATAGGGATGGGCCAGCATGAAAGCCACGGCCATTTTATACATTCTGAGGATATATGATATAAATAATTTGTCTATACTTATACAACTATAATCAGATTCTACAGTATGGTCCCTACCTGGGCTCCCAGAAGGTGAGGATGGAGGCCCCTCCTGCACCGTGCCCTCTCTGGTTGTCATGGTTATCCACAAACACCAGTGCCTCGCCTGAGGGCAGCAGATCCCAGCTCTCACCACACGTCCTGAAACAACAGACTAGAAGCTAATTTTCACCTCAGAATAGTCCGAATTCTCACAGTATCACAAGCTGGTTCTCTTTCAGTGATGTTTCGTTCTCTCCATCAGCGAACCAGGGTTACGTAGTTACCTAGACAATATACTTTAGTCATTAATGCTGAGGGTTCAACATATATTGGAAAATTTGCTGATATACAATCTGCCATATTTATATTCTTAGACCATGGCAATATGGTGTACTATGTGTGTGTGTCCCAAATGGCACCCAATTCCCTTCATAGTACACTAGATTTGACCAGCAGGGAACATAGGGCATTATATAGCAAATATGGTGCCATTTGGGAGGCATACTATATCATACTTGAGGTCAGAGAGTTTCCCTTGGTTCCACTTGCGGATGACAGAGCCCAGCATAATACCATACTTGAACTCTGTGACAAGGCCCAGTCCAGAGTATTCTGCCGCTTTTATTGGCTCGCCACCGAGGTCGATAACCTTGAAGAGAAAATGGGTTGCTGTTGGATACATAGTGTTTTTGCTAAATCATGAGTAAACGTGGTGCCCCCAGTAGGCCTACAGCTTCAATGTCAGAAGCTGATCGATAAATTACTAAATCTGCCGCATTAATGTTTCATTGACACGTATAGGAAACTTTTGACAAAAAGTATATACAGTGAGGGAAAAAAGTATTTGATCCCCTGCTGATTTTGTACGTTTTCCCACTGACAAAGAAATGATCAGTCTATAATTTTAATGGTAGGTTTATTTGAACAGTGAGAGACAGAATAACAACAAAAAAATCCAGAAAAACGCATGTGAAAAATGTTATAAATTGATTTGCATTTTAATGAGGGAAATAAGTATTTGACCTCCTCTCAAACAGAAAGATTTCTGGCTCCCAGGTGTCTTTTATACAGGTAACGAGCTGAGATTAGGAGCACACTCTTAAAGGGAGTGCTCCTAATCTAAGCTTGTTACCTGTATAAAAGACACCTGTCCACAGAAGCAATCAATCAGATTCCAAACTCTCTATCATGGCCAAGACCAAAGAGCTCTCCAAGGATGTCAGGGACAAGATTGTAGACCTACACAAGG